>QXTE01000023.1:7873054-8085949 GCA_003942145.1 Platysternon megacephalum | reverse complement strand
GGTTCGAATTAGGGTTAGTGTGGACGGAATTCGAAGGTATTGGCCTCTGGGAGGTATCCCACAGTGCACCATTGTGACCGCTCTGGACAGCAATCTAAACTCGGATGCTCTGGGCAGTTGGACAGGAAAAGCCCCGCGAACTTTTGAATTTCATTTCCTGTCTGCCCAGCCTGGTGAGCACAGGTGACCACACAGAGCTGAACAGCACAGGTAGCCATGCAGTCCGACAACCGCAAACGAGCACCAGAATGGACCACACGCGAGATACTGGATCTGATCGCTATATGGGGAGAGGATTCCGTGCTCGCAGAACTGCGTTCCAAGAGACGGAATGCCAAAATTTTCGACAAGATCTCCAAGGGCATGATGGAGAGAGGCCACAATCGGGACTCGTATCAGTGCCGTATTAAGGTGAAGGAGCTCCGACAGGCCTATCAAAAACCAAGGAGGCAAACGGACGGCCCAGGGCAGAGCCGCAGACATGCCACTTCTACGAGGAGCTGCATGCAATTCATGGGGGGGCCGCCACCACTACCCCACCCCTGACCGTGGACTCCGAGGAGGGGTTGCTCTCATCGTTGAATGACNTTGGTAGGACACTTGACCACGCCATGCTAACAGCAAGTAATCCGGTATCATTGCTTGACAAAGCTTGGCAGCGTATGGTCCCGGTGTTTGCTGGCATTCAAGCAACATCCGTTCTTTATCTTGCTGTGTTATCCTCAGGAGAGTGATATCGTTCAGGGTAACCTGGTTGAAATACAGGAATGTAATTAAGGGGACAGAGGTGGCCCCGTTCCTACTGGGCTGTTTGCCTGTAGCTGAAAAGAAATCTTTCCCTGCAGTTAGCCAAGCGGGCGGGGGGGAGTGGGTGGACAATGGCGCTGCGGTTTTCGCGTTTGGCTAGCAGGGGTCTTCCCTGATACCAGCCACGCGGTGGGGGGAGGGGTAACGTGATCATCCCACAGAAGTGGATGGGGGGGCTAGTTTGTTATCAGCATGGATCTTCCAATGTACCAGCCACGTGGTGGGGGAAGGGGGTCAACCGATCATCCCACAGAATTGAAAGGGTCGGGGGGGTTGGGTTATTATGTTATCTGATGCTGCACGGTAACAGGAAAACCGCAGCACGTAAAGGGCTTTGCTTGCTATGGGAAAGGAGGGCGCTGATTTAATGCAGAAGCCGCAGGACAATGGCTTACCATGGCTGCATAAAAGCCGAATTCTGTTGCCCGGCCCTGCGTCTGCTGTGATCTCTAACACCAAAGCCGCGGGCAACCAATATAAGATGTAAAATGCGACCTTGTACATTGCT
Organism: Platysternon megacephalum; assembly: GCA_003942145.1. Taxonomy (NCBI): domain Eukaryota; kingdom Metazoa; phylum Chordata; order Testudines; family Platysternidae; genus Platysternon; species Platysternon megacephalum. The sequence goes on along the minus strand of QXTE01000023.1, from coordinate 8,084,634 downwards.
ATGTAATGTGACAAGTGTTCACCGTGAAAGAGTATAAGCATTGTTCTATAAAATGTATCTTTTTACATACTTCTCTCCCTTTTCTTCCCTCCTCCTGCAGCTGCAAATTTTTCAATCCTCCCGCCCCCGGCCCGAAGGCTCTCACAGATAAGGCGGCGAAAGAGATGCACGCGAGACGGCATGTTCTCGGAAATTATGCAATCGACCCCGGATGAGAGAGCTAATTTCAATGACTGGAAGGACACTGTATTAAAATTCCGGAAAGAGGCCAGTGACCGTGAGGAGAAGAGGGACCAACGGGAGGACAGGAGGGACCAACGGGAGGAGAAAAGGGACCAACGTGAGGAGAGAAGGGACGAACGTGAGGAGAGGAGGGACGCCCAAGACGAGAAGTGGTGGGATGCAACGCTGGGGCTGCTGCGTGAGCAGACAGACATGCTCCGGCATCTGGTGGAGCTCCAGGAACGGCAGCTGCAGGATTACCGAGTGCTGCTGCACCCCTCAATACCCGCCCTCCCCCCTCCCCCAGTCCCATAGCCTCCTCACCCCGACGTGTAAGAATGCGGCGGGGGAGGCTCCGTGCACCCTGCCACTCCACCCCATTAGAGAGCCCGAGCAAAAGGCTCTCATTATTTTGAATGTTGTTCCTGCCCTGTTCCTTCACTCCTACCCTCCTCCCAAACCCCACCCGGACTACCTGGTTATTTCTCTCCCTATGTTCATTACCACCCGTTAATAAAAAGTTCTTGATTTGTAAACGAAACTGACTTTATTTTTTTTAAGTCAAACTGGGATCGAAGGGGGAAGGGGGAAGGTTGGGTTGCTTACAGGGACTAAGTGAAGCAAGGGGGCGGGTTTTCAACAGGGACGAACAAACATAACTTTCACACAGGAGCCTGGCCAGCAATGAAACTTGTTTTCAGAGCTTCTCTGATGCGCACCGCTTCCTGGTGTGCTCTTCTAATCGCCCTGGTGTCTGGCTGCGCATAATCAGCGGCCAGGCGGTTTGCCTCAGCCTCCCCCCCTGCCATAAAGGTCTCCCCCTTCTCTCACAGAGATTGTGGAGCACACAGCAAGCTGCAATAGCAATGGGGATGTTGTTTTGGCTGAGGTCCGAGCGAGTCAGTAACGAGCGCCAGCGACCTTTGAAACGTCCAAAGGCACACTCTACCACCATCCTGCACTTGCTCAGCCTGTAGTTGAACAGCTCCTGACTACTGTCCAGGCTGCCGGTGTATGGCTTCATGAGCCATGGCATTAAGTGGTAGGCTCGGTCCCCAAGGATAACGATCGGCATCTCAACATCCCCAATGGTTATTTTCCGGTCTGGAAAGTAAATCCCTTGGTGCAGCTGTTTAAACAAACTAGTGTTGCTGAAGACGCGGGCGTCATGAACCCTTCCCGGCCATCCCACGTTGATGTTGGTGAAACGTCCCTTGTGATCCACCATTGCTTGCAGCACCATAGAAAAGTACCCCTTGCAGTTTATGTACTGGCTCCCTGGTGCTCCGGTGCCAAGATCGGGCTCTGAGTTCCATCTATCGCCCCCCCACAGTTAGGGAATCCCATTGCAGCAAAGCCATCCACAATGAGCTGCACATTTCCCAGAGTCACAACCTTTGGTAGCAGCAGCTCAGCGATTGCTTTGGCTACTTGCATGACAGCAGCCCCCACGGTAGATTTTCCCACTCCGAACTGATTACCGACTGACCGGTAGCTGTCCGGTGTTGCAAGCTTCCACAGGGCTATCGCCACTCGCTTCTCAACTGTGAGGGCTGCTCTCATCTTGGTGTTCTGGCGCATCAGGGCAGGGGAAAGCAAGTCACAAAGTTCCAGGAAAGTGCCCTTACGCATGCGAAAGTTTCGCAGCCACTGGGAATCGTCCCACACCTGCAGCACTATGCGGTCCCACCAGTCAGTGCTTGTTTCCCGGGCCCAGAATCGGCGTTCCACAGCGAGAAGCTGCCCCATTGCCAACATGATCTCCAAAGCGCCGGGGCCCGTGGCGCGAGACAATTCTGTGTCCATGTCTATGTCCGCATCAGTCTCGTCGCCGCGCTGCCGTAGCCGCCTCCTCCTCGCCTGGCTTTTCTGGTCCTGGTTGAGCATAAACTGCACTATAATGCGCGTGGTGTTTACAATGTTCATGACTGCAAACTTGAGCTGAGCGGGATCCATCCTCGCCGAGGTATGGCGTCCGCTCAGTTCAACAAGGAAAAACGGCGCGAAATGGTTGTCTGCCATTGTTTTCACGGAGGGAGGGGGAGGATGTTCCCAGAACCGCCCGCGACAATATTTTTTGTCCCATCAGGCATTGGGATCTCGACCCAGAATTCCAATGGGAGGGGGGGACTCCGGGAACTCTGGGATAGCTATGGGATAGCTACCCACAGTGCAACGCTCTGGAATTCGACGCTAGTCTTTGTGCATGGACGCGCACCGCCGAATTAATCTGCTTACTGTGGCCGCGTACAATCGAATTTATACAATCGGTTTCATAAAATCGAATTCCGTAAATTCGGACTAATCCCGTAGTGTAGACGTACCCTTAGAATAGAAAGCTCAATAATAATGGCAGATTTCAACTATCCCCATATTATCTGGGTACATGTCACCTCAGGATGGGATGCACAGATAAAGTTTCTTGACACCATAAATGACTGCTTCTTGGAGCAACTAGTCCCACAAGGGGACAGAACTCTTGATTTACTCCTAAATGGAGCACTGGATCTGGTCCAAAAGGTGAATATAGCTGAACCGCTTTGTAATAGCGACCATAATATAATTAAATGTAACATCTGGGGTGGGGGGTACCAAAGAAAGCCACCACAGTAGCATTAACTTCAGAAAAGGGAACTGTACAAAAACAAGGAAGCTAGTAAAATGGAAATTAAAAGGTACAGTACTAAAAGTGAAATGTCAGCAAGCTGCATGGAAACTTTTTAAAAACACCATTATCAAGGCTCACATTAAATGTATACCCCAAATTAAAAAAATAAGAGCACCCAAAACATGCCACAATGGCTAAACAACAAAGTAAAGTAAGTGGTTGGAAGCAAAAAGGGCATCATTTTAAAAATTGGAAGTTAAAATTTACTGAAGAAAATAGAAAGGAGCATAAACTCTGACAAGTCAATTGCCAAAGTGTGATTAGACAGGCAAAAAAAGAATTTGAAAAGAGTAACTAGCTAAAGACTCAAAAACTAACAGCAAAATTAATGAAGTACCTCAGAAACAGAAAGACTGTCAAATAATCAGTGGGGCTACTGGACGATCAAGGTGCTAAAAGAGTACTTGAGGAAGGTAAGGTCATTGTGGAGAAGCTAAATACATTATTTGCATCGGTTTTCACTGCAGAGGGTGTGAGGGACATTCCCACACCTGAGCATTCTTCTTAGGTGACAAATCTCAGGAACTGTTGCAGACTGACGTGTCAGAAGAGCTGGTTTTGGAACAAATTGTTAAGTTAAACAGTAATAAGTAAGGCTATGATTTAGTCACAGAGGTCATGGATTCCATGACTTTACCAGAACTCCGTGACTTCTTGGGATTCAGCTGTCAACGGCTGGGGCTGGAGCTGAGGCTGCGGCAGGAGCTGCAGCTGGGGCTAGGCGCCCCTGTCCCAGGGCTTGTACGGTTATTTTTAGTAAAAGTCATGGACAGGTCACGGGCTCTGTGAATTTTTGTTTGTTGCCCATCACTTGTCCATGACTTTTACTAAAAATAACTGTGACAAAATCTTAGCCTTAGTAATAAGTCACCAGTACCAGATGGTATTCACCCAAGAGTTCTGATGTGAAAACTCAAATGTGAATAAGGATAAGGCGATACAGTGTACTTGTACTTTCAGAAATCCTCCAATAAGAACCCTTACCAAAGGCTCTTAAGCAAATTAAGGAGTCATGGGATAAGAGGGAAGGTCCTCTCATGGAGCAGCAACTGGTTAAAAGACAGGAAATAAAAGTAGGAATAAATGGTCCATTTTCAAAATGGATGGGGTAAATAGTAGTGTCTCGAAGGGACCTGTACTGGGACCACTGCTGTTCAACATTTTCATAAATGATCTGGAAAGAAGGGCAAACAGTGAGGTGGCAACATTTGCAGATGGTACAAAATTACTCAAGGTAGTTAAGTCCAGAGCAGGCTGTGAAGTGTTACAAAGGAATCTCACTAAACTGGGTGACTGGGCAACAAAATGGCACATGAAATTTAATGTTGATAAATGCAGAGTAATGCACATTGGGAAACATTCCAGCTATACACGTAAAATGTTGGGAACTAAATTAGCTGTTAGCACTTGAGAGAGATCTTGGAGTCATTGTGGATAGTTCTCTGAAAACATCTGCTCAATGTGCAGTGGCAGTCAAAAAAAACAAAAAGAAAGAAAACAAAAAACAAAAAAACTAACAATCTTATGAATCATCATGAAAGGAATAGATAATAAGAGAAAATATCATATCACTATATAAATCCATGGTATGCCCACACCTTGAATACTGTATGCAGTTCTGGTCACCCCATCTCAAAAAAGGTATTAGAATTGGAAAAGGTACAGAAAAGGGCAACAAAAATGATCAGCGGTATGGAGCAGTTTCTTCTCTATGAGGAGAGATTAAGAAGATTGGGACTACTCAGTTTGGAAAAGAGACAACTAAAACGTAATATACAGGTCAATAAAATTGTCAATAGTGTGGAGAAAGTGAATAAGGAAGTGTTATTTACTCCTTCACATGACACAGGAACCAAAGGTCACTCAATGAAACTAACAGACAGCAGGTTTAAAAACAAACAAAAGGAATTACTTCACACAATACACAATCAACCTGTGGAAGTTGTTGCCAAGGGATCTTGAGAAGGGTAAAACTATAACTGGGGTTCAAGAAAGAACTAGATTAGTTCATGGAGGATAAGGTCCATCAATGGCTATTAGCCATGATGGTCAGGAATGCAACTCAATGCTCTGGGTGTCCCTAGCTTCTGATTGCTAGAAGCTGGGTGTGGACAGCAGGGGATGGATCACTTGATGGTTGCCTGTTCTGTTCATTCCCTCTGAAGCACCTGGCATTGACCACTGTCAGAAGACAAGATACTGGGCTGGATGAACCATTGGTCTGACCCAGTATGGCAGTTTGTATAACTTAAACTAGCACATTCTCTACAAATGCCAAGATTTATGTCTGCTACACGCACACATGTGCATGCACGATTATTGTCATCTCACTTTCCAGATCTTGCACTTAAATAGAAAAGTTTATTTCCTTATTTTTTGCCAGAAAAACCAACAGAAGTGTTGATACGTTAACACTACTTTATCTTCTTTGTAGGCTACCACTGCTCCTCCGATAGCTCCCCATCAGCCAGTTCTTTAACCTGTCTGCTTTTATGCCTTCTCCACATCCATGCCCGTCCCACTCAAGGGGACACAACAAAGTTTGCTAGTGGGAGTCCTGGTTTGACAGACCTCCCATGGTTTGTTTCATGGAGCTCCCATTCTGCTGAATGAGGGAATGGAGTGGGTAAGGGGGAGGGGAGAGAGAAGGATGTTATCATATGAAGAAGCTGTCTCAATAGTAGAGCTAGAAGCTCCACTTGTTGGAACTGTACATGTTTGTTTCCCTGCATGCTCTCTGCCCCCTTATGTCTCAAACCCTAGCAGCAACATGGGCAGGGAGAGGAGTGAAATTGCATGTTATGCCATGGCTGCTTTTATTGGAGCTCCTATTGACTTCAAGTTGTGGATGTTCAGCAGCTCTGAAAATTGCGTCCCCTTTATTCAGATACCTAACTGCAGTGTAGACCAGGCCTAGGTAACTTGACCAAAACTTAAGTCGGCTTAACTACATTGCTGTGAAAAATCCCCTGAGCAGCGTAGTTAAGGTGAGCTAACTCTCAGTGTGGACACTGAGACATTGATGTAGGAGTTCTTCTGTTGACAAGCTACCACCTCTTGGGGAAGTGAATTACTTATGCTAAAAGAAGAGCCCCTCCTGTTGGCATGCCTACATCCCCCTCATGCCTACACTGAAGCACTGCAGCAGTGCAGCTGTGCTGCTGTAGTGTTTTTAGTGTAGCCAAACCTTACACTAAGGCTTTGTCTACACTCTCACTTTTGTCAGTAAAACTTTTGTCAGTTAGAGATGTGAAAAAACATACCCCTGACCAACAAAAGTGTCAGTGTGGACAGCGCTATGTCAGTGGGAGACTCTCCCCTGCCAACATAGCTACTGTTGATCTTAAGGGGCGGTTTAATTATGCCAGCGGGAGAGCTCTCTCCCACTGGCATAGAGAGGCTACATGGGGGACCTTATAGCAGTTTGTAATGTCGACAAACCCTAAGTGTCACAGAATGATAATGACAGAACTGGAAATAGCACCATGATCTCCAGCTTCGCAGACTTCTACTTTAACACCAGATGATGATGCTTCCATTGTACCCATCCCACAAAATTAGGAAACTATATTCCTTAATCTATTTTTTTTTAATTGAATGCTTTTCTGGCAATTGTAACAGTCAATTCTGTTGAGGGAAAACCCACCTCCTATGCAGAGGGCCAGCATAAAATCTACACAACACTTAGAACCTATTATGGAGGCCTGAGTGGTGGATAGTCTTTGAGCTGGCTCTTTATATAGGGCTATAATTTTTATTGAATAAATTATTCTGCATATATTCAGAATGAAGGTATTTCTGCCCTGCATGGTCATTACCTTGATTTTCTGTAAGAAAGAGACTCCTCCTCCTTTAAGGGAATATAGTATGGATTAGTACATTACTGGGGATGGCTGGACTCCAACCACATCCTCTCCTACAGTGGTGGTGGCGTGGGGGTGGGGGAAATCCTCAGTTTCCCGGTGTAATGCAGTTTTCCAGCCCCTTTGTGTTGTTGATGAGTGCAAAGAAGTTGGAGAAGGGACAAGGATCTGGCCTTGTGGAGGGGCAGGGGAAAGCATGGGGAGGGGGGGAGAGATTCAGTATTTACATCTTTACCAAATAGTAATGGACAAAAATTGCTGATGAAAGGCATTTTCACACTTTCAAAGGGCATTGCAAACAAGGAAGAATAGGGCAGAACGAGAAAATTATCACAATGATATTGCAAAGTCCTTTTAAATGTTTTAACTTTTGTTGTTTATGGTGTTTCTAGAAGGTTTCTTACCCATTGTAGGAAGAAAATAATTTTGAGTTTAAATCTAAGAAATGGAGTTGATGAGGTCCAAGGATGACACAATCACAGATCCTAACTAGCCACAGATTGTATTTCTTTGGAGGGGGACTGTGGAGTATTGGCCATTCTCTTGGGAAATAGCTTTTGATAAGTACAAACCTCTGGCTCAGCCCTGCATTGAGTGTTTTTCACAGACATTCCATCTGTGGCCACCTGTACATGCTGCTATATAAAGGAGGAACAATAATATTTGGGGAAACAGTTTCATAATTTATTTATTGCACACTTATCTCAAAGCATATTCATTTACCAGGGGAAATGGCCCACCCTGTACATTTTATCGCCTTGTACTATTTTTTTAGACAATAGGGCATTTTTAATTATATCTTCCAAAAAAACCTATTATCCCCCCTCCCCCCCCCCCCCCCCCCCCCCCCCCATTAAACCTCAGCCATACTCAGTGCCTCATAATAGGCTGATGTTAAATGTGGTTTAATGTTTAACTAATTAGGACCAAATCCTGGCTTTTGAAGTAAGTGTATGTAAATGAAAATTTGATTAATAATCAGGATTAATCACCCATATCATAGAAGATTAGGGTTGGAAGAGACCTCAAGAGGTCATCTAGTCCAACCCCCTGCTCAAAGCAGGACCAACAACAACTAAATCATCCCAGCCAGGGCTGTGTCAAGCTGGGACTTAAAAAACCTCTAAGGATGGAGATTCCACCACCTCCCTAGGTAACCCATTCCAGTGCTTCACCACCCTCCTTGTTAAATAGTTTTTCCTAATATCCAACCTAGACCTCCCCCACTGCAACTTGAGACCATTGCTCCTCCTTCTGTCATCTGCCCCCACTGAAAACAGCCTCCCCCCATCCTCTATGGACCCCCCCCCCCCCCCCATCAGGTAGTTGAAGGCTGCTATCAAATCCCCCCTCACTCTTCTTTTATGCAGACTAAAGCCCAGTTCCCTCAGCCTCTCCTCATAAGTCACGTGCCCCAGCCCACTAATCATTTTTGTTGCCCTCCGCTGGACTCTCTCCAATTTGTCCATATCCTTTCTGTAGTGGGGGGCCCCCAAACTGAATGCAATACTCCAGATGTGGCCTCACTAGTGCCGAATAGAGGGGAATAATCACTTCCCTTGATCTGCTGGCAAGGCTCCTACTAGTGCAGCCCAATATGCCGTTAGCCTTCTTGGCAACAAGGGCACACTGTTGACTCATATCCAGCTTCTCATCCACTGTAATCCCCATGTCCTTTTCTGCAGAACTGCCACTTAGCCAGTCGGTCCCCAGCCTGTAGCAGTGCATGGGATTCTTCTGTCCTAAGTGCAGGACTCTGCACTTGTCCTTGTTGAACCTCCAATTTGTCTAGGTCACTCTGGACCCTATCCCTACCCTCCAGCATATCTATCTCTCCCCCACAGCTTAGTGTCCTGTATGTGAAGCTCCAGATTCTTCTCTTAGTTATGTTGTGGTACATCTGGAGAAGCTTCATTAAAATCAATAATATTACTCTTTATTTATGACAATGTAAATGAAATAAGAAACTGGTCTTATCTGTTTTGGGGCTTGACCCTCTGCCAATTAAACTCAGTGGTAAAATTGCCATTGGCTGAAGCTGGAGCAGGCTTGGGCAATTGTGTATCAATTGTAATAGGCATTGAGTTGAAGGATTTCTTCCTTGTTGTCCTTCCAAAAGTATTGTTAATTCCCACACACTTCTCCTCTATCTGGGGTCTCCTTGTCTTGTTTTCCATGTACAATTTGTCTACGCCTTATTCCTTTTACACATTAACCCTCTGAATCTCTATCTCAGCTGTCCTGCGTCCTGATTGACAACAGCATTTTCTGAAACATAATTGTGTTTGTACAGACAGTGTAGTATAGGATCTCAGCAGATAATTTTTGATATTACTACAGTACATGATGGTTCTTCCTCAAGAATGTATATCACAATGGTAGCTATCACAAGCCAGTGATATACCTGGGCCTGCTGTAAACAAGCTGATAGTTTCCTAAGGAAAGTGGCAAGAATTGCATCATTGCATCACACCAGTAAAGTTGTGTGACCATATTTTTCTCAAGGGGAAAAAAATCTTTCTCATTTAATAAGTGCTATACATTGACATGGCATTAGAGAACTTAGTTCTGATTGGACAATAGTTGATATTAATAGTGTTTGGCCTGTTTGTTTTTCCTTAGGCCAAGTGAGAGTTTTGTTTGAGTCAGGACCACAGAATTTGTCTCTTCTAAATTAAGTTCAGTAAACATCCAGGCCCAATCTGTGGTGTTTTTTCCACAGTATTGCCCACACCACAGGTATTTACTGATCAGAATGCAGAATTGCCTAATATTTTAAAAGAAATGCTGAATCAATTATATTGTAAATGAAGCTTGACTGTTTTCTTGTGCATTTTATTGACTTGTAAAATAAGGTTTTGCTTTTAAGAGATATAATTTGAAGATAATCATTTAGCAACTGTTCTTTATACAAATCAAGAAGCAGTTTCTGATAAACAAAATAACCAAGAAGCAGGCTAGCAGGCAGCTAGTGGTACATGGTAGATATTCCTTAGGACCCAAACTAGGCTGAATTCCTTGGGAGGAATCAAAACCCTCCTGTAGGAAAAGAACCTAAGGTGAGGGGTGTGAGAGGAGAAAAGATTCATGAGGTTCCCCTCAGAGCCTTCAAACTCTTCCATTAGTGGCAGAGGGTTCAGGAAAAAAAGGAGCAGGGTTTGCCCTCCCATGAAAGGACATAGGTGTTGAGTCCTCAAACCCTGCAGATCCTCCAAGAGATATGTAAATCTTCGAGAGCCACTAGAGGCTCAGGGTGCTATCTATGTGGCACTCAGAGCCTCCACGCTGGCACTCCCAGGTGGCAGGCAGCATGGTTCCAATGGAGCCAAACTGAAATGGAATCATACAAGCATCTGCCTCTGGATTCCCCTTAAAGTGCAAGTTTCGCTGTAGAAAGGGGCTTTGCACAAAAATTAATATTGCCTGCAGCTATATGCGCGTTGTGCACATTCTTGTTGCAGTTGTTTAGGGAAGTGATCCACCGCTTGGCAATCTGGCTCTGCCTTCCCTTACACAGATCTCGGATTGCACAGAAGGTCCCCTTGGAGTTTCAGGAAGGTGCTACAGAGAAGGCTGACATCCCTACTCCCCCTTCTGCACTGGGCAAGATCTTGTGTGGTGTGGATTGGGGGAACAATTAGATCGCTTTTTATTTAAACAGTAAAGCTCTATGTAGTGGCATTCTTTGAGAACCAGTGAACAATACCCATCCATGCAAAATTAGTGCAAACATTTGGATTATAAAACACCAGCCAAGAGGCTAAGGGAGTTATTTGCGCTATTGAGTTTACATGCAGTGGCATCACAGGTTAATATTGGCAGGGTCCTGCTGGAAGGAAGTCTGAAGCAGATGTTGTTCTGAGTGCCAAGTTAAGAGGTCTTGGGCTGGGGAACAAAGGAGAAATGGGAGGGAAAGATTAAGTGATGACAAACACTGATGAAATTCAAAGCAGATTAGAAATTAAAGATCATCACATTCTATTTCCAGACTATTAAACATGGCTTTGATGAACAGTTGCAGGTGTTTAAAGATTCCATGACTACAGGGTGTGTTAATTAAGCACAATATGGTAAAAGGAAAATTTTGGAAGATGGAGACTGAAGCCTAGAAAAGAGAGGGCTCATATCTTCAATGGCTAACTGTCTGTTCCACTTAAGCTGATGTTTCTGCTTTTTCAATTTGGTGGTTGGTGATTAAAAAAAAATGGTGGGGGGAGAAAGCAGTCTATTTGGTGTGGCACGGATATGGAATATCTTAGAGCACAGTAGCTAATGTATAGTCACAGAACAAGAGCTCTTTTGTTTAGCTGTCCCCAGAAGAGTCTGTAATCTATTCAGTATCCTCAAAACTCTTCATGTTCAATCCATCAATAAGTGTTTTTTAAAGTACTTTGCTGCCTTTCTCAGCTTGTGCTGATTTGAATAGGCAGCCAGAGACAAATCAAAGGTGGCTGTTCTGCAAAGTTTGAAAATGAAGTTATTTCAAAGAAATCTGACTTATATGAGATAATTAACAAATTACATATGAGTATATCCTTTCTTCTGAAGGAAAACTGGCAAATCATGTTTCATTTACATCTCATTCATATTGCATCAGGAAACTAGTGGAAATTATATAATTTGCTCACTTTAAAAGTCTTTGTGGAGGTTCAGTTAGATTAACTGAGCTATACAATTCACTTTTTAATATGCTTTTACATTTCTAATACAACTTTCAGTTGAGTGTCTTGATTTAATTTAGACTATGACAAGTACTATATATTAATTAAACATTCTTATTGAGATTTAACAGCTTTGTCTAAGGATGCATCTAGCAGCTAATGCAATTATCTCAAAAGTATTTAACTAGTAATGAATGTGTTATTAGACTGGTGTTTTTAATGGATTAAAGTTGTATGATATTTAATTATAAACTGGGAATATGTTTTTCAAAAATGCCATGAGTAGAGGGTGTAAGATATGTACATTATTAACTGTAATGACACTCTGGCCTCCAAATACACACACTTAACTCTGGTTTTAATTAAAATGTGGTCACTCTGCTCAACATATCTGTTTCCCATGTCTTTGAGCCTTATCTATTGTATTTATTGTCCTCCTGTTTGAACTGCAGAGCTAATACGGCTATAGAAGACTATCAATAATCTATTTTGCCACATGCATCTTTAACAAAGTTGTGCAATAAATTCTAATTGCGGAATCTTTAGAACTGCTGGTGTTGACATAAAAGGTAGAAAGAATGCATATTTTCAGATCTCAGGTGGCTGGGTTTTTTAGAGCTGGCTGTTAAAACTCAAAATAAGATTTTTCTAAACTGAATAAATATTATTTCTCAATTACTCAAAATTAAAGGTGGTATCCCATGATTCTACTTTACAGTTGCTTTTCTACATGAACTGCATTTTAAGCCACTTAGAACAAGACATCATGTTCCAATGTTAGGGACCATGCTGTCAATTACATTGATTCTATTACTGACTCTAATATTGACTTGCTTTATGTCCTTGGTCAAGTCACTTAATCACTTGTTTTTGTTTCCCATTTGTAAAATGGAGATAGTGATGCTAGGCATGCAAAATGTACATATCTATGCTGCTACATCTCACTCATTAATACTAAAGAAGTTGTTGAGTGTTACTATGCTGTATTTTCAATTCAAGCTTTTTGTGGTTTTCATATAAAGGTCAAATTATAGTGAAACCACCATAGTTACATGTCATTGAGGTGCAGGACCCGGGGAAGCAAGCGCGGGGGCTCTGCAACCACTCCCTTCCCTTTGATTTAAATGTTTTACTTAGGCAGTATTGCCAACCCCATGTGACAAAAAACTGAATCAGGCCTCCAAAAAAAATTTTTTTTTAAAGAGATGGGTTCTTTTTAATTTGCCTTCTCCTTTGAGTCTTTTGGGTGCATTTATTTGATCATTTCAAAGTCTTTTTTTCCCCCTGCAGTCATGAGGACTAGAAATTTGTTTTAAATGAAATCTGAAATGCTTATAGATTCTTGTGATTCCAGCAGTTGAGATGTTGGAATCTCAACTTTGGGGAGACACAGCTTTGGGGAGAATGAAGGTGATGTTGGGGTGGGGTAGTGCTAGTGAGATTTCCCTTTTATTGACACATACAGTAAAGGTATTATCACATAACAGCAATATTTTGAACATAGTGTGTGCTCTTTATTTCATTAATTAACTCACAACATTTCCTACTGTCATTATAAAGCAGGTCTTTAAGGATTTTTTCCCCATTAATGCTAACCTAGTGTGAATGGGATGGGAGTAGATTTGATGGATGGGAATCTTTCTGAAGCTCTGAAATATTGGGGCTGATTGTGATCTTACTCTAATGTGACTCAAGATTAGATTAGAGGTGTTCTGCAAAGGATTTTATTTAAGGGTTTATTCCTTTTTTGTTTCCTTATGATGTACAAGAAGGGCTTGAATATATGTTTCAAATAGTTTTTCTGTTTGTTATTTAAAAATAACAAGTATGTAAAGTCTGGTCTTCCCTGGTTCTGTTGTACAAAAACTGTGTGACTTGACCTACATTGAAATAGAACACTCAGTCTGAAATAAAAGTGTCCACACAAAGATTTGCAGCAAAATAACTAAAAGGTGTGAATTAGACATTTAGGCCTGGTCCACACTAGGGGGGGGGGATCGATCTAAGATACGCAACTTCAGCTACGAGAATAGTGTAGCTGAAGTCGACGTAACTTAGATCGAATTAAAATTACTTACTTCGCGTCCTCGCAGCGCTGGATCGACGGCTGCGGCTCACCCGTCGACTTTGCTTCCTCCTTTCGCACTGCTGGAGTTCAGCAGCCGACGGGAGAGCGATTGGGGATCAATTTATCGTGTCTACACTACACGCGATAAATCGATCCCCGATAATTCGATCGCTACACGCCGATCCGGCGGGTAGTGTAGACGTAGCCTTAGTTATTTTGCTGACACTGTGTAGAAACACCGTGAGTTTGAGCTAAAGTGTCACTAACTCCACTGCACTTTAAACTAATCAGATGACTCTGAAATGCTCTTATTTCTCCTAAAGGTAGTTCCTCCTCCCCATGTGGGTCAGGTTTGAGGCATGCTGGCAGGGCAGTCTGTGTGGGGAAACTTGTCCTGTAGTTAAATCAGCATTAAGCCCAACATCTTTCTTTACATGTAAAATTATCTATGTAAAGGATGCTCCTGGTTGGGTTCCTACCAGTGGGATTGAACCTGGGACTTCTGGCTCTAAAAGTCACAAGCCTCTACTGTATAAGCCACAAGACATAGATCTGTTAGTTTAAAGACGGTATCAAATTCATAAATCACTAAGTGCTCCAGCCACTAGAAAGAGACAGTGTATTACCAAGGTCAGAGCTACACTGTGTGAATGTGAGTTATGTTTAATTTGCATATTTGTAAACATAACATGGAGCTGCACAAAAATATGGATTCTATGACTCCCTGAACGGATGTCAAGATTTAAATACCAACAAACAGTAGCATATTCAGTGAAGAAACATTTTATGATTTAGAACCCAAGTGGGAATTTTATGCTATTTAAGAATTTGCAGAAGTAATTCATTGTAATTCAAGTACTGAAAATCTACTTTCAATGGTGTTTGTTTGACAACCTTAACTGCGGTCTGATAACTTTTGAGGAAAAAGTTGATAAACATACAATGTCCAATTTTTAAAGTTAGAAGAAAGAATTGATTAAAAGGTTTGTATTGGTAGTACACACAGGCTTATTGGTCTGCCTGCACTTATGAACTTACATTATTAGGTCCTAAACTAGTTCAGCAATATTAGCAGTTGGGGGAAAGAAACCAGGAATCAGGGGACCTAGGTTCAATTTCTAAATCCTGTCATTCATGTCCTGTGTGACCAGCAGATCCAGATAGTGATAACACTGGTCATGATCCTGTTAATAATTTATCAATGCCAAAGGAAAGACTGGAAGAGGTTGAGGAAAAGCAAGGGAAATTTTTTTGTCTTTAGAATTAGAGTTTTTGTTCTTGACGTGCTTGATCCTGTAAGCAAATATGTAAGTATAAGTATTCATCTCCGTATTCTCAACTGCAATCACATATGCAAATATTGGCCCAATCAGGCTCCTGGAACAAAACTGAGTGAAATATGATTTTTGTAGAATCTTCTGCAAATCACAATGTTTGAATCTGTGGGATATCAAAACAAGCAGAAAAAATGTTTTCTTTCAAAGTAAATTTCCTGAAGGATTTGCAAGCAGATCACATGCTAAATTTTTAGCAGCTCACACACAAACTAAAGGATGAATCTGTTTCTCTAAGTTCCGTAGTTGGGTTTTGTACAGACATTCACTAAACCTTTAGTTGACATATTTTAAAGAAAAAACTGCCCTTTTCATCCAAGCCTTGGAAATAATCTGAAAAAATAACTGTCTGTGGGAAAAGGGTGGGGTGGGGTGGGGGCAGAGGGAAGATCACAAGCCAGACCAAGACTTAGATTGTTTGGGGGGGGGGGGAGAGGGGTGTTGTATTATTATTATTATTATATTCTTGATTTAATAAATCAATTGTAGCACCTTTTTGGTAGTCTTACTTTCATCTCTAAATATAGAATCATGGAAATGTAAAACTAGAAGGGACCTTAAGAAATCACCTAGTCCATTTTCTCCATGCTAATACCGGATTAAGTATAGTAGAGCACCCCGATAGATATTTGAATGTTTTAAAAACCTTCAAGGATGGGAATTGCACAACTTCCCTAGGTAACCTGTTTACAGTTCGAAAGATTTTCCAGATACCTAACCTAAATCTCCCTTGTTGCAGATTAAGCTGATTCTTTCTTGTCCTACCCTCAGTAGACATGGAGAACAATTTATAACAATCTTTTTACATACATGAAGACTATTACCATGTCACCCCTGAGCCTTCCCTACCCTAGTCTAAACATGTCCAGTCCTTTAAACATTTCCTGATAGCTCAGGTTGTCTAAAGTGTGCCAAGGACAATTCGTCTAAATACTTTATAGATACAAATAGATGATTCAGGAAAAACCCTCAACAAATACACCATTTCAGTTAATTAAGAAAATTACAGGTCTGTCTCATCTTACACTGGGGTTACATTCTGCGGTCAGCGCGTAAAGCGAAAACCGCGTATAGTCAAAATTACATTGAGTGTAATGGCGGGCAGAATCGCCCGCACTACAGAAACAGTATTTAAATTGTTATTTTTCTCTTTTTTTGTTTTGTTTTTTTCTTGTTTTTGCCGACCACGTAAAGCTGAAATCGCACATGTTAAATGCGCCTAAGATGCGACAGACCTGTAGTTCAGTTTGTACACAGGACTAACAGGCCTACCTAAGCCCTTTAAATTTTATTTTTTACCTTTGAGCTGTGTAACTCTATTGATGAGCCAGTTAGTTTCCTAATTTGTTGTGATTTAAGGTTAGTGTCTGAAACATTTATCAAGCTTTTGAATCTTTTCCATAATGCACTATAAATGACATGAACTGCAAAATTCAGATGCAGATTTTTAACCCTAAAGTTTAGGAATGTTTGGAACCAGAGTTTTGGTTTAGTATATCATACAGACATAGACTAGTTGTAAAGGATGGTCTAGTGGTTAACGGACTGGATTAGGCTTTAGAAGATTTTGGTTCAGTTCCCAGCTCCATCACAGGCTTCCTATGCAACCTTCAGCAAGCCATGTATTCACACCAATCCTCTATTTGCGTTATTAATAAATAAAAATAAATTGAAGATTCTCATGATACTAAAGTAAAGATTAGATCAGGGGTCGGCAACCTCTGGCACGCGGCTCGCCAGGGTAAGCACATCCCTCGGTCCGCGCGGCTTCCCACAGCCCCCATTGTCCTGGAGCGGCGAACCGTGGCCAGTGGGAGCCGTGATCAGCTAAACCTGTGGACACGGCAGGTAAACAAACTGGCCCTGCTCGCCAGGGTGCTTACCCTGGCGAGCCACGTGCCAGAGGTTGCCGACCCCTGGGTTAGATAGTCCCAACAGGTAAACTCATTACCAATGGGGTACATACAGAATGTGACTTTACGCTACTGCCTGCATTTATGGTGGAATCTGCTGGCTTAGCCACTAGCCAAGTGTGCCCTCTCTCCCCCCAAACAAAACAAAACAAAACAAAAACTCACCATCCTCCTCCTATGCATTTTCTAGCACCATTGCTAATGGCACAAAGACCACTATTATGCCTGGCCCTGCATAGAAATGCAACGAGAAGGTGAGATGATACCTTAGAAATTAATGTCTAGTTGGAAAACTAGAATGAATGATTAGATAATTAGTGAAAACTCAATATCTCAAATGCTAAATGAGTGGAAGTCATTTTTAGGTAGACAATTTAAAACAAAGTGTTTTGTCCCCCATGGTAAAGCCTATTTGACTTTATTAGCTAATATCTTGACTAGAGAAAGCCTTTGTTAAAGATTCATAGATCTTAAAGCCAGAAGGGAGCATTATGATCATCTAGTCTGCCCTCTGTATACCACAGGCTAAACAATTCAATCCAATGATTTCTGCATCAAGCCCATAACTTCTGTTTGTGCTACATCTCATCTTTTATGGTGAGATCTAGTCGTGACGTAAAGACTTCAGATGATGAAGACTGCCCCACATCATTAGGTAATTATTCCAATGGCTAATTACCCTCACTAGTAAAAATTAGTTCTACTACAGTCAACATATTCAATGATGTAATTTTTTTACTGATATAGTCTTCATGTGCATACAGTTTTTCCAATATGAAAGTGCCTTACGCTGGTATAACTTATTTCCCTTCCTGTATGGGAATAAGGTAAACCAATATCAGAACTGTTACGTAGTATAAATGCATCCACACGAGGAGGAGTTGTACAACTTTTACTATACTATACACATTTTGTGTGTAGACAAGCTTTGAGCTCAGACCAATAAGGATTCAACTCAAGCTAAACTGAAATAAAGCACTTTTTCAGAAATAAATGTCCACACAGAAATTTGCTCCAAAAGAACAAAAAATATGAATTTAAACAGATTTAATTACTCCTGTGCCAATCTTTGTGAAGACCAGCCCTGAGATCCACCAAACTTATCTCATATAGGGGCCACTGAACAGTTAGATGGGAACTGCTGTTAACCCTTGCTGGGCTGCATTCAGACTGATCTGTGGGAGCAGTATTACCAGTCTCAGACATCCAAAAAATTGAGTCAGGCACCAAAAAATCATGAGATTGGTACTTTTGTATTTCCTAAATTTTTATGGTTTAGTTCAGGGGTAGGCAACCTATGGCACGCGTGCCGAAGACGGCACGCGAGCTGATTTTCAGTGGCACTCATACTGCCCGGGTCCTGGCCACTGGTCCAGAGGGCTCTGCATTTTAATTTAATTTTAAATGAAGCTTCTTACACATTTTAAAAATCTTATTTACTTTACATACAACAATAGGTTAGTTATATTTATAGACTTATAGAAAGAGATCTTCTAAAAACATTAAAATGTATTACTGGCACGCAAAACCTTAAATTAGAGTGAATAAATGAAGACTCGGCACACCACTTCTGAAAGGTTGCCGACCCCGGTTTAGTTTATTGATGATAACTCCTATAACTAATGTTGGGGGGGAGGCTACTACAAGGTAGGTATTAGAGGGGATCTACATCTTCCTAAAAAGTGTAATTTTATCTGAGCAGGCATGACACAGCTGCCAAACTTGTGTGTTATGAAAGATATGAGACATTGGACTGGTTGTAGGAATTTTCAGCATACACTTCATATCCTTTCCTCATACAGTACAGTGGAATCTAGTAATTACCATTTTATTATTACTCTTGTGTGGCTGGACTCTTGCCTCTGCTTGAGCTGGATGAGAGGAACTTGAAGCAATGCTTGAAAATTGTGCATTAAGTAAATTTGAGGGTGATGGGATGGTAAATAGACAGGCAGGCATGAAGTCTGCCAAGGATTTTTGTAGATGAGAGCAGACCAAGATTGTTCTCATTTAGAGGGGAACAGGGCAGTGGAAGGTGAATGATTTTACGAAAAAGGAAATGGAGGGATGAGACAGAGGGGAGGAAAATTAGTTGCCAGGTAGAATTATTATTAAAGGGAAAATGGGTCGAGTGAAGTGTTAGAGATAGAAAGCAAGTGAGAAACCTCAATGGAGTCTGAAGAGGTGAGGGGGAGAAGGGAAGGTCACAGTGGATCTTGTTTGTTTGTTTTTCTCAACATTCTATTCTAACTTATACCCACAGTAACATCAGTGGGAAATGTGGGAAGCAAAGTCACTATAAGAAGGTCCAGAAGCCATCCTGCCAGCACAAGGGAAGACACCTTAGAGGGTCTGTGCGCAATGTGTCCCACTTCACTTTTTATTGATTTCTTTAAAAAGGGACTGTCTGTGGCAAACATCATTATTGTCGTCTTGTGTAAAGTACATATCCCATATTGACATAGGAGCCTTTGGGTCTCATTTTGTCCTGGACTAGCTGACTACATTCTTTTGGGGCTGTCAAGTGCCAACAGACCCATTAACTGGGCTTCTCTTTTAGGGCTTGAGAAAGATTATCTTTCCCTGCTCCCGTGCAGGCAAGGGTAGGGAGAAGTTCCCCAAATATTTATATATTTTCACCCTGTACACTACAACCCAGGGCAGAATTTCCCACAGTTTTTCAGTTGTAATGGTACCTTCTTAACATAAGATATAATTCCATAGTACTTTTGCATGATGCCAGAATGTTGACAGCAAGACATAACACATGGTGCTTTCATAGTGCTTTTCCTATTATTTCATCTGAATAATACTTTATATGAAATCAGTAGAGGACTTCATTATTCTGGCTTGTCAATCAACCACTTTTCATTAGCACTGATTTACCAGGATATCTGATAGATTGATAGTAGAACAGGTCACATGTCAGACAATTGTACAGCCGCCAAATCAACTTGCCTCCACTCCTTCTTTGCCTGCTATGCTAGTAATATAAGATGCTTTTCTCTTTTAATCTGCTGGTAAAATCAGTCAAAAGTACCTGGGCTATTAGAATGTTAATGGGGACCACCACTAACAAGGGGGAGCACTGTTGGCCCTGTTCCTGTGTGTGCCTTGATTTACTTTGTGTTAGACTGTACAGCATAAGTTGTGACACAAAAAAGTGAACTGCTGGAAAAAGGACCAGAGTGAAAAGGTTTGTAGTTTCACAATTTACTAAATTTCCTGGATACATATTACAATTCCCTTATACCACCATATAGGAGTACACGGTGTAACCAGGGCAAACATATTGTAGGAGGCTCTTGTCCCTTGGAATCTTTAGGATTCAGGTAAGTTTAGATGCTGCAGAAGCAGCATTGCAAGATCCAACCTAGTTTTAAGAGGTGCCATGAAATGTACCTGTGTATCCTCTCTTCTTCTTGCTCTTTGTATTTTTCATTCAAATGCAGCCCCTTTTTACATTGCTTTTTAAATAAGACAACCTTAAAAAAATTAAAGATGAGAAAGATAAAAATTAACAACTCAGGAAAGATTTGTATGCTGTCATTTCACTGCATATGTGTAGGAGAAAGAAATTTCATAATCTAGAGTTAATGCATCACAGCAGAAAGTGCGCTTTGATATTTCATCTCACAAATGAAATACTCTACATTAATAACTTAACTTTTATTGAACCAATTCTAATAACTCTTTTCTTGAAAGTGAGGTTGAGCCATCCATTTCAGAAAATGTCAGGTATTTCCAAACATAATGGAAGGCCTTCAGGTACGCTAGGTTATTTCCAGGGAACATTGAAAATGTCAGGGATTTACTTTGGCGAGATTTCTCAGGATTTACCTTCAGTAAAGAACAAGACCTAAATGGCAAGGAATCGGCACTAGTTGTGTACGCAGATGGTGTGGCTAAAACAACACCTGGGTCCATGTTCATCCACCTAAAACAGGTTTGGATCCATTTGTGGAGAAGAGTGCAGCTGATTGAAGTACTCGAATTATAGATCAGGGAAGGAGCCAACTTCTGGAGGAAGGGGAATAAAATTAAATATTTACTTCTAAGTTTTTCACTTTCACTATGATGGGGCAGTGGGGAGTCTGTTTGGTCTGTGGAGGAAGTTAGAGCAGCCTGAGGGCTGTCCTGACGGGTGCCCCCTGCTACCATACCCATTGTGAGCCTCACAGCAGCAGGAAATCTGCAAATCACAGGAATGCCCTGATTGCAACCCTAAAACGGTCTCTGCCCAACTCCGAATGCTCCTGCACTGGGAAGCAGAGAGTTCTAAATCAGGATGAAAACACCCTGCACTGTTGTCCCTTTGTGCCAGGGTAGCATAGCAGGTGAAAATGGCTGCAGCATGGGTGAATTCCCCTCAGTGTGTCTAGTTGTCCCTAATGTTGCCCAGCCCTTTCCTTACCCTCAATTTTTTACCTATTTTCAGTAACATTAGACATCCATTTGGCCTCTCTTCAAGACGCCACCCATCCTCTCTTATTCTCTCCTTTATTTTTTCTTTCTCCCCCTTATGCCCTATCAAACTAACTCTTTCTGTTGCTAGCTAGCAAATTTAAAAATATTCACACACAGAAGCCTGTCTGTCCTTTCGGTAAGTATGTCAGTGGTTTTAAAAAAAAAGCTGCACACAATAGCTGTCCAAAGTACACAAAAAAGTTACCCCACAGAAAAGTGAGTAATATGGTTTTGCATCCAAAGCAAAGGACCTACACAAATCTTTCAGCACCATACAAGTTGTGCAAAAGAATTAGCAAAGTGAATTTCACCCTGTGTTAGAAAGAGGAGTACTGTACCTTTGTTAAAGCAGGCTGAAACATGTAACAGAAATTTTTCTTATGATAGACCATGGGTATGATTGGGGCCCTTGCAAGACAAGCATCCGTAGTACTGATACAGTAGTGCTTATGAAGAATATAGATATAATTTCTGGAAACAATATGAACATGGTGAATTAACCAATTTAATCATGTATAGCAATTTAAAAGCTGCAAAAAGATATTTCATATAATAGAAAATAGAGTAGGTTCCACTCTTATTTTTTTTTTTAAGCTATAATTTCTTTCATTTGACAAGGTCATGGCCCGTTTCCCCTGTCCATTCTGGAAAAGTGTGGAAACTAAACATAAAGATATAGAAAGATGATCACAGTAAGAAAATAGGATTTTCAGTGAGAAATAAAATGCTTCTGAAGGCTTAAGAACAAATAATCTAAGTTGCAAACCTGCTATAATGAGCTTATGACAATACTAAAAATATAAAGCCTGTTACACTCAGTGTCTGCTGCAACTTTTATACTTCAGACTGTTGTGAGTATAATACTACTGATCAAGATGGCACAAAAATGAAAAAAAAACTCACTGTAGAATAAACTTGTGGGTTCTTTCACTTCCGGTCACTCCTGCAATGCCACCTGCTGGCTGTTGTATACAATATAGTCATTTGAAAGAAAAAGTTCACCCATAACCTCTGTTATGCACAATTTGTTCACATAGTGAAAAATGTTTGAACAGTAGTTGAATTTCAACAGCTTTTTTCAGCTTTGAAAAAATTCTAATGATTTGAGAGAGATTCTTTTGACTTAAAATAAACATTAGAAGGGCAAACACTGAAAAGACTTGATGACAACAAGAATGCCTTATTGTTAAATCAATTTGCAGTACAACATCATAAACATATAGGGTGTGATTTTCAAAAATACTTAATATTGACCTAAGTCAACATAAGTTTCACCACTAAATTCAGTAGAAGATTTAGGCCAACACTGAGTGCGTTTGAAAATCCTATTTTAGTGGCATGAATTCTCTATATATTATTAATGGGAACATCAAAGGCCAAATTTACAGTTGTTTGAAATGGGTAAAACAGCAAAGTAAATTACGTTACTCTTGCTTTTACCACAGCTGCTTTTTGACATATTTCAAATGCACATTTCTGATGGCAAAATCTTTATGTACAGACCTACAATAAGAGAAATCCGCTTTTTCAAAATATATCCTATTCTATAGTGCATTGCATTTAGTTAATGTTATTTGTAAAGGTTTTGGAAATTATTTAATACAGTTACAAGAATCCTTAAACATCAAGAGACTATCTCTCAAGTCATTAGAATTTTTTTCAAAGGCTGAAAAAAAAAACTGTTGAAGTTCAATTATTGTCCATATTTTTTTTTCACTTTGTGAACATATTGTGCATAACAGGTAAAATTCTGCTCTACACAGCCATAGAAGAGTCACAATTCAGCAGAGTCACTACTGTTCAGGTAGGAGATGTAAAGTTACACATGAGACCTTTGCAGTTCTATTTGCATCACAAAACTGTCAGTAAAAGGCAGATTTGGGGCTATAGAATATTAAAACATTGGAATTGTCATAACAGTTAGGTCCATCTATTCTATTCTGAGAGTGACCAGCCCCAAGTGCTTCAAAGGAAGGTGCAAGAAACCCCATTGTGATTGACTTTTGCTCTGAAGCATGAGGATTTATAAAACTATATTTTCATCATCACAAGTGTAACAGTGGATGATTTTCATCCATATAAATGTTAAATGCTTTTTGAATCTCGCTAAGATTTTGGTGTGCATGCTGTTTTGTCACAATGAGTTCGACAGGTTAATCTCGTGGTATATTAACATTATTTTCTTTTATTAGTTTTAAATTAGCTTCCTTGAAGTTTCATTTAATGGGCCCTTTTTCTGGTATTACAAGGGGAGGGTGAGTAATTAGGAATCCCTGAATGGCTTTCCCTATATTATTCATTAGTTTGTATGTCTTTTTTATATCCTCCCTTATGTCTCTCATCTTAAATTAAACAGTCCAAGTCTTGTCACTCAAGTCACATGGAAGGCTTTCCTTTCCTCTAATTATTTTTATTGCCTGTCTCTGGGTCCAGTCTATTATGTTATGGTGACTGTATGATCAGACCTGAATACAGTATTCCATGGATTTATATCAAGGCATTATAATAGTTTTACTAATTTCTACACTGTTCTTTATGCGTTGGAATGTTTATTTCTGACCTTCATTGTAAATGAAGCAGAGGCTTTTATTATGTTGTCAACAATGACGTGTACACATTTTTTCCTACATGATTATAGTTCATTCAGAATTTTGCATTGTTCGTGAGCAGTTCAAATTATTCTTTCAAATTTACAGCACTTTTTAGTTGTCAGCATTGAATTTTCTCTGCCATGCTGCTCATTCTCCTTCAGTTGTAGGTACCTTTGAACTGAATTTGTTAAACAATAACAACATTCGTACTGTTGTGGTACATAAAGACCTCAACCAGGTTGGGACTGCATTGTTCTGGCTGCTGTGCATACATATACAAAATGGCAGCCCCTCCCCCCAAAGGCTTTACAGTCTAAAAGCATCTGTAGTCTTGACTAACCTAAACAATTCTTATGGGAGGTAGGGGTAGGCTTGTGAAAGAATTTGTACTTTAAAAAACAACAACAACAAAAAGAACATGTCTATCCAAACTGTACACGCAAATGCAGTATTTGTGGTTTTAAACCCCATGTCAGTGATTGTATGTGCAATGCTGTGGGTGTGAATTTTGATAGCATGTTTGCAAAAATCTTCCCAACATGTTAGTCACATATCTGGTTGAACTCTTTCTGCTGGACATTCACCAGGCATCTGTGAGGTGACTGAAATACGGAATTCCATGTGCCCTCAATTTCCTGGGGCTGTGCAAAGTTTAGACATTGTCCCTGGCTATACTGAAAGCTCCACTGGGAGAAAGGAAACCGAGGTACTGCTGAAAGGTCCTCTGATTCAAACCCCTGCTGGGAGAAGAGAAACTGAAGCTGGTAAAGTCCCTGCCAAATACACTTTACCTGTCAGAAGGTGGAAAAAAACCCAGATGGATGTAAAGCAACTGCTTCAGGAAAGGCAAAGTCTAACGTCAGTACCGGGCAAATTAGTTGAAACAATCATAAAGAATAAAATTGTCAGACACATAGAAGAACATAAATTGTTGGGCAAAAGTCAACATGGTTTCTGAAAAGGGAAATCATGTCTTACTAAACTATTAGAGTTCTTTGAAGGGGTCAACAAACATGTGGACAAGGGGGATCCAGTGGACATAGTGTACTTAGATTTCCAGAAAGCCTTTGACAAGGTCCCGCACCAAAAGCTCTTACGTAAATTAAGTTGACATGGGATAAGATGGAAGATCCTTTCATGGATTGAGAACTAGTTAAAAGACAGGGAACAAAGGGTAGGAATAAATGGTAAATTTTCAGAATAGAGAGGGGTAACTAGTGGTGTTCCCCAAGGGTCAGTCCTCGGACCAATCCTATTCAACTTATTCATAAATGATCTGGAGAAAGGGGTAAACAGTGAGTTGGCAAAGTTTGCAGATGATATTAAACTGCTCAAGATAGTTAAGACCAAAGCAGATGGTGAAGAACTTCAAAAAGATCTCACAAAACTAAGAGATTGGGCAACAAAATGGCAAATGAAATTTAATGTGGATAAATGTAAAGTAATGGAAATTGGAAAAAATAACCCCAACTATACATACAATATGATGGGGGCTAATTTAGCTACAACGAATCAGGAAAAAGATCTTGGAGTCATCGTGGATAGTTCTCTGAAGACGTCCACGCAGTGTGCAGAGGCGGTCAAAAAAGCAAATAGGATGTTAGGAATCATTCAAAAAGGGATAGAGAATAAGATGGAGAATATCTTTTTGCTCTTATATAAATTGATGGTACGCCCACATCTCAAATACTGCGTACAGATGTGGTCTCCTCATCTCAAAAAAGATATACTGGCACTAGAAAAGGTTCAGAGAAGGGCAACTAAAATGATTAGGGGTTTGGAATGGGTCCCATATGAGGAGAGATTAAAGAGGCTAGGACTTTTCAGCTTGGAAAAGAGGTGACTAAGGGGGGATATGATAGAGGTATATAAAATCATGAGTGTTGTGGAGAAAGTGAATAAGGAAAAGTTATTTACTTGTTCCCATAATATAAGAACTAGTGGCCACCAAATGAAATTAATGGACAGCAGGTTTAAAACAAATTAAAGGAAGTTCTTCTTCACACAGCGCACAGTCAACTTGTGGAACTCCTTGCCTGAGGAGGTTGTGAAGGCTAGGGCTATAACAGGGTTTAAAAGAGAACTAGATAAATTCATGGAGGTTAAGTCCATTAATGGCTATTAGCCAGGATGGGTAAGGAATGGTGTCCCTAGCCTCTGTTTGTCAGAGGGTGGAGATGGATGGCAGGAGAGAGATCACTTGATGATTACCTGTTAGGTTTGCTCCCTCTGGGGCACCTGGCATTGGTCACTGTTGGTAGACAGGATACTGGGCTGGATGGACCTTTGGTCTGACCCAGTATGGCCGTTCTTATGTTCTTATGTTTTTTTTCTTGGACTTGGGGGAAGAGCCACAATAGGAGGACTCTTAGGATCTGTTTTTCTGTATGCTGTTTTTCAGCATATTTTCAAATCATTCTCAGAGGCATTAGGTGGACTCTTATTTTACCAGGTAGGCCACTGATAAAAGTAACCTGGACGGAAGTGGGAGAGAAGTGGAATGAGTCCACCCACAAGTAAAACTGTCCTGTTTTATACTCCCCAAAAGCGCATGCAGCCCCCCCCTTTTTTTTTTAAAGAAATTGCAAATCTTTATTTAAAATAATAGCAAATATTCCAAAGTGCTAGTAAACATTCTGCATTTTTTTTCTCAGAAAGGGGTTAGTGTATAACTCATTGTAAGATAGCCTGCTCATCAGACCATCGTTCCTGGAAAAGACTCACAAAGCATCCACTGCACAGCCTGGATTCTACTTTGTAACAACATGGGTTTGTGTCTACCCCCAGGAGCTAAATGACTCCAGGCAGACAATATTACTTCTGGAAGTGGTCATGGATATCCCCCTCCATGGAAGTTTATTTCAATCAGAGGACAGGATTCAGAGTTTGGTGGCCACAAGACACAATTGCACCAACATAGTTGTGACTGAAGTTCATAAGAATATACGAATGGCCATACTGGTTCAGACTAATGGCTCATCTAGGCCAGTATCCTGTCTTCTGATAGTGGCCAATGCCAGATTCTTCAGAGGGAATGAACAGACCAAGGTATTTTCAAATGAGCCATTCCCTGTCATCCAGCCCCAGGTTCTGGCAGTCAGAGGTTTAGGGACATCCAGAACATGAGATTGCATCCCTGATCATCTTGGCTAATAGTCATTGGTAGGCCTATTCTCCATAAACTTTACCTCATTCTTTTTTTAACCCAGTTACAATTTTTGCCTTCACAATATCCTCTCACAATGAGTTCCACAGGTTGACTGTGTGTTGTGTGAAGAAATACTTCCCAATGTTTGTTTTAAACCTGCTGCCTACTTATTTCATTGGCAACCCCTAGTTCTTTTATTCTGTGAAGGGGTAAATAATATTTCCCTATTTGCTTTCTTCCTACTGTTTATGACATTATAGGCCTCTATCATATTCCCCCTTTGTCATCATCTTTTCTAAATGTCCCAGTTTTTTTTTAATCTCTCCTTAGAGGTAAGCTGTTTCATAGTCCTAATAATTTTTGTTGCCCTTCTCTGCACCTTTTCTAATACATCTTTTTTGAGATGGGGCAACCAGAACGGCATGCAGTATTCAAGGTGTGGGTGTACCCTTGAATTTATACAGTGACATGTTACCGTTTTGCGAACCAGGGCCTTTAGACATGCACACCCAAGACACAGCATAACGCAGCCCACCACCAAGGAGATAAAAAAGGACATGATCTGATTCCTATATGCTCCTAGTCCCATCCAGTTTAGCAATGACCAGAAGGCAAACCTCTCCCGGCTATCCCGAATAACGACACTTAAGAATTCCAAATCTTTAGCTACTGAGCTTAAATTGAGCGAAATCGAATTCACATGCACACAACATTTCCCCTTAAACATGGGATATACTTCATCAAACTTAGCACAAAAATCATTGGTTTGTAACAAATAGTTAATCATTAAACGGTTTTGTGAAATGTAAGTGGTTATTTCGTCGGACTGGGTGGCTAGAAGCTTGAATCCCTCAGCGGTATGATTAGCCAATGATTCAAGGGCTAGGGATTGAAACATAACTTGATCTCGTAATAGCATATTACCGATAGGGTTAAAGGTGAGGATAGCGGTCCCCAGGTTTACGCTAGCTGACTTCACAGTCTCACAAAATGACCAAAAGGACCGCCGTTGCCGGTGGTTATAAAAACTAGGGCCCCGGGTATGATATATCCCTCCCCCTTGCAGTCTAAGACGGCCCACTGTACAAACGCCGAGTGGATTAAGAGGGAGACTGGAATGTGCGCGATCCCCACAAACCCCGAAATGTCCTGGATGCAACTGAGGAAGTGGGGTGTCTGAGGTGAAATATACTTCAGGTCCAAACTGTTGCCAGTTCATAGTTATAAAGGCAAACCAGGTAACATACCAACCTGGGTGGTGCCATGTTTTATCATAGGGGGGTTCTGTGATGGTATAACGGTTTGTATAATTACACCACCCCGTACAATCATTGGGGATAACGTGGGTTTGACAGCTGGTTTGGTTTCCTACGAACACTGGCAGGCCTAAGTTTGGGGAGTTATTGGGTGCGTGGAAAACATAACAGATATCTATAGGAACAGAAACATTTATCACAACAGACACACTTTGAAACATAGGCCCACGATAAGAGGCATTGAGGGCCTCAAACAGTTCCGGAAAGTCCATTGAACAATGATTCCACCAAGTTTGATTCCCGAGATCAGCATAAAGGTGCGAACAGGTTACACCGGGAGACATGAACAAGTTCTTAACTGCGGAAATATTGTAAAATTCGGGGATGAACAAAAACGGTGAGCTGTTCGCATCAGTAACCGGCAGGGAGCAGACAAGACAATGTTGAGGGAGATTGGCATCAGCCTGCTCCTGGAGCCAATAGGTGGTGAACCAGGCCTCAAAGTCGGATGACCGGTTAAGACGTCCGGGAATAAGGGACACCTGAAACACAAGATAGCGACAAGAGACCCTTTGGGGTCGATTAGTAATGAGCTATTCTTAGAATATTTACTGACTGGGGGCGGCGGGAGCGCCTCCAAGACCTGATTAATGCCTGGAGGGTCAATTTCTGGGTCGGGAGGGGCCAACGGCTGTGAAGGCAGGTCGGGATAAACCCGAGGCGGCAAAAGTTTAGGTTGTTGAGGAGGCTTTGGTTCCTCATACGGGGGTGGAGTTGTAAATACAGGATGCAGTTCAACATTCCCTGCCCCGGGATCACTTTCAGGCTCCGCGACAGCTTGCCTGGCTGCAAACATAGTACCCCCGTGTAAAACGGAGCAAAGGTCCAAAGCTTTCCCCAGGAATTTGCAAAGAACTGAGGAAACGTCCTCAGGCTTATAGGTGTCAGGACGTAATTTTTTGGCCCTCTTAATTTCTTCCAGTCCCTCCGTGAGCTGGCACAACAGGTCGTGCCCAGGGCCGGACACAGACACATGGGGCATTGGGTCCAGCTTTGAAACGGAACCCCCTGACACCTTTACTATTCGGCAACAATTTTTCCACAGTTGTGCTGGGTCTGACCCATTGGTGTGGTCCCCAGCCTGAGTACACTGGGGTTGGAGGGACTGATCAAACGGGACTGCTCTAAAAGCTGGGTGAACTGTCAGAAGACAGCCCACATCCTGCAACATGAGAGGCACTGTGTAACTCTTACAGTCCCTCCCTATACCTGTGGAACACACCCATTCAATTTTTTCAGGTTGGGTTTTACTTGTAAACAAATGGAACTGTAAGTGATGAAACTGTTCCATTTCATCGTCCCCTCCAGACCTGGACCTCCAGGGGCACCCACAGTCCTCCGAGCCCGAGAATCCTGTTCGTGACGCCATGTTCAGCCCAAAAGAGGCTGGAGGTTCTTTAGGAATTCTCGGTGAAGGACTGAGTGGAATGACCCAAGAAGAGGGGAACTGGATACAACTTAATTTTATTATAGATTGGTAAATGTAACAATTACTAAATGACTTCTTATCAAACAACTACAATACTATGTAACTAAACCTTAACAAGCAAGATAAGGGTAGGGAAGCAGATAACAAAACAGAACCCCTTTTAACTAACTTAAACAAACACAATAGAGGGAGATAAGCCACGTTAAGAACAAACAGACAGTTTTCTTCTAACTAGTTACTTACGACCATGCAAATGACAGCCAGATAGGAGAGCATATGCATAGTGAATTCGAGCCGGCAATACGACACACACTCAGGCTAGATTCGGGAGCGGGAGGGTCAAGCCCTGGTTGATCAGACCTGGACTGGTAGTAGCGTCGAGTAGATTCGGGACACCTCTGATTATTGTATAGGAACGTGTAAGTATATAGTTTACAAGGTAAGTGTGGCAAACATTGATTGGCTTGTTAGTGTCCAAACTGTTTTTCCATATTAGGATGAACACTACAATATGGAAACTACAGAAACGGCTTCTGCGGTGGACACTGTGGAAATCATCCACAGAAGTTTCCTGTAACAAGCACTGTGTCCTAATAAGGTCGTGCAGCCTATTGCGGGCCCCTTTCCTTGCACAAGGCTCGCCGTGGAGTAAAAGAGAGGCCTGGCCAAAATTGAGAAAGAGAAAAAGGACGGGGGGGGGGTTGCTGTGTTAACAGATAATAGCTAATTTATCTATCATTTTGTGTGTATAGTTGAGATTATTTTTTTTTCCTGCTGTGCATTACTCTGTACTTATCAACATTGAATTTCATGTGCCATTTTGTTAACCAGTCACCCAGTTTAGTGAGATCCCTTTGTAACTCTTTGCAGTCAGTTTTGGACTTAACTGTCTTGAGTAATTTTGTATCATCTGCAATTTTTACCACTTCACAGTTCATCCCTTTTTCCAGATCACTTATGAATATGTCACAGTACAGAACCTTAGGGGACCTTGCTATTTACCTCTCTCCATTATGAAAACTGGCCACACATGTCTGCTTCAGAAGTTTCTTAATTTCCAGGACCTGTGACCCTGGCCCTCCCTCATTTCATTGACAAGGGGTACTCAGAGGGTTACAGTATGTCAGAATCAGACGGGGTTAGTGGAGAAAATCTATGCCAGCCCCAAGAGTAGGGAAGTTCATTCAGGGAACAATTTAGTCAAAGAATAATGGAAAAATAGACTTTCAACATAAAATCATTTAGCTCAAGCTCAAAGCAATCAGATATGCCCTAAGAACTATAACTCTAGGTCTGATCAGCCGAGATGCATCAGCCATGTCTCACAACACTTTTATTGCTTTATTATTTTATGGCTTTTATTTACAAGGACAGAAAGGTCATCAACTGTGCTATGAACATGTGATCTTCTCTCTTCATAGGTGAAAAAGGCAAGAGAATGTGTGTATGCAGATTTTATATTCATATATAGATGCTATTCTCTCATCTTAGGCCCATAGTAAGACTTTACTGTAAGATATACTGTATTCTCAAGTGCTACACTTAAGAGGAAATAATCATCATTTAGCTAAGCAGGAAAAGATTCTGGAGAATGGAATCTACAGCCCAACTTCTTGACGTGGTTAACCAGGCCCTGGGTCACCTGCCCATCAATGGACCATTTACATCCAGGATCCAGAGGTGATACCCAAGTTTTATTCCAGATAAAGAAATTCATAAGCTGTAGCTATGATCATGCACTTTCTCCCTTGGCTAAAAGCATAACTGTCTTTCTTTTCACTTCTCTCTTTAGGTTGTCACCCAGGTTGCAATCACTTCAGCAAAGAGCTTTTTTGAAAGTTAAGGTGCAACTGGGGAAAAAGCAGTCCTGCACCTCTCATGAGGCCAAAGGTGTGCTAAGATTAACACAACCTTTATTAAAAACAAACACACACACACACACAAAACCACAGTCTGGGTATAATAATGTATTTCCACCCCTACATTTTTTGCCCATATGTAAAATATTTAAAACACAATGAATCTGGCATACTGTTGATGTTGGAGCTTCAAAAATCAATACTGACTGCAATATCCAATTCAGAAATTCTCTATTGATCTACCACACCCATCATAAATAAAAGCAATAATTAAAACAAAAAATCCACTGCCAATGCTGCAGTTAGTAGATGGGTACATTCATGGCCGGCTCTAGGCACCAGCAAACCAAGCACGTGCTTGGGGCAGCACATTTTCAAGGGTGGCATTCTGGCCTTTTTTTTTTTTTCCCTTCCTGCGGCAAAAGCATAGAGCCGGCCCTGGCAGCAGCAGCGCATCATGCACTGGGGGCGCCCTGGGGCCGCTGTGGTTCGTGCCGTGGGGGAACAGTGCTGCACCTTGTGGCTGGGCCGGGCAGGCTCCGAGTGGGGGACACTCGGGCTGGGGGCCGCCTCACGGGGCACATGGAGCCGCCTGCAGGTGCTGCAGGGCGGCCGCCCCCCAGCGCCGCAGCCGGGGCTGGGTGAAGTGGCCTGAGCCGCCCAGGGACTGCAGCAGGGCGGCCAGAAGCAGGAGCAGCAGCGGGGCCATAGATGGCGGGGCGCTGCCGTGCGGGGCCCGTGTCCCACACTCCGGGGCTCTGCTCCCTCTGGGGCTACCCTGCCCTGGCTCATCAGCCCTCTGCCGGGGCGGTCCCCTGGCTCTGCCTTCCCGGGTCCCGGCCAGTCCTGGAGGCGGGAGCCCTGGCTGGAGGGACCCTAGGCTGAGGCGCAGCCCGGGAGCCCCGCTGCTTACCCCAACCCTGCCAGCACCAGACCGGCTGGAGGCAAGGGGGAGCGGGTTGAGTCAGCACTGGTGGGGGGGAGCCCAGGGCTGGGGCAGCAGGGGGTGCGGGTGGAGCGGGGGAAGAGAGAGCCCAGCGCTGGGGCGGCAGGGAGTGCGGGGGAGGGGGTGAGAGCCCAGGGCTGGGGCGGCGGGGGTGTGTGTGGGGGGGGTGAGAGCCCAGGGCTGGGGGGGGGGGGGGGGGCAGCCAAATTTTTTTTGCTTTGGGTGGCAAAAAACCTAGAGCCGGCCCTGGGTACATTGGTGCATTTCAGACTTTCTAAGGTAGAGGTTGCCTTTCCTCTTGAATGTTTGAGCTAATTTATTCAGTCATGGAAGCCTCCTGGCCTGAAGGATCCTATGCAACACATATAGATTCAGGATGGTGTCCTGGATATGTTTTCACATCTTCACTACATTTTACAATTTAAATGTGCAGACTTCATCAGGCCCTGGCATTGAACAAAGAGTTCTGCTTACTTTGCTCACCCAATAGCTGAAAGTAATATGTAAAAAGAGAAAACACATCTCCTCATTCATATTTTTTATCTCCTTTATGATACACCTTTGGGTATCTAATTATAACATATCTGCGGACGTTCCTTGTGAAGAAAAATAGGAAAATTTATCTTAGCTTACCCAAAAATTTCCTCTCTCTTAACAGGAAAGTCTGCCGAGCTAACCCACCCAGCACAAAGATTCTAGTTCTGAGGGGAGGCATAAACTGTCACATTCCTCCATGTTTTATTGTAAACAAAACAGATATATGTTCTCTGTTAGCTGGGGTGAAATGTGAATTTCATGTTGTAGCTAGTAACTTGTGAATCTAAGTTTAAAACGGTTAGCTCTATGAAACAGCTTTGGAAGTATCTGAAGCGGCAAACACTTCAAGGCGGTGGCTGTTCCCAGACTGCTGTGATTGACAATTCTGGTGTCCCTCTCAAAAGAGCTGCAAGCAGGAGTACTCGACCTGTGGACGTTCCTGCTAGAATTTTTTTTTTTTTTTTTGGTAAACAAAGATAAATTTGTTGTTTTAAAAGTATTGTATGATTCCTTTAAAAGAGCATGATAGTGCAGGTCCTGTGTTCTATTTGCTATTTTTAAACATTTTTAATAATTCAGTGAGCATTTTCCGGTGGGTTCTAACATATAAAATGTATTACTGTACTGAGCAACATTAAATAAAATTTAAAAACCAAGATTTATGTTGCACATAAGTTTTGTGCTCCATGTTAATCAGCAGAGGGAGTAAAAGCCCATTAATAGCTATGGTAAAACACTATTCCCACAGCTTTTCTGATTTGTAAAGATAACACAAAAATAAGAAAATCTCTCTCTAAATCACAGGACAAAAATTGAAATATAAGAATGGTTCAGGGAGGTGAACTGATTCAATATCTTTCCTTACAGCTTCTTTTCAAAGGAGCCCTGTGTACTACCTATAGTGCCTGTGGCCAGATACCAGCAGGATGCAGTGGGGCTACTAGGACTATTACTCATTCAAACTCTCACAGGAGAGCATGAGGTTTGAACTGTGCCAACCTCCTTCCACTAGGCGTTCTCTTTGCCTTTTCTCCCGTTCTCAGTGTATCCACACAGGAGCATTCACAAGCCATAAGTGAATATAAAATACAAAAGAGAAAAGCCAAAACTGACAAGAGGTAATCATATTCTCTCCTCGGGAGCAGTAGTTGGGCCACATCTATCATTTCATACTGTTACTGCCTCAGTGAAAAGGGCAGTGTGTGTAAAAGAAACAAGAATTAACTCTGTGAACTGACCTTGCCTTTATATTTGTGATGGAACCATGGAATGAGCAGAAATAAGATGATTATAACCTTTAAAAATGAGAGAAAAAACGAAGGAAATCTTTCCCTACGGGGAAATTATCTTCCCTCTTCTCCTGCACCAAGCCCTAAAGCCCACATAGGCCATAGCAACTTCAAAAGGAGAACGAGATGACCTTTACTCCTTCACCACCATCCCCAAAACTATTTTGCTTGGATCAAATTTGTCAAACAACATCAGCAAAAAGTTATAATTAATTTTGCTTTTTTGCCAGTTTCAAAATAAAAATAAATGTTTTACCTCCTTCACAGGTGGTGCATTTTTTTTGGCACAACTTTATTCAGGAGCTGATTGATACCCAATATTTCTTAGTAGTTTAGGGCATGTATGTTTTGATATGCTACATAAGGAAAAGTTTAAGCAACATTGATTTTTACATTTTTTCTGTTACTTTTTTAAAATCTAAAGACTCAAACTTGCAAAGCACCTAAACATGTGTTTAAGTATGAGTAGTCCCTCAATTAGGCTGAAAGTAACATGCATATTTAAATACTGTGCTGCATCAGTGGCAGAAGACTCAGCACCCTGAAATATCATGACAAATGTTTAAAAAAAAAAAAAAAAAAGGGAAAAGGGTACAAACTTCATTTGTTTGCAACTTCATAAGTTTTCAATTACACCACTGAGTAGATATAGGAAAATCCAAGTTGCCATTATTGTGTGTTTACATAAGAACATAAGAACGGCCGTACTGGGTCAGACCAAAGGTGCATCTAGCCCAGTATCCTGTCTACCGACAATGGCAAATGCCAGGTGCCCCAGAGGGAGTGAACCTAATAGGTAGTGATCAAGTGATCTCTCTCCTGCCAGCCATCTCCACCCTCTGACAAACAGAGTCTAGGGACACCATTCCTTACCCATCCTGGCTAATAGCCATTAATGGACTTAACCTCCATGAATGTATCCAGTTCTCTTTTAAACGCTGTTATAGTCCCAGCCTTCACAACCTACTCAGGTAAGGAGTTCCACAAGTTGACTGTGCGCTGTGTGAAGCAGAACTTCCTTTTATTTGTTTTCAACCTGCTGCCTATTAATTTCATTTGGTGACCCCTAGTTCTTGTATTATGGGAATAAGTAAATAACTTTTCCTTATCTACTTTCTCCACATCACTCATGATTTTATATACCTCTATCAGATCCCACCTTAGTCGCCTCTTTTCCAAGCTGAAAGGTCCTAGCCTCTTTAATCTCCCCTCATATGGGACCTGTTCCAAAACCCTAATCATTTTAGTTGCCCTTCTCTGAACCTTTTCTAGTGCCAGTATATCTTTTTTGAGATGAGGAGACCACATCTGTATGCAGTATTCAAGATGTGGGTGTACCATGCATTTGTATAAGGGAAATAATATATTCTCCTTCTTATTCTCTATCCCCTTTTTAATGATTCCTAACATCCTGTTTGCTTTTTTGACTGCCTCTGCACACTGCGTGGACATCTTCAGAGAACTATCCACGATGACTCCAAGATCTTTTTCCTGATTCGTTGTAGCTAAATTAGCCCCCATCATATTGTATGTATAGTTGGGGTTATTTTTTCCAATGTGCATTACTTTACATTTATCCACATTAAATTTCATTTGCCATTTTGTTGCCCAATCACTTAGTTTTGTGAGATCTTTTTGAAGTTCTTCACAGTCTGCTTTGGTCTTAACTATCTTGAGCAGTTTAGTATCATCTGCAAACTTTGCCACCTCACTGTTTACCCCTTTCTCCAGATCATTTATGAATAAGTTGAATAGGATTGGTCCGAGGACTGACCCTTGGGGAACACCACTAGTTACCCCTCTCCATTCTGAGAATTTACCATTAATTCCTACCCTTTGTTCCCTGTCTNTTTCGACTAATTTGCCCGGTACCGACCTTAGACTTACCGGTCTGTAATTGCCGGGATCACTTCTAGAGCCCTTTTTAAATATTGGCATTACATTATCTATCTTCCAGTCGTTGGGTATAGAAGCCGATTTAAAGGACAGGTTACAAACCCTAGTTAATAGTTCCGCAACTTCACCTTTGAGTTCTTTCAGAACTCTTGGGTGAATGCCATCTGGTCCCGGTGACTTGTTAATGTTAAGTTTATCGATTAATTCCAAAACCTCCTCTAGTGACACTTCAATCTGTGACCGTTCCTCAGATTTGTCACCTACAAAAGCCGGCTCAGGTTGGAAATCTCCCTAACATCCTCAGCCGTGAAGACTGAAGCAAAGAATCCATTTAGTTTCTCCGCAATGACTTTATCCCCCCCCCCCCATGTCCTGTTTTGTCCTTCCGATATTATTTGTACCCCGGAATGATTGTGTCCCATTGTTTGTCCTCAGTCCACCAGGTTTCTGTGATGCCTATTATATCAATATCCTCCTTTATCACAAGGCACTCTAGTTCACCCATCTTATTATTTAGACTTCTAGCATTTTTGTACAAGCACTTTAAAAACTTGTCACTGTTTATTTGTCTGCCCTTTTCTGATGTATGTGAATGTTTCTCGTCTGATCTGGCCCTTACATTATCCTCTTCCATCCTCTACTCCTGACTATAACCTAGAGAATCTCTATCAATAGACTCTCCTCTAAGAGAAGTCTCTGTCCGATCCACATGCTCCTCTGCAGCAGTCGGCTTTCCCCCATATCCTAGTTTAAAAATGGCTATGCAACCTTTTTAATGTTAAGTGCCAGCAGTCTGGTTCCACTTTGGTTTAGGCGGAGCCCATCCTTCCTGTATAGGCTCCCCCTATCCCAAAAGTTTCCCCAATTCCTAATGAATCTAAACCCCTCCTCTCTACACCATTGTCACATCCATGTATTGAGACTCTGAAGCTCTGCCTGCCTACTTGGCCCTGCGCGTGGAACTGGGAGTATTTCTGAGAATGCCACCATAGAGGTCCTGGATTTCAGTCTCTTCCCTAGCAGCCTAAATTTGGCCTCCAGGACGTCTCTTCTACCCTTCCCTATGTCATTGGTACTTACATGTACCACAACCACCGGCTCCTCCCCAGCACTACACATAAGTCTATCTAGATGCCTTGAGAGATCCGCAACCTTCGCACCAGGCAGGCAAGTCACCATACGGTTCTCCCGGTCATCACAAACCCAGCTATCTACGTTTCTAATGATCGAATCTCCCATTACTAACACCTGCCTTTTCCTAGTGACTGGAGTCCCCTCCCCTGGAGAGGTTACCTCAGTGCGAGAGGATACCCTAACACCATCTGGAAGGAGGATCCTAACTATGGGAAGGTTTCCCTCTGTTTATTTTATAGAGGTTTGGTAATTTTTAAATGAAACTTTTTTCTTTCTTTTGGTATTCGAGTATTAAAAAACAAATAAAACTATAAAACCAGAATAGTACCATAGGCGTTGCCACTGGGCTCCTGGAGAAGTTTGAACATCACACAAGAGAGTTCTGAAAATAGGGAATGTGTTTTGTTACCTTGAGACCAACACTCCAATCTGATTGTAATAGTTGAAACAGGCTGTACCTTTGTCCAGAGTTTGAAGATAGTGCACTTAATACATACAAAATTACCTGCTGGTAGCATAACACCAGAAACATTGGACTGTCCTCTTTCACAGGAACCATCAGGGATAATGCCCCTAATAGCAAAATAAAAAGCTGTCTTTGTTCCCCAGACAACACTGAAGACTTTGAAGGTCCTCAGTTGTATAGTTCAAAAGTTGTTTGGAGGAGGAGAAATGATGCAATTCAGTGCTGCTGTCTCTTATGAATATGCTTCTGGGATGCCATAACTATAGCTCCAGAGTAAATATGCTGTGATTAAATACATAGAACAATACTTATAGCAAGTCTTCAGAGTGGGAGTTCATACATAATAGGGGAGTATATATTTTAACATATATTTTATTTACATTCCACAGCTATAATTTGAACATGAAGACGTCAATCCCATGTCAAATGTTTTACTTTGACCTGAGTTTTTTATTCAATACCTTGGTGTAAATTCTGCTTCCTGTTACCTGTGTGCAATCAATGATTTTATTTTATTTTTTTTTAAACAGAAGATGGTATATGGGAATTGAAGTAAGGGCCCCAGTTGTCAAAAGCAGTCACTTGAGGTTGGGCTCCATAATCCATATTTAGCTACCTGAACAAATGGCTTAATTTTCAGGGATGCTGAACATCCACAATTTCTATTTAAGTAAGCAAGAGCTGTGCCTGCTTAGCAATACAGCTGGTTGAAAAATTTCGGAAGCAAATTTTCTGTCAGAGAATGGTGATTTGATTAAACTGAAATGTTTCATGGGAATGTATCTATTTCATCTAAATTTTCAATGGAACATTATCAGTGTTAAGACAGAAATATTTTGGTTAACTTTATTGTTCTTACTCTTGTTATATTTAAAATATAATATAAATGTTACAATATTTTGACATGATATAATTTATATTATAGAAATCAAACCAAAAGGTTTTGAAATATTTTGTTTAGCAAAAAATAGATTTTGACTTGGTCCTAATTTGAGATTAAACCAGATTTTGAAATCTTGGAATTGCCTGCATGACAGAAATTGTATTTTTCGATCAACTCCTCTTAGCAATTCTGAAAATCAGGCTACTTATTTAAATGCCTTATTGGATCCATGGATGTAACCAGGAGAAGAACTTGGCCCTTGTTTGTTTAATCTAAACAAGTTTTTTTATTCATAGTGTCATAGATTTTAATGTCAGAAAGGGACTCTTATGAAAATCTGGTCTGACATGCCTTACATAACACTGGCTGTAGAATTTCACCCAGTAAATAATACATAAAGCGCATAACTTCTAGCCGAGTTATGACATGTCTTTCTAAAAGACACCAAGACCTTTTTTTTCCAAAAATGACAATCTTGAGTGCTTCAGATTCACATTCCCAATTTGAGACACCCTTAAGTGGTCTGAGTTTTAGAAAGTACTGAACATTGACCCTTTGAAAATCAGGCTCCCTTTAAGATGTCTCATTGGACACTAAAATTCAGGCATTTAAAAATCACTAGTCCCTTTTGAGAAACTTGCCATCGCTGGGTTAACTGATAGATTTTAAGGTCAGAATAGACTATCTTAATCTACTCTGACCTACTGCAAAAAACAGGCCATAGAACTTCACCAGGTAATCCCTGCATCATGCCCATAACTTCTGTCTGAGTTATCTTTTAGAAAGACATCCAGTCTTGATTTAAAGCAGGGGTCGGCAACCTTTCAGAAGTGGTGTGCCGAGTCTTCATTTATTCACTCTAATTTAAGGTTTCGCGTGCCAGTAATACATTTTAACATTTTTAGAAGGTCTCTTTCTATAAGTCTATAATATATAACTAAACTATTGTTGTATGTCAAGTAAATAAGATTTTTAAAATGTTTAAGAAGCTTCATTTAAAATTAAATTAAAATGCAGAGCCCCCCGGACCAGTGGCCAGGACCTGGGCAGTGTGAGTGCCGCTGAAAATCAGCTCGGGTGCCGCCTTCGGCACGCGTGCCATAGGTTGCCTACCCCTGATTTAAAGTTTTCAAGTGATGGCAAATATACCACCTCCCTTGGTAAATTGTTCTAATGGCTAAATACCCCAACAATTAAAAAAAAGGGGGGGGGAGGGAGCATCTAATTGCTAGTCTGAAATTTTCTAGCTTCACCTTCCAACAATTAATCTTCTTTATGCTTTGTCTGCTAGATTAAAGAGAACTCTACTATCAAAATCCTTATTTCCTTACAGACTGTAATCAAGTCGCTATAAATGTCTCACTGTAAGGCAGATTTTCCAGACCTCAAATCATTCTTGTAGCTCTTTTCTGAACCCTTTCCTGTATTTCAACATCCTTTTTTAAGTGTATGTACCAGTACTAGACTCATTATTAGTGTCGGTCTCACTAATGCTGTATTACAGAAATAATACCAACTGCCTACACCTGCTCAATATTCCCCTGTTTATACAACCAAGGATTACATTTGCTTGCTTAACCACCATATTGTATTAACCATGTTGGCCACAGCATTTCACTGGGGAGTCCAGTTCAGCTGGTTATCTACCAACTTCCCTAAGTCTTTTTAAGGAGTCACTTCTTCCAATACACATGCCACCATCCCGTAAATGTAACATATGTTCTTTGTTTGTAGCTGTATGACCTTGTGTTAAAATCATATTACTGTGATAGGGTTAATAGATGCAGCATTCCCTGAATAACGACTGAATAAATAGTAGTCTGGATAATTTTCTCTAATTAAATAGCTTCAAAAGCATACCTATACATACCTTTAGGTTAGATTTCTGCAATGGACTTTACATTGGGCTATACCTTTAAAACCACCCACAAACTGAAGCTACTGCAGAATGTCGTGGCCCACTTGGTAAGAAGAGTGTTGTTGCCCTATGCATACGAAATTCCATCATCTGTACTGGCTGTTTATGATGTTCAGTGTTGTTTAAGATTTTTTTTTCTCCCTCCCCCCCCCCCCCTCCCTCCCCCCCCCCCCCCCCCTTTTGATCTCTACATCCCTAAATGGTTTAGGGTCTACTTACCTGCTTCACTTCAGCTAAATTGGGGTATTTGTGATGTATTTTTCAGTTATATCAAGGGCACCTAAAGTGTATAGATAGGTGCCTTCTGTAACATTTGTATAAATATAAAAACCTTTATTTTAAAGTATGTAGAATTATCTAAAACCCAGTGTATGACTGTTTTGCCTTGTAGCTAGCTGTTCTTCTGTAATCTGTACCTTAAATTTTTGCTGATTTTATTTTCCATGCACAGAAGATTTATGAATCTTTAGACTTGCATTCTTGATGAATAGACAGACAAGGTAGGTTAAGTAATATGTTTTATTGTACCAATCTACTTTGTCTCTCTAATATCCTGGGATCAACATGTCTACAACAAAACTACATACATTCTTGATCAATCTCACTTTTTTCTATCATCACCTTTTCCTTTGATAATAGATGAAAGTTTGTCAAATGTTCGCTATCTGTGTGTTGCATTTCTATAATTTAAAACAAGTTAATGTATTGACCAATCAGTATGTAGTATGCGCTGTGACAGCGTACCCCATAAAGGGGCTCACAAATGTATGTATGATATGACTGGAATAGGATTTTGCTACAAAGGCCATGTAACATATCTATGTAAAGGTTATGATCTACTGGTTATGTTCACCCTAGTTGTATGCAGGCACCATTTGTGTGTTCAAGGTTATGAACATTGGCTGTATGATTGCTTGATTTCTAAGGGGCCTCAGTTAGAACATTTGATGACTTCTTGGGAAAGGAATGTGCAAATTAGGTGTTCAGTCAGGGGGCACTTAACAGACAAAAGAGCTTGGAAGACTCCAATCCACATTAGAAGTCTACCTGAGGACTTTCAAGGCAGCATGTGGGTAATGGCTGCTACCTGCAGTCCTGAGTCATGCATGGGCATGTGACCTGCCCATGTGATTCCGAATCTCCATTCTGTGACTGGATTCTACAGAGGGTGAGGAGGGGGTCTCCACCCACAAGAGACAGTCTATTTAAACCCGTGGGAGACCCCTCCATTTTGTCTTCAGCTGGCTAAAGGAGAAGCCTCTCCACCCCCCCAGGACACTTGAAGGAAACTAAAAACTACAGGGGGTGTGAGTGATTGCTGGACCCAGGCTAAAAGAAGATTAGCCTGTAAAAGGGAACATTGTGGAACTGGTGAGGATCTTATCTATATTTAGTGTAATTAGACATAGATTTGCGCATTTTATTTTATTTTGCTGGGTAACTTACTTTATTCTGTCTGTTACTACTTGGAATCACTTAAATCCTACTATCTGTATTTAATAAAATCACTTTCTACTTATTAATTAACTCAGAGTATGTATTAATACCTGGGGGAGCAAACAGCTGTGCATATCTCTATATCAGTGTTATAGAGGGCGAACAATTTATGAGTTTACCCTGTATAAAGCTTATACAGGGTAAAACGGATTTATTTGGATTTAGACCCCATTGGGAATTGGGCATCTGAGTGCTAAGGGCAAGCACACTTCTGTGAGCTGTTCTCAGGTAAACCTGCAGCTTTGAGACAGGTGATTCAGACTCTGGGTCTGTGCTGGAGCAGATGGTGTGTCTGGCTTCAGCAAGACAGAGTGCTGGAACCACCGGTAGCTGGCAGGGAGAACAGGAACAGAGGTAGCCATTGCACATCAGCTGGCAGCTCCCAAGTGGGTTTCTGTGATCCAACCCGTCACATGCGCCCTGAACCTTGCATTGTTAACCACTGATGTTTTTAAAAACCCTGGATGTACAAGACAGTTCATTTACTGTTCACACAGTAGTATTTTCCCTTAATGCTTAAAGAATGGCTATCGCTGTTCCATGTAGTTGCTTTGGTAATTTGACTAGCAACCAGCCTGCTAGTTCAGGTGGAATGCTATTATCTTGGACATCTTTTAATAAGTCTATAAGGATTTGACATTCAGTTGCTCTTTTCTATACTTTATATTGCTACACTTGTATTGCATCCAATTACTTTATTCTCTGATGACATGATTATCTCATTGTGGATTAAGCTTCAGCAACCATTTAACAATAAACTCTGATGCAAATTACTGTAAAATGGAAAGAAATAAAATCAATGCTCTCTGAATTTAATTTATAGAAACCATTTAATCAGTAAGACATATTTACCTATTGAAAATCTCATCATCTTGCTTGATATCTCAACATAACTGCTGGTGTATAGATATAATCTTTAAAAATTGTTATAGCTGCATTATAAAGAATTATCTTATAAAAATAGCTTTTTGTAAGGTTAGTGTAATATCTTCTTTATAACCAACAATATTATATCTTCTTTATAACCAACAATATTATAACCAACAACCAAGTGCTTTGGTTGTTCATGGTAGCAAATTCACAATTATCATAGAGAAGAAAGGGCGAGAAGATCTATTTGATAATCCAATTAATCTCTTTGCACAAGCAGAATTGTTGCCTGTAGAACAACCCTGAATGTTCTGTCTAACCTAAGTTTGAACAACTCACCTTGGAAGAATTTTAACCTTAATATTAGTAATTTTTTTCAAAAAAAAATTTCCATACTCAATTTAATCTCATTAACAGGATGTTGGGCTTTACTGAAACAAAATCCTTGTGGGCATTCCCTTTGTTGTCCCATCAAGGAGGATTACTCTCTCACTGTGTCCCCCTACTGTGTGGTTGCCAACCAGCTCAACTCCAGTCA
Organism: Platysternon megacephalum; assembly: GCA_003942145.1. Taxonomy (NCBI): domain Eukaryota; kingdom Metazoa; phylum Chordata; order Testudines; family Platysternidae; genus Platysternon; species Platysternon megacephalum. The sequence goes on along the minus strand of QXTE01000023.1, from coordinate 8,041,121 downwards.
TGGCATATTGCTAGGCCCCCCTCTGATTGCAACAACCCCAGGTTTCCAAGCCGAGGAGGACATGGATCTGTGGAAGAGTTGATACATACTGGGCTTCTATTAACCTCTCCTGACTAGTTCAGAAGGATTTGTGGGAGGAATAATGTTCATTTCTCTGGCCTGCCTTAACTCCATCCCTTCCCCTCACATGAACCTTGTACTGCAACGAGAACCCTTCAAGGGGTCCTGGAACAAAGTGAACTTAGTACTGTGCTGTACAGTATCCAAACCCCTGCATGTCCAGAACTCTTAGGGCAAAGTCTGACTCTCTGGAGTTAAGTGTCTAATTTTAGGCACCCAAATTTGACAGTTTGGGATCAAACTTCTAAAACTTTTTTCTGTGTGAAATGATGATGAGTGAATCTCAAAAGAAGCATTTGCAAAGGTGTACAAAAGATGTTTAAAATATTTACCATTTACCTACAGGCAACAATTGTATAAAGCTAATAACTGTAAAGCCAGCAGTATAAAACCCTTGATAAGCTCTTACCATTGTATGTTTTCATTTGCAGTAAAATATAAACTTATCAAGTATGCTTTCTCTTTCAGAAAATTAAGTACATGAAAATAAAGTCTGCTGCATACATACAGTGCACACTGATGAGATGAGATAATTCTAATTATTTTCTGAAGAAAATAATGTTTATCTAGTAAATGCATTTTGGCCTTACATAAACAATGCTGTATTTCAACACTACTCTGTATGCAGCAATTTACTCCTAACATGTGCTCATCATAATAGTTAGAATATCTTTTTTAAAGCAAACCAAAATGAGATGTTTTAAGTACGTTCTTGAACTGAAAATAGTATTTCATGAGTTCTGGTACTTATCACTCAATTTCCAACTTCTTAAAAGGGGAAATCATCTCCTGTTGAAGCTAATAGCTAAGACTAAAAGATTTGATTGACACAGAAAAGAAAAGCTATGCAGCTACCCTCAGCCCACCTTCATGACAATTCAGAACTCAGTGAGAGAAGTCTGTCACATAATGGTAGAATGTGTTCCTATTTTGTTTCTAGAACACAATTCATCAGAAAAAAATTCATTGTATTCTAGTCAAAGTATACATGAAATAGAACTAAATTTAAAGATGTGCTGAGCATCTATAATTCCTTCAGAACCTTCAAACTGGACTTGCTGTTGAGTTGGCTATTAAAACAGCTTTTCACACACTACCGATGAAACTGATTCATGTCCACAATTATCACACCACTACTGCATGCACTGAGCTGGCATTAGAAAGTTGGGAATAGCCAAAATAACAGTTCTGTGGGGCATATCCAAATTGCTGAATCATTTTATTTAAAATATGTGGGAGAGTTAAGGGAATGAGAATAATTTTACTAGAGGTTTTTGAAAGTTTGCAACTACAGATCTGTTGCATCTTAGGCACATTTAACATGTGCGATTTCAGCTTTACACGGTCGGCAAAAACAAGAAAAAAACAAAAAAAAAGAGAAAAATAAGAATTTAAATACTGTTTCTGTAGTGCGGGCGATTCTGCCTGCCATTACACTCAATGTAATTTTGACTATACGCGGTTTTCGCTTTACGTGCTGACCGCGGAACGTAACCCCAGCGTAAGATGAGACAGACCAGTAAAGATTTTTAAATGATCGAAAAAAATATTCTAAAATTATTCTGTCATGATTTATTGACCAACATGGTCTTAACATAGCAAGCATACCAAAACTCCAGATTAATTAAATAGATGTCTGGCTCATTTTATTTTATTTATTTATTTGGCAAATTGGTGCTTCCAAGGCAATTCTTCAAAAGCTAATAAAATGGGCGCTGCATGTACATTTTTTGTTAAAGCAAGAGTTGTAAGGAAATGATTTTGTATCTCTTTGCTGGTGTTAACATGACTTAAAGAATGGAAATTGATGACTTAATGGACTGTTGGGGGTATATCTGAGGGTAACTGATTACCTTTATATAGTCTTACAATATATCATCATCACCCTCTTACATTAACATGATTTAAAGGTCGATTTGTAGAAAGCATACCACAGTATCTTATTTTGATCTCTATTATAGAAAAGTGTGTATCTTGACCAATAGCTTTTACATTGGCCACAGTTTCTGATACAGAACCTCCACAAAAATGTGTCTTCAACATGTAGTTGTGCATTGTGAATGCCAAAGAAATAAAATGCAATATTTAAACAGCATTAATCAAACCACTTTTTTCATCAAAATATCGTTCTAAAGGATTCAGCATGGTAGCCGTGTTAGTCTGTATCAGCAAAAACAACGAGGAGTCCTTGTGGCACCTTAGGAGAGTTGATTTAGCTCCGAAAACACATCATGCACCAAATGAATCATTAACACTGAATCTGTGGATTTTAAAACAATCACTTTACAGAGAAATAATAGAAGGATGTAATTACAATTGTATATTTCTGATTGGTTTCCATATTTAGTTTCCTTCCTTTGTCCCTCATTTATTGTTGTTGAACTCTTAATCCTGCCTCTTCCCTGATAGGGGCGCATGTATTTATCCCTTGCTCATATCTTGTGATAATTAGGTTAGCAGCCAGTGAATCTGAACATATAAATAATATTTCCAACCCAGGGGCACCTCTAGAAGACAGTGCTCTCACTTGCACATCTGTTGTAATATTCAGTTGAAGATAGAAACTGGGTTTATTGATACATTTGTGCTTTTTGGTGTACAGTGTGCATGCATAATTACTTATTGATAGATTCTAAGGACAGAAAGGACTATTGTGATCTAGTCTGACCTCCTGGGTAGCACAGACCATAAAACTCCCCCAAAATAATTCCTAGCATGTGTTTTTTAGAAAATCATCCAATCTCGATTTAGAAATTGTAAGTGATAGAGAATCCACCATGACCCTTGGTAAATTGTTCCAAACATTAATTAACCTCACTGTTAAAAATTTGTCTTATTTCCAGTCTGAATTTGTCCTGCTTCAACTTCTAGCCATTGGATCATATCATAACTTTGTCTGCTAGATAGAGGAGCCCTTTATTAAATATTGTTCCCCATGCAAGTACTTATAGGCTGTAATCAAGTCACCTCTTAATCTTTTCTTTAAATTTAAATAGATTGAGCTCCTTGAGTCTCCCACTACAATTCTAATCCTTTAATTGTTCTTGTGGGTCTTCTCTGAATCTGCTCCAATTTATCAAAATCCTCCTTGAATTGTAGGCACCAGAACTGGACACAATATTCCAGCAGTGGTTGCACCAATGCCAAATACAGAGGTAAAATAACCTCTCTACTCTTGCTCAAGATTCCCCCGTTTATGCATCCCAGGATCGCATTTGTTCATTTGGCCACAGTGTCACACTAGGAGCTCATGTTCAGCTGATTATCAATCATGACCCCCAACTCTTTCTCAGTCATTGCTTCCCAGGATAGACTCCCTCATCCTGTAAGAATGGCCTACATTCTTTGTTCCAAGAGTACATTGTGACGGGTTGGTTCACAGAAACCCCCTTGGGAGCTGCCAGCTGATGTGCAAAGGCTACCTCTGGTTCTATTCTCCCCTGCCAGCTACTGGTGGTTCCAGCACTCAAAGTCTTGCTGACAGCCAGACACACCTATCTGCTTCAGACACAGACCAGAGTCTGAACCACCTATCCCAAAGCTGCAGGGTTTACCTGAGAACAGCTCACAGAATTCTGCTTGCCTTTAACACTCAGATGCCCAATTCCCAATGGGGTCTAAACCCAGATAAATCCGTTTTACCCTGTATAAGCTTTATACAGAGTAAACTCATAAATTGTTCGCCCTCTATAACACTGATAGAGAGATATGCACAGCTGTTTGCTCCCCCAGGTATTAATACATACTCTGAGTTAATTAATAAGTAGAAAGTGATTTTATTAAATACAGATAGTAGGATTTAAGTGATTTCAAGTAGTAACAGACAGAACAAAAGAAGTTACCAAGCAAAATAAAATAAAATACGCAAATCTATGTCTAATTGCACTAAATACAGATAAGATCCTCACCAGTTCCAAAATGTTCCCTTTTACAGGCTAATCTTCTTTTAGCCTGGGTCCAGCAATCACTCACACCCCCTGTAGTTACTGTCTTTGGTTCCAATTTCCTTCAAGTACCTTGGGGGGGTGGAGAGGCTCCTTCTTTAGCCAGCTGAAGACAAAATGGAGGGGTCTCCCACGGGTTTAAATAGACTGTCTCTTGTGGGTGGAGACCCCCTCCTCTCCCTCTGTAGAATCCAGTCACAGAATGGAGATTCGGAATCACATGGGCAGGTCACATGCCCATGCATGACTCAGGACTGCAGGTAGCAGCCATTACCCACATGCTGCCTTGAACGTCCTCAGGTAGACTTCTAATGTGGATTGGAGTCTTCCAAGCTCTTTTGTCTGTTAAGTGCCCCCTGACTGAACACCTAATTTGCACATTCCTTTCCCAAGAAGTCATCAAATGTTCTAACTGAGGCCCCTTAGAAATCAAGCAATCATACAGCCAATGTTCATAACTTTGAACACACAAATGGTGCCTGCATACAACTAGGGTGAACATAACCAGTAGATCACAACCTTTACATAGATGTGTTACATGGCCTATGTAGCAAAACCCTATTCCAGTTATATTATACATACATTTATGAGCCCCTTTATGGGGTACACTGTCACATACATAATTACATTTAGTGCATATTGTTTGCTTGTGCCCAATTTACCAAGTGATCTAGATTGCTCTGAATCAGTGACTTGTCCTCTTCATTATTTACCACTTCCCCAATTTTTGTCATCTGCAAACTTTATCAGTAATGATTTTGTTTGTTTAACCAGGTCATTGATAAAAATTAGGGCTGTGAGGTGATTAAAAAAATTAATCATGATTAATCTTCTGATTAAAAAAAATTAGTTGTGCAATTAATCGTGCTGTTAAACAATAAATATCATTTATTTAAATATTTTTGGATGTTTTCTACATTTTCAAATATATTGATTTCAAGTACAACACAGAATACAACCGTGTACAGTGCTCACTTTATATTTTTATCACAAATATTTTCACTGTAAAAAAATGAGAAATAGTATTTTTCAATTCACCTAATACAAGTACTATAGTGAAATTTCTTTATCATGAAAGTTGAACTTACAAATGTAGTGTTATGTACAAAAAATAACTGCATTCAAAAATAAACCAATGTAAAACTTTATAGCCTACAAGTCCACTCAGTCCTACTTCTTGTTTAGCCAATCGCTCAGACAAACCAATTTGTTTACATTTGCAGTAGATAATGCTGCCTACTTCTTGTTTACAATGTCACCTGAAAGTGAGAACAGCATTCACACAGCACTGTTGTAGCCAGCGTCACAAGATATTTACATGCCAAATGCTCTAAAGATTCATATGTCTCTTCATGCTTCAACCACCATTCCAGAGGACATGCATCTACGCTGATGACGGGTTCTGCTCAATAACAATCCAAAGCAGTGCGGACCGACGTATGTTTATTTTCATCATCTGAATCAGATGCCAAAAGCACAACATTGATTTTGTTTTTTGGTGGTTCGGGTTCTGTAGTTTCCGCATCAGAGTGTTTTAAGACTCCTGAAAATATGCTCCATACCGCGCCCATTTCAGATTTTGGAAGACACTTCAGATTCTTAAACCTTGGGTCGAGTGCTGTAGCTATCTTTAGAAATCTCACATTGGTATCTTCTTTGCGTTTTGTCAAATCTGCAGTGAAAGTATTCTTAAATCAAACAACCTGCACTGGGTCATTCACTGAGACTGCCATAACAGGAAATATATGGCAGAATGCGCGTAAAACAGAGTCCCCCTCCCCCCCCAAAGGAGTTCAGTCACAAATTTAATTAACACATTATTTTTTTACCGAGCATCATCAGCATGGAAGCATGTTCTCTGGAATGGTGGCTGAAGCATGGAGGAGCTTATCTGGCATGTAAATACCTTGCAATGCCTGTTCTCATTTTCAGGTGACACTGTAAATAAGAAGCAGGCAGCATTATCTCCTGTAAATGTAAACAAACTTGTTTGTCTTAGTGAAGAAGTAGGACTGAGTGGACTTGTAGGCTCTAAAGTTTTACATTGTTTTGTTTTTGAATGCAGTTATGTAACCAAAAATATATATTCATAAGTTGAATTTTCACAATAAAGAGATTGCACTACAGTACTTGTATGCAGTGAATTAAAAATACTATTTCTTTTGTTTATCATTTTTACAGTGCAAATATTTGTAATAAAAATAATATAAAGTGAGCAGTGTACACTTTGTATTCTATGTTGTAACTGAAATCAATATATTTGAAAATGTAGAAAAACTTCCAAAATATTTAATAAATTTCAATTGGTATTCTATTATTGTTTAACAGTGGGATTAAAACTGTGATTAATCGTGATTTATTTTTCTAATCGCGATTAATTTTTTTGATTTAATCAAGTGAGTTGTGTGATTAATTAACAGCCCTAATAAAAAGGTTAAATAGTGTATGACCAAGAATCATTCCCTGTTGTACCCCACTGGAAGCAGACCACTTGATGACAATTCCCTGTTTACAGTTTCATTATGCGACCTATCACTTAGCCATTTTTTAATCAATTTAATGTGTGCCATGTTAATTTAATGTTCTAGTTTTTAATCAAATATCATGCAGTACCATGTCAAATGCCTTACAGAAGTCTGAGTATATTAGGTCAACACTAATACCTTTACCAACCAAACTTGTAACCTCATCCAAAAAGATATCAAGTTAGTGTGACAGAAACTACTTTCAGAAACCCATGTTGATTTGCATTAATTACATTACCCTCCTTTAGTTCTTATTAATCAAGTGCCATATCAGCCACTCCTTAATTGAGCCTGGGATTAATATTAGGCTGACCAGCCCTATGTAATTCACCCTCTTTTAAAAATTGGCACACTAGCTTTCTTTCAGTCTTCTAGAATTTCACTAGTGCTCCAAGACTTACTGAAAATCAACATTAACAGTCCGTCAAACTCCTTTTGAAAGTCATGGATGAAAGTTGACTGGACCTGTTGATTTAGAAATGTATAACTTTAGTAGCTTCTATTTAACATCCTCCAGAGACGCTAATTGTCATCACCACATGATCAGATTACATCATCTGTTTTTCCCCCAAATATGGAACAGAAATGTTTGTTGGATACTACTGCCTTTTCTGCATTATTATAGATAATTCTATCATTTCCATCTAGCAAAGGACCAATACCATTGTCAGGATTCTTTTTTGTTCCTAATGTATTTAAAAAACCTTCTTATTGTCCTTAACTCTTCTGGGTTTAGATTTTTTTTTCTTGTGTCCCTTGGCTTCCCTTTTCTATTTCCTACAATTCTTAACTTCTAATTTATATTCATTACTATTGACTTCACCTCTCTTCCCTTGTGTATATTTTAATTATTTTAAAAGCTGCCTTCACTACTCCTCTGAACCATTTTTTTTTAACCAGCATGGCTGTCTTCCTCAGTTATTGGATTGTGGCTTTTTGGACATTTAGTAATGTGTTCTTAGGTGATTCCCAATTATCATTCACATTTTTTCTGATTAAATTCTTTCACCCAGCTGATTTGGCTCATAATTATTTTCTGCTTTGTGAAATTAGCCCTATTAAAGCACCTAGTATATATATTACTGGTCTCGACTTTATTCTGTTTGCACATCATAAACGTGATAAAGTTATGATTACTTGTACCTAAGCTACCATTAACTTTTAGTTCTGTGATCATGTCCTCTTTATCTGTTAGGACAAAGTCTAATATAGAATTCCTCCAAATTGACTGCATCACTTTTTGAGTTAGGAAATTTTCATCTATAACGGTGAGAAATTTCAAGGGATTTTTATTACTGGCAGCATGACACCTCAAGCATGGGTCACTCAAATTGAAATCCCCCATGATCACACAGGCTTTTTCCCCCCATATGCACTATAGATAGGTGTGTAAGGAGGTGATCATTCCATTTCCTAGTGTGATTTGGTGGGGGGCGGGGGGGTTAGGAGATGCCAGCTAGTACCCATTCTTGTGCTTTATCTGTTAGGACATTGATCAATACACATTCAAGATATTTTTTTTTCTGAATTATCAGTGACTCAGAAACAGGTAATGCCATTTTTGACATAGTGTGATTTCCCCTCCCCTTTTGCCCACTCAATTTACCTAAATAGGTTATAACCATTGATTTTAACATTTAAATCATGTGAATTATCATTCCAAGTTCCAGTAATACCAACTAGATTGAATTTATGCTCATAAATGAGCAATGCCAATTCCTATTGTTTGTTACCCTGGTTGCTAGCATTGGTGTATAGGCAATTCAAGAATTTCTTCACTTCATATTCCTTGATTTCTTGATTAATTTAGTTATCAACATCAGAATTTTGTGCTAAATGAGTGCTCATATCTTCCCTCTTTTAACTTCCCCTTTTGCTATTTGTTTAACCAACTTCTGACTACTCTACCCAGCCTTTCCCTGAAGAGATTGGTCCTCCTCCTACTGAGATGGAGGCCATCGAAACTATACTGCCTCTTCTCCCCGTAGAAGGTGGACCAATATTCCACTAACCCAGGGGTCAGCAACCTTTCAGAAGTGGTGTGCCGAGTCTACATTTATTCATGCTAATTTAAGGTTTTGCGTGCCAGTAATACATTTTAATGTTTTTAGAAGATCTCTTTCTATAAGCCTATAATATATAACTAAAGTATTGTTGTATGTAACTATGTTGTATGTAAATAAGGTTTTTAAGATGTTTAAGAAGACCGGTGGCCAGGACCCGGGCAGTGTGAGTGCCACTGAAAATCAGCTTGTGTGCTGCAGGTTGCCTACCCCTGCACTAACCAAAGCCCTCCACTCTGGAGTTCTTCTAGCAAGTGACTTTTTAGACCAAGTCTTACCTGTTTATCTCAGCTCAGCACTACCCCTCACTACCAGGGAGCGATTAACCAGTCAGACTTCAAACAGCTGGGTTGAGCAAAGGTCCACAGGCTACAGCCTCACAGCCTTTAGAAAGACATTGATCAAAGCTCCAAAGGCTTACTCAGAGGCCCACAGCCCAGCCACACAGCCTGTATACAGAGAACAAAAAATTCCTTGTTATTACTATTGGTAATCACTGGGCTTTTCCTTTCATTTGTTGTATTTTTCAGGGAGGTGTACCCTCTGATTTCAAAACAAGACAACATCTGGCTGTGTGAACATCATTGATATGGGGGGAAGCACTAGTTTGGCAAGTGAGGTTTATTTTATTTTGACAGCATAGTGGATTTGAGCAGGTGTCATTAAGTAAGGGATCAAGCCAACATTTATTAAATTGGGAAGTAACTCTAAAGCATGGGCTAAGGAGGCAGTATTGCAAAACATGAAACTGGCCTTGGACCGAAACACATGACAAAAGGCGTTATATATGCACAATGTTTGCAGTGATTTCATATGTTGATAAGCACATTTTCCTTCCTTTGTTGGACAAAACATTCATTCTACTTTTGCTTAGAGTGTGCTTTTATTTATATCAGATATAATTACGTGAATTGATAGTTTTATTCTGAGTACTCTATTTCATAAGATAAGAATCCACCATCTCTATAAAATGGTATCAGGGAAAAGGAGAATAAAAGCAAAAAAGGTCTTTCATGAAGAATCAATATCGGTTAGTGATGGCTGAATCTCCTAAAAGTTTACAAGCTTAGTTCTAATGCTTGCAAAAGATTAGGATACTTATCTGAAAATTATCCAAACTATCTGAACTTGCACCATTGAGCTGCGACAGCACTCTTTGTTGTGGGATTTGCAGAACTTCCTACTTCTGCTTATGCTCAAAAGACCACGTGAAGTTCTTTCTCATGATGATCCATCACTTCCAATTCCAGTCCCAATTAGAAGCAGAAGGAACAGAGCAAAGTAAAATGATAAACAATGAAATAAAGTTTTTAAATTTTAAATTTCAAAAAAGCCTTGTTTTGAGTTGAACTTTTCCAAAGTTCAATACAAATTTCAAATATAAAAATTAAGAGGGTTTTTTTCGACACCACCAAAAACATGTGAAGATAGAGAGGAAAGTTGTTTTAAATGCTTGGAGATCCAGAATTGTTTTGCATTATCTAATTAGAATTGTGTGACTCTTCATTATAACAGAAGCTGCAACAAGCATTATGGATACATTTGCATAGCAATTGCTATTCTAAACTTTTGTTTTGAATCGGACTGGAGTCTTCCATACTTGGTCTAGGCATAGAGGTGATTTTTACAGGTTGAACAAAATCAACTATTTTTACGTACAAATAAAGTGATTTTTCCTTTTTATAAATTTTAGAGAGAGTGCAACATTTTTTAACATTTTACAGATGAAATAGCTCAGAATTGAAAATTGAAATTTGACCTGGAAACAGGCCTTAATGAAAAGGGCCTTTACAAGTTCTAGAGAAAATTGGTTTTGATTTGAACAAGTTAAGAATATCATGTTCTGGCCATGCACAGCAAACTGTTACTTAACTCATAAAGTGTGCTTCTAAGGATGGACCCACAGTGAAAGAGTTGCTAACTTGAAGTAGGAACACTTAAGATAATTCTGGGTTTAGAAAGTGACTAGTTTTGGCCACATTTCCTACACTTAAAATAGGGAATACTGATGGCTCTGGTAATAACGTGAGAATAGGTAGGAAATGTTGTGCCCTCCCACTGTGTATGCATATTGAATAAATATATTCAGATTCCAGAAGACTCAGCACCCAGGAACTAAAGGAAAGGGCTTGGAAAGGAAACTTTGCTTCAGTTCCAAAGACCTTGAAACATGCAAAGTGGCAGACAAACTCCTGTAGAGTTTTCTAGGAGTGAATGGGTTGAGAAAGCAATATATAAGTTGTATAGGAGAGAGAGACATTTGGGCATCCCTTAGTAACTGTCTCCTGGAGACTGCCTAAGATGTGTAGAAGACAGGGGGGTACCATCCTGTGGAGCATTTGAAGTATACTATTGGTATAAGGAAAGTAAATTGGTCTCACATACTGTTGCCAATATAGCACGCAGGCAACATTTAAATAGACACAAGCAGGAGTATGTCCTTGTGGTATGACTTACTCTCTACCAATTCTACAGTGTGCTTGGATTTAGTGAAATTACTTCAGTGCATTTTTAAATTATATATCCAATCAATGTTGCTAGGCAGTAATTGGAGACTGTATCATAGTCCATGGGGGTAGAGCTGTATCATAGCTCAAGGGTCAGAGTTGATGTATAACCTTAACTTTTGCCCTTCCTTGACTTTTGAGTGCTTAACTGTGAGCTCTGAATGTTTACTTAATGTAGATTTTCATATGGAATTAAAATATAACTTCAAAACAAAGTAATGCATTTGACAGTATTCATAAATGCTTTGCTGTGTGCATTAGAGCAGTTAATTGATTTTTATGCACAATGACTGCCAAGACAATATACAATCTAAATATGTTTTGATTAATGTTTATAATAGTGGATTACTGGAGGATTTCAAGATATATTGGATTAATTTCTTGTCTTTGTGTAACTTAAATGATTTGGCGTATTTTGGATGAGTCTCTCACATTAACTTAACTCGGTAAGTTTTTCCCCTGTAAGATATACAAGAACATAAGAACGGCCATAATGGGTCAGACCAAAGGTCTAGCCCAGGGGTCTCAAACTCAAATGACCTCGAGGGCCACATGAGGACTAGTACATTGGGCCGAGGGCCCCATTTACTGACACCTCCCCCACCGCCGCCCTCGGCCCCGCCCCCACTCCACCCCTTCCATGAGGCCCCGCCCCTGCCCCGCCTCTTCCACCCCTTCCCTGCCCCCATTCCAACCCCTTCCCCAAAATCCCCACCCCAACTCTGCCCCCTCCCTGCCCCCAGGGGGCACAGGAGGGGTGTGGGGTGCGGTGGGGGCTCAGAGCAGGGGGTCGGGGTGCGGCAGGGGACTCAGCGCAGGGGGTCGGGATGCAGGAGGAGTGCGGGGGGCGGGCTCCAGGCTCTGGCCCGACCTGCACCGGTGGCAGGGCAGGCTCCCTGCTTGCCTGCCCTGCCGCCGCGTCGCACCAGGAAGCAGCTGGAACCTGGGGGAGGAGGGACGCAGGGGTGTGTGTGGCTGTTGCTTCAGGTACCGCCCCCAGCAGTTCCCATTGGCCGGGAATGGGGAACTGTGGCCAATGGGAGCTGCTGGGGGCGGTGCCTGAAGCAACAGCCACACACACCCCTGCGCTCCTCCTCCCCCAGGTTCCAGCTGCTTCCTGGTGCGACGCGGCGGCAAGGCAGGCAAGCAAGCAGGGAGCCTGCCCTGCCCCCGGTGCTGGTCGGCCAGGTAAACATTGTGGGGGGCCCGGGAGGAGCTCGCGGGCCGCGTGTTTGAGACCCTGGTCTAGCCCAATATCCTGTCTTCCGACAGTGGCCAACACCAGGTGCCCCAGAGGGAATGAACAGAACAGGTTATTATCAAGTGATCCATTCCTTGTTGCTCATTCCCAGCTTCTGGCAAACAGAGGCTAGGGACACCATTCCTGCCCATCCTGGCTAATAGTCATTGATGGACCTATCCTCCATGAATTTATCTAGTTCTTTTTTGAATCCTGTTATAGTCTTAGACTTCACAACATCCCCTGGCAAAGAATTCCACAGGTTGACTGTGCATTGTGTGAAGAAATGCTTCCTTTTGTTTGTTTTAAACCTGCTGCCTATTAATTTCATTTGGTGACCCCTAGTTCTTGTGTTATGAAAAGGAGTAAATAACACTTCCTTATTTACTTTCTCCACACCAGTCATGATTTTATAGACCTCAATCATATCCCCCCTTAGTCGTCTCTTTTCCAAGCTGAAAAGTCCCAGTCTTATTCATCTTTCCTCATACGGAAGTCGTTCCATACCCCTAATCATTTATGTTGTCCCTTTCTGAATCTTTTCCAAGTCCAATATATCCTTTTTGAGAGGGGCGACCACATCTGCACACAGAATTCAAGATGTGGGCATACCATGGATTTATATAGAGGCAATATGATATTTTCTGTCTTATTATATATCCCTTTCTTAATGATGCCCAACATTCTGTTCACTTTTTTGACTGCAGCTGCACATTGAGTGGATGTTTTCAGAAATTATATGGACATAAATAACAAGTTTCCAAATTCCCAATCACTTAGAAAGTATAATCCATAGTTCAATTACAAAAAAGATACACCATATTATTACCCTCTTGATAATGCTGTAGCTATTATTGTGGATATAAACAGAAGTATCAAATTTCACACTAATTGAAACTGTTTTTGGAGTTGAATACCATAGTTCAAATTTACATTCAGACTATAAGGGCAACATTTTCAAAAGTGAATTAGGAGCCTAAGTCTCATTGAAAGTTAATGGGACTTACATTCCTAACTGCTTTAGTCACTTTTGAAAATGGGACTTAGGTACTTTGGACAAATTTACCCTAAATACATTTGGGAATGTGAGTACCTGAATTTGGAGGCCTGTAAGAAGTTCAGGTGCATGGATACTTTATTACTCTTTTTCTGAGCTTGGGTTCATCATCACCTCCATTAAACGGGTACAATGATGATACTTTGAAGATTTATATTACATGAATGATTAATTAATTCTGATCAAAAGACTAATTTTGCATATACAAAAAACCACCACCACCATTTAAAGACATTACTTCAGATAGGTAAATTAAAATAGGTGGCCTTTTTCTCCTCATTTACCCATCACAAGTAACTTCACTGAAGCCAGAGTTATACTGGTACAAAATTGATGTAAATGAAAGGAGAATTGGGCCCCTAGTGTCCTGTGACGGTACCTCCCATAAGGCTTTGTGGGAATATGACATAACTGGAACATGTTTTGTGCTGCCTGTGCCAGGTACATATCTATGTAAAGGTTATGATCTACTAGTTATGTTCACCCTAGTTGTATGCAGGCACCATTTGTGTGTTCAAAGTTATGAACACTGGCTGTGTAATTGCTTGATTCCTAAGGGGCCTCAGTTAGGACATTTGGTGACTTCTGGGGAAAGGAATGTGCAAATTAGGTGTTCAGTCAGGGGGCACTTAACAGACAAAAGAGCTTGGAAGATTCCAATCCACATCAGAAGTCTACCTGAGGACGTTCAAGGCAGCATGTGGGTAATGGCTGCTACCTGCAGTCCTGAGTCATGCATGGGCATGTGACCTGCCCATGTGATTTTCGAATCTCCATTCTGTGACAGGATTCTACAGAGGGAGAGGAGGGGGTCTCCACCCACAAGAGACAGTCTATTTAAACCTGTGGGAGACCCCTCCATTTTGTCTTCAGCTGGCTAAAGAAGGAGCCTCTCCACCCCCACAGGACACTTGAAGGAAACTGAAAACTACAGGGGGTGTGAGTGATTGCTGGACCCAGGCTAAAAGAAGATTAGCCTGTAAAAGAGAACATTTTGGAACTGGTGAGGATCTTATCTGTATTTAGTGCAATTAGACATAGATTTGCGTATTTTATTTTATTTTGCTTGGTAACTTCTTTTGTTCTGTCTGTTACTACTTGAAATCACTTAAATCCTACTATCTGTATTTAATAAAATCACTTTCTACTTATTAATTAACTCAGAGTATGTATTAATACCTGGGGGAGCAAACAGCTGTGCATATCTCTCTATCAGTGTTATAGAGGGCGAACAATTTATGAGTTTACCCTGTATAAAGTTTATACAGGGTAAAACGGATTTATCTGGGTTTAGACCCCATTGGGAATTGGGCATCTGAGTGTTAAAGGCAAGCAGACTTCTGTGAGCTGTTCTCAGGTAACCCTGCAGCTTTGGGATAGGTGGTTCAGACTCTGGTCTGTGTCTGGAGCAGATAGGTGTGTCTGGCTCTCAGCAAGACTTTGAGTGCTGGAACCACCAGTAGCTGGCAGGGGAGAATAGAACCAGAGGTAGCCTTTGCACATCAGCTGGCAGCTCCCAAGGGGGTTTCTGTGAACCAACCCGTCACATGTCCTATCTGTCTTCTAGGACAATGATGCATAGATGACAACCAAATAATATTTGCTTTTCTACACAATATCAACAGTTTCTATTTCTATACCTTTTTACCAATGTACTAAGTTTTTACTTCTATAAATATAAATTTAGATAGGAAATATCCCTTGATTTCCTGTAACATATTGAAGAGAAGCTTGCTTGAGAGATATGGGCCTGTTTCACATTTGATTCTGCCCATTAGTCAAGTGGCTTCCATGAGCAGAATGTATTGCCTTCTGGTTGGGGGTTGAAGGGCTCTTTCATCACATTTTGTGTTTCTTCTTCATTTTCTGTTTCTGAAAAAAATTGCTGGTAGTCTGATGGGGAAATGAAGAATTCAATGGAGCAGCATGAAAAAATAAAAATCCTTATAACTTCTAAATTTAAAAGACACAAATTGCTAAAAGATCAAATTCTAATTTAATGATTGCATTAAATGAGTTATCCCTTTCTAATTTGGATAGTTGGATGTTTATCTCCTACTGTAGACATACACAGCAGGTAAGCAGAAATATCCTTTTTTTTTTTTTTATTGGCAGTGTGGAAATTGGTAGCCATCTTTAGGGCTAGTGACGAAAATGACCAGCTAGTCTAGCAGTATTATTACAGCAAGGAATAGAAAAACCAGTTGGGCAAATAAGTGGCTCAAACCTTTGTCCATCCCCCAAATTGACTTCAAACATTTTTTAACAAATAGGGCAGGGGTCCCATAGAAATTTTATTTTATTACACAACTATGATTTATCCCCAGAGCAGGTCCATCCTGTGCACTGAATGATCATAGAATCATAGAACTTGAGATCAGAAGGGACCATTATGATCATCTAGTCTGACCTCCTGCATGATGCAGGCCACAAAAGTTGACCCACCCACCCCTGAAATAACTCTCACCCTTGACTCAGCTGTTGAAGTCCCCAAATCCTGATTTGACGACTTCAAGCAGCAGATAATCCTCTAGCAAACGACCCCTGCCCCATGCTCGGAGGAAGGCGAAAAACCTCCAGGGCCTCTGCCAATCTACCCCGGAGGAAAATTCCTTCCCGACCCCAAATATGGCGATCAGCTGAACCCCGAGCATGTGGCCAATATTCTCTATCCTGACACTTAGGAAAAGACTCCCAATATCCCAACATTTAAAATCGGTACTAACTCCCAGGCGGCACATTATTGACCTATTGGGTAAATCAAGTTATCCTATCAGATCATCCCTTCCATAAACTTATCAAGCTTAGTCTTAAAGCCGGAGAGGTCTTTTGCCCCCACTATGTCCCCCGGCAGGCCATTCCAGTATTTCACTCCTCTGACGGTCAGAAACCTTCGCCTAATTTCAAGCCTAAACTTCCCAACTGCCAATTTATATCCATTTGTTCTCGTATCCACATTAGCACTGAGCCGAAATAATTCCTCTCCCTCCCCGATATTGATCCCTCTGATATATTTAAAGAGAGCAATCATATCTCCCCTCAACCTTCTTTTGGTTAAGGAAAACAATCCGAGCTCCTCAAGTCGCCTTTCATACGACAGGCTTTCCATTCCTCGAATCATCCTAGTGGCCCTTCTCTGTACCCTTTCCAGTTTAAGTTCATCCTTCTTAAACATGGGAGACCAGAACTGCACACAGTACTCCAAATGAGGTCTCACCAGCGCCTTGTATAACGGGACTAGCACCTCCTTATCTCTACTAGAAATACCTCGCCTAACGCAACCCAAGACCGCATTAGCCTTTTTGACGGCCACATCACATTGCCGACTCATAGTCATCTTGCGATCGACCAGGACTCCGAGGTCCCTCTCCTCGTCCGTTACTTCCAACAGGTGCGTCCCCAGCCTATAACTATAATTCTTATTAGTCATCCCTAGATGCATAACCTTACACTTCTCACTATTAAATTTCATCCTATTACTAATACTCCAGTTTACCAGGTCATCCAAATCCCCCTGGAGGATATCCCTATCCTTCTCCGAATTGGCAATACCTCCCAACTTCGTGTCATCCGCAAACTTTATCAGCCCACTCCTACTTTCGGTTCCGAGGTCAGCGACGAATAGATTGAATAACATCGGACCCAAAACCGAACCCTGAGGAACCCCACTGGTAACCTCCCTCCAACCCGACAGCTCCCCTTTCAGTACGACCCTCTGCAGTCTCCCCTTTAACCAGTTCTTTATCCACCTCCGGAATTTCATTTCGATCCCCATCCTTTCCAATTTACGCAGTAATTCTTCATGCGGTACCGTATCAAACGCCTTACTGAAATCAAGATATATCAGATCCACCGCATTGCCCTTATCTAAAAAATCTGTTACTTTCTCAAAGAACGAGATCAGGTTGGTTTGGCACGATCTACCTTTCGTAAAACCATGTTGTAATTTGTCCCAGACGCCATCGACCTCAAGGTCCGTAAGTACTCTCTCCTTCAATATTTTTTCCATGACTTTGCACACTACAGACGTTAAACTAACAGGCCTGTAGTTACCCGGGTCACTTTTTTTCCCCTTCTTGAATATAGGAACTACATTAGCTAATCTCCAGTCCAGCGGTACAACCCCCGAGTTTAGGGATTCATTAAAAATTTTCGCTAACGGGCTCGCAATTTCACTCGCCAATTCTTTTAATATTCTCGGATGAAGGTCATCCGGACCGCCCGATTTACTGCCGTTAAGCTTTTCAAGTTTGGCTCGTACCTCGGATACCGTAATGTCTACCCCCCCTCCTTCATTCCCATCATTCACGCCGCCACTATTCCCAAGCCCTTCAGTAGCCTCATTAAATACCGAGGCAAAATATTCGTTCAGATATTGTGCCATGCCTAGATGATCCTTAATCTCCACCCCGTCTCCATTCTTAAGCGGTCCCACTTCTTCTTTCTTGGATTTCTTCCTATTTATATGGCTAAAAAACCTTTTACTATTGTTTTTAATTCCCTTCGCGAGATCTATCTCCACTTGGCTTTTGGCCTTTCTAACCGCATCCCGACACCCTCTTACCTCCATAAGGTAGGTTTCTTTGCTGATCCCTCCCATCTTCCACTGTTTATACGCCTTCTGTTTTTTCCTAATCACCCCTCTGAGACGCTTGCTCATCCAGTCCGGTCTAAAACCGCTACCTACAACCCTTTTTCCCTTTCTCGGGATACAGGCCTCAGAGAGGTCCTGCAACCTCCACCTAAAATAATCCCACGCCTCTTCCGCCTTTAGATCTCTAAATATGTTTGCCCAATCCACTTTTTTAACTAGCTGCCTTAATTTAGTAAAGTTAGCCCTCTTGAAATCATAAACCTTAGTCTCAGATGAATTTTTGTTTATCCTTCCATTTAGTTTGAACCGAATTAGCTCATGATCACTCGAGCCAAGGTTGTCCCCTACAACCATTTCCTCAACGAGGTCCTCACTACTCACCAAAACCAAATCTAAAATGGCATCCCCCCTCGTCGGTTCAGCAACCATTTGATGAAGGAATTCATCAGCTATCACATCTAGGAAAAGCTGAGCCCTATGATTATTACTAGCGTTTATTCCCCAATCTATATCCGGGAAGTTAAAGTCTCCCATGATCATACAGTTCCTACCAGTATTGACCTCTTTAAAAACATTAAAGAGTTCTCTATCCATCTCCAGGCTGGATCCCGGCGGTCTATAGCACACCCCGATCACTATCCCAGGGGAGGCTCTAGTATTTTTCTTCCCCAACGTGACCATTGCCCAAACAGACTCCGTATTATCTATTCCATTACTATTTATTTCGTTACACTTTACCTCTTTATTGACATACAAGGCAACCCCCCCCCCTTTACCTTTGTTCCGGTCTTTCCTAAAAAGAACATACCCTTCCATACCTGCACTCCAGTCGTGACTACCGTTCCACCACGTTTCAGTTATTCCCACGATATCGGGTTTCAATTCTCGGACCAGGAGCTCCAGTTCCTCCATTTTGTTACCTAGGCTTCTAGCATTAGTGAACAAACATCCTAATTTTTGCCCTTTGGCTTCTCTCACCTTTGTTACTCACTTCGGTAGGGATCACCGTATGATGCAGGGTCTTGTGGAAAAAATAGTATGTAATCATGTAATTAAAGACTGTATCATAATGCATATGCACAAGGGAGCACGGGCAACCTTAATTCTGGTGTTTTCTGACTTTTCAGTGCTTGACTTTGCCACCTTATAATGTTTCAATATCGATTTTTGTGTAATTTCTTAGGATTTTTTTTAAAGCAAACTGAGAAAACAAATTCTCATGTGCCATCATATTGATACAAACATGGTTCATCAGCAAGGTTGGAGCCTTTATAGCCACCACATAGACCCTAAACTGGCAGAGTACCTGGTAGCAGTAGTAGCTTGTTATCCTGTATGTGGAGTGGCACAAGAGGGGGATGAGAGGAAACACACATTTTGCCAATGGGTTGTTGAGACATTGCTGACAGCAGAGGAATGGTGAGTTTCAGGTATCTTGAGTGCCATTGCAGGCTCTGGAGAGCAGTGTTGGCACAGACTCTTCTGCATGTTACCCCCGAGCTTGACCACTTCTGACCTATCCCCTCATAACATCTTCCTGTCCCATTCCTGTCTTTTTCCCCACTGGTGGCTCCTAGTCCCTGCCTCATTCTCATTGCCTCCCAGTCCCAGTATCCACCCATCAGGCTTCTGATCCCAGCCCTAGTCTGCCCTTCCGGCCTCTCTGTCTGAGTCCCCAGCTCAGAGTGGCCTGCAAAAGTCCATCTGAGCCTCCATAGCCTGGGTCTGGTGCATGTCCAGTCACTTTCTGGGGTTGATGCATGTGCAGTCGGGTCAGCACTAGGTGCTGTGAGAGTCTAAAGCATACTCAGTGAGAATATAATAATCAGAAACTGTAGCTGTTAAGCTCTAAAAAATCTGAACAAACAGATTTTTCAAAGGCTTATAACTTGGCCAAATTTGGGTGGACTTTCATGGGGACTGCAAAAGGCACATCCACGGTTACCCATCTCCCCCCCTCCCCGCACCTTCCCACCCTGAATTTCTAGTCCCTTTTGCAATGCATGAGGGTGCTAGGGTTATTCAAAGAAAATGTAGTGAGAATTATTGAATATTGGCAAAACATATTTTTCCTTATCCTCATTCTCAGAAATGGCTGAACTGTAGTGGCTGAAATTTTCCAAAAATAATTAGTTTCAGGCAGACAACTTACATGGAAAACTTCAGCCCAAATTATTAAAGATTTGCAATGTTAGAAGCAACTGAATACATGCCGTGTTGGGCTGCCATATGGTTTGGTATTTATCTGACATTGGCAATGATTTCTTTTAAAAATGCCTCTTCTTGCTTACAACATTTTTCAGATGACTGTATGTCCTCTATCAAGAGTTAATCCATACTATTGATAAAATGTTTATTTTATCTAAACTCTGGCAGAAAAGTACAATTTTATTTACACAGGAAGATGGGTTAAGAAAATACAGCCTTAGTTTATTTTTTATACTTCAAGGAATTGCTATTTCCTTTGCAGAGACTAATTTCCTATACATGTTCCCATGCTGCTACCTTTATTAGGACGTGGTGGGAGGTAGTGAGAGGGAAATATTCCAAACTAAGGACAACAACAAGGACAAAGCTGTCATCGTCCTGCCCAAATCTCCTCTGAAATGATGTAGGGAGCAGATTGTTGGCAGAGTATTACTGTTTGGGTCAGAGTGAAGGGAGGCATGTAGGTGAAAAGCAAACACTCTTCTGGAGCTCCAAAGACTCCACTGTGGCAGGTCATAGGAATTCTACATAGGGTAGATTGTGTGGCTGGTGGGAATGTTAAGAGAGATGGGTAAATCAGTGGCAGATTGGGTAGCAGTAGTTAGGAAGATGAAAGAGTCTCCAGGAGGTGATGTCATCGTACAGACTTCCTAAGCACCTCCACAGTAAAGTCAGACTGACATAAACTGCTGCCTAATTTAGTGACCTGTATAACATAAAACAGGAGGTTTTGCCTGTTTGTTAGTGGGCCACACCCATGGAGATTGACTTCTCCTTCAATGCTTAGCCCAACGGTCAGCTGTAGCGATTGTTCGCCATTTGGTCCATTCCTGTGCAGCCCCAAGGGTTTGACGGGCTGAGAGTCCAACGTCAGAACAGATTTGAAGAACCCAAATGTTAAGAGGTCTGCCTCTGGGCTGCCTTCACCCCTCAGTTGGTGGAATTTTATCCCAAATGTTACAAGCCACCTGCAGAACAGCATTCGCTGGAATGTCTTGTGGCATTCTCGTGACATATCCAAAAAGTGTAAGATGCCATCTGTGGACAATGGCCCCAGTAGTCTATAAACCAGAGTGACCGTAAACATCTTCATTACAAATGAAGTCATTCCACTTTATGCCGAATATACGATGTTGGCATTTTGTGTAGAAAGCCTCCAGTTTTGCTTAGTCTGAGCGACATAGTGTCCCTGTTTCGTAGTTGTACAGCAGTACGGAAAGGATACAGCTCGAATAGATCCTGAACTTGGTTGTTTATGTCGAGGTGATGTTGATTCCATATTAGTTGTAAATGACCCAATGATGCCAATCCAGTGGAGAACCTCCATGTGAGAGTTGGAGGAACTGGTGAGCATGGAACCCAAATAACAAAAGCTGGAGACTACTTCATCAGTTTCATTATTCAAAGAGACTGGGGTCACAGGTGGACCTGATCAAAGACAAAGCTGCAAAATCTAGGGCCACGAAACATGGAAGCCAATCCTAGCCAACTTCTCCTCCGTTTGCTGGGGTGCCTTGCGAATCTTGTTGGGACTCCGTACTAGAAAAATGTCATCTGCATACCCAAGGCCTGAGAGTGAGAGAGTGTGCTTTGCTATAGTTTTACATTATGATATTAATACAAAGGCAAGTTGCTGGTGATATCTTTTTATAGGACTAATTTTGCTTATGCAGGATGTAGATTGCATAAGAGTGTTACGTACAATGACTGTTTTATGGCAGGGCCTAAACATGAACTCCCACAGGATCGCAAAGACTAGTATGGCAAGCCAAGTGTCTGGGCTGTTAACTGAAATCACATCACCAGACTGCTGACAGGTATCACTTAGGACTGGTCTATGCACAGAAGATGCATCTATTTAACTTAAATCTGATGCAACTTTTGTGTGTGGATTTATATGGATTTAAAACTGCTTATATCAGTTTAGCTTTTTCCTGTAAATTTACCAGTGCAGTCTAAATCAATATAAGTCAGGTTTAGACAGGTATAAGAGTCTACACCAGGGGTCGGGAACCTCTGGCACGCGGCTCGCCAGGGTAAGCACCCTGGCGGGCCGGGCCAGTTTGTTTACCTGCCGCGTCGGCAGGTTCGGCCGATCGCAGCTCCCACTGGCCGGGGTTCGCTGCTCCGGGCCAATGGGGGCGACGGGAAGCCGCGGCCAGCACATCCCTCGCCCGCGCCGCTTCGCACTGCCCCCATTGGCCTGGGACGGCCTGGGACGGCCAGTGGGAGCCGCAATCGGCTGAACCTGCCGACGCGGCAGGTAAACAAACTGGCCTGGCCCGCCAGGGTGTTTACCCTGGCGAGCCGCGTGCCAGAGGTTGCCGACCCCTGGTCTACACACACATTACATCAGTTTAATTAAATAGATACAAAATCACACCTAAGGCTAAATCAGTACATCTTTGTGTCTAGAACATGCCTCAACCTCAGTTTGCTTCTAATGCTTCTGTCTACTGGCTAGGCAAGTTGTTTTTCCTCTTTTGTTCAGGTGCTTTGTAATGCAAAAGAAATTCACTAGAATTCTGTGAAGCCTACCTCTTACCAGATTCAGTAGCTATTTTCACCCCATTGACAGTCATCATTAATTGCTCTCATTTATTATAGTTTATTTGATTATGGAGCTATAAACATGGACCTGCAGAAGTTTTCCCTTAAAAAAAAAAAGTGGGTGTGTGCCTTTGTTCTTTTGCCTTTTTGTCATGTATAAAGGCATCCTGGAGTTTTCTTCAAGTGTTTATTTTTGCCCCTTGCTTGTTTTTCACGTCAGTAATACCAGGATCACTTCTTCCTTGCTTTCTGCTGGTCAATTTCTTGTGTGGAGAGGTGAGTTTCAGAAGATGTGCATTTGGGATAGAGCTGGGGAGGAAAAGGATTTCCTATCCTATGACTATTTAGGAGAGTTCAAAATTCTTCTAGTCTTGAATTAGGCTAAAAAGCCAAAATACTTGCAAATCAAAATAAATATATACTTTTTTAGTCTGGCAATGTTTTTTTTATAATTGTGAAACATTTTCTTTTGATTTTGACCACTTTTATTTTTTAACCCTTTCCAGTATAATTAGCTTAAATTTCAAAGCGAAAAGTCATTTTGAAACAGTCAGAATTTTTCCTTATGTAAATATCTAAATGATTCAGCACTTTGGAAATCTTTTTCTCAACACTTTTTTGAGTTGGTAAACTTGTTGAATCTGACCCTGATTTGTGAATAATTTTCGTTTAGACAAATCAACATTTTTTATTAAAAAAAAATTGGAAAATTCCTGACCAGCTCTAATTTGGGAGCAAGTACACCTTTAATTGTTGGGGATGTGGTATCAAAGACATCCTTTTGCCAAATTGTCAATTAAACATTGTAGTTAAATGGTGGTAGTTTACCAAAAACTTAAAGGGTTTTAAACAGTTACACTAAATATCCCTTCTTGTTTTAAAATTGTCATCTTTAGGAAATTGGTTATCTCATGTTAGTGAACACATAGTAACTAATGTGAAAAAATCCAAGTGGAATGTAGTTTTTACCTCAATGTAACTAGTTAAGGTAAAATCTCAAGTATGGGGTGTAGAGTTGTCCTCAACTTGCTATACTGAGGTTAAAAAGTATGTGTTTCATCTTCATTAAAGTTTTACATACAGTTAATTTGAAGCTGCTATAAACACACTTTTTTTCAGTGAAGACATAACCATAGAGCCTTATAAACTAGAAAAGACTGGAGTTTTCAAAAATAAATTAAAAAACCCATACCCCACCGTTCAAGCCTTCTTTATTAATCAGAAAGAGGCAAATATTGGCACACTAGTATTTTTTTTATTCACAAATCATCTTACACCAGATTCACTGACTGGTTAAATCAGTCACGTGTTCTTAGATGGTTGTGTATGATCTCCAGAGATTTAAATATAAAGGACAAAGAACTACATTGTATGAAGAACATTAGGTGAAAAAAGGAAGAATTAATGTCTCTTCTGGTACTAGAAAGAGGCTTTCTACAATGGTTAATGAATAAAAGTGTGCATTTTTATTAATATGCAGAAGAAGATAGTGTAGGAATGACAGTTTAAGCAGACCTCTTTTGTCTTTTCAGGCAAAATCTTTTCCTCCTTATCCCGTTCTAGAATACTTGTAAAATACAAATAATTTATAAATACTAAGTTATTGGTCCAAAGCCAAAAGGTTAAAAAGGACCTATGAGAGAGTTTTGGCAATGTGAAAAGGAATGTACAGGATGGAAGCTTTAGTCCCTACAACTGATATCTTATATTTGCTTAACAGAATGGCTACTATTCTAAAATTTCAGTGATCAGAGTGTATTTCGGGAGAGTGGGGTGGTAATGCCTGTCACTAGCCATGTTAAAATTGTGGAATTTTTTTTCTAACGTGGACTTGCCTCATTCCTTCAGGTATCCCTGACATGATAGCATTTTTATGCTACTGCTTTGAGGTCTGGGTGGAACTAGGTAATACAGAGTTGCACACATTTAAAAAGTTTAAGTATTCCAAATCTCTGCTTTACTGGGCTAGAGCCATGAATTGCTGGCTTTAATTTTATGGCCTGTTTTATTCAGGAGATCAGACTGCGATGATCATAAGGGGTGCTTCTGGCCATAATCTATGATTTATATTGCTATGTAACTGAAAGAAGATATTTGTGCTGTTTATAACCTGCAAATTGAGAAGAGTCTCCAAGCCTGCTGCAAGGGAAATTGTAAGGCAGTTGCCATTTTGTTTCAGTTCAGATGCGCAATGTTTGAGTAAATCAATATGTTCTCTCTTTGTCTAGTAATTTTATAGTTCCCATCATTGTTTTATAAAAGCATCACCCAAGTTCATAAAAAGAAATAATAATTACTGTCTTTCCTGCCCTGTCCATAGGAGAAATAGTCTGATTGGTTGATAAGGATTTTATTTGATAGCCTTTGTGAGTGTATTCTGTGGGTGTATTCTGTGTCTATGTGCACAAGTTCTCTTCCTTCCTGCCTTTACTGTCACAGAATATATGAACACCATGGTGATCTCTCTGGGCAGTGGGTTGGGAGAATATGCTTTTGTGTTAGTGTGTATAATTATCTTCTAATCAGTTTTTGACCATAAGAACTATTTTGAAAGGGAATTTTCTGGGGGAAGATATTTTAAGCCTCTTTTTAAGAACTTCAAAAAGGAGTAAAAGAGGGTGGCCTATTTCATCCTCATTATTTTGTCAACCACTTAAATCTATTTCCTAAAGGCCATACTTGGCAACTTTATTCCCACATTTTCTTGTTTATCAAGTATAATCTTACCATAGTCCTTGACTTATATCAGTTGGCCATTTTGTTTGAACTAATTCAGTTTCTCTGTCTGGTTTTATTGCACGTATTACAACATTCATCGTCATAAACAACTTGAGCTATTTTTCATGGTCATTCTAACATCCTATGAACTTTCACATGTTATTTACAATTAAGTATAGGGTAAATTTGTAAGTACTATAAGCACAATAGCAATCCTTCTTGACTGTGTTTATGTTGTAACTTTTAATTCATAGGACAGGTGACCAGAGCATTGGATGCACACCTATAAATCTATTTCAAAATTTTGAATAAATAAAAATCCTTCCAGGGAATATATTACCCCTTTAGAAGCTCTCTGACTACTACTTCCTGTCTTCACTCCTCAGGACACCACTACTTACTCTCAGGGGTGAAAGTAGGCTGCCCCTTTTGCTCCCCCACACCCCGCCATCAGCAGCCCTACCAATAGGGACTACCGGCAGGGCCGCCGACGGGGGCGGCAAAAGGGGAAGCTGCCCCAGGGCCACCAATTTAAAAGGGCCTGGGGCTCCTGTCTGCCACAGCAGCGGCTGGAGCCCCGGGCCCTTTTAAATCATCATCAGGGCCCTGGGCGGCATGGGCCAGGCAGTGCGGATGGGCTGGCTGAGGGAGACTGACCCCCAGCCCTGCCCCTTCCGCTTGAGGCCCCGCCCCTTCCCGTACTGGTAAGTGTTTCATATTACTTTCACCCTTGCTTATTCTTCTTGTCTTGAAAGGACTGCTAGCCTCTCTCCTTTCTCCCAGTAGTGCTTCTGTGAAGTAGTTGGCTGCTCCCCATCTCTGTTTGTTCAGGGGTTATCATGGGGCCAATTTCTTTGTAAGCCCAGGGCTATTTTGGAGGGGACAGGAACTACCTGATTAATACACACACACACAGGATATCTGCCCCCAATGGAAGTTGTCTCTGCGCTAAGCCTGGGGCAGGAAGTACCTCAAAAAGCACCATAATGGCGATGATATAGTTGCTATGTAAACCCTGAGGATTCCCTAGCTGACATTCCAGACTTTATGAGGTACTTCCCTGTAAGGCTTACCATTGAGATATTGCCTGCCCCCTGAAAGCACCTTGGATTTCAGGAGAGCTGCGGTTCTGATTATCAGCTGCTTGCAGATAGATATTGAGGGGTGGGGGTTGGGTGAAGTGAATGGCTAGTTGGTGCCTCCTACTAAAAAAACTAGGAAAGGGGACATCCACATATAGGACAGTAGGAGTGAGGAGAGCACCATTTATATACCCCCGCCCCCCAAACACCAATGGTAAGTTAAGAGGTCATGGGGCTTGGTGGGGAGGAAGGGAAGCTGGATGATGGATGGGAAGGTGTTTGTTAATATCTCAGCTATACATGCTTCTTTCTCTGAGTTCCAGAAAAAACTTGTGATTCTCTAATCCTGAGTTTGAGGAGCAGATCAAGAAGTGCTATAACCATTTCATAGAACTCTAGCTCTAGACATTTTGTCAAATAATTTGTCAGCTGCATGTGAGGTCTAGCCTTCAAAATTAAATCCAAGCCCCACAGTTGTACACATGGCTTAGGGACCAACAACTAGATTGTGGATTTACACTGCAATATGGCATAGAAATAAATGGTGAGGAGAATCTCCTCCTGAAGGCATTGTGCCAGAAGCTGGTACAAAATCCCAGGGAGGACCTGGAACACAGTGCATTAATAATAGTGTGGCAATGTTACTTCCTTTTTAAGAATGCAGTGTGTGCTCCCCTTGCACCAGCCTAAAACTGTTCACCCAGCACACTTCAGTCGTGTTGGTTTCCAGTATCACTTCCAGTGCACACATCTCACAGTCCTTGCTTGCTGGGAATTCAAGGGAACAAGGTTTTAGCTGACTTCTGATCAGGATTTCTAAGATTAAGGAGAGCTTTTTGTACCCTCTGTCCCTCCCAACCTCACACATGCTGACACAGGACAAGATGTCTGGTCTGAAATATCCATAACTAAACATTGCAAAACTCTGAGTGAATATTTCTGACCAACTATTGCTAACAAAACATGATCTTCTGAATGCCACGTGATAATTTGGAGGAATAGAATGGCCTAAGAGAATAGTCTACAATTAAAGGTCCATGGGGAAGAATAGTAATTTGGACTGTTGGAGAGAGATTTGAGGAGGACATTTGGGTTGAATTTTGCCCTAGGTCTTAAATGATTTAAGATATATAGTATCAGAGGGGTAGCTGTGTTAGTCTGGATCTGTAAAAAGCAACAAAGAGTCCTGTGACACCTTATAGACTAACAGACGTATTGGAGCATAAGCTTTCGTGGGTGAACATGCTTATGCTCCAATATGTCTGTTAGTCTATAAGGTGCCACAGGCCTTTTTGTTGCTTTTTAAGATATATAGATATGTCCCTTAGGTTTGAGGAACCATGACAGTGTAGGAACTGCCACTGTAGAGAGATTTTGAAATATATGAAAATGTTTCCTTTAGTTCCCAAGATGATAGTGTTTGAAGAAAATGTATTCATATAATTATATACTTTAAGTCCCATCACGATCATCTAATCTGACCTCCTGCACATTGCAGGCCACACAACCTCACCCACCCCCTGCTATAGTAGACCTATAACCTCTGGCTGAGTTACTGAAGTCCTCAAATCATGATTCAATTTACAGAGAATCCACCATTTACTCCAGTTTAAATCAACAAGTGCCCCATGCTGCAGAGGAAGATGACCCACCCCCACCAAAAAAGGGTCTCTGCCAATCTGACTTGGGAGAAAATTCCTTCCTGACCCCAAATATGGTGATCATCTGAACCCTGAGCATGTGAGTAAGACCCACCAGCCAGCCACCTGAGAGAGAATTCTTTATACTAACTCAGAACCCTTCCCATGTAATGCCCCATCTTTGGCATTGGGGATTTTTTTCCTACTAGCTGTCACAGATGGGGCATGTGCAATTTTATCTTACCATCCCCTTGCCAAGTTCAGTCTCATAAAAAAATTGTTTTTTGCTCCCACTGCTCCCCTTGGAAAGCTATTCCAGAACTTGACTTCTCTGAGAGTTTGGAACTTTAATCTAATTTCAACTCTAAAACTGTTGATGACCAGTTTATATCCATTTGTTCTTGTCAGCATTGGCTCTTAATTTAAGTAACTCCTTTCCCTCCCTGGTATTTGTCACTCTGATGTATTTATAGGGAGCAATCATATCTCCCCTCAGCCTTCTTTTCGTTAGGCTAAACAAGACAAGCTCTTTGAGTCTCCTCTCATAAGGTAGGTTTTCCATTCCTAATAGCCCTTCTCTGCACCTGTTCCAGTTTGAATTAATCTTTCTTAAACATGGGAGAACAGAATTGCACACACTATTCCAGATGAGGTCTCACCACCACCTTGTATAATGGCAATAACACTTCCCTATCTCTATTGGAAATACCCCACCTGATGCATCCTAGGACTGCATTTTCTTTTTTCACAGCCACATCACATGGGCAGCTCATTGTCTTCCTGTCATCAATCAATACACCCAGGTCTTTCTTCACCTCTGTTGCTTCCAACTGATACGTCCCCAGATTATATGAAAAATTCTTCTTGTTAGTCCTCAAGTGTATGTCCTTGCACTTTGCACTATTAAATTTCATCCCATTTCTATTACTCCAGTTTACAAGGTCCTCCTCCATATTGGCACTACCTCCGAACTTTGCGTGATCCACACATTTTATTAGCACACTCGGACTTTTTGTGCCAAGATCATAAATGAAAAGGTTAAATAAAATTGGTCCCAAGACTAGGTGCACTGGAATTATTTGTATAGTGGAGGTACTGAGAGACATTGAACCAAACTGTAAACCCTGGATACGATGGAAATCACTTCAAATCAGGGGATGTGGCAGAACCCCTAGTTCTAGCACCGATGCCCAACACTGATCCCTGGGGAACTCCACTAGTAACCTCTCTCCAGCCTGACAGTTAATCTTTCAGTATGACCCACTGTAGTCTCCCCTTTAACCAATTCCTTATCCACCTTTCAGTTCTCATATTAATCCCCATCTTTGCCAATTTAACTAACATTTTCCCTTGTGGAACTGTATCAAATGCCTTATTGAATTCCAGGTAGATTAGATCTACTGCATTTCTTTTGTCTAAAAAATCAGTTATCTTCTTGAAGAAAGAGCTGAGATTGGTCTGGCATGATTTACCTTTTGTAAAACCATGTTGTATTTTATTCCAATTACCATTTACCTCTGTGTCCTTAACTACTTTCTCTTTCAAAATTTGTTGCATACAATAGAGGTCAAACTAACAGGCCTGTAGTTTCCTGGATCACTTTTTTTCCCTTTCTTAAAAAAAAGGTGCTATATTAGCAATTCCCTAGTCATAGCATACAACCCCTGAGTTTATGGATTCATTAAAAATCGTTGCTGTTGGTCTTGCAATTTTCTGTGCCAGTTCTTTAATATTCTTGGTTGGAGATTATCTGAGCCTTCCAATTTGCTCTCAGGAAACTGTTTGAGTAGGACTTCCACCTCTGATATGGTAATTTCTACTTCCATATCCTCATTTCCATTAGCCACTCTGCCACTACCACTAAGCTCCTCATTGCCCTTATTAAACATTGAGGCAAAGTTTTGTTTAGGTGTTGGGCCCTGCCTAGATTATCTTTAATCTCCACCCCATCCTCAGTGTCTAGTATTCCCATTTCTTTTTATTTTCATTTATATGGCTTTATAACCTTTTACTATAGGTTTCAATTTTCTTTGCAAGGTCCAACTCTGCTTGGCTTTTTTCCCCTGCACTGTCTGACTTCCAAGAAGTAGCTTTCCTTGCTGATCCTTCCCATTTTCCATTCTTTGTGGGCTTTCTGCTTTCTCTTAATAACCTATTAAAGATGGTTAATATAACCTATTTTCTCTCTCATGGGGTTGAGTAAAACAAGATCTTACACTCCACTTAATTGCATTTCTGAGTTTGTATGAATATAGTGTGATTATTTTTGAAAACCACATCTGATCAACTCCAAAATTTCAGAGAATTTTCTAAGCATCAATAGGTAGAACCCTACTGATTATGGTAAAAGTCCGAAAACCAGAAAAGCCTGATTGGCCCGCCACTCTAGCCAGCCCACTCAGCACAAAACTGATTTTCTTCTTTGTTTAATAGAACCATCAGGCTCTCTGGGTTACTAACCAGACACTTTGTTGCATCCACTTTTTAACAGTAATAAAAGAGTTGCTGAATGACATTCAGGCCAAAATTATTTAGGATCTATACAAACCAAGAATTTCTGTTTAATCAGATGTAAAGAACTTTCTGGGAATAACAACACAGTTGCTGAAGAATCACAGCAAACACTGGAGCTTAATATATGACATAGTTTTTATGCGGAGATGTCAACTACTTCAAGGCTTTTAACACAGCTAACTGATCCATATAGAGAAGAGGTAAAAACACGTCATGCTTTAACTTGCAAGTATCTTAATATTCAGGTTTGTTTACAATGGGCAGATCATTACTGCCTTGTTAAAAGTAAAATAGTGATGGATGTCTCTGATCAGTCAACCCGATGTTTCCTTTTTTTTAAAAATCTTAACTCAGATGGACTCAGCAATCAATTTGAATTGTTTCTGTGTTCACTTAGAAAATTCAAAGAGTGAAGGCAAAGCACAATTTTTCTCTTAAGACACCCATAGCCCTTTTGAATGAACTAAATTGAAACATACATTTTCTTAGGGTTGGACTGCACCTTCAAGGCACAGTCATTTTATAAGGGTGGTGTGGAGCTGCATAGCTAGGTGATGGACAGTGTCACTGTGTAATCTATGCTAGACTTCTCCATTGTGCTTCGATTGGTGTAGCTCCACCAATGATGATGACAACAGAAGTGCTATCTGTAGACAGGGCACCAGAATTTTTGCCAACATGTTCTCTAACTCTGCTCAGAGCAGGACTAAATAAAAACATCACTGGTACCCTGTCTGTACAAGTGGTCCCATCATTGCTACCACTAGGAGTGTAGCACCGGTAGTAGTGCAACAGAAGGAAATTTCAGAAAAAAACCTGTCCCTAAGTACCCTAGTATGCAAGGTGTCTGCTTTGCTCTATGGGCCAGTGTGGGGGAAGGGAGCATGGCCCTATCTCCTGCAGAAAAGAAGGGTGAGGAAAGAGTGAGCAGATCTGCTAAGCTGACACATTATTTACAAGAGGGATATGGTTGCAGTGAGTAAATCCAGCCCTGAGCTGCTGGACTCTTTCCGTTCCTACCTTCCCTCTTGTGAATAATGTGCCAGCCCAACAGAGATCCTCCCTTCTTCCTTGCCCTTTCTCTGTCTGAAATGTACTGTCTGCTTCTGGGGCCCTCCCCTCCTTTCTTCCTAGGTGTCTTTCAGCTGCTGGGAAGGAAGTTGGGGGGAAGCATTGGATGCAGGGCTGCAGCAGGTGAAGCAAGCAGCTGGAAGTGATTAGGCCCCAGGCAAGCAGCAAGTGGTGGCAGCAGCAGTCCTAAAGTTAGTGGACATACCCAGCGATTCTTTATTTGTAGACAAATGCCTTAATTATGAAAAGCCAGTATTAATATTAGTGTTGGAATTCTGGGGAGTGACCATTATTAATTGGGAGACTGCAATAAGAGTGAGTAACCAGCACTGTTTGGCGGAACAAGCTGGTATTAATTGAACATGTATAGTGTGGCACAAATTGTATGGGGACGAGGTTAACTGGGAGCCTCATTAATTGTATTTATGGGCAGCCTGGTCAGGGACTACTCCTTCATTGTATAAACTCCCCCTTCTTGGCACCCAATGAGAAACTCAGGCAGGGATGTTCCTTGTGCCTGGGCCCTGACCCCCAAATTACCAAAACATTTCACACCCATTCTGTTACACATCATGCTATAGGTAATACATTATAATGCAGGGGTAGGTAACCTATGGCACACGTGCCAAAGGCAGCACGCAAGCTGATTTTCAGTGGCACTCACACTGCCTGGGTCCTGGCCACCGGTCCGGGGGGCTCTGCATTTTAATTTAATTTTAGATGAAGCTTCTTAAACATTTTAAAAACCTTATTTACTTTACATACAACAATAGTTTAGTTATATATTATAGACTTATAGAAAGAGACCTTCTAAAAACGTTAAAATGTATTACTGGCACACAAAACCTTAAATTAGAGTGAATAAATGAAGACTCGGCACACCACTTCTGACAGGTTGCCGACCCCTGTTATAATGGTTAAGAATTAAGAGTGTTTTCTCACTACCTTAATCAAGTAAACTACTAGTCTTTTTTTTTTTTTTTTTTTTTTTTGCAGTTGAGGGAACTCCTTGTAATAAACCGAAGAAGAGGAAAACACACAAAATACTAGTCTACTTGATTCATACAGTGAGACAACATCCTTGAAAAGAGGGATTATTTTCAAAACGTTCTTTCTTCAATTATGGTATGACATAAAGCAAACAGAAGTGTCACCTTTAGTCATTTGTCAAACATTTTGGTGGAATGTCACAGATTGGGAGTTTTGACTTTGAGAGATGGATAGGCAGAGGAATGCACAAAATGCACCTCTACCCCAATATAACGCGACCCGATATAACATGAATTCGGATATAACGTGGTAAAGCAGTGCTCCGGGGGGAGGGAGGGGCTGTGCACTCCAGTGGATCAAAGCAAGTTCGATATGACGCGGTTTCACCTATAACGCGGTAAGATTTTTTGGCTCCCGAGGACAGCATTATATCGAGGTAGAGGTGTAGTAAATAAGTTTGTGTACATATGGAATGCTTAAACTAACACTTTGGCCTTTAACCACTCACCAAAGCTTTTTGTTGCCTTGTTCTTCTGCCATGAGCGTTCTCCTTTAACAATGGCTTTCTTTTTATCCTTTGAGATGAAAAGCTTTTCCCTACAAACAATTTTTAATGTTGACTTAATATTTTGCCCAATATATTGGTGGTTGTATAAAGTTTAGGTTGGTATTTTACAACTCTGATGATCCCAGTTTTCTTCCTGTAGCACCACATCTTATGTATTTATCTTTCTACCATTTCCGATCTCTGTATGGAGGTAGAAGAGGGAGCTGTGGGTTTTGTGGGAGTTTTTTTCTACACTACCATTCAGAGCAAGCAGTCATTTGCAGTGCTTGCTAAAGGGCATGATATTTAAATAACCTGTTAATAAATGGAGCTTGTCAGTGTATATGCAGTGCAGCAGAAATAATGTAGATGTTTGGCTGGTAGCCTTGACCCAGCATTTACTTACACATTTATTTAAAAGGCCACTTACCTAGACCCAGGAGGATTTGTTGTAATGTATGATTCCCTTTGCTTACTGCATGTAATTTATGGTAGATTTTCCATTTCAAGGGCCCACACTGCTAGTGTTAAGAATTGCTCTGGGTTTTATTTTTTGCTCAGGAATACTGCCCAAACAAAAACAGATCTAAGAACAAAAATTCCACCAAAAGAGAATCAACCCAATCATCATTCATACATCATATTTGTCACCCAAGTCTTAAATGTGTATGAATTTTAAAACTTAGAAAAGTCACTAGGTGGTGCCAGAAATATATATGGACCCCCTTTTTTATAGGTTTTGGTAAGGTAAATTTCAAATGAAGCCACGAAGAGGTTTGGCTGTAATGATAACTGAATCAATACAAAGCCTGTCAACATTCACTTTTTAAAATTGGACCCTATTATAAAGCATTCTAGACTTGGTAGAGATATGATTATTATTATGGTTTTGAGACAAAATGCCAGTGGTGTGGAATTTTGTATCGTGTTCTGTTTTAATATATATTGTTAAACTATATTTTAAAGCATATCACAGTTACTTAATTTTGGATATTAATGTCTTAACTATGATTTCATTGATTTTTAGTATTTGTATTGATAGAAAATGCACCTGGGCGTGCTTAACCCTACATTAATATTTTTTGTGGGTATATCATCTGGGGTTTGTTTTTGGTCTACAAACCTTTCCTGTACTCTTAGAAAATTGCTCTGGCAATTTCTAGATAAGGGACACAGAACAAAGCAAGAAATTAAGCCACAATACTATCCAGCCACTTCAAAGGTAGAAGCCTTGAAAATATGAAAGGAAAATCTTCACACAACAAAGTAGAAGCATGAACAGATGATAAACATGAACATAAGGTCACAAAGTTATACATCGGTGATCCAGTCACACAGTTCCGGGTTACAATGACAGAACAGTGGAAATCACAGAATTTTACAAATAACTAGTAAAATTATATTAATTTGTGGTGATAAGCAGAAAAGTGACACAGAATAGCATTGGTGTTTCTTATCCCCTCTCGATGATTTCCATATAAAAATTCCTCAGTTTATTGCAAGCAAAATCTATTATATGGAAAAACAAAGCTGCAATCTTTTTACTACTTACATTATTTTCAAAAGCTGTTAACAATCACAAAGATTTCAGAATCTTCTTGATGATGTATAAGGTACATTATTATGCAGATCTTATTTCCATGGCTTGCCAAAAGAAATATTTTCCCAGCAAATAAATCAAATATCATGAATGAGAGGGAGAAAATATATGTACAAAGCACTATTTTTACACTCAGTGTTTTAGCATAACCAGACTTTGAGGTTTGCCATTGAACTGGTTATATTTTATAAAATGTTAATTTCTCAGAAATAAATTCACAAACTAAGCACTCTGATCAAGGATGTGCTCATTCCCATTTAAGGAGACTTTCTCCCAAAGGAACCCACAGACAGGTGAGTCAAGTCTTCACTTGCATAGAAGTATAAAGTAGCCTCTGCAGCCTTGAGAGTTTCAGCAGGTTTTACAAGAGCTATGAACAGATCCCCTATCAGAATCTCTGCCTTGTAAAATTAAGAAAACAGAGTCTTGGGTAAACCTTATGAAAGAAGTCTCCTTCATTTCTGATCAGCAGTTCAAGTAGGGCAGTCCAGTCCAGTACGGTGTACCAGAAAGATGCAGGAGGAGCAGAATGTGGGGCCGCTGGTGCAGCTGTACCACTCCCAGCCCTTCCACATAGGGTCTCCTCAGTCTGTACAGCAGCCCCGCTGGAGGACAGGGCTGGGGGTGTGGCTGGGGCCAGTACAGCTACCCTGGGGGAGCTGCCGGTGTGGAGCCAACTGGTGGCCTCATGTTCTGCTGCTTTCACCACTGCGGTTCCCAGGAGAGCTCTCCCAGGAACCACAGCAGGGAAAGGAGCAGAACCCCCAGCCCTGCTCCTCCAGCTCCGTCTGTATAGCAGCAGCCCACTGGAGGACAGGGCTGGGGGGGGGGGCAGGGCTGGGAGTGATACAGCTGCCGGAGGACCTACCGGTGTTCTGCTCATTTTCCCACTGCCCCCTCAGTGGGGAAAGAAGCAGAACCCTCAGCCCCACCCCCTGCCCTTCCACGGAGCCGTGTCTCCCCCGGCTCCATCTGTACAGCAGGAGCCCCAGGGTTGTGGTGGGGCTGAGGGGCAGTACAGCCGCCAGAGGATCTGCTGGTGTTCTGCTCCTTTC
Source organism: Platysternon megacephalum (assembly GCA_003942145.1). Lineage (NCBI taxonomy): Eukaryota > Metazoa > Chordata > Testudines > Platysternidae > Platysternon > Platysternon megacephalum. Next base: position 8,005,096 of record QXTE01000023.1, on the reverse strand, counting down.
GCTTCTGCAGCCCCACATTCTGCTCCTTTCACTGCTGTGGTTCCACAGTCTCTGGAACAGCAGAAGGAGGACAGAGTCCCCCCATTCCCAGGTAAGGGGGGGTGGATCATGGGGAAGGGATGGGGAGAGCATTGGGGCCTGCGCTGGGGGCACAGTGGGGAGCAGTCACGTGGAGGGTCACGTGAGGTGGTCACATGCCCCCGTTAGCTGCTGCCTCCCCATACCAGTAAGAAATGGATTCCACTTGCACCACTGTTTCTTATGCATCCCTTGATGCAATGTTTCTCATCTAAGACAGTGGCCTGCAATGCCGTCTTATCAGGGTAGAGAACTGGAATACCTATTTCAACCCATTCATCGATTGGCTACTTCAGTCTGTGCAAGAAGAACATTTTTCAGGACGCCAGCAAACAAAATAGTGGCAAAGTTCTGCAAAAAGGCTAAGATGTCCCTCCAACCCACTAAAGAATACAAGCATGCAGCAAAGTTGAGCAGTCCTCAAATACAAGAGAAGCAGAAGCTAATGGAAAAGAGGAAGATGGAACAGTCAGAGGATGGTCCAGGGAATAAACAGAGTCACGTCACTTCCACATAACACATTTGCATGACTATAAGAGTGCTGCATCTGAAGCGAGGAACAATATCGGATAGCATGCTACTGCACCTCAAAAACAAATGATTGCTCACAACGTTGAAGAGATGGATTCTGGAAACCATCAGGAGTAGGAATATGATAGAACCATTCAGAACTCCCTGGGATAGATTTATACTGGCCTTTTGCACAACTCTCCCCCCCCCCTCCCTAATAGTAAGCAGGCTATTTCACATAATGGCTGGAGAGCATTCCATAGCGCAAAACAAAATAAAAATAGATTATATTCCATTCAATTCCTAGTACTAAATAGAGGTCAGGAGGTGACACAGCAGCCATAGGGCTGAAATCTCTGGGCATGCCAAAACACTGAAATTGATAATGAAAACCTTAATGGAATTCTAGCTGGTAGAGTTCCTCTCTTCTGTCAATTTCATGAGTCATATATGCATCCCCCAAAACAGGATTCACACAGACTATTCCCATGCTGTGTGTTTGAGCCAAGACACTTCTAGTACAAGCTTTGTGCTTAAAACTATCAATGCAACAAGGATCTTTATGAAGATCATTGTAGTACTGGTGATGACCATCAGGCACAATCTGGTTCACATCTACCCTTTCTTGGATGACCTTTTAATGTGAGTCCCTTCAGAGATCAATGCACAGGAGGACCTGGGACTGATAAATCTGGATGGTAGAGGAGCTACCTGATAAACAGCTAAAAGTATCATTTAATGCCAATGCAGTGAATTGTTTGAAAAGTTGTGGAGCATATATTTTAATATTCTATGTGGTTTTAACAGATTTTCCAGGTGATACTTATAATGCAACTTTTCTTGATAGTCACAAGTGACCCTTGGTGGGTCCTGCATTTATTGGCAGATTTGCTCGCCTCAGAGATCTTCCCCTCTGGTGGAACCCACAGTCCGGGTCAACTCCTCCTGTGTCTGATCAGGAGTTGGGAGGTTTGGGGGGAACCCGGGCCCGCCCTCTACTCCGAGTTCCAGCCCAGGGCCCTGTGGATTGCAGATGTCTATAGTGCCTCCTGTAACAGCTGCATGATAGCTACAACTCTCTGGGCTACTTCCCCATGGCCTCCTCCAAACACCTTCTTTATCCTCACCACAGGACCTTCCTCCTGGTGTCTGATAACGTTTGTACTCCTCAGTCCTCCAGCGGCACACCTTCTCACTCTCAGCTCCTTGCACCTCTTGCTCCCAGCTCCTCACACGCACACCACAAACTGAAGTGAGCACCTTTTTAAACCCAGGTGCCCTGATTAGCCTGCCTTAATTGATTCTAGCAGCTTCTTGATTGGCTGCAGGTGTTCTAATCAGTCTGTCTGCCTTGTTTCCAGAAAGTTCCTGATTGTTCTGGAACCTTCCCTGTTACCTTACTCAGGGAAAAGGGACCTACTTAACCTGGGGCTAATATATCTGCCTTCTATCATTCTCCTGTAGCCATCTGGCCTGACCCTGTCACACCCTGTAAACCTTGATTTTTTTTCTTTCCTCCCCATCTCAGGGATTTGTTTGTTCATATGCATATATGTAGAAATATAGTTTAAATAGGCATAGATTACATCTTGAACTGCTGAAACAAATACATTATTCTGTGCAGAATCGATGGCACTTAGGTTATGTATGCAGCTTGCCCAACTAAAGTTATCTTTATTTGGCAGTGAAGCCCTAGTGAAATTGGTATACCAAGTAGTACTCAGGCACAATGCCTTCTTAATAGATGGCTAAAAAAATGCAGGTACACAATACTATGTATTAGCATAATATTTTGTGAAAGCCAAAACTCCTACCTAGGACATTTGAGGTTGCTGATTATCCAGCACAATCAAAACCTTCTTGTAGCAGCATAAAGCAGAGTTGCAGTTCCTACTGTGGTATTAGGGTTTACTATAATCTCACCATGTTTTGGGTTTTGCTGAAGACCTAAAACTGAGTTGTGAGACTCCTGAAGACTCAAGTCCTTTTAGGGTTAGCCTGAAACCATTTTCTCAATAATTTCCTCTTTTCCAGCAGTCCTGGAGTCCTCTACCCATCTTTAGCCATCTGTTGTGGTCAGAGCCAGTGTAATGGTACCCACTTCACTTCCTGATGTGTTCAGTGAGTAACTGGTTAGGCTGCTGAAGTTACCATCAACTTGAGTCTTCTGCAAGCTGGCAAGGGATCATGGCATTTTCTGGAGAAAGGACTGAACCAGAGCACCACATAAACAAATCCACCATTCAAGAATTTTGGGGATGTTGAAATTAAAGTTTGGAATTCATCTCTCTCTCTCTCTCGTGCGCTAATGAGTAGAACAGCCTATTAAATTGAAAGTAATTTTTTTTTTTTTGCATCTGATTCCAATCAGAATTTTATTACTGCAATACCTTCTGGAAGATTAGTGGTGGATCCACCCCTATTTCTGCAACAGTGAGATTGTGAAAAGCTCATCAGGTCCAGTGCTACTATGTCTCAACCCAAAATAGGGTAATCCTTTTCATCTGATGCATTTTGGGGGATGTAATATTTAGCAAATACTCAGGAGAAGTTTGGTTTGTCCTGCATGACATGTTTAACTGCACAAGCACTCAACTCAAGTTTCTGGAAACATCTACAAAATGTTGCTTGCTGCAAAATGAGACATACCTCCATAAAACTAATCTGCAGTAGACTAATGTGTGCACCAATGATAGCAAGTTTAGGGGACCTATAAAAATGTAAAGTATTTGTTGCATCTCCTTGATTGGGCCATCATTGTCACGAATGGCCAGTCAACCACTAAAGGTAGTTTTTACTTAGTGAAATGACACTTATTACTTTAACTAAGTTTTTCAAAAATACAACAGTAATTTTAATGAAAATTACTAAATGTAAGTTTTTCTCATTAATTAATTAATTAAAAGTTCAGACTAGAGCCTTGAATAGCCTAATAATCTGCTCTCATTGTACTAACAGCATTGTAATATTTGGGACCTGTAAACCTAGGGCCTTCCTGATAGGGATACTGTGGTGGATGGTACCTAGGCATATGATATGGATTTAATGTGCTGTAATAGTTGAATATTTAGTGTTCAGTAAACTATGCTATGGGTCTGTCTGGGATAGTCTGTAATAATTAGCTCTGTATCTATTTGTAGTTCTTTTTACTGTGCAATGAATTTTTGTGATTGTTTCTGGTTTCAGATTCTTCAATTTCATCACATCTCTATTCTAATGATTTTACTTTCCCTCTTTGCATGTTTTTTTTTTAAATTTGTTTGTGTAACTTTCAGTATTCCTCACTTCTCCTATCTTTGTGCACTCTTCTTGCATGTATTGGGCTTACTATTGCATCAGTCATCCACGGTTCTTAGCATCACATCCTTTCTCTCTAGGGTTGCCAACTTTCTACTTGCAGAAAACTGAACACCCTTGCCCCTGCCCTGCCCCTTCCCTGAGGCCCTGCCCCCGCTCACTCCATCCCCCTCCCTCCATCGCTCGCTCTCCCCCACCCTCACTCACTCGCTCATTTTCACCAGGCTGAGGCAGGGGCTTAGGGTGCGGGAGGGGGTGCGGGCTCCGGGAGGGGGTGCAGGCTCTGAGGTGGGGCCATAAATGAGGGGTTCAAGGTGCGGGAGGGGGCTCTGTGCTGGGGCATGAGTTTAGGATGCGGGGTGGGGTGAGGGCTCCGACTGGGAGTGTGGGCTCTGGAGTGGGGTTGGGAATGAGGGATGTGGAGGCTCCAGGCTGAGGCAGTGGGTTGGGGTGTGGGAGGGGTATGGACTCTGGGCTGGGGTGTGGGCTTCAGGCTGGGGCCAAGGAGTTCAGAGTTCAGAGTGTGGGAGGGGGCTCCCATGCAGAGGTTCCCATGGGTACATTATGATAACATATCACTAACGGACTCTACTGTCTCTTGCCTTTCCTTCGCTAAACTGGAACTGTACTTACTGTGATCAAAATCCTACGTGGCATCATCCACAATCCAAAAGGAAAACATCCAACAGACAGCAATAAAAATAAGGGCTGGGCAAATATCTGCAACACTGGAAGACCTCTGGAACCCCTGCGCTCACATAAAAATGATGTTTATTTCCATATCCCAGATAATACCAAATGAATCCATAGCATCTGCTTGGGCTTCACATACACTAGTTGAATAATTATGGATATGTGTATTCTAGATTACATCATGTGTTCAGGCAGCAAAATGAGACTTGACCAGATGCTAAAACCATATGGTACCACATGGTAGAGTCAGACCTAAAAACTGGCATTTATAGGGTACAGCTGTTTATAATATAATATCTTTGTAATAGATAATCTTATGGCATTATGACATCTGGTCCTTTTCTGTCCATTTTGAATTTTCAGAGAGCCATAATATTCATTTTCATCTGAATGTTTTTTTTTTTTCCCCAAAAAATGTTGATTCCCAGACTCATTAAGAGACTCTTTAGTTACCCTTCTATCCTCCTCCTTGGATGTGTGTGGCTTCTCCTGCCATACATCGTGGTGTTACCCTTAGCATCCCCTGCCACACCCAAAATCTAATAAAAATCCCAGAATAGATAAAGCTTACATTTAAAACCAAGCACAGACATGTAAATAATCTGTTTTTGCAATGAACTTGCTAGGCAGTTCTCTGGATAGGAATACTTGGAAATACATGGCTTTTCTACAAATATTGGAAAGACTCATTTAGATATAAAACCTTCCAGATTCAAATTTAATTTTTGCATGTCTAATAAAGAGCTTTATTATATTTTAAAACTGCAAACAGCTAGATGAGGCAGCTGGCTTAAAATGGTATACATGCCCTTTTAATATAGAACTGGCACCTTGCATTGGCATGCAAATGTCTTGGCATTACAAAAATAGCTTTTCACACAGTGCCAATTGTATTTTGAATTAAAAGATGTAAAGACCCACAAAATCTGCCATATAAGGCAGTCAGTCCTTAAAGGTATGTTGTATAGCATATGAAAATTGCATGACTCCCAGGAGATAGTTGGTTCATAATGCACAGATTGTAATGTGTTTGGTGATAGTTCCTTAAAGAGGCACAATAAGGATGTTAAGCTTGAAGATATTTATTCATCATCTGTTTAACCTTCATTTGATACAGAGCCTGATATCTCATATTGTTTGATATGACTTGCTTCCTCATTAGTATTTTACTAGTTTGAGCACACTGTAAGAGGATGGGTGACATTTACCAAGGTCCACATAATGCACATAAATCCAATATCTTTTGTTAATTTAAGGATTCAAGGGAGATCTGGTAGTCAAAGCAAAATTACCAGGTACAAATAGTATGCAAGTTCTCTTCATATAGCATATTAGCTATGTTGTCCATATAGTGAATATTGGTAATTCATTCACAACAGACAAGTTACCATTTTCCCCTATTCTACTATCTGCAAGTTATGTAGAAGCATAGCAGCGACCTTTTTTTTAATCAAATAAAGACTTTTTTTTATCACTTAAAAAGGCAGTATTTGTCAACAGGTACTTCATACAGTAACCATCATTATTTTCTGTTCTAAGTATGTGGGGAAAACGGGTATTTCCAGATACAACAGTGGTAGTGTGGTAATTATTGACAAATAATATATTAATGTGAACCATATCTTCATATTTATTATGTAAATAAAGAGCACTTATTAAATTACTAATAAATGTTTATTATGGTAATACCCTAAGGACCATTGTGCTAGGCACTTCACAAACAGAGTAGAGGTCCCTGCCCTGAAAAACTTAGTCAAGATAGACACTGGGTGTGGAAAGTGGTATAACCACAGCTATGTGTACAACTGATTTTTCACTTTGCTGGCAGTTCCAAAAAAATAATTTCAGGTTAACCTGAAACAAGAATCTTTTGGCAAACTGAAATGTAAAAAAAAAAGATTGAACAAAATGTTTCATTTGACCAGCAATGAAATGTTTGCTTTTAATGAGGGGCTTTTTTATTATTTTATTTTAATGAAATGGAAGGAAATGTCAAAATAGTTGTTTTGAATCCCAAAATTTTATCACTTAGACTTTTTCTAACTATTATTAGGATTATTTTGGCTGAAATTGACTAAATTCATGAAGTGTTTTGGTCGGCTCAAACTGGCTTTTTTTCTGGAAAAGAAAAACAAATGGCCAAACATTTTTGCCCAGCTGTAGGGGTAACACACAAGCCGAGTGCACAATGTGCTGGCAGTAGACATCATGTTAGTTCCACATTTTATTTATTGTATTTATTTATTTAGGTGGATTTATTTAAGAGGGAATAAGCTAAATAGAAAGGAAAGGAAGACTAAGCAGGGTGGGGCAAAGAAAGCATAAGGCATATGTGTTGAGTGAAATTGAAATTGGGAGGGGAGGGCTGAAGTAAACAACTAATCAGCACAGGGCACAGAAAGTACAGTCAAAACTTTTGGAAGTTCTCTGAGGGTGTTTCTACATTGCAATAAAACACCCACAACCAGCCCATGTCAGCTGACTCAGGCTGCCAGGCTATGAAACTGTAGCATAGCTGTTCTGGCTTGGGCTGGGGCCCAGACTCTGGGATCCTCTCCCGCCCTTGCAGTGTCTCATAGCCCAGCCCATCTACACTGCATTTCATAGCCCCACAGCCTGAGTCAGCTGACATGGGTGGGCTGTGCGTGTTTTATTGCAATGTAGACATAACCTACCTGTCTGAAAGTTCCTGCTTTGACTGTTTCTTCTCCTTCCAGCTGGACACTCTCACTGGTTCCTCTCTGCAGTTTTCCTCCAAGGCCACATTGTGTATAGGGGGAAGCACCCTCTGGGTCCTACTACCCTAGAGTGAGAAGTGTCTTCCCTGCACAGTTCTAAGACCAGAGGTATGCTGGGGGGTGTAACCTATTTTGTGCCTTGTAACTTACCATCCAGCATACACCTTAGTTTTACAACCACTATATGTATATGACAAAGAACAGAGAATAGTTATACCTGTTAGTATCAATTTACATTTGCTGCCTATTTTAAGGCCATATATGGGCAGCTGGAACTTAACAATATATGTTGCTATTTTTCCTCCCAAATGATCCAAATCCATTTTATGGACAGGAATCAATTTATCTTTCACTGAAATGCAGCTGTCTCTGGTGTGGAGTGAAACAGTTGCTTTAGTGTAACACCACACAACTATTTAAGACATAAATAAAAATATATTATACCTAGTTGTAACTGCAGGGAGGAATGTATAAAGTATTAGTCAGTTAGAGTTTGGGCAGATCAGGGCTTTACAACTGTTGTAAAATGTGTCATGAGATTTTTCACAACTGTGAGTCAGTAGGACCTTGGTTTCTGTATTTCATCTGGGAGGCAGCATCTTCAACAGTATAGTGACTTTTAATTCCTCTGGTGGTGTTTTGATTCAATACTGACTCCTTGTGGAGGAGCACTACATATTGAATAACTACCATTTCCTGAAGTATTCTGGGTTTCTCTGAGTGATCTGCTATATACACTATTTACAAACTAGACAAGACAGTGATAGCATGTGAGCGCTGATATTGCAGCATAGGGTATTGTGGATGCAAACAATATGGGCCTGATTTTCAAAGATATGTGCAAGCATTTGCATGCACATAATTATATGTGTCTTATCTGTGCATGAAAGCACCATGATTGCAATTACAAATCCGGTATTTGCATATGTATTTGGCTGGTTAGGTGCCTAGCTTGCCATGAGTGCATGATCAGTGATGGTATTTGGAGACACAAATTAGGCATAGACATCTTGGAAAATCTGGACCAAAGTATAAGGGGAATCATTCATTGCTAGAGAGCAGAGAAATATTAAAATAGTTCAGCTTTGATTTTTTGGGCACATCCTATGCTAATAAAAACCTTGGGGTTACCACTAATAAAGTCAGTATTTATTATGGAGGGGAAATCATAGCTGGCCCTTGCCCATCACCTTACATGATATCTGCCATTGCTGGTATTGGGTTTCAGTTGCAGTGGCAGCATTTCAAAGGAATGTGCTGTATTGAAGGATTTTTGCTACTATTCAGGACATTCAGGAAGCCTATGTACCTTGCAGTGTACTGCTTCCTACAGTGAAGGTTTTTGAGAATTTCATTAACAGCACACTTTGAGCTGTTTACACACATGGAAGAACCTCAAGTTAGACAAACAAAAGAAAAATAAATGAAAATTTTGAAAGCATTTTTGCACACAGTCATATTTCATGTCAAAACTTTCCATTAAGGGAAACAATATTTAAAAAAAAGGATTTCACTTAATTCTTATTAGGTAGGCTTTTCTCATTGAGAATTCTCATATCTACCAAATGTGTATTGCAGTGTTACAGTACTTATTGTTTTGATTTCTTGGTGGCAGGTATATGACCTGAAAATTCACTCTTTTGCATTTTGTGGTTATTTACGTCTGTACAATGTGAATGCAAAGTGGATATAGATCACTTCCAAATCAAAATGCCTCATTCGCTTACACCAGTGGCAGCATTTTACTCCTACTTTATTCAGTCTTTTCCCAGATGTTGGCATGTAGATAAGGTGCAAGGCAGTATTGAATTGAGCCCATTATCTCATAAATAAACCAAGTAGTCCACTTTTGTTTAACATTAGACTTAAAATTCCGTAGTCGACTTTCTACAATGATTGTGAGTGTGCTGCCTTGTTCTCAGGCACCATAATTGGTGGTAGTGACTCAGAAGAATTGTATCTGCTGCTAAAAAGGGTGCTCTGGTCAGACTGCTGCACCACAACTTTTAGGGTGACCCGTTTCACAAAAAAATGAATCCTAGTTTTCCAGCCCATGTAGTGCTAAATATTTCTTTTTTTCCAACAAATAGCTTATTTGCTGACAAATGTGGTTTTGGTCAATGCAAAATTATTTTTGAAGTTACCATTAATTCCCTGAAATGTATGGGTTAATTTATTTGTTCTAGGGCTTAGATGCCAGTCACAAAATATGATGTTTTTATAACTTCTTCTAGCCCCGTGGTTAGGGCACTCCTTGAGGATATGAGAGACCCAGGTTCAAAAACCTTCTCTGCTTGCTGTACCGGCAGGGGTCAAACAAACATGTTTAATTTAATCCAAAATGTTCTTTTTTGATTCATCCAGGCTTTTCACAATTTTTGGATTCAGTTCAACCTGAACCGATTTTTTTTCCTTTTCCTTTTTTTTTTTTTTTTTTTAGAACTGTCAGAAAATTGAAAAATGAGTTATTCTCTCAGCTATAAGTGCATGTGAGGAGACAGGGTCTCAACTATGTAAATCCTGTGATTAGGATGTAGATTAGAGTCATATTACATAAACAGAACAGAGGACTGGATAATTGTAACAATGTACATGAAAGAAACAGTTGCACTCTTTTTGCCAGGCGGGAAATGGGAAAAGTGCTCCTGATGACAGTTGCTACAAAAATATTGAGTAGCTGTGTCAAGGCTATCAGACCTTAGGAGCCATATTTAGTAATGGTGGCTGCACCCTTGCCAAGGGTGCTAATATAATGCTTGCCAATTTTCCTGGTTGTTTCCGCCCAGCATCACATCAGTCTAATCTAGATTAACCAACTCATCTTCATATAATCTCCAAACATTTGCAGGCACCGCATCATTCATTCCATTGCTCAAGCATACTTAGGTGTGTTAGACTGCAAAAATGAATCCTGTACCTATAATCATCTTTGACTTAGTTGTTTGGCTGAGTCACTCAGTATGTACCTCCTGTAAAACTGTAGCAGTGCCTGCTCCCGGCCCCTTTACAAACGCAGTCAGAAACCAACTGAGTGCAGCACCCGTGTCCTTTTATTGTTTGTGTCCGTTCCCACCACCTACTATTTACAAGTATTTACAGAGACCAACACAGTGGGAGACTACTAACTTCCCAGCCAGCAGGGGTCTAGAGCCTACACTCCTCCCTTTTCTGTCTCCCCCCCTTCCTGTCTCTTAGCCAGCTTTATAGGGCAGGCTGGCTACCCAGGCCTGCAGGTGGATCCACTCTGGTAATTAGGGCATGGCCCCTCAGCCAGCCGAACTAATACCCTTCTTCGTCTGGAACAGGGCTAACAGGGGCCTGGCTTGTTTCTCCTAGCCAGCACCCTGTTACAAAGACATACTATCACGGTGCTTCCATTACTGTTGGAACAGTTAGTCCTTGTTAACTGATACAAACAGGAGGCTATTTAAAACATAGATACAGAGCCTAATGAGACCCATATTTTATATTTGTGTCAAACCGGGAAGTTGACATTGCAGGACTCCATTAAATAGTTATGGCTGTGATATAAGAGTGAGCCTTGAACAAGTATGGGACTAAAATTATTGGGAAAAGAAGCCTGGGATGAACAGCAAACCTGAGTGAATTTGTAGTTACATTTGGAAAGTCCGATTGAACTCCACTGAAGCAAACCTCTGAATCTCTTGAAATTCATCCATTACTAGTCAGATAATAAATTCGTATTGCCTCTTTTCTGAAATTATCCTTGTTTCATGAGTAGTTCAATCTTAGGATCCCCCGTCCTATTAAATATAAAATCATGCAAACTCAATCATTTTTCAGTTAATATTGACGATCTAAAATTAAGGAAGGAGAGAAGAGAAGCATTGGAACTGTTAACAGTCCTTTTTTTTCCAGGATAAATTGTTTTAGGACTATTGATATCAGATGTATGTCAATGTGCTGATGAAACCTGACACAAAATGTCAAATGCTGTAATGCACCAAGGGGGACATGAAAAACACAAAACATGCCTCTTGTTGAAAAATTGAGGGTGAAACTAAGATGAAGTTTCTTTCCTGTCTCGCTGGGCTTCTGACATTTATTTAATTTGAAAGTGTGAAGTCAAAATTACAGTATAATAACTCTTTGATTATTCGCATTCTAATGTCATTATGAGAGAGATGTTGCACTTTATTCATATGCCTCCTACTCTAAGGGTACGTCTACACTACGGGATTAGTCCGAATTTACGGAATTCGATTTTATGAAACCGATTTTTTTAATTCGATGGTACGCGGCCACAGTAAGCGGATTAATTCGGCGGTGCGCGTCCATGCAGAAAGACTAGCGTCGAATTCCAGAGCGTTGCACTGTGGGTAGCTATCCCATAGCTATCCCAGAGTTCCCGCAGTCCCCCCCGCCCATTGGAATTCTGGGTCGATATCCCAATGCCTGATGGGACAAAAAACATTGTCGCGGGCGGTTCTGGGAACATCCTCCCCCTCCCTACGTGAAAACAACGGAAGACAACCATTTCGCGCCTTTTTTCCTTGTTGAACTGAGCGGACGCCGTACCTCGGCAAGGATGGATCCCGCTCAGCTCAAGTTTGCAGTCATGAACATTGTAAACACCACGCGCATTATAGTGCAGTTTATGCTCAACCAGGACCAGAAAAGCCAGGCGAGGAGGAGGCGGCTACGGCAGCGCGGCGACGAGAGTGATGCGGACATGGACATGGACACAGAATTGTCTCGCGCCACGGGCCCCGGCGCTTTGGAGATCATGTTGGCAATGGGGCAGCTTCTTGCTGTGGAACGCCGATTCTGGGCCCGGGAAACAAGCACTGACTGGTGGGACCGCATAGTGCTGCAGGTGTGGGACGATTCCCAGTGGCTGCGAAACTTTCGCATGCGTAAGGGCACTTTCCTGGAACTTTGTGACTTGCTTTCCCCTGCCCTGACGCGCCAGAACACCAAGATGAGAGCAGCCCTCACAGTTGAGAAGCGAGTGGCGATAGCCCTGTGGAAGCTTGCAACACCGGACAGCTACCGGTCAGTCGGTAATCAGTTCGGAGTGGGAAAATCTACCGTGGGGGCTGCTGTCATGCAAGTAGCCAAAGCAATCGTTGAGCTGCTGCTAAAAAAGGTAGTGACGCTGGGAAATGTGCAGCTCATTGTGGATGGCTTTGCTGCAATGGGATTCCCTAACTGTGGTGGGGCGATAGATGGAACCCATATCCCGATCTTGGCACCGGAGCACCAGGGCAGCCAGTACATAAACCGCAAGGGGTACTTTTCTATGGTGCTGCAAGCAATGGTGGATCACAAGGGACGTTTCACCAACATCAACGTGGGATGGCCGGGAAGGGTTCATGACGCCCGCGTCTTCAGGAACACTAGTCTGTTTAAACGGCTGCAACAAGGGATTTACTTTCCAGACCGGAAAATTACCATTGGGGATGTTGAGATGCCCATCGTTATCCTTGGGGACCCAGCCTACCCCTTAATGCCGTGGCTCATGAAGCCATACACAGGCAGCCTGGACAGTAGTCAGGAGCGGTTCAACTACAGGCTGAGCAAGTGCAGGATGGTGGTAGAGTGTGCCTTTGGACGTTTAAAAGGTCGCTGGCGCTCGTTACTGACTCGCTCGGACCTCAGCCAAACCAACATCCCCATTGCTATTGCAGCTTGCTGTGTGCTCCACAATCTCTGTGAGAGCAAGGGGGAGACCTTTATGGCGGGGTGGGAGGCTGAGGCAAACCGCCTGGCCGCTGATTACGCGCAGCCAGACACCAGGGCGATTAGAAGAGCACACCAGGAAGCGGTGCGCATCAGAGAAGCTCTGAAAACAAGTTTCAGTGCTGCCCAGGCTCCTGTGTGAAAGTTCTGTTTGTTTGTCCCTGTTGAAAACCCGCCCACTTGATTCACTCATTCCCTGTAAGCAACCCACCCTTCCCCCTTCCCCCTTCGATCCCAGTTTTATTTAAAAAAAAATAAAGTCAGTGTCGTTTTCAAATTACAAATCAAGAACTTTTTATTAACGGGGGGTAATGAACATAGGGAGAGAAATAACCAGGTAGTCCGGGTGGGGTTTGGGAGGAGGGTAGGAGTGAAGGAACAGGGCAGGAACAACATTCAAAATAATGAGAGCCTTTTGCTCGGGCTCTCTAATGGGGTGGACTGGCAGGTTGCACGGAGCTTCCCCCCCCGCGTTCTTACACGTCGGGGTGAGGAGGCTACGGGACTTGGGGAGGGGGGAGGGCGGTTATAGAGGGGCTGCAGCGGCACCCGGTAATCCGGCAGCTGCCGTTCCTGGAGCTCCACCAGACGCCGGAGCATGTCTGTCTGATCACGCAGCAGCCCCAGCGTTGCATCCCGCCACTTCTCCTCTCGGGCGTCCCTCCTCTCCTCGCGTTCGTCCCTTCTCTCCTCACGTTCATCCCTTTTCTCCTCCCGTTGGTCCCTCATGTCCTCCCGCTGGTCCCTCTTCTCCTCACGGTCACTGGCCTCTTGACGGAATTTCAATACAGTCTCCTTCCAATCGTTAAAATTAGCTCTCTCATCCCGGGTCGACTGCATTATTTCCGAGAACATATCGTCTCGGGTGCGCCTCTTTCGCCTCCTTATCTGGGAGAGCCTTCGTGCTGGGGGCGGGAGGATGGAAGAATTTGCAGCTGCAGTAGGAGGGAAAAAAAGGAGAGAAGTATGTAAAAAGATACATTTTATAGAACAATGCTTATACTCTTTCACGGTGAACACTTTTCACATTACATAGCAATGTACAAGGTCGCTTTTTGCATCTTATATTGAGTGCCCGCGGCTTTGGTGTTAGAGATCACAGCAGACGCAGGGCCGGGCAACAGATTTCGGCTTGTATGCAGCCATGGTAAGCCATTGTCCTGCTGCTTCTGCATTAAATCAGCGCCCTCCTTTCCCATAGCAAGCAAAGCCCTTTACGTGCTGCGGTTTCCCTGTTACCGTGCAGCATCAGATAACATAACAACCACCCCCCACCCACCCATTCAATTCTGTGGGATGACCCCCTCCCCCCACCACGTGGCTGGTACCATGGAAGATCCATGCAGATCGCAAACTAGCCCCCCCATCCACTTCTGTGGGATGATCGCGTTACCCCTCCCCCCACCACGTGGCTGGTATCAGGGAAGACCCCTGCTAGCCAAACGCGAAAAACTCAGCGACATTATCCACCCCCTCCCCCCCGCCCGCTTGGCTAACTGCAGGGAAAGATTTCTTTTCAGCTACAGGCAAACAGCCCAGTAGGAACGGGGCCACCTCTGTCCCCCTAATTACATTCCCATATCTCAAACAGGTTACCCTGAACGATATCACTCTCCTGAGGATAACACAGCAAGATAAAGAGCGGATGTTGCTTGAATGCCAGCAAACACCGGGACCATACGCTGCCAAGCTTTGTCAAGCAATGATACCGGATTACTTGCTGCTAGCATGGCGCGGTCAAGTGTCCTACCATGGAGGACGGAATAAGGCTGCCCTGCCCAGAAACCTTCTGGAAAAGCTTTTGGAGTACCTCCAGGAGAGTTTCATGGAGATGTCCCTGGAGGATTTCAACTCCATCCCCAGACACGTTAACAGACTTTTCCAGTAGCTGTACTGGCCGCGAATGCATCCCAAGTCCCCAGGGCAAATTAATCATTAAACAAATACTTGTTTTAAACCATGTTTGATATATTTGAAAAGGTACACTCACCAGAGGTCCCTTCCAGGGGGTCTGCGATGCCGCCTTGGGAGGGTTCGGAGGGCACTTCGGTCAGGGTCAGAAACAGCTCCTGGCTGTCGGGGAGAATGGAGTGCTGTGTGCTCTCCACAAGTTCGTCCTCCTCCTCCTCCTCCTCTTCCCCGTCCGCAGATTCGTCATGCAACGATGACATTAACCCCTCCTCGGAGTCCACGCTCAGGGGTGGGGTAGTGGTGGCGGCCCCTCCGAGAATTGCATGCAGCTCATCGTAAAAGCGGCATGTCTGCGGCTCTGCCCCGGACCGTCCGTTGGCCTCCTTCGTCTTCTGATAGGCCTGTCGGAGCTCCTTCACCTTTATACGGCACTGAATGGAGTCCCGATTGTGGCCTCTCTCCATCATCCCCTTGGAGATCTTGTCAAAGATCTTTGCATTCCGTCTCTTGGAACGCAGTTCTGCGAGCACTGAATCCTCTCCCCATATGGCGATCAGATCCAGTATCTCGCGTGTGGTCCATGCTGGTGCTCGTTTGCGGTTCTCGGACTGCATGGCTACCTGTGCTGTTCAGCTCTGTGTGGTCACCTGTGCTCACCAGGCTGGGCAGACAGGAAATGAAATTCAAAAGTTCGCGGGGCTTTTCCTGTCCAACTGCCCAGAGCATCCGAGTTTCGATTGCTGTCCAGAGCGGTCACAATGGTGCACTGTGGGATAGCTCCCGGAGGCCAATACCTTCGAATTCCGTCCACACTAACCCTACTTCGAACCGGCAATGTCGAATTCAGCGCTACTCCCCTCGTCGGAGAGGAGTACAGAAACCGATTTTAAGAGCCCTCTAAGTCGAATTAAATGGCCTCGTTGTGTGGACGGGTACAAGGTTAATTCGGTATAACGCTGCTAAATTCGAACTAACATCGTAGTGTAGACCAGGCCTAACATTACTAGAGGATATTAGGCGGCAGTTTAATCATATCATAACTCACTCTACACTGGGATAAAATCAATGAGGAATCCGGTGGCACCTTAAAGACTAACAGATTTATTTGGGCATAAGCTTTCATGGGTAAAAAACCCACTTCTTCAGATGCATGGAGACTTGGGATTGGGATGCCATCACAGCAGCAGAATTGACAGGGAAATAGTGTCACAGCTCTTTTCTGCCTATTATACATTAGGATATGATGTCACTAATTTGATGGGATCAGGAAAGCGATGTTACTGCCTCCTTTCTGCCACCTCCACTTCCTCCTCTATTTTTAAAACAGCTGTCACCATATTGTGCAGGTACTGTACTTCGATTACAGCAAAACAGTGAAATTTGTCCAAAAGTGACTGTCATCTCTTCATTCTACTCTTGAATTTTGCCACCAGCTTCTATCTTTTGAGAGTACTGCTGGTTTGTTTTTTGGTTCTGTTTGTTTGGTTTTTCTTGCTCTGGTTATTTGGGAAATGCTTTGATTGCAGCATGACCTGAAAATAGTAAGGGTTGAACTCATCCTGATTTCCTCCAGGAGGCTGTTCCAAGGTCTTGGTCCTGCTGTTGAAAAAGTTCTAATTCTGGGTTCCTCTGGCTTATGTCTGGGCTCTGTTTAGTTGTAGTATGCCAAGTAATTGCAGCTGCTGTGGTGGTTCATTTGAGGAGAGGAGACTCTTTAACCGATCCCTTAAGTTGGTCTCAAGATATTACAGACACGAGGTGGGAGAGGTAACATCTTTAATTGGACCAACTTCTGTTGGTCAGAGAGACAAGCTTTGAATTTACACAGAGCTGCTCTTCAGGTCTCCATCTCTTAAGGACTTTCTGGATCAATACCAGAACCCTGTAGCCCATGCATTACTGAATGAGGAGCCTATGCAGTCTGTGAACTTACAGGTGGATTTTGTTTGCCTTGTCTAACTTCAGAGACCAGTCCATTCCTACTGTACAAACTGAAGCTGCCTCATAAACTTCCTAACTACTCCTACCTAGTTGGTGGTAATTTCAGAAGTCAGGTAATTGTCAGAAAGGAATTAGTATAGTCTCCTTGCTAGCCAAGGATGGAAGAAGACACTACTCTCTTTGTTATACATGGAGTACTATGTCTCAGAGAAACACACGGTACAGTATCTATTGCAGTCACTGTAAAGGACCCTGATTCCCCAGCTTTCTCTGATTGAGCATATCCATGGCTGTTCAGGCAAATTAAAAGGAGACATTTGAAATATCTTATACTATAGTTTAGGTTTCCTTTTTTCTATTAACATGAAAAAGAAATGTTAGATGCTTTGATTTTCAGAAGAATGTTCTTCTGTATCTCTAATTGAGATATTCTTCTCAATTAAACTATTTCCCAGAGACCTTTGTGAGGTAAGCTATTTGTGCTGTTCCTGCATTCCTTGCACATCAAGAAGTCCCACCAGAGTCAATAAAGTTTTCATTGCATAGTATAAGTAGGATTTAACATTTGAACGGTATGTAGGAAAAACAAGCTGCTGAATATGAAATCAGATTGCTTTGCATAGCTCTGCCACTAAGAAGACTCAGTGGCCACATTTCAGAAAGAAATTGATATCAAAATATTTTCATATTTTAATACCTTTTTGTGCATTGTCAAAAAAATTCTAATGAAGAGATATTACTATATAGTATAGAAAGTATTTTTGCAACTGATAACATTACATTAATAGAATATTTAACATAGGCAGGCTAATGCTCATTAGTGTTTTTTTTTGTTTTTTTTTACTGTTGTGAATAGTTCTGTTTATAATTGACATTGGCCACTTATATTCTGTGTGTATATATTATGCACAGTGTATATACCTGTCTAGAAATTCATCAGTCGGTGTTGCATATTATTTTTCAGATTTCATCATTTTGCCTTTTAAAAAACATTGAGCTGTAGTGTGTGGATAAAATTTAATTTCCTCTGAACACAGTACTTTGGTTACTGGTTGATTTTAATAAGATCACTCAGTTTATATATACTTTTAATACTTTGCATGCTGTATATATGCCCAAGGGGCTTCCACTGGTCTCTATCAATAAATGTTCTCTTTATTTCTCTCTCTCTCTCTCTCTGTTCCTCTCGCTCTGTGTGTGTGTGCGCGCAGACCCTTAGAGATTAGATTTCTATCTAAGAAAAGATGCTGCCAATTTTACCCTTAGGCTCAAACTGTATAATTTAGGGGTTAAAAAAACACTTTGTCAATATCAGCATCTTGGTACCAAACTTTTTTTTCCTCCCTCTGACAGTCTACACCTTGGCAGAGCAGCAAGAACTTTGATGAACCTGTAGAACTTCTGCTGAGAGTTATACCCCTGAGGTTATCTGAGTGATACTAGCAGAGGCTGATTGCTTTCCTCTCTCCATGCCATTTACACATCAGAGGGATTTTTTCTACATGCATCTGAGCGCTAGATACATTTTGATACAGGCCTCAATCTCTCAGTGCCAGCCCCATGCTCCTTTAATACTGTTGGGAACAGTAAACTGGCAATAATATGGAATTGAAAAGATGGAAAAAATACTGTAATTTAATCTTCTCAGATTTTTTTAAATTTATGAGATTATAGTGATACCATTTCCGATGCAAAGGTTTTGGTATCTTTCAATTTAAAAACAAAACCACCATGTGAATTAACTAGTAGCATTTAATCATTTCTGCCACGGCAAACTCCAGTTTTACATATTCTTGCAGTGCTTGCCCTTTAGATATGGTACACAAATGTACTGGATAATCACAACAAAGCCTTGTCTAGGCTCTTATCAGTATTTACACAGTCATCGCATATTTTAAATGAGAATGAAGTGGTTTGGGCTTTGACATATTAGTAAGCTGCACTGGAACTTTTTCATACACTGATATGATTGAAGATGTCCAAACCATCCTTTTTTGGGTAAAGGGCTATTACCATTTCCTCACTTTCTGTTACTTTAAAATGCTATCACTTTGTTCCTCCTGCATTACCTTCTGTTGTGCTGATAATAGGCGATTTAGAAAGTCAGCCCCCCATCGGCTCTGCAAATCAAGGCAGAAAGTAATCATTCTTCTGATAACATAGTAATTTCTGTGTGTAACTACCAGGAGGCTGATTTACTGACATGGTCATTAATAACCAAGAGGTGTACATTTACAGTTGGTCATCAAAATATAGTAATATCCCCACTGACAAAGCTTCATTAACTTATGGTTAAGGTAATAAATAAGAATACCTGACACAAAAATAATCACATTACAACTTTATAACATAAATTTAAAAACAAAATGTTTGAAAGGCAGGAAATTCAGAGTTATAGTGCCACAAACAACCTTAACTCTGCCCTTCTCTGTCCTTAATCCCTTAGCCTTTATATTCCAGATACACCCTTTAAGTCATACACTGTGCATCTTTCACATTTCCAGGATGAAACACATACCCACACTGTACTGTCCAATTTCATACACACTACAATAGCCATCTATCCAGCGATATCTTCCTCCAATTCATTGTTTCTTTCTTTCAAAGAAGGCAGCAGCAATACTTATTTCTTCCTCTCCAAGGGAATGATCCAAATGGGTAGACTTCTGTTCCCGTCAATGAATGTTGGATTGAGCCTCTTATGCATACCAAAGACCTTCACAATCCTCACTCAACCGTTGCATGACCGCCAAGAGACTACAGTATTTTAATATCTCACTTCTGCATCCAGACAAGAAACATGGTCCCCAACAATAATTCTGCTAGGACCCAGGACACTTGGTATTCTGTTCCTCAATTGGATAAATGTAACTCTTAAAATAATTTTTTCCCAGGGTGAATACTTTCAAATTTAAAATTTACTTTCCAAAAATATTAAGCTAACATTAATTTAAATTAGCTGTTTCTGAAATTATTCCTCCCAATAAAGTAACTTACTAAAATATTTGCAGAAAATGAACACAAAAGGGCATGAGGACTGTTGAAACAAATTCATTTAAATTTTCAAAAAATGTTTTGAATTATTTGCCAAGCTTTTATGAAAATCCACATTAGAAGATTTTGGTAATTTAACTTTGTATTGTTTTTACATATGTGAGTTATAGTTTTGAGTATTTTTTCTCATAGAACTCATTGAAAATCAGCAAACAGGACATTGAAAGTTAATGCTTACCTACTCCTTACGATGATTTGAAAAAACATTTTCATTTCCATGTGTTGATTTTTTGCCTTTACATAAAATAATAATTAATTCTTTAATTGAATGTTTGTTTAAATAACCTTTAAATAAGTCAGTAGCATCAGTATTAGTAGTATTGGTATTAATATTTCATTATCATTTTATTTTATTTGTAATCTAAATAGCACCTAGCCCTAATCAAAATCAGGGCTCAATTGTGCTAGGTGCCGTACAAACAAATAATAAAAGATGGCCCCTCCCCAAAAAGATCTTACAATATAAATAGACAAGATAGAAAATGAAATTATGCCTGCCCCTCTGCATGGGTGTGCCAAAGGGTGCGATGGAAGATAATGCAGAGAGATCTTTTCTCCCCTCCAGCAGACTTACATGGCTGTAATGGGGAACACAATAGGGTTTGGCTTTTGACAGTGCTTGCAATTTAAAAGGGAGCAGCCCAGGGACACGGACCTGCCTCTCCAGAGCACTAGACAAAACCTGTGGGATCACTGGATACATCTTAGCAAGGATAACCACATCCCACTTCACACCATTTCTGTCCCACTCCTGGCACTACGCCTTGGTTGATATACCTGCTCTTCTCCTCAGCATAATTCCACCTCTGCACAAGCATACTGAACAGTAATAATGATGCTTAAATAACACTCTTCATCAATAGAACTCAAATTTCTTTATAATGATGAGTTAGCGTTATCTCAATTTTACAGTTGGTGAAACTCAGGTTCGGAGATGTTCAGGCCAGTTTTTTTTCAAAAGTGGCTTCTGATTTTGGCTGCTTTGTTGTTTTGGGTGCCCAGCTTGAGCTGCCTGGGGTCTGATTTTCAGAGGTGCTGAGAACCTACAACTCCATTTGAAATCAACAGGGGGCAGTAGGTGCTGAAGCACAAGTTGAGCACCCAAAATGAAAAGAAAATATTTGAAAATTTGGGTCACTAACTCAGTGTCACATAATCAGTCAGTGGCAGAGACCTGAGTAGGATCCCAGTCTTGTGTCTATTAGCCCTATCCACTGCACCCCAATTCCTCCTACTCAAACCCATAATCTTCACTACCAAAAAATAAAAAAAAACAATTTAAAAAAATCAAGTCACATGAATGAATGGAACTTCTCTTTTCAAAAGTGGTGGGTTTTTTTTCCCCCTTGGTGAATGTTTATTACAGAAAACTATCTTGGGCTGTAACCTTTTTATGTCAAGTTGTTATCCAGAAGCAAATCTCTGGGGTGAGCATTTCTTTATTTTGAGAGAGTTATTGCTTCCTGTAATGTGCAAGTGAGCTTTAAGTGCCATTAGCAGGTGAAAAACGTGAAGTGTAATCTTTTCAGATCTGAAATTTAGGGTTTTTACAGAGTCAAAAATAGACCCCAGCTCTTTTGGAATTAAAAGTGGGCCCAAGCCTGGAAATTTGGATTCAGATTTTGAGAGCATCCCCAACTTTCCAAGTGTTCCAATCTATGGTTTTGTTTCAGCCCATTACAAAATTACAGGCTGTTTGCAGACTTTGTGTGTTTGTGGTTTTGATTCAGGCACATCTCTAACCAAAACATTTTTTTATGGTTATGAAGTTATATGTACTGTACTAACCTGTTTTCCCTGAGTGTGAGTTACTGTAAACCGAAAGTGCTTTATTGAACCCCACATGCACTGCTCTCAGCAATTTACCTATTTGATGATTTTTTTTAAAAGTCCTCTCCTTGGAGAGTTATCAAATTAAGGGGAATAGATGCAGTTTATATAACTCAAGCTTTCATTATGATGAATTCCCATCAGCAGTCTTCCAAAGCTATCCTCATTTACTCTTCTAAGTGTTTCTCTAAAAATGATTGTTTCCCTAGTCGCTAACAATGATCCCTGCAATGTTTCTTTGACTGCCAATATTGCTGATTGATTTATTTTGTTTGGAAACCTTCCTTAGTGTACCAATCATACAGCAATTTTATTTCACTATAGTAACTTTGGTGAAAATTAATACTTTGTTTACTATTGGCATTTTAAGCCATCAAACACTTCAGGATGCAGTTAGTTTTAAAGGAAAATATATTCCTCTCTTTTTCTCTTATGCATTGAGGTTTTGCCTAGAGGGGAAATCCTCTGTGTTCTTGAGTCTTTTGTATTCTGTAAAGTACTTACCATCCTGATTTTACAGAGGTGAGTCTTTTACCTTTTCTTTAATTAAAATTCTTCTTTTAAGAATCTGATTGATTTTTTATTGTTCTTAAGATCCAAGGGTTTGGGTCTGTGTTCACCTGTAGCAATTGGTGAGGATATTATTCTCAAGCCTCCCCAGGAAAGGGGGTGAAGGGGTTTGGGGGGATATTTGGGGAAGGTAGGGCTCCAAGTGGCCCTCCCTGAATGTTTGTTTAAATCACTTGGTGGTGGCAGCGATACTGTTCAAGGTGGAAGTTGTGCCTTGGGAAAGTTTTTATAACCTAAGCTGGTAAAAATAAGCTTAGGGGGTCTTTCATGCAGGTCCCCACATCTGTACCTCAGAGTTCAGAGTGGGGAAGGAACCCTGACATGCATGCTGTCTCAAGATTCATTTTGTTACACAAATGTGTTTTATGAACCCAAGTTGTTACAAAATCAGTTGATTTTTGTTGTATTGGGCTACACTGTTGCACACTAAATCCTTAAGTGATCTTACAGGAAACAGCATAGTACAGGGAAGGCACTTGCAGGGAAATAAGGGAACATGAATAAGCAAGAGATGTAAAGCAAGAACAGCACCATCATGAGGCGGCTCTTTAATAAATAGCATAAAGGCATTGTCTGTGTTAGTAAAAGTGCTCCTTTATTATGCAGCCATTGTCTGGCTATGCCGAAAGAAAGACAGCGGACATATTGACATGGGTTTAATCAGGCCGCAACTTTATTATTAGATGTCTGAGACTACCCAGCAGATAACCGTTTACAATGCAGGTAACCCCTGTTTGTTTTATTCTGTAATTGCCCTGGGGGCTTTTACCGCCCCTCCCCCCCATTTTCTATTCAGGTCCCTGCAGCAAATCCATTGCCGGGACCTTGCCATCCACCCCTCCCCTCATAGGAGGGTTAGGGTGGGCTACAAGCATGTGAGTTTGGCTCTCTGCTGTACCACTCATAGGAGTCCCCAACGGCCCCCGACCCCATTCATTCCTTTAATGAACACCTCTTTTTAAGTCCTTTTCCAAGCCATTTATTCAGTCACTGTATACCTTCCGTTAGGGGTACCTGCACTGGACATCCGCCCTACACTTAAGTAATGAGTTGCGACATTTGGCATACCGCCCATCATGCCATGCATTATCAGAGCCCTTCCTGAAACCCGCTATGGGGAAGACAAAATAACCCCAACTGCACCCAAGCCAATATGGTGGTAAGGGAAAAATTCCTTCCCAGCCCTGCTAAGAAAAAGGCAGCTAGCATAATGCCCACAGCAGGTCTTGATCAAACCTGGTATATCACCACCTAAAATGGAGGGAAGGTGGGTCCTGCTTCAGACTGCTCTGCATTCCCAGGGGATGAGTCAGTGACCATGCTGACCCCTTTTTGCAGCAGTTTACATCTTCCTCCCTTCCCCCCACCAGCCATAAAGCATTGTTCCCTTCACTCAGCCAGCCAGCCAGCCAAACACCCCACCCCACCCCGCTTAAAGGTGCAGGGCGGTCAGTGTCTGGCTATGCCAAAAGATGGACAGGAGACATTTGACATGGGTTTAATCAGGCCGCAACTTTATTATTCGATGTCTGGGACTACCCGGAAGATAACAGTGTACAGTGCAGGTAACCCCATGTTTATTCCTTAATTACCCAGGGGGCTTTTACCAGTTCCCGCTCTTTCTCCATCCAGGGTCCCTCCAACAAATCCATTGCCGGGACCTTACCACCACCACCCCCTCGTAGGGTTAAGGTGGGCTATAAGAATGGGGACTTGGCTCCCTGCTGTACCAATCATAGGAGTCCCCAACCACCATCCCCCATTTGTTCCTTTAATGAACACCTCTTTTTAAGTCCTTTTCCAAGCCATTTATCCAGTCACTGTATACCTTTCCTACGGGGTACCTGAACTGGACATCCGCCACAAGGAGGCACCAGCAATTAGCCTGGCTGCCTCCTCGCCACACCCAGTCGGATTCCACCTCCCTGTTCACATACATCCTTGCCTTATCCACCCAGGGGGGGAGCAGGAGGGGGGTTCATGGGTCCCCACCAGACCCTGTGCTGAAGCATGTCTTACCAAACAATGCTAACTCATGGGAAAAGTTCAAGGATCAGCACTGAGTCCCTCCTTGCTCTGAGGATTAGTTCCACCCTTTAAGTATTCTCAAATCGTTTCCCCCCCAAGATGCACCACAATTGTATCTGGTGGCCATTGACTGTCCCGCACAGCATACAGCAGCGGTATTAGTTGATCCAATAACATGCCCCTCCTTGCATGCACCGCCAAAGTCCAGCTGCAAACCCTCGGGCAACCTGGATGTGTGGAGCTGCCCCTTTTAAACCCTGCATTCCCAGGGGATGTCTCAGTGACCACACTGACCCTTTTTTGCAGCCATTTTACATCTCCTCCTCTCTGCCCCCCCCCCAGCCATAAAGCACTGTTCCCTTCACTCAGCCAGCCAGTCTACCCCACCCCACACACACACTTAAAGCTGTAGTGTAGTCATTAGGGCTGACAGTGTTGCTTCAAAATCTCTGTAAAAGAGGGTGGTAATGTAAATCTGTACAAAAATCTATACAGAATCTGTATAACAATTTTGCCATCTCAGTGCTGACTGAGATTAACACTAACACCAAATGGAAAAAGTGAATTTCCCTCACTTGAAATATTGATGAACAATGGAGGGAGTTAAAACAATAATTTAAGATTTACGACCTTAAAGTCTTTAAAATTCCTGTTCTTCAAGAAAAATATATCTGTTTTTACTGGAACTCATTGTTATTTCATGGAATTGACTTTCCAGGACAGGACAGATGGAGCTTTGAAACTCCAAGGCAATATATTAATGGGTATGTACATAGAGGAAAATCCATGGAAATTTCAATTCTCCATTATTCCTGAACGTATTGGGGAGGGGGTGGGCGGGGGGGGGGGGGGGGGGGGGGGGGGAGTACAGGAGATTTTAAACACATTAACCATTACAAATGTTTTTGAAAAAAAAAACCCTCTAGACAGAGTTTAACAGAAATGTGAGGTAATACTGTATGTATACACGTACACACAAAGAATAACGTGTCTAGGAATAAGATGAGATAATACATCAATATTTAATGACACTTAAACTTAAGTTTGAAAAGCATCTATACATGCACTTAAAATGTACATCCCATGCTCTCACTTGAACATGTTTGGCCAGATTCTGGTCCCTGATGTGGGTACTTTGTGGCAGTCCACTAGCACAATGCCAGTTTAGCAGGCTACCTGAAGAATCCCCAACCAAGGGTTGTGTTTAGGTGGTGTAGAACTCATGTAGCTGGCCCACAGCACCACCACCTTGGCCAGCATGGTCTAGGAAATGTAGAGAATGTAGGGTTGATGTGTAAAATGTTATGAATAGATGACCTCGCTATTAAGATATTAATTGCATAGCTGTGTTGGTTTACTGGAATATGTGAATGTATTCATTCCGGCTAATAAGAAAAAAATTAAAGAGAAGGACTTACAGTAGTTGAAATGTGTATAGCTTGTGTGTGTGACCATCAAAGGTATTGCACTATGGATTCATTATTACTAGCTCTGTGTTATACACCCCCTGAAATTAGGCATCTGGACCTCAGTATAATAACCCTTGGAAAGGCAATATCTATTTGAAGCATCTAAAATGATCAGTTTAGAGCCATGGTGTGATGGAGTGGTGGGTGTCGTTTACTTACTGTGTTTTCACAATGGGGCATATTTACCTGTAATTTGAAAAGATTTGCAAGTTAGACTGAAAATCAGGTTCCAGTTAAACCTTTCCCCCCCATCTGTGGTTTTCAAGGTACAGAAATCATATCTAATCTTGCAACAAACTACCTCAGGATACATAGGGTATTGGATTGCCTGGCAGGCCAGCCAGACAGTGTTGGTAATGAACTATCAGCAGCACCCTTCCTAGCTGACGGAGAAAGTGGCTTTGAGTCCTTAAATTTGTTTCCTGTTGCATAACCCTATATTAAGTGACACTTGTTTTTTTCATGGTCCTTAAATGATTGATAGTCTGGCATTTTAAAATACTCAGAGGAGTTCCTAACTATAGCTTTTCAATTCTGCTTATATGTGCTACAACTTCACTTGTAAAAAGAACTTAAAACAAAAAAGTTGGAGGTATTATAAAAACTGAAATTGATACAACTGCATTTGTGACATATCAGAATATTTTGAGCCTGATGCAGCACAGAATTTACTCCAATTCTATGTTGGTTATCTTTCCACTCCCACTTCGGGGACCACTGGATTGGAAGGGAGCACATTGTATCTTTGTCCCCCAATGTCTCTCTCTCTCTCACTCACCCACTTACTCAATCCTTGCAGAAAAGATAATACAGTTTTAGGCTGATTCTCCTGTCTTACCAAGCCCCTGGGTTTCAAAGCCCAAGCCAGAATGCTTACATGCCTATTTTTAGTACCATAGCATAAGACCAAGTCTCGCTGTTGTGGGTTACTTTTTTTGCTGTGTAGCCATACCCTTCGTATTTGGGCAGTTGCAGATGAAACCTTACCTGTATATAAATTCAGTGAGGTTTTACCATATTTAGTGCAAAAAAATTGTTTAAAGGAGAAGTTATTTGTTTAAAGATGTTTCATATCTAATTTCTTATTAAGGGTAAATGTGACCCCTTTCTAAATCAAAGGCATAAAGCTCCAGGAAATTTGTAATAACCACAGGTATCTTGATAGCAAGCAAATGAACGTGACACAGGTATTTAAAAGATAAATATTTAACAGGATTGGAGAGTACATAGAAGAATCCCTTTATGAAACAGTGCCAACATTTAAGCAGTTTAGTACATTTACCATTAATTAATTGAATAATTATTAAAATTGTTTAAAAAATAATTCATGATTAATTTTATAATTTTTTTAGTATAACAGGTGAGAAGAAGAGACTCAGATGTCAGATACTGGGTTGCATGCAAGCACCTTATGAAGGGTTGTCTCTAAGCCACCTTTACATCACCTCCTGAAACTGGTCAGTTTTGCTTTGGTGTTGAACCCAGTGGAAAGTACAACACCCCTCAGGGTGGCTTTAATTTAAGATGTCTGACAATAACTGCTAGGAACTGTTTGAGCAGCTGGGAATTGCTGAGGCAGAGGGAAACCCTAACCTGCATCTATTTCCCCCAGCCAGGAAGGGAAGGATGGTGATATGCAGGGCCGGCTCCAGGCACCAGCTTAGCAAGCAGGTGCTTGGGACGGCCACTCCGGAGAGGGGCGGCACGTCCAGCTATTCGTCGGCAATTCGGCGGAGGGTCCCTCACTCCCGCTCAGAGCGAAGGACCTCCTGCCAAATTGCCGCCGCAGATCGCGATCACGGCCTTTTTTTTTTTTTTTTTTTTGGCTGCCTGGGGTGGCAAAAACCCTGGAGCCGGCCCTGGTGATATGTTGCAGTTGCTATGGTGGATCTACTATCAGGGAGAAATTTTCTACCTTAAGGGATTCCTCAGCTGTCTGCATCCACTAGATTGAGGATCAACTTGTGCCTGTTAACTGGCACAAAGTGACTAAGAATTACTCAAGGGAAAAAAATGTTCAAGATCCTGCAGTGTTGAAGCTCTGAAATGAAATGATAGTCCAAAGACCCTCATAAAGAACTGATGGTATTTTGGGCTACAATGCTTATACTGCCTGGCACTGAATATTTGGGTTCATGAAGGAGTAAGTTTATAGCTCAGTTTTCTACATGATTTGAAGCTCAAGACGCTCAGTCCCTAAAGTGTAGGGGGATCTATGGAATCAGCTGAGAATGGAGAAACATTATTGACTCTGTTTTATGGATGGAGAAAACAAGGCATAAAAGGCTTAACTGATGTGCCCACGATCAAGGGGAAGTTTGTGGCAGAGCTGAAAATAAAACCTGTGCTTTAGCCACAACAACCTGCTCACTACTACCTGTTCTTGTGAGACTGAAATCTGCTGATGAAGTTTGGAAGCTTATATAGTAACCAAAAAAAAGCCCTATCAGAGAGGTTTCAGCTGCTACTACTACTTCATCTTTCTACTATCTCCAGTGATGATGCACTAAACAGTGAAACTTCATTTACTAGATTGCTAAAAAGCGGAAGTTATGGTGTAACTCCAGTAATTTGAGGCCTGGTCACACCTAAACAGTTAGGTCGACGCAAAGCTGCTTATGTCAACCTAACTGTGAATGCAGCAAAGAATCCTGTGGCACCTTATAGACTAACAGAGGTTTTGCAGCATGAGCTTTCGTGGGTGAATACCCGCTTCTTCGGATGCATCCGAAGAAGCGGGTATTCACCCACGAAAGCTCATGCTGCAAAACCTCTGTTACTCTATAAGGTGCCACAGGATTCTTTGCTGCTTTTACAGATCCAGACTAACACGGCTACCCCTCTGATACCTAACTGTGAATGTGTCTTCACGTAAATTTGGCTTCCACCAACATAAGTGCTCGCTATGCTGACTTATAAACACCTCCTTCCCGAGCAGTGTAGAGTCATGGTTGATGCAGCTCGGTCGATGAAGTGATAGTGTAGACAATGCATTACTTTCATTGACTGTTACTGGCCTCCAGGAACTATCCTCCATTGCCCCACACTGATCGCTCTGATCACAATTGTGAACTCCGCTGCACAAGGGACAGGTAGACAGGAAGCTGACCCTCCCATTTAAAGCCCCGTTAATTTTTAAAATTCCTTTTCCTGGTTGCTTGGCTTGGCGAGCACACCTAGCAGCTTTCCACGGTTGAGTGTAACTGCCCAGCTGACCATGCAGTCTAAACGCTGCAGATGTGCTCCTGCCTGGAGTACACAGGCGGTGTTGGTTCTCCTGGGTCTGTGGGGAGAAGAGGCTGCACAGGCACAGCTCCAGTCCACCAATATGGAAATGTGGACATCTATGAGCAGATTGCTCAGGGGATGCAGGAGAAGGGCTACAATAGGGACCAGCAGCAGTGCTGCCTGAAAGCCCAGGAACTGTGTCAAGAAGACCAGGGACATCAACAATAAATCCCATGGAAAGCTGCAGACTACCTGCTGTTTTTTCAAAGACCTGCAAGCCATCCTCGGCGGAGACACCACAACCCCTATTGATACTTCCAAGGAACCTGAGTCACAGGCACCTGCCATGAACAGCGAGGACGACGAGGTGGATGAGAAAGAGGAGATCCATGGAGCACAGGCGACCAGGGGATCCATCTGTGCCGTGAGCCAGGACGTGTTTTTAACTCCACCACAGTCCAGCCAATCCCAACAGGTGAGCACAGGCGAGCCTGATGCAGGGGACGGAACCTCTGTTAAGCATGCAGTTGGTTTTGAAATTACGGGGATGGAGCCCCCAAAGTAGCAGGACAGATCTGTTAATTTACCTTTTTTGTGCTAGAAGCGGTAGTGAAACAACCAAGAGGGAGAGTTGCTATCTGCTTTTTATTCCCCTCTAGAGTTGGGCAGAAGGGGCCACACAGAGCAGTTTGTGTATGTGCCCTGGGATGTTCTGCGAATCCTCCACAGACCTCTTGATAAAACTTTCATGGAGGTATTCTGCAATCCTCTGCCAAAGGTTTCTGGGGAGGGCTGCCTTATTTCTTCCGCCACATTTCTTCCACCATAGTAGGACACTTTCCAATGCCACTCAGCAATTACTTCAGCAGGCACCATTGTAGTACCCATGTTTGCGGCATACAGGCCTGGGCAGCATTAGAACACCAGCAGCAACTGTGCTCTCTCTGCCTCTGTTACCTTCAGGAGTGAGATATCAGCTAAAATCACCACCGCCTATGGAAAATGGTGCAAGTATTCAGTTCCATTGCCCTGTACAACTAGAATCATGCCAGCAAGCTATGACCCTTCATGTCCCCAATCCCCTTGCGATGGCAATGGTGACCATGGTTGGTGCTGTGACTGGCCCTGTGCTCTGTCAATCCCTAGCAGAAGTGAGAATGTGATTCTTACAACTTTTGAGGAGGAAGGGGAGTGAGTTCGGTATTTAAGTTTCGATTTCCATCGTGAATACTCTGACAATGCTACCTCTGTGTGTTGTATCTGCAGCTGCTGCCATTGTGGCCTTCGGGGTCATCGCTCCACACCCACAGAATGCCTGAGCCAGATAAGGAGGAAAAAGAAAAGGACTCGGGATCACATGTTCCAGGAAATCCTTCTGGCCAATGCTGTATCACAGAACGAGACCAGGGCCTGGAGGATCACCCTTGCAGACAGCATGGAGAAGGAAAGAGTGGAGAGGAGAAAGGTGCAGAAAAAGGAGAGGGACATGCAGCAGGAGTTTCTTGTGCTTGTCTGACAGCAAATTGAACTGCTGCAGACTTTGGTAGACCTGCAGGTTCAACAATCCCAGGCTCGCCTCCCTCTGCAGCCCGTAGAGAACTCGATATTGAGATCTCGCTATATCCCTCCCCCTCAACATTCCATGGGGCATCTGGGGTCTGTGCACTACCCTTACCACTCCATCCAGGGGGATATTGATGACAAGCAGAGTTTCATATACACTGACCTATGAAAGTCCTGGTTGTTATATGTGTACCTCAAATGGAGTGTTCTTTCCCCTTCATAAGTTCTGTTCCCTTAATTTATTAAGTTTTTAAATGATTATTTAATTACCTCATTAATGTGAAAGAATATTTTTAACCAAAGTTCATTTTTATTAGTTCACAACTGGTGCTGAGCAGTTATGATAGCCAGCAATTTCCTATTACTTTATGTTGAATCCATACAGAATCCATAACATCATTCACAGTCAATATTAATAGATGCATTGACAAATTTGCATTTGTCACAGCCATCACTACAAGGTTCATGCTGGACTGCAAAAGAGCAAGACTGGGTAGGGCACACTACAGCAATACACACTACTCAGGCTCACCATTAAAATGTTCTTTCAAAGCCT
Organism: Platysternon megacephalum; assembly: GCA_003942145.1. Classification (NCBI taxonomy): domain Eukaryota; kingdom Metazoa; phylum Chordata; order Testudines; family Platysternidae; genus Platysternon; species Platysternon megacephalum. The sequence continues at coordinate 7,973,927 of QXTE01000023.1, read as the reverse complement.
CCCTGAACCATATAGCTCTGCGTTGAGCTCTTCTAATAGCCTTTGTATCTGCCTGTTCAAATTCAGCAGACAGTCCCTCCACCTCTGCAAAACGTTTCCTCTTTGCTTCACAGATATTATGCAGGACACAGCAGGCAGCTATAACTATTGGGATATTTTTCTCATTGAGGTCCAATCTGGTAAGCAAACAATGCTAGCGACCCTTCAAATGATTAAAAGCATATTCAATTGTCTCCTTCCTTATAGGTTTTTAAGGTAAGGCTTGACAAAGTCCTGGCTGGGATGATTTAGTTGGGGATTAGGTCCTGCTTGAGCAGGGGGTTGGACTAGATGACCTCCTGAGGTCCCTTCCAACTGTGATATTCTGTAATTCTATGATTCAACCCGCTGAGCCTGTAGTTGAAGGACTCCTGGCTGCTGTTGAAGTGGTCAGTGTATGGCTTCACGAGCCATGGGATCAAGGGGTAGGCTGGGTCTCCAAGGTCACTACTGACATTTCAACATTCCCAGTGGTAATCCGCTTATTGGGAAAGTCCCTGCTTGCAGCTTTCTGAACAGTCCTGTGTTCTTAAAGATGCACGTGTCATGCACATTCCCTGACCAGCCCACAGTGATGTTGGTAAAGCATTCCTGGTGATCTACCAGCGCATATATTACCATAGAAAAGTAGCCCTTTCTGTTGATGATCTCTGTGGCAAGGTGGTCTGGTGCTAAAATAGGGATATGCGTGCCATCTCTCACCCCACCGCAGTTCAGGAAGCTCATTGCTGCAAAACCATCCGCTATTTCCCACACATTGCCCAGAGTCACAATCCTGTGTAGCATGACAACAACCCCCGCAGTTGATTTCTTGACTCCAAATTGATTCCCAACTGACATTGCAAGTTTCCACAGTGCAATCATCACTCGCTGCTCACGTCTCAGTGAGGCTCCCATCTTGTTGTCCCTGAGCTGGAGGGTTGGGGCAAGTTCGGTGCAGAGATCCAGAAATGTGGCCTTGTGCATCTGAAAGTTCTGCAGCCACTGCTATTTTTCCTGAATTTGCATGACAGTGCAATCCCACCATTCAGTGCTCGTTTCTTGGGCTCAGAACTGGTGCTCCACCATGTCCAGCTGCTCCATGAATGCCACCAACAACTTAATTGTTTCTTTCTGTGTCCCACAGCAATCTGTCCTCCAAGGACTCATCCTGTTCCCTGCGGCTCCTATTGCACTTCTGCAAATACTGCACGATCATGCACCCTGTAATTGCAATGCTCATTACAAAAGTGCAAATTGTGCTGCAGGTGAAATTATGGGATGGAGAACACTGCATTATGGGAATTTGACTCCAGGCTCTGTCACACCTGTGATTCATTTCAGCCCCATTAGGTATTGCAAAAACTACCCCAAACACTCTGTTCTAGATGGTGCACTGCATTCTGCATCAATACAAGTGCTCCTAGTGAGGACGCACACTGCTAACACAAGGAGCAAAGCGTGCATACACACAAGCGATGTAATAACTGCAGCAGCTGTATACTGATATAACTTATTTTGACATTAGTTTGTAGTGTAGACATGGCCTTAGTAGAGGACACTGTTTTCCTAAACATCTCTGAATATGTACTATCAGCCATGTATACGATTTCCCAGTTCAATTGCTTTTGTAATTTAGCGTTGACAATTTGATCTGTTTTCTTGTTCAACTATTTCTTTTACAAAGTTCTTTTTAGTAAAGGGCCTTTTTTTGGTTACTATTTCATCAAATTCTCTTCATAAACCACCATTTTATGTTATGTATAATGATTGGCTCCGCTTTAGTACCTTTTAAAATGAGAGCTAAACACAAGTCATAGAACTTAAACTATTTCATATAAAAACGAGTACGTTTTTCTGTATCACAGAGCATGATTGAACATGTCTGCAATAACTCTTGATACATACAAAGCTCCTTCTGTGGTTGTCATCTTTGTGATCTCCTTTAAAATGAAAAACCCCGTCTATGCAGATGGCTTTTTCCATTAGCCTCTCAGTGATCTGACTCTAATAATACTTTTCTGGAGTATAAATTGTACATGCTATAGATAAAAGCTGACACTCTTGTAAAGTCTAACAGTTATATTTCAGTAACGACATTAATGCAACTTTAGCTTTCATTTAACAGAGCTTTTTTTTTCTTGATAGTAATATTTAGTGTTAATAGCGCAGCATATTTTAACCAGCTGATCAAATACTATAGCTACGGCTTTGTTCTCTAAATGATATTGAACAAAAATAATTTCAAACTTGGGAAAGTCTGATTTTTGTAGGGTGATTTAAGAGTGAATAAAAAATCCCAGTTTTTCTCATTCTACAAAATTGCAACAATAAACATGTCTCGGTACTGTACAAAGTCATTTATGTGCTTCTTAAAATGAGAAAAATGGGGACTAGCTGGATGTCTGATAAGATGGGTACCTCTAGATGGCTAGTTTAAATCCATTCTAATTTTGTATGATTGGAAGTTCACCCTCTCATCAATTGTCACTGACATCTAGCACCATGTTACCAATATCTTTATGTTTTGTTGTTTTTCTTAAAGCCCCAGTTTCTGGGGTAAGGTGATTACATGAGTGTCTCAGGGCTTGTTGTTTTGTTTTGAAAGTAAGTTTCTAGTTTTCATGAGTGTGGAGAAAAGCTTGAAAATGTGAATCCTAAAGACTCAAATACCACAAGGCAAATAAAAGGAACACAAAATGTATTATTTTTCAATTATTATGATTCCAAGCTAATCTCATAGTTTTTAAATTCCTGGAGTTGGCAAAACTGAGTGTATATAAAATGAGTTGGTAGGTTTCTCCACTGGTAACTGGATGAGTATACATCACAAAAACCAGCACCACACTAAGTTATAATTGTCACCTGTTACAGGGTGATGGCCTCTGTAAATGAAGCAGGTCCAGCTCCCCTGAGCCAGAACAGGTGCTTCTAGGTTGGCCAATTAAGAGTGCAGAGCAGCACCTGTGGCCATAAAGGATCAGATAGAATCTTGTATGTCTACACTACAAACCTAAATCACCCTATATTAGGTCAACTTACAGCCACTGCACCAGGATTGCTTCCAGTGACCTAAGAGGGGCAGTGTGGGGAACTGAGAGCCCGGGCTCTCAGCTCTGCTGGCAGCTCCCTGCCAGGAGCTTGGTTGCCCCACAGGTGCCCGGGCTCAGGAAAGCCTGCCCCCCTGCTCTCTGTTCCCCGCTGGTTGTGGGGGGAAACCGCCTGGGGCTTCTCACCCCCAGTTCCCTGCCGGGAGCAGCGGGAGAAGCCAGGGTTTCTCAGTCCTCCCTCCCGACCACTCTCCTCAGGGAGCTCGGCAGGCTAGCCAATTTCACAGATCACTGAGCTGTGAAATTGACAAGGCTGGTCGGCTCCTGGGTGGGGGTCCCGTGGGCTTCTTGTCCCAGCTGGGATCGGGGTCCAAAGCTATCCTGGCTTTTCACCCCAGGTCCCAGCTGGGATCGGGGTCCGAAGCAGCTCCAGGCTTCTGGTCCCAGCTCCCAACTAGGATCGGGTTCCAGCCACCCAGCTCTCCTGGGGAGCGGGGACTTTCTTATGAATTTCATAATTGCCCTAACTATACCGACATAAGCCTCATGCCTCTCGTGGAGATGGAGTTATGATTTCGATGTAGTAGGACATTTACGCGGGTGGGAGGAAGGCTGTAGTGTAGACACTGACATAATTAGGTCAACGTAAGCTGCCTTATGTCAACCAAACTTTGTAGTGTAGACTAGCCCTGAGATGCAAGCAAAGAGGTGAGGAGCAGAGAGTGAGAGTTAGACTACGTCCACACTACCCGCCCGGATCGGCGGGTAGCCATCGATATATCGGGGATCGATATATCGCGTCTCGTCTGGACGCGATATATCGATCCCCGAACGCGCTCCCTTCGACTCCAGAACTCCAGTAGGGCGAGCGGAGGTAGCGGAGTCGACGTGGGAGCCGCGGCCGTCGATCCCGCGCCGCGAGGACGCGAGGTAAGTCGCGGTACTTCGAAGTAAGATACTTCGACTTCAGCTACGCTATTCTTGTAGCTGAAGTCGTGTATCTTACTTCGACATCCCCCCCTAGTGTGGACCAGGCCTTAGTCAGGAAAAGGGGCAGGTGATTGCTGCCTGGGAGTCCGGAGACCGGAGAAGGTCTTGGGGGTAAGCTGCAGAGATCAGAGTGCTCTCTGCAGGCTCTCCCTGGAACTTGGAAGGAATTAGCAGGAAGTGAGTGGTTGGGCTAGCCTGCTGACCCTCCTATGCCAAAGAAGGTGGGAGAAAGCTGAAGGCTGAAAGCAACACAGAGAGATGACTGCTGGCTCTTGAACTTGGAAAGGTGATGCTCGATGGCCAGAGAAGGCTGAAGGCTAGGAGTAAAGCATTGTGAGGGACACCATAGCCATACTAGAGAACTGAGTACTGTTGAGGGACACTGGAGCTGTAGTGGGGAGCTGAGGCATGGTGAGAGATGCCAGGGCTCTACTTTGTGTACTGCCTTTACTGTGGTTATCGGAAGTGGGTTATGGTTTATGTGTATGGGGCTTTCTTTGGTAATAAATTAACCCATAAGGCTATTTGTACTCAGAAAGACTGTTTGAACTACTTCTGGGGACCATAATGGAGAGAAACTGAGGCAGGTGTGCCTTTTGTCCTGTGGCTTGCCACTGGAAGGAGCTCTGGGCTGGGGGGGCGGGGTTGTGCCCTATAACATCACCATTGTTGGCAGAATCAGAAGAGGCCAAGTGCTGGATATGAAGAGTGGACTATCCACTCTCCTATAGAAGTGTCTCAGCTATGACTTAGAGAGACTACATTGACAAAAAAAAAAGTTTGCATTGCCACAGCCTGTGCTTTGCCTATTCTTACAATACATACTACTTACAATACATACTAAGTTCAAACAAAAATCCACCCCTTGCCAGTTTTCTCCCCCTACAAGAAAACCCCCCATACACTGAATAACCAAATCAATACTAATAAATATTCGGTTGGCTCCTTCTCCCCTCCTATGATCACAATACAGTTTTTCACTCTATAAAACTAAATAAATGTTCAGTAGAAACAATTTGCAGGAGAGAAAGCACTGCACTTTTTAACAAATGTGCAAGCACAATGCTCAGTTTCAGTCTGCTCAGGTTTCTGGAAATAGGTTCACACTGGGCTCATAGGTTTAACAAAGACATTTGCAACAACACTTGCATATTAGGATTACATCATCATATTAGCATAATCTTGTAATTTGATACCATACCTTACATCTTCCTTTTTAGTTACTTTAGGGAAATTAAACAATATTCATAGAATCATAGAAAAGAAGGGCCAGAAGAGATCTCCAGAGAACATCTAGTCCTGGCCCCCATGCTGAGGCAGGACCAAGTATATTTAGACCATGCCTGACAGTTTTTGTCTAACCTGTTCTTAAAAACCTCCAATGATGGGGATTCCACAGCATCCCTTGGAAGCCTATTCTAGTACTTAACTATCCTTAGTGTTAAAAATGTTCCTAATATTTAACCTAAATATCCCTTGATGCAAATTATGCCAACTACTACTTCTCCTCACTTCAGTTGGTTCAGGAGAACAGTTGGTCAACATCTTTTTTTATAACAGTCCTTAACATATTTGAAGCTTGTTATCAGATCCCCACTCAGTCTTCCTTTCTCAAGAATAAACTTCCCCAGTTTTTTTTAATATTTCCTGATAGGTCAAGTTTTTCTAAACCTTTTATCATTTTTGATGCTCTCCTCTGGACTCTCTCCAGTTTGTCCAAATCTTTCTTAAAGTGTGGTGCCCAGAACTGACACGCTACTCCTGCTGAGGATTCACCAGTGCTAAGTAGAAAAGAAGAGTTATCTCCCAAGTGTTATACATGACACTTCTGTTAATACACACCAGAATTATATTAGCCTTTTTCACAAGTGCATCATATTGCTGACTCATATTCAATTTGTCATCCACTATCAACCTCCAGATCCTTTTAATCTGCACTACAACCTACCCAGTTATTCCCCATGTTGTAGTTGTGCAACTGATTATTCCTTCCTAAGTGAAGTACTTTGCACTTGTCTTTATTGATTTTCATTTTGTTGATTTCAGACCAATTCTCTAACTTGTCAAGGTAATTTTGAATTATGATCTTGTCCTCCAAAGTGCTATCCACACATTTTACAAGCATACTCTCTCAAGTCATTAATGAAATGTTGAATAGTACTGGGTCCAGGACAGATTCCCAAGGGATAAATAGCAAATAAAAAAATAACAAAACACAACACTTAAAAAAAATAAATTCCTAGCAATGCATCTTTGAGCAAAAGTGGCTATATGTCATTAAAAACAGAGAAAATAAAACAATAAAATGTTAATATTGAACTGTGTAAAGGTTAAGGTGACCAGATAGCAAGTGTGAAAAATCAGGACGGGGGTGGCGGGTAATAGGTGCCTATATAAGACAAAGCCCCGAATATCGGGGATGTCCCTATATAATCGGGACATCTGGTCACTCAGGTAAAGGTGCCACGGCAAAAGGCATAATTTGGGCCCAGGTTTTTAGCATTGTAGCTGTGGATAATGAACTATTACTGAATAGAAAACTTGAGAACATTATCTGCATGTTGGGTACTGCAGCTTATGCTGTAGTGGTGTGGTTGCCAACTGAAAAGCACCACCTCTTAGAGATTAGATTTTTCTGTTTGTTCAAAGAACACATGACAAATGGCAGGCAATAATACATAGAAATATATGTTCAGTACCATGTTAATGGAATCTGACCATGGTATTTTGCTCAAGCATCTGACTTGTTTCAAAAGGGATGTTGCTCTGGCAGGGTAAAGGGACTTAAATGGCCTCTGTAGTCCCGTCCCCCGTCCCCCCCCCGCATCATAAGGGGCTTCTACAGTTGGCAGGAAGACATCAGAACTGCTCCACTCCAGCCTCCCCTTCCTTTCCTTAGTGTAGCATGGCCGTGCCAGGGATTTAGGAGGACCATAGATGGAGCATAGTGATCTCTGACTATGCTATGTTAGACCACTACAAACCGGTGTAACTCGGGGCTTATCTTAAATCTAATGTTAGCTCAAGTTATATACACATGAGTTAGCCAAGCTGCACAGAGATTTATATTAGCAACACAGAGTAGCTGGGTCCCCACAGCAATACTAGGTTGAGCATTGGTAGCACCTGAACTTCAACCCATATCTTCTCAAAGACCAGCTAGTTTAAGTTTAACAAACCACTTAACTTAAGCTAGGGACTTGTATGTATGCCTGGGAGTCAGCTTAGGGGCAACACTTTAAGTTATGTCTCAAACTAACACTGCAGTGAATACAGCCCCATAGAGTAGCCATGGGGTTAAGGCCACTTTTCCCCACTGCCTGTTCTTGGACCTAGCACAAGAATGGAGAAAAACAGAATCTGGGTGTGGGAGTATAAATATGTTTTCTGGTTCTGGCCGTTTATAAAATCAGCAATATTAGATTTACATAATATAATTATAATATTGGAGTTAAGTCATCTGTTTTAAAACATCAGAATATACTAGGTTTCTTTCCCTCTCTCTTTACACCCCGATCAATTCCTACTGAAGACAATGGAAGGACTCACATTGACTTCAGCCGGCATTGGATCAACCCTATCGAGGACAGAGGGTTTCACATTTCTTTCCTGGGGCATCGTCACTTAACAAAAACTCAGAAAAATGGTCTCCACCTAGTATGTAATGTGTTTCCAGTTTCCAGCATAGAAAACCATGTTTGTTGCCACAGATGGTGTGACTTTTTGTTTTACTCCCTGCTGTGTTCACAAAGCAAATTATTAGTGTAAGGCTAGTGCAATTTGAGAAACTTGAAACCACCTCAGTGCAGCCTTAACAATGTCAACCCACAGGTGACATGGTGTAGGGAGGCAGTTACCCCGCTCCTAGAAAAAAGGCTAGGCTGATTTGGGAAGGCTCTCTCCAGCCTTAGAGGGAGAAGGACCCGGCTGCCTGGGAGCTCAGGGTACATGGAACAGAGCAGGGCTGGGGAAAGGCAAGAGGATCTGGGGAGCTCCAGCTTGGTAAATCCCCAGGCTGTGGGCCTTGCTAAAAGGCCAAAACAGGTACTGGGGTTGCAGAGGCTGCAGCCCGGGCTTAGGCAGAGGCAGCTGGTCCGACCCCCTTGCCAATGATGAGTGGCCTTTACAGACTGCAGTTTGCCCCAGTAAGCGGGGGCTAGATGACTACTGGCAGTAGCCACTGAGGCAAGGTGGGTGAGAGGGCTGGGGGTTCCCCTGGGAGAGGAGACCCAGAGCGTGGTGGGGTACTGCTGGGGCAGAACCACAAGGTAAAGGACACCGGGGTCCGGGAGGGACACAGGACCTGAGGCAGACGAGACATCAGCCAGCAGAGGCGCTCCGGAGCTGGAAAAGAGCTAATTCCCAGGACGACCAGCAGGAGACGCCGCACCGGTGAGTCGTCACTTCGCTACACATGGGTTGCTCAGAGAAAGAGTTCAAAGGTCTTCAGAAATTATCCTCATGAGTTGCTGCAGATGCAAACGTCTTCCAAGTTCTGAGATTTGTTATAGAAAACTTTCCATAGCAGTGCTACTGTGGAACAAGGTTGCAGGATGCCAAGATAGCCATATCAGCTGTGATGATGTGCCTCTGCTAAATATGTATTTTGTCTGCAAATGTAAATAGAACTGACAGTTCCAGAGTCCCTAGCATTTTAGGCATTTTGTCTATTTGTAATAAATATTTCTATGCATTTAATTAAATCAATAATGCTCTTGGCATCAATGAAATAGATTTCAGGTAGCTGTTTGCAATGGTGTTCTAGCTGTGTTGGTCCCAGGATATCAGAGACAGGGTGGGTGAGATTCATTTTCTTTTTCACTTTCACAAGCTGCAGTCGGTCCTAGGGGCTGACTGAATTCATTTTCTTCAAAGACTGATTCTGATTCTTTTATCAGTTTAATAGTTGGATAAGTATTCATCTTCTTCCCCCTGTTTTTAATGGAGCAACTTCTGTTGGTGAAAGGGACAAGCTTTCAAACTACTCAAAGCTCTTCTTTTTCAGGGCTGAAGAGGAGCTCTGTATAGCTTGAAAGCTTGTCTCTTTTGCCAACAGACATTGGGTCCAATAAAAGATATTATCTCACCCACCTTTTCTCTCAGATTTCAAGTAGGCATTTTCATACACTTGGCTCGGTTTTGGAAATATTCAGGCAGCCAGTGCATACTTTACTCAGCTGATGCACAAGAAGTCATCACCCTATTTAACATTTGCCTTGAACAAAACACTTCAGTGATCTGGTTGGCAGGCTTTCCAATAATAACTGGTATAGTTACTCTAAAACTAGGCTTGGAAGGATTAGATCTTTTTGGGTAAACGTCAGTAAACCTCAACTTTGCTGTGTACACAAACCAATGAAAAAATATTGCCATTGGTGATTGAAATTTACAGATAGGCAAAATAACACAACAAAAATGCTGCCTGAGAACTTATTAGTGTTTGATTTAAGGATATTTACTTTGTATATTTTGACATGTGATGTTGTCAATTGGTGTTTTAATAACTATAAAGCTTTATGAATCTCAACCTCTACTGTAATTCAATAATTGTCTGAACTTCCACCTCTATTGTCTGACCCACATAGTTTCCTGCTGTTGTGAAAATTGATAAATGAAAAAATGCTTAAAGATAAACATCAATATTGTACATCCAAATTATTAAAAATATAGAATTCTACCAAGCCTATCTAAAAGCTATGCAAATTAAATGTTGTCTACCATGTTTCTCTTCTGCAATTTAAATCTTTGTTCTCCATTACATATACATCTGCTGTTTTTGATCTCCCACACATTGGGACCTCAGTTGTTGACTGTAGAATTTAGTGGTGTGGAGGAAAAGACCTCCCCCCCTCCAATTGTCAGGACCTTTATTGGTGGGCCCGGGGCCTGTCTTGTAGCTAACAGGCCCAAAGCCTGAACCAAACTGGCTGCGTCCCCAGAGAGGGGAGAGGAGGGGGGGGGGGGGGAAGGCCAGCAAAAAGCCCCAGAGAAACAGGAACTATTTGCAATATGTGCTGCCAAAGGCTTTTGAAATATTGTAGCTGCTTGAATAAGATAAAAATGTAACCGATAAATGTAAACTCACATATCTGTAACCCCATGCCCCCCTTATACCTGTTGTGTAACTACCCCATGATATCATTGTGCCCCATGACATACATGGTGTAATGGTACCCCATAAAAGGTATGGTTGCTAAACACTGGAAAGTACCAGCAGAGACCCTAACCCTTGTCATGTGTTATTCCCAAGTAAGGGCAATCAATGAGCTCAGTGTGTGATGTATTTGCGGTTTCTTGTATTTGCGGTTTTTTTCCTTATATACTCGAGTGAAGCTTTGTATCGGGGGGCACAGTTTCCACTCTGTTACCCCCCAACGCGTTGGTGTGTATTTGCGCAATAAACGGGCCTCAGGCTTGAGTCTTTGATCAAATTATTGCCTAGGGTGGTTTTTCCACGACAGTGGCAAGCACACAGGAAATGTGTGTACTGCTGTGGTTAGAAAGATACTTCCTGGGGTGAATTTTTGTTGATCAATTAGAGTTGGAAATCCCTTAGGGTACATTAGAGGTGTTTTTTCTGAGATTTTTTTAGTTAAATGTGAAAATCTGTATCACTGTTTTGCTGTATTCCAGTCAAATGCACACTCTTGGCTTTAACTGTGCAACTTGTGTTTGGGTAAAAAATCCATTGTATTCATAATTTGACCAAATGGTAGGTAATTTCTTGGATTTTATTCTCTATGATGGCTAGTGCATAGGAATTTTTGTCTGTCGGAAAATATTTTATCCCTATTTTGGTATTTTTCTTTTCTTCATTTTCTCTTTAAAATGATACCACATTAACTAGCTGTTCATTTTGTACTATGTCACTTAAAGCAGACATCTACATTTCATTAATTTCACTGCCTTTAAAAATGTCAATGACTTGAAGGTTAAAACGTGTTTCCTGCAGCAGTCTTCACCTCACAGGTTCACTTTGGACTCCAAATTTGAGTCTCTCTTTTACTAAAGGAGTGACATGGTTACCCAAAGTCACACATTTGAGCTCTAACTCATACATCTACTTTTTTGTAATGCTCTTGATTTATGAATAAAAATGTCAAAGTCTCAAAATGGGCTTTAGGGGTTACCATGCCTCTTAGACAATTTATCATAGCAGATGATTAAATTTGTCTTCTCTTTCATCCTATATAAAATAATCAAATATCTTCAACTATTCTGCATCTCTGTGGAGAAATTTGAGAGCTAGCCCTTTAGATGCTGTCTCTACAGCCCCATGATTAAAAAAATGTAAAATAATTTCTTATGTTGATACTAATCTTTTGCAAGGAAGTAATTGCTCACACTTTGGTTCAGTATAACATGACATTTTTTGATGTTTAACAAGCACTCAAAAGTTAGGTTTTTCAGAAAAGAAAACAACATTTATGTTAAATGCATGAGCATTCAGCTTTGTCTGAGTCTCCTTAAGCATGTGGGAACAACCAGCTCTTTTCTAGAAACACTGACCCTATTCAGAGGCTTAAGCCGGGCATTAGCATATTCATTTCTATGAGCTGGTCTTCACTACAGGAAGATTGACTCTGCAGCAGGGGTCGATTTAGTGGGTCTAGTGAAGACCCGCTAAATCGATGGCAGAACGCTCTCTGGTCGATCACTTATGAGTTTGTCTATTTTTCAAAAGTGACTTAGGCACTTAGACTTCCCAAGTCTTTGAGCTTTTAAGTCACACAGATGCTTTTGAAAATATTACCCTAAGCCTCATTGAAAATCAACAGGACTTAAGATCCTATATGTCTTTTGAAAATGAGACCTAGGTACTTTTGAAATTCTTAACTTCAGACTTCTCTAACTATAATCTGAATTTAAAAATTATACAAAATTCATGAAGCTAATATTAAATTGATTTAAAACTGGCTACTTGATAGATCTCAAAGTAATGGTAACAGTGACTAGTCATCAAAATGAGGCACTTTAATAGTGTCTCACAGATAGCGGATCTTGGCTTAGTGATATTCAATATCTTTAGCAATTTTGTGTGTGTGTGTGTATATATATATATTGTGATGGGGCAAGGCCAGATGGTGGTGGTACTTTCTACCACCGATATAACACTACCCGATATAACACGAATTCGGATATAACGTGGTAAAGCAGTGCTCCGGGGGGGCGGGGCTGCGCACTCCGGCAGATCAAAGAAAGTTTGATATAACGCGGTTTCACCTATAACGCGGTAAGATTTTTTGGCTCCCGAGGACAGCGTTATATTGGGGTAGAGGTGTATGTATATTTGTGTAAAATAATTTTACACAATCTGTATATTGTAATATTTCCTATTTCTCCTAGTAGATCTATATTTTTAATGGCAGGAGAGGTGGGAGTCATTTTGGTGACCACTAAGAGTAATATATTTGTTTAAAATTAAGTGTACACACAAGAAAAAAAACTGGAGCTACATAGAATTCACAGCATCACTGAGTGGCTGACCTAGAAAGGTGGAAGAATTTTATTTTTAATCTAAAAAGTAGAAAGTCTATCATGCTAGCGTTAGTGGGTTTAGATTGAGATAATAAACCAATCCTCTCACTTTACTTTATTTGCACTTACAGCTATATTCCCCCATTAGAGAACACAGGCCTATTATGCCTCACATTGCTTTGATGTGTTCTGACTCCATTGTACATTACAGATGTACTGACCTTGTTTTGCTTACATCCCAAAGGTGTTGCTGAGTGGCAGAGAAATTACCAGTATTCGCTAAATGATGCTTCCACTTTATACTTCAGGATGAACAACTATTAGTCAAACTTCTAGTGACCACTTACTGTCATTATTTTTAAATTTTATTACTCAACATCACACTTTTTTAGAAAAAAAATACATCTACTGAAAAAAAGTGGCCTGAATGTCACTATACTTGCTTAATGCTCCAGCAAGCACCTCAATTTCTCTCCATTTTCAAAGCACTTGGAAGTCATTTGCATGTCATACTTTGACATTAGAATGAAATCTTTTATGTTTTAAAATCATTTTGCAAACCTTCAGGACATTTCTCCTTTAATATTAGAAGTTGTGTGGAATGTTGAGGGCTGATTTCAATCAATTTCATTGGCTAATTTTCAGGGTATTAATTCTGTAAATGCCCTCTGCATACCGATTGTAAGTGCATCACCCAGAAGAAAAAAAAATCCATATGCTTGTTTCTCATTAATTTTCAGTTTATATTAGCAGTAGATGCCTTGTTATGTGGTGTTATGTGTCTCAGGCAACCAGCTTCCGCAAGCCAGTTATTAATCCCCAAGGAATTATCTGGTCCTTGATCATTATTGCTTAATTAAAAGAGAAATATCTTTATCTATTGTTTTTCCTACTGAATTATTCTCTTTTAAATCTGTGAACATCTTATATTTTTATAATATATCTTTGAAATTTGTATCAAGAACTCTGGATGTCAAAATGACCATTCTTGCTACAAGCACATTAATGGCTGCTTGAACCACTTCATACTTTCACTTTTTATGAAAGACAAATCAAACACTGAAGTACATTTGTTTTTGATTTTCAATTAAAGTGAAAATTTAAATGAAAAAGTTTGTAGAGCCCTTGCAAAACTGAGGAAAAAACGTTTACCACTGAACTGTAAAGGATGGGGGGAAAGACTAAAATAGTGTTTCCAACATAAACTTAAAATCATATCCTAGTAAATAAGAATGACAACAATTTAGTCTCAGCCCACAGCAGAACAGCCAGCATCAGATAAAACAAATACAGTGCACACTGGATTGGACAGATTGTAGGCTTTCCTATTCACCTATTCAATATGAATATGTACAGAAAGATAATGCAAAGACATATTACAGCATTGGAAAAAAGTATAGCCATATTCAGTATGGTATATATTAGGGAAAAGAACATACAATTCTGTAATATTTGCTTATAGCAATCAAACGATTTATTGGAATGCTGCAAATGACAACTCCAGCAAACACAGGCAGGATTTAACTTCCTTCTACTGTCCCCCACTCCCCTGAACCAACACAACAACAACATATCAAAACAAGACAATAAGTTATCACTAAGATAAAGATACAGCACCATCTATAGGTAGAGGTCTTGTCTGCACTGATTATAAAAAAAATACTTCTTAAATGAACACAGTCTTAAACCTATCCTGTAAGGTGCTGAGCAGGATTGATTGCTCATTAGGAGCTAGCGGAGCTACACCCCACCAATAAAGCCTAATCACTATCCGTAGTGTTGCTACTGTAATTTAGGGTGCTGTAATACCTTGGAGGGGCTGAAGCTGTTACAGTGCTTACCAGGACTCTCTGCAGCATGTAGCTGGGGGAGAAGCTGCAGAGCTGTGATTCCAGACCAATACTGGACTAATTTAAACTAGCAGGAGGGTATGGAGCATCTTGCACACCAGGGTGTCTCCTGGCTTCTCCAGGCTCAGCAACAGGGGGCTCGAAACTGGAGGGGGTGGGGTACTTGGATGAGAAAGATCTGGTGGAAGTTTTTCAAAATCAAGTAAGTTAGATGGGAGGAGGAAAAGTTATGAGCCTGATCGGGAGCTGGAAAGTGGGGGATCAGGAATGGGAGAGGTTTTGAGCTAGGGCAAAGGGTTTCTGAACTTTGGGTATGAAAAATGTATGGACCTGCGGGGGAGGGTGTGTTTCTCATCCTGGGGTGCTTTTTTGAGCTAAGGAATGTTGAGGGTTCTAGTGATTTTATGAGGAAGCAGAGTGTCTCTCTTGTGGTTTATATTTTTGTAATGGCAAGCCATTTACTGTGGGTGTTTTCTGAGAACCCAAAGTCTGTAAATCTGCATGCGCAAATGTCTTGGGTCCATCTCAGTTTTACTTTCAAAAGTTCAACAATTTATGCAATGGATGGATGCCCACTCAGAGTATTCTTTATTCGCTATTTTCTGAACTCCTTAGTGTAGATCCTGCTGACTCAGGATGTAGTCGTAAAGTCAAGCAAAATGTATGTCAAGTCAAGTCGTAAAGTCAAGCAAAGTCTATGAAATCAATAGCAGATATGGCTTAGTAAATATTGCAACACTGGCCCTGAATCAGCAGGAACTGAAGAAACTACTTTCAAGATTCAAGTATCATGAGTCTTAAACATAATACATTAGCTAACTAGAGTTCTGTGAATACAAATAACAGACCAGGACAATAGTATAATTGATTTTTAGTCTCTGTCTGAGCAAGGCCTGCCCACATCTTCATTTCGTGTAACATAGTCACTTGTAACACCACCCTATACCGAAAACCCACTGACCACTATGCCTACCTTCATGCCTCCAGCTTCCACCCCAGACACACCACACGATCCATCATCTACAGTCAAGCGCTAAGGTACAACCGCATCTGCTCCAACCCCTCAGACAGAGACCAACACCTACAAGATCTTCACCAACCATTCTCAAAACTACGATATCCACACAAGGAAATAAGGAAACAAATCAATAGAGCCAGACGTGTACCCAAAAGCCTCCTGCTACAAGACAAGCCCAAGAAAGAAACCAACAGAACTCCACTGGCCATCACCTACAGTCCTCAGCTTAAACCTCTCCAACGCATCATCAGTGGACAATGATCCCTCGCTTTCACAGACCTTGGGAGGCAGGTCAGTCCTCGCCCACAGACAACCCGCCAACCTTAAGCATATTCTCACCAGCAACCACACACCGCACCATAACAACTCTAGCTCAGGAACCAATCCATGCAACAAACCTTGATGCTAACTCGGCCCCCATATCTACACCAGCAACACCATCACAGGACCTAACCAGATCAGCTACAACATCACCGGTTTATTCACCTGCAAGTCCACCAATGTTATATATGCCATCATGTGCCAGCAATGCCCCTCTGCTATGTACATTGGCCAAACTGGACAGTCACTACGTAAAAGGATAAATGGACACAAGTCAGATATCAGGAATGACAATATACAAAAACCTGTAGGAGAACACTTCAACCTCCCTGGCCACACAATAGCAGATGTCAAGGTAGCCATCTTACAGCAAAAGAACTTCAGGACCAGACTCCAAAGAGAAACTGCTGAGCTTCAGTTCATTTGCAAATTTGACACCATCAGATCAGGATTAAACAAAGACTGTGAATGGCTAGCCAACTACAAAAGCAGTTTCTCCTCCCTTGGTGTTCACACCTCAACTGCTAGCAGAGGACCTCACCCTCCCTGATTGAACTAACCTCGTTATCTCCAGACTGATTCTTGCCTGCATATTTATACCTGCCTCTGGAAATTTCCATTACATGCGTCTGACGAAGTGGGTATTCACCCACGAAAGCTTATGCTCCAATACATCTGTTAGTCTTAAAGGTGCCACAGGACTCTCTGTTGCTTTTTACAGATCCAGACTAACATGGCTACCCCTCTGATTATAGTCACTTGGTATGACAGAACAAAGACAAGTTGATTACATTGCTTTAATTCTTTACAGAAGGAAGAAAATGTAATGAATTTTGTACAGTCCTCAACATTTGAGCTGTATTTACAACAACACATCTTAAAACAAGCTGGTGCTGTTTTCCCCTAACCATTGCCACCTTTTCTTTTTCATAGCTGCTAATAAGTAGAATGGACATTGGAGAAATTATAGTAGAGCTGACTTCAAGAAGCAGAACAAAAACAATACTCCCATAGAATCAAAGAAATGTGAGGCTGGAAGGGACCTCAAGAGGTCATCAAGTCCCATGTTGGATTTACTGGGGACAGACACAGCTGAAAATGTTTAGTTAATGGAGTTGAGTAAAATAGCATATAATCAGAAGATTCATTCATTTGTGAATGCCCTAGAAATAAATAATTATGCCAGTCACAAATTAATTATAGAATGATTATTTTCACAAAATAATCTTTGACAATGCACCCAAAGACACTGAACAGTTGTATTATGATATTGAGTAGTGTATTAGAACAGTAATCCTACCGACAGTTGTTCATTATTGCTATAGTGCATCTATTTGGCTTTGATTACCTAAGATACATTCCAGACCCTCTTCATCCATTATTCACAATATTAACCATTCCTTGATTGATAAGTAGAATCAAGTTTATTCTATCTAGGTTTTATATGTGCGCTGGAATGCTGGGGATAGCTGGAGATGCGTTTCAAAATGTGGATAATGTTTCACTATCAGTTCTATTAAGTCTCTGACACGTCCATATTGATTTAATCATTAGACTCATGATGACCTCTAAAAGTCAATTCCCCTCTTGAGCAAAGGAGGGTTATTTCAATGAAAAATATGAGGTTTTTTTCTTTTCATGAGAAATATTTTTTTTCCAGTATTTTTTATTTTGATCACCATGGAAATGATTTATGCCATAGTTACTATACATGTTCGTGTTGGATATGTGGACTATTGGTGTTTGGCAGCTAAATATAATGTCAGTGTATCAGGAATTGAAAATCTAGATTTCTTTCTGCTTTCTTCTTATCTGAAACATTGAGTGGTTGCACAAGTGACTAATGAACAGACACTAGCAAGTGTGCTGAAAATGTTTTTCTATTTGTTCAAACAATTTTAATTTTGATTGTAAGCATTTTGCAGCAGTTTCTGTCACCATAATTTCCAAGGAGCATGCAATCAGATGAATTAAGAAATAAACTGAACCTTTACTTAAAGCTTAAACTAATCACTTCTGCAGTCCAGGAAAGTTCAATAATAAAACCACTGTTTTTCACTACTCTTCTGTAAGATCATGCTAGTAGTCACTGCTATAGATATTGATGGAGGACATTTTAACTTTCTCTTTTCACATGCACATAACTGTCTGAAACCTAATTATTAATTTGTATTGAAGCTGAAATTGAGGCCCCACAAAGCTGGGTACTGTGCAGAGTAAGAGACAGTGCCTGCTCTGATGAGCTTACAGTTTAAATAGACAAGACAGATGGAAGGTTTGAGAGAGCGAGTATTACTAGCCTCATTGTACTGATGGAGAACTGAGGCACAGAGATTGAGACATGCCCAAGGTCACACAGGAAATCTTTGACAGAGCTGAAAATTGAAACCAGATCTTAAAAGACCAAGCTTCCTCGTTAACTTTCACCTTTTAGGCTGAAACCTTTCACACTTGGGCTCTGTCTCTAGGTAAGCAAAATCTCTTTAGAAGTTTTGGTTTAATGGGCAGTGGGGAATCACTGTTCCCATTGTGTAAAATAAAACAAATACCACCAACAATATTTTCTTTTACCAGGATTACAGCAAATATGATTTGGGCGTGAAAACTGGCATGAATATTGTCTTCACTTTAAGGCAGTAGAGATAAGTATCTTCATTTAGTTTGGAGGCAAAAGTCTGTTTTACTAAAGACATGACCATTTGAAAATTACATACTGAAGACAGATAACAAAATAGTCTCTGAAATCTGCAGATGTGAAAATAAACAAAGATGCACATGCCATGTATGTAGCTAGTACAGAGGCAAATTTTGTATGGGTTCTCAAGGTCTGAAAATTAATGCAAAGAACATGATTCCACTATGCTGGAAGAAAGTCTGTGCAGAGGCTGCACAAGGAGTTCCACAGACCCTGTGTAGCACAGCTCGTTGCTTCCCTTATTCCTGATCATCCGATGACTTGTTTTGTGGACCTGCAATAATCATATGCCCCAGCCTGTTGGAGATATTAAAAAAGGGAGTATTATCAGACCACACTTGGAATGATTAGCCAAGAAAGAGAAGCTATCTTTCGGTCATGCCCAAGGTGAGGTATGAACATAATTTTCAGCTTGAGGTATGAACATAATTTTTTCACAAAGGTCAAGGGGCTGCAGCTGATGTTTAGAACAAGCTCTTTGCCCTGCTCCACTACTTTGTACCACCCAGGAGTCCCCAGTCAGCATAGCCCTCTACTACACCCTCTTCCCCACAGTCTTCTCATGAGCATGTGGAGGGCTGTCTACTCAAAGAAGTTACACAGCCCTCATCACTATAGTATCCAAGTTCCTCACAAGTATTTAAAAATAGAACTAACCTTAACAACCCTTCTCTTCATTTCCAGCCTATTGTAAAAATGTTTGATTAGTGTTTAGTTTTGTGTTGATGGGCATGTGAAAAGTGTACTGAGGTGAGGCTAACTTGAAGAGATGAGTCTTGAATTTTGGTGTGTGTGTGTTCGTTCGTTTGTCCTTATTTCCCAGGGTTTCATCCTAGCCATTCAAATATTCTGCTAATATCCATTTGTCCAGGAGCTTGACCCTTATCTAGTACTCTGTGCTTTGTCCACTGCCTACAGATGGATGATAGTTGGGGATTTTACTGTTCAGAACCTGATTTCTATACATCTCTTTCCCTCTTTGGAAACCTGTAGATCATGGAGAAATAGGAAAAAGCAAGCTTTAAAATCCATTTGTCAAAGAGCCATTGATAGATATACTAGTATTTCACTGTTAGATATATGAATTCTAGGTATGCTGGCTTTTACATGTGTCCTGATACTTCTAATTGTAAATGAAATACTGTCATAATATGGGGTCATTTACAGGTCTGTCGCATCTTAGGCGCATTTAACATGTGCGATTTCAGCTTTACGCGGTCGGCAAAAACAAGAAAAAAACCAAAAAAAAGGAGAAAAATAAAAATTTAAATACTGTTTCTGTAGTGCAGGAGATTCCGCCCGCCATTACACTCAATGTAATTTTGACTATACGCGGTTTTCGCTTTACGCGCTGACCGCGGAACGTAACCCCAGCGTAAGATGAGACAGACCTGTACTAGTTCCAAAAAGATCAGATGGCATGTGTGTATGTGTATATAGCCCTGAACTGGTGTCAGTGGGTATGCAGGGCTGCAGCAGTAGTTTATAACAAATTAGACTCAGTCCCTTCCTTACAACATCTCTCTCTGACAACACCAGTTTTGTTTACAGCAATTGAAGAGTCTAGCACATTGGCACCTAGTTATAAAATCAGCCACCTAATTAGATGGGGATCCCTTTCTGTGTGAACTCTTCCAAAGAAGGAACTCCCCTTTTCAGTGGGTGGCTAGAATGGTTATTTTCATTCCAAACCATTTTTTATTTCACCTGACTTGATGTCCAGGAGAGATACAAGCATATATAAAAATGGCAGCACAGAACTGCATTCAAAGCTTGTCAGTTTAACACACAGCACTGAAGGAACAAATAATGGGTTTAACTTATCTGGCAATTGGATTTTCTCTTGGTGTGTAATGAAGACCATCAGCAGCACTGCTCATTGCTATGCCAATAAATATTTTCCTGTTAATGATACTTAGTTTGGACTTCCCTTTGATTTGGATAGTGATGTATTTTTCTATTGATTGTTAGAAAACTAAAAGGAAAATCTGGGGTTGCACTAGCAGAGATAAAGCTACAAGTGTGAAGATTCTGTTTGGTTTGAGTTTTGTATGATGTTTTTCTATGAGGATGTTGAGAAAATCCTGAAGTTAAAAGAACATCAGCTGCTTCTGGACAAAGTCTCCAGCTGACTGAAGAAGTAGTATTCAAGTATTATATGCCAGCAGACTTGGTTGATTTAGAATGGTGAAAATTCCTTGGTAGTCAGAGGAGATATCTTAGCATGGACATGATAGAAGTCTATTTCATGTAGTCTCAAATACATTAAGCTAACTATGAAAACAATTTAGCTGTGAATTTTGGTAGTCTATACATGCAGCAATTCCACTCCCTTCTCCCCCATGACCCCCACAATATCTCTATATTATATACTTAGAGCTAGATCTTCAGCTGGTGTAAATGGACATAGCTTCACTGAAGTCAGCAGAGGTAAACCAGTTTACATCAGTTGACACTCAAAGTAGCATATTGGGTAAGTATTGCTTACTGTATACTTATACTGTAATTAATTTTGATGGACTCAGTTTATCTGGCTTATACAGAGTAATGCCTAGTATTATAAGATATTATACCTGTATTTAAGGTTGTAGAAAAAAATGTATTTTTTTTAGAAAAAATGCACGATGATGTAATTAAAGACTATATCAAACTATATATGCAGAGGAGGAAGGCACCATTAAGGTTCTGCATGCAGCATTACCTGAACAGGAGTTTTTAAAATTCAGGCTTGCACTCTTTTTTATTTCTCTCTGATGTATAAAGAAATCCTTAACAGTTCAGGTTCATTAATTTACTTGTGATTTATCTTAGAAATGTAAGGTATGTCAAGTCCATTTTTCACTTCTTTTGCTGGAAAATTTCTCTGTATTTCTAGCTCTAGTCTTAATTGAAGGGGAAGGGGTGTTGAATCTTTAATAAACACCATAGTTAAGCAACTGTTTTACTGATTATCTGTACTGCCTTTCTTAGTGTTCTTTTAATTTTGATTGCTTAACTAAAGAAAAGCCTTGAGGGATTAAATTATGGGTTTTTTTAGAGATTTTACATATCCTTATCAATAACAATTAATAGTATAGGATATAAGAAGTCAAAATAGTATTGGATTCAGGTTTTCAGAATTAAATCACACAACCACAATAGAAAATAACACACACTCAATCACAATCTTGGGAAGAGGACTTGGTCTAGATTTTTGACTGAGTCCCTCAGAATATGGCCTCACTTGTGCGTATTCACCAAGGTCTCCTTCCCAGTGAATCTATAGTAGTCAACCCTTGTTATCTATTTCCCAGTGAATAATATTAGACCTAGGATCTAACACTCCAAACTATATAACATAACCTCCTACACTGATGACAGATTGTGCAGACTAAGTGACATTCAAGAAGCTTGCATACTTTGTTCCATTTTATGTCTATATACACCTAGAAATTGAAAGGTGATTTTAAACCATTAACTATGTTAAGTGCTTAATTTGTAATGAAAGAGGTGCCGGGGCTCAAGCAATTTTTGTTTTTGCTTTCATAACTGATATGGCAAGCCCAGAGGTACTGGGGCTATGAACTACCAAGCTTAGGGGTGCTGGGGCTCAGCCCTGACAAACTCTGGCACAAATTAAGCACTGACTGTGGTACACAAATGTAGTGTGTTCTACAATCCTAGTTAAGAACAATAGCTTGTTCAGTTTTAAAGCAACTTTGCTGCATTGTTGATTGGAACCTGTTACAAAACAAAAACACAAACTGTTCCCCTTACAGTCTTTTTAAAATGCATACACAAGCATGTACACTTCCTTACTAATTAGGTACTCAGCTTCAGGAAGTGGCCAATTGACTAATTTGGGCCATCTCCCAAGGGACAAAGTCTGTGTGTTACTTATCACCAGAACTTTGCTCAGCCTCAGCTTTCAGGTCAGTTATCATTCACAGATGGAGTTGATGCTGCAAACAGATGGAGCAAAGGGCTAGGGTGACTAGACATCCCAATATTAGGGGCTTTGTCTTATATACACAACTATACCGCTCCCGCTCCCCCTCCAAAAAATGTGTCCCGAATTTTCTCACTTGGTATCTGTTCACCCTAGAAAGGGAAGACATGACTGTAGTCTTTTCCCAATGCACTAGCGAGCAACCTGAATTGCTGGAAAATAAAAAGAGACAGTTATGATGCTTATTCGTGATAAGTACTTGGTGACACCAGGTGGCCAGCTCAGGAACTCAGTCGTCTCTCTTTCATGGGTCTTCAGCTTTCAGGAAGCAAAGTCCTGAAGGAGACAGGTTGTTTTATACTGTTTCTGCTGAGTTGTCTATCTTGGTTCCTCTCCTTGAAGATGTTGGCATAGACTAAGCAGATAGTGACCCATACTTCTTCTGAATATTTGAAATGTCCAGCCAAAATGAGTGTAGTTCTTTCACCATCCAATCAGGGAACAGGACATCAGCTTTTGAGTTCTTGCAACTGAGACTGGAATTTTCCAGTCTCTGTGAGCAACACATCTTATCACACCAGCTTGTGTAACATAAGTTATGCCAAAGCTATTGGTACAACCATCTTGGGACATACCTGGACCACCGACTGCTTTGCTCTGCTTAGCACCTTACCTCCACAAGTCACTTTTCTCTGGACCCCTTTGTGAATCATTCCTTGGCCAGTTGCAGTTATGCTTGCTGAAGTTGCAGTTTCCCCACTGTTTGTTGCTGGAATGTCCAGTTTAAAATAATATACGAAGTCTCTCCATATTGTTTGATGCACTTTAAACTTGTTTTAACAGTCCATTATACAATGCAAAGTCATTTCAAGAACTACTGTTCTCCAGCTGGCTGAAACAGTGATGTAATCTTCCATTTCTGTTCTCTTTGTTTTAACAATGGTGGAATCTTGGTGTGTATGGCTGAGACGAGTATGTGCATTATTCATCAAACAGTTACATTATTGATTATTCCACTCTGGGGTCAAGTAACCATATAAATACATTATTTGATTTTGGTTCCTTTTATTTACTGCCTCTGTCAGCACTTGTGCATTTCACTAACTTGATAGCATAAATATGCTTCTTTGCAAATACTAGCCGCCTTCTTCATTTAAACTAAAAGAAAGCTATATGAACACAATCCTTTCTCTCCTAATAGAATTGCCCATGAGATACACCCTGTCATTAAAGTTGACAATATTTTGCCCAAAGCTGTATCACTTAAAGTTAACTTCCTTTTTATACACATTTTAAGGATAGTATTACTTTCCATAAAGTTCCCCATTGTGCTACTGTATCTGGCACATCATATAATATCAATGTTTGATATTAATTCAATGTGTTTTTTTAATTCATTCATTCAGAGAAATGGGGGAAATCTCTTTAGTAGTACCAGTGGTGCACTCTTGTGAAAGCATCTCTGAGTTTCCTCAGACTATTGAAGAAATCTATCCATTAGACCTTAAGTTTTTATTCTCTTAGACATCGGTCATACCTTTTCTAAAATATTCTTGATGCCTGGGCAATTCTGAGCTAGTAATAACTCAGAATTTTCAGGTGTTAGTTATTTTACTTGCATTTCAGTTTCTTGTGTCTTTTGATGTCGTGATTTCACAGGTTTCCTAGTTGTAATAGATATTTCAGGGTAGATGAACCCTAATTTCTAATTTAAAATGCAAGCAAAATTAAATATATATATATATATATATTCAGGTCTTCTTTATACACAATGGGAACATGTGAAACGTTGATTAGACCAATGAAAAAATCTAGTCCAGTGCCCCGTCTCTGACAACGATCAATACCAGTTATTTCATAGGCAGGTTCAAGAAGGCTATATTACACAATTACAGAATCATTTGGTCATAGGTGTAGTTTCTTTCTAACCACTATCAATGAGTGGTCAGCTTATGAAGAATGAGTTTATATCCCTTCTTTAAAAAAATGTACTCTATCTATTGTAATTATGAATGTTCTCATTAATCATGTAACTGTTTAATTATTTTTTGAATCCTGATATTTTATGACAATTAGTTTCACAGGTAAATTATAACTTGTGTATATACATTTTTTTTACCAGTTTTAAATTTGGTGCCTTTTATTCACTATCTCCTTATCATTTTATTATGGAAAAAAGTAAATAGAAGTACCCGATTTACCTTTTCTATGTCCTTCATTATTTATATCCCTCTACCATAGTCCTTATTCATCTCTTCTCCCAATGAGACAGTCCCATCTTTCGCCTACAGCAGTCTCCTCATGACTGATCACTCTCATCTTTTATCTCAGAACCGATTCTCTTTCTACTGTTTATAGAAAAAACAAGGACATAGCCCTTTCCCTCATTGTAAGTCACTTTTTACTGTGATATTTCCTAACTTTTGAGTGCTGAACTGTGCAATCCTTATGATCTCTTAACATAGCTTTTGCATGGCATTTCCTAATGTTTTGAAGAAAAAATGGGGCAAGGAACCCTCTACCCCCTTTAAAAAGGAACTTTTCTTGGTAGGACTTCAAAGCTCTGCAGGCTTCAAACAATTTGACAGTAGCATGTGCAAATACCATAATCTGAAATGGTTTGGATACACACACACACACACACACACTACACTCTCTGATGTAGCCATTTCAGATGTATTGAAATAAAAATTCACAAGAATTCCTTTTGTAATGTAAATGTATATTTTTTATCACCCACTTTGCACTCATTCTAAAGAAAAGCTCACTTCCAGGCAGATACCACACTTGGAAGATATTCAGACCTATAGGTAACAGTTTCAAAATGTAGTGATTGAAAATAGGGGGTTAGGATGGACACTGGTTATGCAACCTTAACTATGGAATTGAGTGCCAGACCTGCCATCATAAAACAAAAGAAAAGTGGGGTGTGTATGAGCTGTTGCAGAATTCATAAGAATTCATTAATCTACAGTTTCATTATATGGTATATTGTAATTCTTTATTTTGTAAATTTCATTGGGAATCTGTGAACTTTTGCTCTTGATTACGCCAGAGTACCTCCATTAATGTTCATGGAGTTACACTATAAGAAATCCACAGAAACGGAGAGCAAAATGTGGGCCAATGGTAACATTTTTTTTTAAATGTTGTATTTGTGTAGTATTCAGGCAGCCACTCTAACTGCCCAGGCACTGTTACATTATATAGTGGAGTAAAACAGCTGCATATAATACCTCTTATCTCTTCTTGTTCCAAATTGTCATGTCAAGTTATATTAATTGTACGTACATAATACTACCTCATATATAAATTTTTAAATAAGAACAAAGTGTATGAAGTTGAAGTAAATGCTTCCTCCCTGCCACACTTAAAACATTAATGGGTTTCATTTTCACACCATATCTGTCAACCTGTCACATTCAAAAGCTGCATTCCCAGCACAATTTACTGTACACCATATTGCTGGTGAAAGGTTTATTGCTTGATGAAACTAATTGCTGTGGATGATGCAATGCTGTACAGCTTTTTGTGGAATTCAGCAATTGTACATAACTATACAATCAGTCTTTTTTTATTTAAGTAAATAGTGTCTTTGGATGATTCCTCATAGTTGATGGCATATTTGTGGAGTGGGGGAGGTAAACTGCCTTTTTGAAACTTCGTCACTTAAAGTTGAACTGAGACGTCACAGGTAGCAAATCTTAAATATTCCAGTGATTTATAGAAAGACAATAAAACAAAAGACAAGGGAATGGATTTATAAAGCTTTGTTTTCTGTGCCATCTATGCTTTAGCAAAAAGAGCATTTTGAAACATAAATCCACTCTCTGCTTGTTAGCTTATATGCAAACATAAATGGCAAGAACTGTCAAAAGTTTGTCATCAGAAATCATACCTTAGAATCCCCCCCGCCAAGCTCTTCACAAGGAGACAGGCTAGGCTTATGGCAGGTTCAGGAATGGAGGAATTATCTCTCTCCTGCCCCACCCCCAGGGCTTGAAGTAGCTTCCATGGTCTGTTATGCCACATCCCCGCATAAGGGGAGAGAAGGGGAAGATCTACACAGTGTGAGGGATCTTACATCTTTAGCCTGTCTATGCCCTTTCCCTCCACCCCTGGTATGTTGCTGCATAGAACTTCACAAAGAGCAGTTAAGCTACATTCCACACACAGGACATGAAATTCCTGGTGGTCCAGTTCCTTCTATAGTAGAATTCCGTAAGAGCAGTTCTGGTCCTTTCATTTGGAAAAAAAGGGATTCTCCTTTGGCAGGGTAACACAAATACCATCAGGTTCCATTGTTTTCAGGATAGCATAAACAAACACAAGTGTGTCTCCCCTGGCGACCCTCCATGCTTAGCTCCGGCTTCCACTGAACTGGGGGACAGTGGCTCTTTTCTCCAGACTGCTACTCCCTTAATTCCCTTGATAGATGATTCCAGCATGCCAATTTCTATCAGAAGTGGCTTTCCTTATCCAGATGCTGCTGTATTAACCTAACCTTTGCTTGATCTGCTCTGCCTTCCACCATTCTTTCTTCCACTTTCTTCCATAATTTTTCAATACTCCACTAGGACATTGTGGTTTCCCCCCACCCACCTTTGTCCGCTATGGGGGAATTCATCTCTTATTGCCACAATCTTCAGTGTCAAGTTTCCCCTGTATTTTGCTGCTCTCCCTCTCACACTAGAGGGTCTCTGTGACTTGCATGTCACAGCGGTCATCTTTTAGCTATTAGGACTGTTAAGTCCTCTTTACTGCAGCACCATGGAGAGCTCTCAGAATCCCTTAACCCCTTTTCCTAGTCTAGACCCATGTGACTGCTGCCACAACCTAAGTCAGGCTCTTCAGTCTCCTTTATGTTCTCACTCCTTTTCACACAGTCCCTTCTTTTATAAGACTGCTTGTTCCTGCCTCTGGGCTTGATCCAGTGTCTAAGTGCCCCATTTTATGAATCACCAGTGGGACCTGCTTTAGCTTGCTGGGGAGAAAATGATCCTTCAGGATGACTGCTTCATAGAATGTTATAGATAATTTCCCTGAGGGAAATCTCAGATCAGGCTAGAAATCATGATGGTTTTTATGCTCTATAAACAAAAAATACTTAATGTAATTCAGCATTTTAAATAAAAATCTCATTTGGGTAATTTGTATGTAACTTGTATCCAGTGTCTTTTAGAAACAGCTGTGATGTTAACCTGTGGTGCATTACCAAGGTGACATTATTCAATTTGGAGGAGGCACAGAATTCTGTTGTAGCTGGTCTCATTTCTGAACATGGTGTCTGCTGTAAAGTTACAACTGGCCATAAAAATGCTATAAATTCAAAATGATTAGATGCTCCAAGTTGACCAGCAATAAATAGGATAGGTTATTCCTTGCTACAGACTAGCCCAAACCAGAAACAATAATCTGAGCACCTCAAATTTTGATGTTTTTTTTTCTAAATCAGGATTTATACCCAAATCTGAGCTTTGTGACTTTCATGGCCTGATTTTTAGGGCTGCTGAGCAGTTGCAGCTTGTATTAACTTCAGCTGGACTTGTGGACTCTCATCACCACTGAAAATCAAGCTCTAGGGATATTCCACTTAAACTCCAGACCAGGATTTTTGGAACAACTGAAGTGGAGACTGACACCAAAGAATTCATGCCAGATTGTACATTCATGCCAGTGCATGCTGTGACCCGACTCTGGGATTTCAGTAAGTGAGTGCAATGTGAGCCATAGAGCTCATAGGGACAGATCACCCCCTTCTCCATGTAAAGAATGGTTGGGGGGGGGGGGGCAAAAGGGAGAGGGAACATCACAGATTATTACCAGAACCTGTGAATTTTGAGAGATCTGCTGGAAGCCAAGTCCACTTGGAATGGACCCTCTTTGCCTCTGCACCACCTTCAGGGATCCCTGCCTGCTCTCCAGCTCCTTGGGAGCTTGAGTCTGAGCCTCAAAGCAGCATTAACTCCTCAGCATGAATTTGGTGGAAGAAAATGTTAATTGTCCTCCCTGCAGCCTCCTGCTCTACCCTCTGAGCTCAGTGCCCTCCTCCTGCATACGTGGATTCTTTAACCCTTCAGACTGCTCTCCCCATGGCCTGTAGCAGTTCTGTGGGGGGGGGGGGGGGGGGGGGTTNTGGGGAACCTGCATACAGAGGGAACATGATTTGGGCCTTAATTATGTACTTGAGTATCATCTCAGCAATCAGAAATACAACCTGGCCCAGGCCTATCTTTATTCCTTAGTTATAAGGACTCCTTGTTAAAATATATGCCTTAAACAACTAGCAATGTCTCAAGAGGCTTTGATATCAACAAATATGGGGTGGGGAAAAGTGGCTGCCTGCACATTTGCAGGACTGGTGAGTTTGCTTAATTTGAGAGGATTTCACCTTGGCAGATTGTGTGATGTAACATACACAACACAGGTGATATAAATTATGTGCCTCTACAATGGATCTTGCCCTTCCCACCCAAAGAGTTTATTGCAACAGGCTGCATAAGACCATTTCAGCAGTAGAGAATGTGCATATCCACTGAATCTTGCTCCCCTTGCTCAACCTGGTTTAGTGGAGTTCTAATGTGTCTTCATCCCCTGCTCTGCCTGTACTTTAGGCTAAAAAGTAGTTGCCTGTCCTCTGCCTAAAGGGATAGTTATGGAGAACTATCCCACTGGACTCCCTCCAGACTTGGATGTGAAGGCAGCAAAATAAATACTACTTTATGGCCTTTTCACATTGGGAATATGTGAAAGAACTGCTCCTCTTGTGGGGAAGGAAATGCTTCCTAGTTTTCCCTTCTCAGGGTAGAGGAAATCTCACCTGGCCTCTCCTCTGCTTTCACTAAGAAGTAGGAGTTAAAAATAATCTCACTTTCTCCTCTTTCCCTCCCCACCCCCCGGTTTAAGGGAAGAGGAGGAGGGAAACAGAGAGTAACAAATTATCAATCTCCTGTGCTTAAACAAGACCCTAATCATTATAGAAGGGATTGAGGAGTCCAGGGATTGTGGGGGTTGGAAATGATGGATTAGCATATGCTAAATGCATGATGTGTGTCTGCAAACCTCCAACCCAACTGAAACACATTAGGCTTTTTATTATGCAAAATAACATGCTCCTAGGAACTGAGGGAAAGGAGATATTTTCCTGAGGAAAGGGAGGGAACTTTCCCAGTATATGTAAGAAGCTCATGGCTTTATTTCTAATCCAAGCATACAGGATTTCTGATTTATTCTATAATATTTTCCCAGCATATTAGGTGATCTCTCACAAGTCTTGCTTATATATTATTTTTTTTTATCATGAGAGTGATGTTTCCAACATGGTTTGTAAATTGTGATTACGTACTTTTGTTTGAGCCTTTTGCTATTTTTCCTTTACATTAGCAAACTTCTGCAGCATCCTCTACGCTTGTATTCAGGCACTAAATAAATTAGTTTAAAACATATAATATAAGTTTTATATATATTTATTATATATTTTATAACATATAAAGTATATATTTTAAATGCAAAATAAAGCTTTTGTTAGACTATTATTCTTTAGTGACATCTAGTGGCTAGTAGAGCAACTCTAACTAAGGCTATGATTTAGTCACGGGCATTTTTAGTAAAAGTCATGGACCTAGGGCCGTCCCTAGTCATTTGGGTGCCTAATGCAGCCCCCCCCCCCGGGGGGGGGGGCTGTGTGGGGCCCCAGGCCTCCCCCCCCAGGGTCTGGGAGGCAGGAGCTGTGGGGGACCACTTTTGGGGGCCCCATAGGCCAGAGTGTGTCGGGGGATTAGTGGGGGGGCTGGGAGCAGCCTGCTTCTCTTCCCTCGCCCCGGCCCCAGCCATGTCGCTCAGGAGAGGGGGTTTGGGGGAAGGAATCCCCCACTCACTGGCAGCAGCAGGCAGCGGAGCAGCCCGGCTTCAGTCCGCTCTACTCTGCCAGCTCCCAGCTGCGGCGCTCCGCTTCCCGACGCCGGTGAGAGCCGAGGGCAGTCCTTTCCCCAACCCGAGTGACATTGCTGGGGCCGGGGCAAGGGAAGCGGAGCAGGCTGGGACCACGTCTCTCTGCTTCCCGCCACCGGTGAGTGAGGGGGGGCGATCCTTTCCCCGCACTCACCAGTGGCAGGAAGCGGAGCGCCGCGGCTGGGAGCTGGCAGAGTAGAGCGGGCTGGGTCTGGGTTGCTCTGCTTCCTGCCATTGCCGGTGAGTGCGGGGTCGCTGGGGGAAGAGGTGGAATGGGGGCGGAGCAGGAGGGAAGGGTAAGAGGCAGGGCAGAGGGATCGGCTGGGGCCCCACACACCCTTAGGGATGGCTCTACCCCTTGTGGGGGGGCCGGCCGAGGGATAGGGCTGGTCACCGGGGCTGGTGCTGCTGCGTAGCAGCTGCCTGGGGTACCATGAAATTTGTGGCTAATTTCATGGTGCCCTATGCAGCTGCATATGCTGTGTATGCCTAAGGACGGCCCTGCATGGACCGGTGACTAAATCTTAAGGGGGTCGCTGCGGAGGATGTGTGTGTGGGCATCTGGAGGGGCCTCTGCTGGGAGGGATGGCAGGGGGCCTCTGCTGGGAGGCGGTCGCACCTGAGGGCTGCTGCTGGGGGTAAGAATGGGACCAGCTGTGGCACCAGCTACTGCGGGCCTGCTGGGGAAGCGGCTACTCTGGCCGCCCGCAACATCATACCAAGCCATCCTTACTTCTGCTCTGCCTTCAGACCTGGGCTCCCAGCCAGCAGCTGCCACTCTGCAGCTGCCTAGCTCTGAAGGCAGCGCCGCCACCAGCAGCAGCACAGAAGTAAGGGTAGCAGTACCACAACGTCCCCTACAATAACCTTGTGACCCCCCCCCCCCCCCCGCCCAAACTCCTTTTAGTGTCAGGATCGCTACAATTATAACACACTGAAATTTCAGATTTAAATAGCTGAAATCATGAAATTCACAATTTTTAAAATCCTATGACCGTGAAGTTGACCAAAATGGACCGTGAATTTGGTAGGGCCCTATTCATCGCTCCTTCTTTTCAGTGTTTCTAAGTTTTCTGAGAATGTTAGTGGCAGGGACGCTGCAGTATAGTCAGTGTTCAGAGGCACAGCTCAATATATCCATCTCATCTCATCTGGCTGGTGTAGTATAAATGATTACCCACTGTCTGTATGAGATTGGCAGCTGAATGCAGGTGAGGTGGTTGAAGATAAATCCAGACAAAATAGAGTGGTGGTGGCTTGGGGGAAAGCGCTCTAAAAAGGATTACATTGGCACCTCTGATTGCACATTAATCCACAGCCTCCATGTGGCATTAGTTTGTGTGTGTCTCCTAGAAATATCTGTGGCCAAGATTTTTTTTTTTCTATCCACAGATAGCGTGGCAACAGAGAGTCCTTTCCAGCTCCTGTTGCAGACATAACCCTTGCAAAAGGTTGAAAAATGAGGGGGGGAAATCGCAAAAAACTTCTCCCTTTTCTTTGAAAAAATTCTAATTTTGAAGTGTTTTGACCAGCTGTGATTAAAAGAGTTAGCTATGTCTTTGCGCCTTGAGATGAGATTACCATAGTATCCTTTACATGGGGCTACACTTCTAAGCCACTCAGCAAACAAAGCTAATGCACTATGTGGCTGCCTGCTTATTAACCAGGGCATTACACAGATAATATATTACACTGGGGCTCAGGAATCTCCACTGTCTGGCAATAAGTTTCTTGTTGGAGTTTAAGATAATAAATTTATAAATGATTTGCAATAAGATATTGCCTTCCCCCTGTCAGGTACATCATAACTAAGGCTACAATTTAATCATGAGTATTTATAGTCAAAGTCCTGGACAGGTCATGGGCAAAAACCAAAAAAAATCACTGTCCATGACCTGTCCAGGACTTTGACTATAAATAGTCATGATTGAATCTGGGGGGGGGGGGGGGGGGGGGGGCACGGTGGGNGAGGGGGTGCACTGTGGGAGAGGAACTCCAGGGGGCCCGACGCTGCTCTGACCCTGCCGAAAGGGGAGTCCTGGGGGCCCGCCACCGGGGAGGAGGGAGTCCTGGGAGGGGAAGCCCCGGGGCGCCCACTGCTGCTCCAGCCACTGCCGGGTGTGGGGGAGCCCTGAGACCATCTGCATTGGCTGCTGCTTGGGTGGTCCCCGGGGCCAGCTGCCCAGGATTGCCAGAGCATTGGCCAGTGCAGCTGGCTGCAGAGCCGCTCTAGCAGCGGCCGATGTGGCTGTCCCCAGGGCTGCCTGAGCATATCTGAAGTGTTAAAATCCATGTGCATTTTATATAACCTGGTATATGGATTGTGCCAGCTCTTTTCCAGACCCAAAGTCCAGAGTATGGTCAAAAGACCAGAGGCCTAGCAAATAGTGATCAGCTAAGAGAAAGCTGGGGTAAGGAGATAATGTTGTTTTGCTAAAATAAGACTAGTCAGCAAATTGCCAGGCGTTGGAACTAAGAACTAAATAATTGTGTCTTATTCAGAGTTGCAGATTGAACAAAGAATCCCTGTTCCTATTGTGTTTGTTGTTTCTGTAGGGAGTCGTTCTTCCCACAGATTCAACCTTGAGTTTATGAAAAGTTGGCACATGTCAGTATAAGATATGGCATCCTTCCACCTCCCCTTCCCAGGGACTAATGCCTGCCTTAAGACACACAGAAGACAATCTTTATTACCATATACTTTCACTGTTTCTTTGCTTTAACCCCTAGGAATGTACCTGTTGGACAATCAAAGGAGTTCCTCCATCCCTATGGACCCCATATTAGAATTCAACATATTTATTTTATACTAATAACATTTTATCAAAGTATTAATTAAATGTCAGCTTGCTAACTTAAGACCATGGGCGGAGACATTATGTAACCTGTTAACCATTGGCTACTGTGCTATCTTGTCCTGCTGCAAAACCTATCCTAGGGTGTGGAACTGCCTACCCCATCACTTTCCCCCGCCCATGGAACATCTATATATTCTATTGTAATCAATTGATTGACAGTGTCTCTGAGCCTAATAAGCAAGGTGACACTCCGCCAGCGCTGTGTGTAATAAACTCCTATGCTTGACCTCTACACGGTGTGGATTTATGTCCTTCAATATCTATCTTTTCCCCCAGCTTAGTGTCATCTGTGAACTTGCTGAGGGTGCAATGCCAGGCCTTAAGACCTCTAAGGATGGAGATTCCACCACCTCCCTAAGTAACTCATTCCAGTGCTTCACTACCATCCTAGTGACATAGTGTTTCCTAATATCCAACCTAGACCTCCCCCACTGCAACTTGAGACCATTGCTTCTTGTTCTGTCATCTGCCACCACTGAGAACGGCCTAGCTCCATCCTCTTTGGAACCCCCCATCAGGTAGTTGAAGGCTGCTATCAAATCCTCCCTCACTCTTCTCTTCTGCAGACTAAATAACCCCAGTTCCCTCAGCCTCTCCTTGTAAGTCATGTGCCCCAGCCCCCTAATCATTTTTGTTGCCCTCCACTGGGCTCTCTCCAATTTTTCCACATCCCTTCTGTAGTGGGGGGACCAAAACTGGACACAATATTCTAGGTGTGGCCTCACCAGTGACGAATAGAGGGGATGCTCCTACTAATACAGCCCAATATGCCGTTCACTTTCTTAGCAACAAGGGCACACTGTTGACTCATATCCAGCTTCTCATCCACTGTAATCCCCCTGTCCTTTTCTGCAGAACTGCTGCTTAGCACTCGGTCCCCAGCCTGTAGTGGTGCATGGGATTCTTCCTTCCTAAGTGCAGGACTCTGCACTTGTCCTTGTTGAACCTCATCAGATTTCTTTTGGCCCAGTCCTCCAATTTATCTAAGTCACTCTGGACCCTATCCCTACCTTCCAGCATATCTATCTTTCCCCCCAGTTTAGTGTCATCTGTGAACTTGCTGAGGGTGCAATTCATCCCATCATCCAGATCATTAATAAAGATGTTGAACAAAACCGGCCCCAGGACTGACCCCTAGGGCACTCCGCTTGATACTGGCTGCCAATTAGACATCGAGCCATTGAGCTCGACAATCTAGCCAGCTTTCTATCCACCTTATAGTCCATTCATCCAATTCATACTTCTTTAACTTGCGTGCATTAATACTGTGGGAGACCATATCAAAAGCTTTGCTAAAGTCAAGATATATCACATCCACTGCTTTCCCTATATCCACAGAGCCAGTTATCTCATCATAGAAGGCAATCAGGTTGGTCGGGCATGACTTGCCCTTGGTGAAACCATGCTGACTGTACCTGATAACCTTCCTCTCCTCCACGTGCTTCAAAATGGATTCCTTGAGGACCTGCTCCATGATTTTGCCAGGGGACTGAAGTGAGGCTGACCACTCTGTAGTTCCCCGGGTTCTCTTTCTTCCCTTTTTTAAATAGGGCACTATATTTTCCTTTTTCCAATCATCTGGGACCTCCCCCGATCGCCACAAATTTTCAAAGATATGTAATGAAATATGTCATGTCTCTTGATAAATGAACATTGTGGTGTTTGTTTATTAATATTATAATCTGTTAAATCTGTGAAATATCTTAATGTTCTTGTATGAAATGCTGGATTTGCTTCGTGTAAAGTGCACAGAGTTTAGGATGGGTGTAAAAAAAAAAGCGGGGGGGGGGGGGGGGGACACACATACATAAACTCCCAGCTCTAACAGATAGTTTAGCTCCAGTTTTCCAACCAGTCACAAAAACAGCAGCTCTACTCACACCAGTGAAAAAGAAATTAACTGGGACACTTTATTGTTTTCTGAGAACCACTGAAGATTATTAAAATGACAACAAACATCCGAGTGCATTGGGCTTAATTGTACTGGGATCGTAACTACCCCAGCCACATCTTTACAGCCACATAGAATTTTTTGTTCCCTGAGTCTCATACTGTTAGGAAGCAGGGCCTGCAGCAGAACTGGCCTGCAGTACACTGCCTGATTGGCTATACTACCTGGCAGGTGGGAAGAGGCAGCAGACTTTTCAGCCCAGCAGCAGTTCTGCAGCTGCTCAGAGTTAAAGCATTTGTCCATGTCTGTGATAGTTCCTGTGCCTGCTTCTTCCCAGCATTGTTTCTGCAATAGACCTAGCTCTGTTCCTGCCTTGGCCCCAAACTTGCTTCACTCCACGTAACCCTGCTCTGACTCCAGCTTTGGCACCTGGGCTGCTGTTCCTGGCTTCTGATTCCTGCTCTAACCACAGGCCTAGCCCTTGCTCTAATCACAGGCCATGACTGCCCAGGCCCCACTGTCTGACTCACACCTGAAAAAAGGATCGTCTCAATGACTTAAAATTTAGGCAAAACATTTTCTGAAGGATACAGCTCCCACATGCCAAAAAATGGAAGTGGAGAGTATGTTTAGAAAGGGACTCCAAAATTGAGCTTGGAATAGCAGGTAACTTTCAATCTCATCTATTGAGAGTCCATAATCAAGCAAAGGCTACATCCACACAACATGCCACTGGCAGCAGCGTGTAGTGTATGTGTAGTTACATGTTGTAGTGAAAAGCCTGCTGTGTCTTCACTGTGGTATGTAGCTACTTGTCAGGCTCTGGCAGGGGGGAGACAGCCGGCAAAAACATCAGCAGCTCCCTGCTGCTCAAATCTTTCCCTGCAGCAAGGAAAGGCTCTGGGAGGGGAAGGGTTCCAGCTGCGGGGAGCTGGCAGAGCTTTTCTTCCCTGCCAGTGTCTTTCCCTGCAGTAGGGAAGTGCTCCAGCAGTGGGGAGCTGCCCAAACCTTTCCCTGCTGCCTCCCTACTGCCAGAACCCTTCCCTGCTAGGGAAGTCTTTTCCTGTGGAGGGGAAAGGTTTTAGCACTGGGGCACCACATTGCTAAACATAGCAGTGTAGAAAGGAGGCACAGCTTGGGTAAATAGAGTGTGCATTGGGTATGCACTTGCATATATATCACAACATTCAGCATGGGCGGTGGGTGAAGCGGCCATTGGGGGAGGCTAGCCCCTGTCCCCTCCCCTTCTACCTCCCCTCCACTGCAGAGCCCAGAGCACCCCCAACACAGCTGCCAGCCCCCCCAGTCCTGGGCTGCCCGAGCATCCACAGCTCTGGAGCGCTGGGCAAAGGGTTCGGCCCCAGAGCGCCAGGCAAGGGGTTCAGCCACAGTTAGCCTGGGCCACAGAAGAGCGGTGGGAATTGCAGGAGTGGAACATGGCGGGGGGGCTCAGCCTCCCCCAGCCTATGATATCTACCATCCATGACCTTCAGGCATGTCTTTACTCACCTAAGCTGTGCCTCCTTGGCTATACTGCTGTCTATACCCATGCTAGTGGGGCTGCATGGGTATGTACTCCACCACCCCCTCATTAGCATAACCTCAGGGGGTTCCGTTTATAAGTGGCCTGTTTTCTACTTGATTCTGTCCCTGTCTGTCCCCCCCCCCGGAGTAGATAGATGCAGATACATTTTTAAAGCAAAAGCAAAAGAGCAGTTGAGGGGAGGAGGGAGAAATTAGGAGAAAAAGAGGGATGGTTACTGTTGAGACACAGTGGGGGCACCCTCTGGTTCAGCATGCCATCTCTCATATTAGAAAATAAGGGGGAGGAAATAAACCCTTTCTCAAGGCTAATCCAATAATGTTGTTTCAAATTATGGGGGTCGGTTCAGGTTTCTTAGTTTCTGTGTAGCTTTTATTCTTTAATTCAAACTGACAGATTTTTCGTTAGTGTAACTTCACTATGAAAACAACTTTTCTAAAAAACAAAATAAAATACATAGTATTTCATCACATTTCCTTGTTACTTTGCATGCATGTAGGTCTTGATAAGAACAAATCCTTTTATTCTGTCCTCTTTGACCCTTTTACAATTTGTCTTGCTTATAGTAAAACAGTTTATAGTGAAGTAGATTGAAAGTCCCAGATTGTGACTATCGGTCTAGATACTTACATAGAACAGCTGATTGTTTTAGTTAAACCACTTTGGGTTAGGTTTCAATGTACCATATAGTGTGAAAATTGCAATTCTGGCTGTATTGAACCTCCACTAATAGTTAAGGTGTGGGGGAATTCCTAAGAGTTTCATTCTATTTACGTATTTTATTGTTTACTTGAAAATCTCCATATTTTTCTAATGCAATCGGGACAACAAGGGATTCCTTTGATCAAATTTACCACATGCAATTTTCCATAGATGTTATCTAAAGACTGAGTAGCTTGGGGGATAAATGTTTCTGCTTCATATTTATTAGTTGAATTTAAATCCTCTGGCTCACAAATCATGGATTTGAATTGTTGAGTCAGGACTCCAATTTTGTCTTATTTAACCTCACCATTTTAACTCCTAACATTTTTCTAATATGGCTATTTTGAATACTATACTATCTTCCTATGGCTGAGCTATTCTTTCTGACTTTGCTTTTGTTATAAGTGAAATGCAATCAATCAGATAAAGAAATAAAGCTTGGCATGCTATTGGAAAGCGGGAAAGGTAAGTTTGAGATGACTCTATACTGTGAATTTTCCCATTGTGTTAGAACTGAGGAAAAACCTGTGCTAAATAACTTTGTGCTGATCTACTGAGAAAATAGCTGCATTTAGCTAAGTACTAAATGTTTCATATTCTCACAGGAATATACTGACAAAGTGGTTTCCAGGGTGCCTAATGTGTTTGGAGGAGGCAGTTTCTGTATAAAATGCAAAGGCCAGATTCATAACATGAATAATGGATTTGTGTCCATGAATAAATGACAATGCTAATGGCTATTTAACAAGTATTTCTGGGACTACCTATTAATTGCTTTTTTATATACTAGCTGGTGGAAAACTGGACCTAATTATAATATTTTATATTAGTTTTATTTAAAATCTGTTTGTGCCACTTCATTACACCCAGGTGCCTAGAATGCTACTTAAACTATTTTATGTGTACCAATATACAGTGCCTTATATCTCAAGTGCTTTGAGAACTTTTTACAAACTCCACAGTCTTAAACACAAATGATTCACAGTAGTCATTTTTTCCACCACTGTAATTTCTTGCCATTTCTTGTGTGAAATGCGGCAACCATCTTACAGCGCAATGGATAAGATACTGTGGTGACTAATACTCTCTAAATACTTTGGATCAATGCTGTCAAACCCATTCTATGGAAGGGGCTGATTCCACTTTTAATTATGGTCCGTGGCCGAGGTCTAAATGTAAGACCACGTTCTCCCCTCACTCCGCAGTTGATTTACCTCTGTCTGCAGGAGGTTTGCTCAGAGGTAGAACCTGGCCTTTGTGTAGTAGTTAGTCTTTGCTTTGTATGCCTTATTTAGAACTACACATTAACCCCAAAGTTTTATTAACGGGGGTAAATCTTTGGAGTGTTGCTAAATGTGGAATAAAAAAAAAATTACAAAGGAAGACCTGAACCTGAAATAGCAGCAAAATATTTCAGTAACTCAACTGTAAATATTTGTTACACCCTGAGCAGAATGCTGATAGTATTTAAATAAACCTATAAAAGAGAGATTTACCTCTGTGTCACACGCAACCCACAAAGGGCTATATTAAACTCTTAATATTCACAGTGGAGACACTAGGGAAATCCCAATGTATACATAATGCTTGTGGTAAACTACTAATAAATTAATCAACAGACCAAATAATACTTCAACAACAGACATTTAAATTCCTATGGGCAAGTATATCTGTTTCTTTGGAGTTATATTAAAAGTGATATTGGTCTTCAATGAATATTAACATTTATTCATGAGACATTAATGTTTTTTCTATCTAATACGTTTGCTACTATTTTTTCTTTACTACATATTGCTCCTGGAATGATTCCATAACACAATTAGGGGGAAAGAGCAAGTAATCGGTAGACTGAGACAAGTATATAAAATGTATTTAAGGAAAAAAGGGATAAAACTACCCTGAAATTATTTTGTCACTTTGTCTGTGGCTGTGACAGTCATTTCTGAATGCTTCATTTTAGATGGAATGTTAAGTGATATGGATTTAATATGGAGAAATTTGGTGTTGTAATGGATAATGGAAACTACAGATAATTTCTTTAAAATGTTATCCTCATAAGTAGGGCCCTGCCAAATTCACGGCGGTGAAAAATGCATCATGGACTGTGAAATCTGGTCTCCACCCCTGAAATCTAGTCTTTTGTGTATTTTTATCCCATGCTATACAGATTTCAGGGGGGATACCAGATTTCACAGTCCCAAGACACCCAAAAGCGGGCCATGGGCTGTCAAAGGGTGTCAAAGCTATTGTAGGGGGTTCACTGTATTGCCACCTTTACTTCTGCACTGCCTTCAGAGCTGGACAGCTGGAGAGTGATGGATGCTGGCCAGCCACCCATCTCTGAAGGCAGTGCTGCAGCCAGCAGCAGCACAGAAGTAAAATGGCAATACCATACCATGACACCCTTATTTCTGCACCGCTGCTGGAGGTGGCATTGCTTTCAGAGCTGAGGTCCCAGCCAGCAGCCACAGAGCTTCCTGCAGCCAGGGGAATGTTCCTGGAGGTGGGTCTAACCAAGCAGGGGAAAAGGAAGTCCCATCTCTCACCAACCCAGCCAGGACCAGAAGCTGGAGCCTGGCATATGGTAGGAGCCTGTGACGTTATGAGTGTAATATAATATCTCATGACAGGGCCAGAAAGAGTTAATTAACTCACAGCATAACCTGACCTAGGGATGAACCTTAAAAACTGGTTAGAAAGATAGGTAAATAAATAAAGCTTTAAAACGCAAGTCTGCATTGTTAGAGATCTCAAGAGTAAATGTTTGCTCAGGTCTTGTGGTGTCAGCAAACAAGTCTTGTCTATATGTCTCTTTAAAGGTTGTAGTAACCTGTAGCTGAACTGTTTAATGGATAAATTACCCTGTGCTAATTGCCATGATGTTTAGAGGAAGGAGAATTAAGCCTGTTGTTTTCTCAGGCCAAAAGGCTGCTGAAAATGTATAAGAACCTGGGACATGATCATACTTCATCTCAGATCTACTTTGGTTTCATGAGGGAGGAACCTTAAGCCATAAGGATTGAGATCCCCAGTCTTTGACTGGAGCCACCCTGAATATGGACATTGGACTATAACCTGTGGACTATTTCTAAAAGGACGTTTGGCAACTACAAGCTCACCTCTGCTATGTATCTAAACCTCAAGAATTGAATTCAAGTCTGTCTGTGTATTGATCTTTTAACCAACACTCTCTCTCTTTTCTTTTTTAATAAATTTTAGCTTAGTTAATAAGAATTGACTATAGCGTGTATTTTGGGTAAGATCTAAGTTATAATTGAACCTGGGTATGTGGCTGATCCTTTGGGATTGGAAGAACCTTTTCTTTTATATGATGAGATAAGATTCTCAGTAATCATCATCATATCTGACAGGTGTGTCTGGACGGAGGCCTGAGGCTGGGTACTTTAAGGGAACTGCGTTGTTTGGACTTCTGAGTAACCTGTATGGTAATATAGAAGTTGTTTTGTGCTGGCTTGGAAAATCTAAGTATTGGAATATCCACCAGCGTTTGGGGTTTGTCTGCCCCGTTTTGTTTGCAGTTCACCCTGATTGAGTGACCTCAGCTGGCTCCAACAGGCAGTACCGTCACAGAGCCCTCCGCCAGGGCGCCCCAGCCCTGCTTCTCCCCATCTCCAGGCCAGGTGCTCAGGTGTTTAAAGGGGCCTTGGGATTGTTGTGTTGTGCCAGTCCATCATTGACCCAATATTCCATCAACTGGGAACTACCTCTATAGATCTGCTCAGCACAGAGGCAATTCTGGCTGTTGGACTTTATTGCAAATGTCCAGTCAACCTCAGATCCATCTCCCAGTCTTCCCATACATAACTCAGAACCATGGTCAGATGTTGCACCCAGACCCAAAGTCATTACACTTAAAGTTATGGATATTGGCTGGTTGAGCATTACTGTCTGAAGAAACTGCTCCCAAGAAATTCAAGACATTCTCATACAGAGCAGAAAGCCATCTACTATGAAGACATACTCCTCAAAATGCAAAAAGTTCCCCATATGGGTAGTTCGGTACAATCTGGAAGAAGTAGCGGTCCCAATAGCAACAGTCCCACATGCTGCACTTGAAACATGTTGGATTGGCATTTAGTTCTCTCAAGGTCCACCTAGTAGTAGTATTGGCTGGCAGGCAGCATAGGTGTCCTAGGTCTTTTCATACCAAGTGGCATCAGAGTTCCTCAATGGCCTCCTGCATACTTGTTCACCTGCTAAAGACATGACTCAAATTTGGGACCTACATATTGTTCTTCTAAAGCTCATGGAGCTTCCTTTTCAGCCACTGTCATTTTTTCAGTAAATTAACCTCAAGATGTGTGGGCTTTTTTCTTCTCTGGAATTTATTAGTTCAGTGTGGATGGTCAGTGAGCTCTAAGTCCTCATTGACTGACCTCCACAACCTTTCACAGGGACAGGGTTGTGCTGAGGCAAGACTCTACGGTCATCTCTAAGGTGGTGTTGAAATTTAACCTAAATTGAACAATTAACCTATCAGTCTTCTGCCCAAAGCCACCCTCA
Source organism: Platysternon megacephalum (assembly GCA_003942145.1). NCBI lineage: Eukaryota > Metazoa > Chordata > Testudines > Platysternidae > Platysternon > Platysternon megacephalum. Next base: position 7,932,108 of record QXTE01000023.1, on the reverse strand, counting down.
ACACTGGGAGAGAAGTTTGAATTTTAGAAATTTCCAGAGCCTTGCTCTATTAGTTTAACAGGACAAAGTCTTTTAGAGTATGTATACAGTCCCCATAGTGTCCTCAAGCGCAGAAGTCTACACAGCAAAGAAACAGTCCTGCAGCCCGAACCCAAGTCGCCTGGCATAGGCCAGCCACGGGTTTTTCTTTGCTGTTTAGAAATACCCTGAGACTGTCTCCTTGACGCTGTTACCGTATCCAGCCTATCAAAAGGCCAAGCCATTTTTGTCACAGAGAATCTCTTAAATAGATCACACAATGTATTTCAACCTGCTGTCAAAGAGAAGGTGAGCCTCTCCCTCAGAATGGAAAGGTATACTCCAACAGGGCAGAGGTAGCATTGTCAGCCTGCTTCAAAAACATGCCAATATCTGATATCTACCAGGCAGCAATGTGGTGCAATCCACTCATCTTTGACAAACATCACACCCTTGATATGTCAGCGAGGTATGCTGCCAAGTTCAGGAGAGCAATGCTTCAATCGTTATTTGACTAATGCAGCTGATGAAACTCTTCATTCCCATCCTCCAGAGAGGGTACTGCTTCCCAGTCACCTAGAGTGGAATCCACGCTGAGACATACTCAAAGAAGAATGAATGGTTACTTACCCTACAGTAACTGTAGTTCTTCCAGATCTTATAACATCTTCAAGAATCTCAGTTACCATAGGATAAGTAACTGTTCTTTTCCACATACTTCACTGTGAATCATTTCCTCAGGGGAGCATGCTGCTTACAGTTGCTCCTTCACCCTACTCTGCCTGTTGTTACACACACATGGATTTTTTTTCAAAATGGTGAAAAGTAGTAGGCAGATATGGAGATTCCAGAACTGGTAGTTGCCATGATGTGAATTGTGTATAACCCTTATTAGGATTGATAGACCAAGTAGCAAAATATTTGTTATTTTCTTGAGGTTACCCCTGTTTTTCTCAAGACTATTGGAATCTAAAACACCCGTATTTCAAGCATTGTGTTCAGTGAGGGCCTTTTACTTTTATTTCAAATGGGATTTGCTTTTACTCTTGCATAAATATCAATTATACAAATACACAATCTAATCTGTCTGATCTGTTCAGTTTTCTTCTGGGATATGTTGTTTCTAGGTAGAAGGAATGCTGAACTGACATAGTATTTTAACCATTCCAAAATTAGACAAATCATTGATTGATTCTTTAAGAATATATCATCACATGAAACACTTTACCCTGTGATTCCTGAGTTGTCTTGTTAAATGCAAGTTCTGCACTTCATCAGCTGCTGTCAAACTCTCACAGTTAGCATTATGAGGATGTCAGTCATGTGATCCAATGCCTCCTTCCCACTTTGACTATCTATATTCCAGCTGTTCATGTGTTTGCTTTAGGAAGTATGTAGTAGTTATCTATACTGGGGAACTTATTTATAACTTGTAACTTGGGTGTCCCCTCATCTAAATGTAGTATAGTAACTTAAAGGAACATTCACAGCTATTTAATATCCTGCCTGGCTGCATTCAAGTTCCCCTACTGGTCTGAGTGAAGCCCCGACTGAAATAGTGCTAAAAGGTTAACAGCACAGCAGTCTTTTTCAAACAAATATCACCAGTAGCAATTGTATTAAACTGATGGGACTGCAAACCTTGCACAGTACCTTTAATCTGATAAATTCCTTTAGTCTGAGGAATTTGCTCTTGCTGCGTTTTGAACCTTGCTCTCTTGGTTTCAAATGCAGCTGCCCTCCACTCAACATCAATCTTGTATCTTTTACAAAAGTATATGTCCAGTATCTTCATTCTTATTTCAGGAATAAAAATTACATAGTTTATTTTTTCCTTTGTGCCTGTTACGTTATTGGTTGGTCATGTTTTTCCCCAAACTTGGGACTGATTCTCCTCTGACACCAGCTCTACAGGGTTGTAGCTGCCTGCACTTTAATGGAGTGGCTCCTGATTCACACTAGTATAAGTGAGATCAGAATCAGGACACTTGTGTTAGATTTGATGGAATAACACCCCACATTTTTTAAATAATGAAGCATTCTTACATGGTTAGAGAAGCCAGGCTGTCAAATGTATTTCTGTTTTTTTATAATGCATTTAGAAAATATATGTAATACTTTTAGTTTATATTTTGTTTATGGCTTAGATACTTTTATATACTATTTCTATTTGAAGGCATTCTAATAAAAATTGCTACTTTAAAATAGCCAAGGAAGTCTTTATGACCTAAGAGAGAATATATAAATAACTAACTCATTCAGTACATCTCCATCTTCTAGCTCATCACTCATCAGCCACAAACTGTAAGGCTGAGACACTTTAAATCATTCAAATGTATACATAAATAGCATTTTATAAGGGCTTTTATAGTTAACCTAGCTTCCCTGAATGAGTTCTGAACTTCAGCTCTCGTTCTCCCCGACTTCAATTTTCCATGTCAAAAATGAACATAATACATTAGTTTGATTAGTAGCAAACTGTTCTCTGAAACTTCCCTGTCCCATGTGTAAATATAGAATTTACCTACTATGCTTTTGATGTCAATTGCGCACCTCCTCATAACTCTGAATGAAGTGCCATGACTGTGGCTAGCATGGGAAGTAATCATGCAGCTTTGAGTGAGAAAAATCAGAAGCAGTTTTGTGTATTTGAAGAACAGCACATAAGTACAGGTCTGTCGCATCTTAGGCACATTTAACATGTGCGATTTCAGCTTTATGTGGTCGGCAAAAACAAGAAAAAAACAAAAAAAAAGAGAGAAAAATAACAATTTAAATACTGTTTCTGTAGGGCGGGCGATTCTGCCCGCCATTACACTCAATGTAATTTTGACTATACGCGGTTTTCGCTTTAGGCGCTGACCGCGGAACGTAACCCCAGCGTAAGATGAGACAGACCTGTATGTGTTAAAGTATTCTCTAATTATATTTTAATAATTAATGCCAGAATAATTTAAATTAAAATATAGAATAAGAAATGCAGATACACTTAGTCACAAACAAAAGTATAGGCCCCAATTGTGCAGTTATGCCAGCCAGGTAGACCCTGGAGTCTGGTGGGGCTCTGCCTGGGCAGCTGCCCACATACAATTCCAGGATAGGGCCTTAGTTGAAAAGGTTGATGTTCAAGTTATTTTAATGGAGCCCAGCTGTCACTTTCCAAGCACTTACATTGTCTTTACAAAAAGTATATCTTTAAAAGCAAAACCCACAATTATCAGCCTGAAAATGAACAATTAAAGCAGCAGTTTGAGGTGCTTTTTGAGCTGAGCCCCTGCTTTGAGTTACTATTTTTGGTTGAGCCCACTCCAACCCAGACTAATATAGACACATGCAAAAGTATGCTTGATAGCCTACTCATAAACCTAACAGAGACCATAACACAACTTGAATTAAATTACCTGCACCTGTAAGTTTCAAATACACAGATACTTACCAATGACACAGCCAAGCTTTCCTCATCAGTGGGCTGCTTCTACCTTGCAGCCATGATGCGCTGCTAGGGCAGAGCCAATTCCTGTCCTTCTGTCCCTCCCACTTCAGGTGTTCAGGGTGGGGGAAGGCATGTGCGATGGTCTCTGGGGATGGTGCCAGCACTGGGAATGGAGGCTGCCAAGAGCAGGAATTGGCACAGCCACAGCGGATGGTGACACTGACCCACAGGTCGGTTGGCCCACTGAGGTGATTCAGGGTGGAGGTGGCATTTCCTCCCTGACCTCAGTGCAGGCTAGTACAAGCTGCCTGATATCACAACTCTTGCCTCAGAGAAATTAGTATTTTTTGGGAGAAATGTGGTGGTGATGGGGTTTGAAAATGCCTCTCACAAAAATGAAGTCTTAACAATGAAGTGGCAATAGTTGTATTAGATTAGAATATTTGTGTACTGTACAGCAAATATGAAAAGTCATAAAACAATCTCAAGTAAGGTCCATTTAAGTAGAGTTCAGTACCTTTTCATGTCACTCACGGCATATGTATTATTAATGGTTCAGTAATTTTTTTTTTAATAAAGCTTTTCTATAAAAAGAGCACTTGCTGATCATAGCTAGAGTGGCAGTGACTACTATAATTAAGTTTTTAAGGAAGTGATTCCATTCCAACCTTTTGTTTTTAGTCACTTTCTGAAATATTCAGTTTCACGTTGAAATTTTTAATTTGATGTCTGCCCCAAGGTGAAAATGTCTTTAAAAGAGTAAGAGAAATGGTTTGACCTTTTTTGAGTTGCAAGGATGGGGGGTAGGGGGGGAAACACACTTTCTGCTCCTACTTATTTAACAGCCTGGGCCAATTGCTTTCCCTCTGCTTGGACTCACTAGTCAGAGTGACCAATCATCGGCTTCATTTGAACCAAACTATTTTCTTTCATTTATTCTTCCCAAACTTCTGGTAGCTCACAAAAGTTGATCTATATTTTCTCATTGTAGAGAGGGAAATTACATATTTCAGACAGAAGTGCCGTAATAAGATGTTTTATTGGTTCTGATTGCTGGTTACAAGAAAGACATGCATAACCTGGAAAAACTAACTAAGGATCTGATTTTTGCAAACATTTAATGTAAAGTCACTCATGTGAGTAAGTTGTAGTCCCATTGAAGTTAATGGGACTACTCATGTACATAAGTGTTTGTATGAATGGGTCCTAAATTAACTTTAAAGGGAGACTGAAACAGACTATACACAAAATGTTGTCTAATCTACAAAGTAAACAGTCTGAAAAATAATTGTTCTGTAATCTTTTTGGTTTACTATAAATCTCAGGTGCTGTTTGTGAAAATAGATTTTTAAAAAAAAAGAAGACTTGTGATATTTAAATTGACAGTATTCCTTAAATAGAATCTAATTCCCACTGGCAGCTAGGGATTCTATTTCCCCTAAAATCTTGTTCTTATTTCTTGCATATTAGAAGTATTTACTCTGTATTTCAGAGTTTGCCTGAGAGCAATCCTGGATGTGCTTGTAGTCTCCCTACTTTTATGTGACTGGCCATGGACGTACTGTTACATGTCTATTATTAGCTTCCTTTTTTTAATAATTCTTCAGCCTATGTCTTTAGACTACTTCATTTTCTTTGACAATCCCAGTGGACCAGATCTGTAGCTGGTGTGCATGGGCATAGCTCCATTGATTTCAATGAGGGTATGCTGACGTACACTATTTGAGGATCCAGACCTCTATCCTCGGGGAGTGGATTAGCACAAACATCTTCAGCCCAACTACTTTCACCTGTGAAGATGACTGGTGATACCATGTTCTTAATGTTGATGTCTTTTTATGTTCAAATAAATGTAGCTAAGGAAAATGTCTCTTTACCATATGCCATATGTTCTACAAACCAGAAATAAAATGAAATGGTTACCAGAAGTGACACATGATGGTTACCAGAAGTGACACAAGGTTTGTATGACACATGATGTGTTTGAATGCAAGAAAGCTTCTCTATCAGCAGATAGATCTCAGCCTTTCACTAAGCATGTCTAAGATCAGTTTACACAGCTGGGTCTGTGCCAGGTAGATGGGGCACAGGTTCAAGCCATGTTTGTAAGTAGTGTTTCCTTACTCCAATGAAAAGATGTTCATGCAGTGTTATACTTTTACAGAGGATCAGAAAAATTATTTTAAAAATCTTTTATACTATTTCTTATTTTAAGCTCAATGTCAAATTCTATTTGGAGAAAATGACAAATAAAGCTATGGAAATAGTACTATTGATTCAGCATTGATAATTATAGATCCAAAACAAAAGCATTGTGTACAATCCCTGAATAATGTGGCGTGGATATAGTAGTGAATTTGAAGATTTAGCTTAAATGGATTTTTTTTTAAAAGTTAGCTTGAATGCTTCACATTGACTGCACCAAATGCATCCGAAATTATTTTCATGAAATCATAGTACAGAAAGTATAGTACTTCATATGATATGAGTACTAAAAATTAAGTTACAGAGCATTCATAAAGACTCTTCAGAAGCCAGAATTCCACAGAGAGCTCTTAAAGGCGTTAAACTAATTGTATTTGTCTCTTAGTTAGAAATGACTATTTAGAGCAAGAATTCTAGAAACTATACTAATTGACATATACGTTCACTGTACTGATAAAAGCTTTAAGATATCTATGGATGAAACCTGCTAGTAATCTATTGCATTGCTTTTTGTAAAGGTATACTGAATTTTTATGCTACTATAACACAGCACTCGGAAATAGTTAAATGTTGACAATGAATGAATTTTTGTTCAAAGGCTTGCAGTATACTATCAATTCTGAAGAAAATAAACTTAAATTAAAACACTGAAATCTATAATATAGCACATGCACCTATTGTAGTATGTTCATATATCTTGTTCTAAAGATTAACAGGACAATCAATTTCTCATGTAGTAGATGGTCCATGGTCTGGCATTATATATTTTTTAAAGTTTTTGGAAGTAATCATTCTATCCAGGTTGACAATTTCAGAATGAGAATACCTAATGATTCATGATCACATTACATTTTTCTGAAAAACCACATAAATACTGTCCCATTCCCATTAAAACACTATTTACAGCTGGGCAATATTTTGCTCTTTGCATTGGTGTTCAGGTATCCTTTTGATAATGGACAACTGTTCACGTTTTATTTTTGCCAGTTAGCAGCTGTGTTGCACCTAAGAAAGCTATCATGCAGCATCCTTCCTTTCCGTAGTTAGAATTATTGTACATATTACTTTGAATGTCTGAGTGACAGCTACTGATTTTTTTTTGTTTAGTTACATTCTCAGAAGAATACATCCTGAAAAATGTATCTAATTTAGGGCTTGTAAAGAGCAATTAGAGCTACTGTGGTTTACCTGGAGATTTTTGTTTTCTGTCTACTAACCCTAATGGAAATTTCATGAGAAATGTTCCAGCTGACTTCATTTGGCAAACAGATTTTGGAATTTAAAAACTGGATCTATTGAATTATTTGAAATAAACAGAAATAAATCCATTTGAAATAAACAGAAAGCCGTAGTAACCAGAGACCAATTGAAGGATCCTGTTCTGGACTTGCAGCACAGCAATTCCCCTTCTGTCCCACTGGATGGCATTAGGAGAGGCCAGAGGGAGAAAACTGTGGTAGTGGCAACAGCTCCAATTATGGGTGCAGGTGAAAGAGGAAAAAACTCACTCAAATAATGGAGTAGTGTCAGCAGCTAGGCAGGACTCTTGAGGGAGAAGAGTCACCAGCAACCAGACTGGGGAGGTCAGCCAGGTCACAAAAGGGAGGAGTTGGGGCCAAGAGGCTTTAAAGAGGTAATCATAGACTGTCTTTTCCAAACCCCATTTGCCAAGTACTGTATACATGTTTACTACTTTTATTTATTTGCAGTGCCAGACCATGTAATGGCCCCCAAAAAGATCATTGTGCTAGGCACCATACAAACATAGAATATGGAGAGTCCCTATGCTGAAGATCTTACAATCTAAATAGTATTTTCCCAGTTTAAGGTTGCTTTAGACCCCTTTGTGCTCCTGGAGAAGTGCAAAAGGGACCTAGTGTAGCATGGGCGAGGATTGTTTAATTTTGGTGACAAAGTGCCAGTAGGAAGCATGTTTTTTCTTAACTATATTGTCATATAAAGTTGTATTACTCCAAACCACCCCCAATTATGAGTTAACTATAAAAATGAGAAAGAGGGAAATAGACCATCCATACTGGGTTATCTGCTCTGTTCCTTTGTCAGTGTAGGATTTATTCCTTGCAGTATGTCCTCCATTTGTTTAAGCCAGTTTTATATAAAGAGAGATTGTGCTGTAGTCCATTCTGTGAGCAAAGAGGCTAACCTTCAAAATAAAAGATGGTGATTGCTTTCAACAGGTCTTTTGCATATTCCACATCAGAAGTAAAGTTATTAGGTTGGTTAAATCAGTAAGTAAAATCCTTTTATTACTATTTGAATATTGACAACATAGCAGAATTTTGAGATGCCTACACAATTCATCACTAAATTTCATCACTGACCTTCTAGTGATCTGCAACACACCATCCATCCATCCCCTCACTGGTCATCCCCTTCTACAATGACCCTCTGCATTCCTTCCATAATAACTTTCTGAAGGTTATTTCCATCTCCCTGCCTAATATGACTGTGACTGATAGCACCTCTGTATTCATACCCTACACATTATTGTAATAATCTTTGTGCAAACTATGCCTTGTGAGTATCATTTAAAAATGAACACATTGATACTTAATACTTTGTGTAATGTATATACAAAATGCATATTAGGAGTTATGAATATAAGATGAAATGATGAGTAAAATGTGTTTACCAAACCTGTTTCTCAAAGACCAAGGGCAAGCTGATACCTCTAGCCAGAGGTCATCAAAGCTGATTGGCAGTGACCTGTCAAGGGGCCATTCTTTGGCAATGAAGTGGGCAGGAACAGATGGATCTGCATTTTAGCAAATAACCACGGGGAACCTATTTCACCTCAAGACTTCATGTCTCCTTCCTCGCAGCTGGAATGAATTTTATCTAGGGGTATCCCTCAGGAAAATGCATTTTAAAGAATGACTGGACTATAAAAGAGGGGACACACACACACACACACACACACACACACTCTCTCTCTCTCTCTCTCTCTCTCTCTCTCTCTCATATGACAAGGAACCAGCACTGTAACTCTTGGGGAAGATTCTGACCTGAGAATCCGGTTAGCCACGTTACTGGGAATCTCTGGTAAGGATTTTACCTTGAATCAAGTCTAGCTTGTTAAGTTTTAGCTACTAGAAAGTGTTTAATCTTTACTTTCCTTGTAACCATTTCTGATTTTATTACTTGTATTTACGTAAAACCTATATCTTTGTAGTTAAATAAACTTGTGTTGTTTTTAATCTAAGCTAATCAAATGTTTTGTGTTTAAACTGAACTTTAATATTGACCCTTTACAGGGCCAATGGACCTTTAATATCTGAACTGTCCCAGAAAGGGCTGGACAGTGCAGAACACATGTTTTTGGGAAAATTTGGGACCCAGGAGTGCGTTGGAGTCACCCTGCAAGTAGTAATGAAGGCTGGCGGAAGCCAGAGTGTTGCTGACAGGCTGCTGGGGTCAGAGTTGCTGATCCAGGGCTGAAGCTATACACAGACACTCAGGGTGTGACCTGTATGCTGGTAGGCTGTTTGTTGGCTGGCCCAGGTCGGAAGCTACAACAGCAAATCATTTTGAGGCACCCAAGGTTGCAGGGCAGGTGGTGACACAACCCCTCACTGGTCTGGATTGAACCCCAGAATGTGACAATGACCAAAGTACATAAGTTTGGGTCTGTTATTTCCTGATTCCAGGGTCTGCTTCTCTCAACAATATTTCTAACAAGACATTTGGTTTTTTTCTGTCCAGTAGATATGCAGGAGTCTTTACCAAAAGCAAATTTCAAAACCTTCAGGGGTTTTTTTGTCAGCAGCATTAACTTTCCACAATTCACATCCATAAATTGTTTGGATTTTAAGTTATTTCATAAACAACATGCTAAGTTTTTTGACTGATAGTGGAGAGAGAAAAATGGTTTATTTTGTTGTTGTTTGTTTTACAATGTTCTGGTTCAAACATGTTCAACCAGAAATTTTCTTGGTACACACACTTTTAAAAAGAGCTATATATATTTCACTTTTGGAGCATGGACTACACATTTTTTCTCTCACATATTACAGTGCCTACACTTATTACTATTAGACCAAACTCATTTCACACTTTCAGAAATAATCACACTGATTATGCTTTTTGCAGGGCCGTCTTCCTTATAGTACCTATTGCCAGAAAGTATCAATGAAAAGGACAAGTTGAAAAGGAAGAAGCACCTAAGCCTTATTTTGTGTGTGATCGAGCTTTTAATGCAAATTGTATCTACTTTTGCAGTTTCTTGAGACTGTTCTCAGGGAGTCAGGTATTAGTCTTTTAATCCTAATTCACCTTGCAAAAGTTAGTTATTCTTCTGCTCCCTTACCCCCATCTCAAAGATTTGAGCAGGGTAATTTAGGATTAGTAATTACAGCTCTAGAGAATGTTTTGTAATGCTGCTGATAGTTTAACACAGGGATCGGCAAACTTTGGCCCACAGCCCGCCAGGGTAAGCACCCTGGCGGGCCGGGCCGGTTTGTTTACCTGCCGCGTCCGCAGGTTCGGCCGATTGAGGCTCCCAGTGGCCGCGGTTCACCGCTCCAGGCCAATGAGGATGGCGCATCCCTTGGCCCGCGCCGCTTCCCGCAGCCCCCATTGGCCTGGAGCGGCGAACCGCAGCCAGTGGGAGCTGCGATCAGCCGAACCTGCAGATGCGGCAGGTAAACAAACCGGCCCGGCCCGCCAGGGTGCTTATCCTGGCAGGCCATGTGCCAAAGGTTGCCGATCCCTGGTTTAACACTTTGATCACCAGCAAACTAGTTTTACATTAGAGCTCTGTGCAGAAAGGTAATTCTATGTTGTGAAGGTTTTCAATATTTAAAAAAAAAAAAAATTCAGCTTTCAAATGAAAACCAAAAATTTTGATTTTGTCTGTGAAAGGGAACAGTGCCGTGGCCCCTGGAAGCTTAGGCTGCTGAGGCGCCATTAGCCTGGAGAGTGAGAGACAGGGCTTCCAGGTCACTGGTTCCCTTGTAACTGGCCTGGTGGGCTGAAGGGGAGCTGCGAGCCTTTGAGTTTAGGAGCCATGGCTCCCAGCTCCCCACTAATCCGCTAGGTGAACTGCCTAAGAGACAGGATCTGGGGTCCCGTCTCCCCAGCTCAAAGCCGGGAGGGTGAGCTGGCAGGAAACCAGGCAGGGTTCTGTCACAACCCTGCCTGGGTTCTGTTGCAACTTTGTCAAAACCAGTCTCCGCGAAATATTTCGATTTTGCCAAATTGGCATTCTCAGACACCTTCTGTCAGACATTTTCCAGTTAGTCTATTTAACATACCATGTGAAACTTCACTTGAAAACAGAAACATGCTGGATCTGTGTCATAGGCTGTCTGGCTGGTGCTTTAAGGGGAGTCAGACTCAGCTATGACTGTGAAATAAGTTATCCCTCAGCTGATCTTCATCTGGTGACCTAATTACCACTAGTGATCCCAGCCCTGAAAGAGTCAGAGGACTTCATAGCCAGTGAGAACTCAATCAGAGGTAGGAGGCTCCTGTTGGAGAGACCCTACAGAAAACAAGTTAGGGTCCTGTGGGAGGCCCTGAGATATGTCTTGTGAGAAGTAAAGAGGTCCCTGGGAGAAGCTGCTGGAGTGTCTTGAGAGGGGAGTCAGTGGGAAACCTGTCGGGAGGAAAAGAGTCTCCAGGGCAAAGGCTGGGGAAGTCAGTGCTCAGTTAAAAGGAGCAAAGAAGAACTCTGCAGGCCCATTGGAATATGGGCAAAGAACAGGGAGCATCAGTGAATCATAGCCTATGAGAGGGTCTCCGGGGAAGCCAGTCTGAGAGTCAGCTCTCTGCAACAGAGTCATAAGGACTTAAAGGTATCCCAGAAGGGGGCAAGAGCTGAGCCCAGAAGGCAGGCTGAAGAATAGCCTAAGAGGGGCAGAAGCAAGGTTTGTTCATTTTTTGGTGGTTTAATTGGATTTTGTTACCTTGGAAGGGGATTGGACTGAAAGATGAGCTGGCCAGAGGGCTGGCCATGGAAGATGTAGACAAAGATGGGCCATCACAGGGACAATGAAGTGGTCAAGGAAGGGGTGCTGGAGATGAAGACCCCTGCAGTGCCACAGTGTGATGACAAAGAGTGGTGAATTAAACTGCTTATAGTCTAGTTCTAAACTGCCTTGTATCTTGCTTTCCATTCCAATTTGGTAGTGTTTTATATTCACTTCACAATCACTTCGTATAAATGCAAATGTGTAAACAAAATGTGAGTCAGTGGAGAATGAGGGCCACTGTATTTTGTATGTAATTTACATAAGGTGCTAAATTATTTAAATTAATTTTTGTCCTCCGATGTGTGGCATGACCACTTTATGCCTACTTTTGTCATCTGTAATAGCTGTGTTCTTCTTCAAGTGATGGTCCCTATATGGATTTCACATGTGGGCATGCATGCGTGCCATGCGCCAGAGCCAGAAGAATTCTGTAGCAGTGTCCATTGACCCCCATGTGTGTCATGCAACATCCTTGTGTCCACAGCCAAGGCTACAAAAGGCTGTGAAGGTTGACACCACTCCAGTTCTCCCTGACCGCCACAGGGCCAGAGTCGGAACCCCAGTTCTTCCGTTCTCTTAGCCTAGCTAAGAGAGTTGATTGTCTGTCCTTTGTTCTTGTATAAAGTTGTAGATAGTATTTTTCTTGTTATTATAATGATTAGTTTGTAGTTGAAGTTTGCTTTTTGGACTCCTGGGAATTATGCCCCGGTAAGTCTGCTTCAAAAACTGTGCTTAGTGCCTGTGCTCCTTCTCTGTGAGCAACAAGCGCCAATGATTTTTTTACTGCCTCTGTGAAACCCCATGTTGTCACTTGCTGCACCATTTGCCATTTGTTCCCCCCCCGAATGTGGGAAGCCAGGGAACTTCATCTCTGTAAGTTCCTACGCCTGTGAAACTTCTCCTGTCCCTTCCCTGGTGCCCCATGTCATCTTTGCTGGCCATCTTGCCTGTTCGCCCACAATTGGGGCAAGATCACCACAGACTGCTGGGTACTGGACATTATCCATCAGGGGTATTCCATAGAATTTCTCTTGTTCTCTCCTTGTCCTCCATGGTGGACATGGAGACCCCTCTCCCCCCCATCAAGATCTCCTCTGACAGGAAGCAGATGCCTTTCTCTGAAAGGGCACCATAAAGCTGGTCCCCCTCCATTACAAGGGTTGCAGTTTTATTCCCCGCATTTCCTCATTCTGAAGAAGAGAGGGGACCTCTGCCCTATTTTGAATCTGCAGGTACTCCTCACTTCTATTGTTGCCACCTTGCACCACAACCCATGCACCTCCATCTGCTCATGTTTTTCCCTCTTTGGCCACATGGTGGCCTTTATCTCCATAACACCCTATGCCCTCCTCCACATATACTGCCTTCAGATGTTGTTCCTGTCTATCTACAAACCGCAGATGGACTGCTTGGACAAACCCTTCCCTGGACTGTCCTGGCCTCCCTCACATGGTGTACCGACCCATCCAAGGTCCTGGTCGATACCCCCTTTACACCTCACACCCCCCATGATGCTCTCACCAAGGATGCCTCCCTCACCAGTTGCAGTGCCCACCTGAGTGGCAACATGGCCAGGGCCTCTGGAAACCACAAGAAGCCAGGATGCATATCAGTATCCTGGAATTGAGCTGCATATCTTGCGTGTCAAATGTTCTTCCGCCTCATATGATCCCATCACATTCTACTGCTCTCTAACAACATGGCAGCAGTAGTCTATATCAAGAAGCAGGTGGTGCCAAGTCTCCCTCCCTCTGTGCAAAGGCTGTCCACCTATGGAACTGGTGCATCAAGCACTGTGTCACGCTCCAGGCCGCATACCTCCTAGGTGCCCACAACTCCCTTGCGGACATGCTCAGCTGGTCCTTCTCTGTGACCCAGGAGTGGGAACTTCATGATCCTATCCTACAGTCCACTTTCTGAAGATGGGGCATCCCATGATGGTACCTCTTCTTTGCGACCAGCGAGAGAAACACTCTCCCTTTAATGCTCCAAGAGGGTTGTGGGAGCGGATTCATGGGGTGATGTGCTTCTCCTCCCCTATACCCTCCCCTATACCAGCGACCTCCACTATACCCTTCCCCCCAAGATTCACCAGGACAAAGTGGTGGTCATACTGATAGCCCACTTTTGGCCTCGCCAATATTGGTTCACAGAACTCCTCATCCTCTCTGCTCACCCCCTGATCCTCCTTCACACACCCAGATTTCCTCATTCAGGTGCAGGTACTACTCCAGCACCCCAACCCAAGCCCACTCCACCTCACGGCTTGGTGTTTGGATGCAGCTTGTGAGCAGACCAGGCATGCTCTAGCCTGGTGCATGAGGTCCTCACACATAGCAGGAGGCCATCTGCCAGGGTCTGCTATGAAGTGAAATGGAAACATTTCACCACCTGGTCTCACCGCCACCATTACCTGCTCTGCTCTGTATCCATTCCTATTCTCCTTGACCACCTTCTCCAACTCAAACTGTTGGGTCTTGCCCACAAATCCATATGGATCCACCTGGTGGTGGATTCCTCCCTCTGGAGGATGGTTCCCCTGTCTTCGCTCACCCGACCACCATTCATTTCCTCAATGCCTTTCCATCAGTGCTCAAATCTGCCCCTTCCTGGGACCATAATATTGTTCTCTCTGCCTTCACCAAACCACCCTATAAACTCCTCATGACATGCTCTCTCTCCCTCCTCTCAATTAAGGTAACCTTTCTTGGTGGCCATCACATTGTTGCAATGCGTTAGCAAATTGGCAGCCATGGTGGCTGACTTCCCCATCTTCCACAAGAACCAGATCTCCTTATGCTTGCACCTCGAATTCATCCCTGAGGTGGTGTCCATGTTCCACCTCAACCAGTGCATCCACCTCCTGGCCATCTATCCCAAACCCCACGCTTCCCACAAAACCAGAACATTGCTCTCTCTCGACATCCGCCATGCACTGGCCTACCTCCAATGCACCCAGGCTCTTCATTGCCATTGCTGAACATTACAAAGGACAAGCCCTCCCCTTACAGCACCTCTCTAAATGGATCTCCCATACCATTTACAAATGCTACACTCTCTCCAAGGTACCTCTACCTCCTGGAGTCACGGCTCGCTCCATGCAGGCATGCACCGACACATTTGCCTGTCTTGTGGATGTGCTGTGGCCGGACATTTGCCAAGCAACCACGTGGAGCTGTGTCCATACCTTTACCTGTCACTACAACATCGCCCAAGCACCGGCAGCCGATCCGGTCATTGGCTTCACTGTCTTGCAGACTGTAACTTTTCATGAGTCATCACACCCACCTCCACGTTGATCACTGCTCGCTACTTACCCACATTTGGAATCCATATAGGGACCATCACTCAAAGAAGACGAGGAGGTTTACATGTAACTGGAGGGTGGGTCTTCTAGATGTGTGGTCCCTATTTGGATTCTAATACCCGTCCTCAATTCCCTCTGCTACGGACTATGTTGCTTTAGAGGTAAGAGGGATATTGAAGCAGCGTCGACCCTCACAGTCTTTTATATCTCAGCTGCGGAAATGAGGATGATGCACATGCAAGTCAATGGACACTGCTAAAGAATTGTTCTGGCTCCAACGCATGGCGTGCATGTGCATTCATATTTGGAATACAAATTGGAACCACACATCTGAAATAACCTCTAGTTACAGGTAACCTCTTTTTATCACTATAAATTTACTTGGGTGAAGCTGAGCAAAGAATTTTACTTTAAGAGCTAAGAGCCCAATCCTGTGCAGGCCAGTGGCAAATGTTACATAAGTTTTAAAATAGGATAAGAATCCGATTAATCCTGGTCTTGTTAATGTCAATGGAAAAATCCCTAATAACTTAAATGGGACCAGGCTTTGGCATAAAGTGTCTTATATATTCTTACTTAAGCAAGTGAGTAGTGTGAGTACTTTTGTATGGACTTCCATTACTCTTCAGTTTTGGAGAGAGGGTTGTGTGACATTCCTGTTTCTCAACCCAAAGATATTATAGAAAGCTGGCCCATCTTTCCTGGACACACTTGATGTTAGAGCCTAATAGGGCCATTCCTGAATCTGCCAGAGGAGGTAACTTAAGAAGTATGAACCATTTCCTCCCCCAGTGAGTTGAGTCTGCTTCCTTTGCAGTGATCCCCCTTGTCTCTATCACCCTGCAAATGCATCTATATTCCAGTTCATGACACAGCCCCCAATCAGAGTTCCATTATTATTTATTTATTATTTGTATAACCATATTGTCTAGGAGCTCCAGGCATAGACTAGGGCCCCATTGTGCTAGGTGTTGTGCAAACACAACGAAAAGATGGTCCATGCCTCAATTTTTTCTCCTGTTTGTTTTTTCCCTTTTTGGCTAATGATTATGATTCACCTGTATTTGATTATTAGGACTGTGTGCTGTTGGATTGCTTCATTTGTCCAGTGTAGTTCACCTCTGTCAAACTAAGGTGTACACACAAGTTGTGTTACATCCATTTAAAGTGCTATATGAATTAATCATAATAGTTACACAAAGCTAGACGTATAACTAGTCTATTTCAATGTTAATTTGAAATGACTATTCTCAGGGTTGGGTGAAACTATATGAAAGTATGCATAATCTATCACACAATAAAGGTTAAATGAGGACACAGTCCAAATTATGTTCTTGTGTTAAAACTTAAAATAAAGCTAGGTAGCCATTTCCTAAATTTAGTTACCTTCTCAAGATTGAGAATCGGCTTTCTAATTTGATGTATTAAAATCCTAATGTTGAATTTCATTCACATTTTGAATATTTTGTGTGAGAAAAGGGGGGGGGGGAGGTTTTGGAGACTTGTCAGTACATGTATGATGCTGAAAAGAGAGAATAGCCATTGTTCTAAAATATAATACTGAGGGCAAGACTTTTTTCATGTTAATATCTCACAGCAACATTAAAAAAAGTTGGTGTCTGTTGAAAACAGCACCATTTTAGAACTTTTTAATTTCAGACGCAGTTAACTTGTGTCCCCTTCTTTCTGCAATGGGAGCTAATGTTGCAGAACCCTAGAGTTCAAAGTTGGGGTTCTGAGTTTTAACTAAGAGCATTTTTGTAAATTTACAATGCCTATTTGCACATTTCAGTGGTTTTAGTAGAATTCTGGAGGAGATCAGTTATACTTTGAACATTTTAAATGTAGCACTTGTTTGCATTAAAAGCACCTGTGCTCATTAATTGTGAGTACTTTTGAAAGTGCCTGTCAGTCCTGTGTTGCAATTACTAGGCTCTTCTAGTATTCCTGCTACTGTTTGCTGCTAGCCACCTAATGGAAAGTGCTTCATAGAGTTTGACCAGGAACAGCTAGTTTTTTGTGGCCCCTTCATTTAGAAGAATATGTCTCTTGTAAGTGGCACATAGGGATGCAATTAAGTTCATTTTACTCATTTTATTTTCTAGTTCTTAGTGAAGCAGCATTTCTAGTAGTCTAGTGACTGGGCAGCACTCATGCACTGCAAGTTATCGTTGCTGTTTGACTTTCCTCTTTGATTTACTGCCCTTGACCAGCAAAGCTGTACTCTTTTGAGATCCAGAACAGTAGTTTGAGGATTTAATCATATAAGAGAACAGGCATTTTCCCTCCTCCTTGCAGTATGTCTTTTTAGGGGTTGAAATTTTCCTGCAGTGCTTAGCATACAACTTATATGGGTTGTGAGAATATCCAGTAAGAGGCTATTCCAGATCTCCTTTTCTAAATGTGTATTTATAAACAGAATGTCAAAATGATTAATAGATTACAAGGCCTGAAGGGACCATTGTGATCATCTAGTCTGACCTTCTCTATAGCACAGACTATAACACTTCCCCAAAATTATTCCTGGAGTATAGCTTTTAGGGGGGGGAAATCCTATCTTTTTGTGATTAATTTTGTTTAATTTTCGTAAAGAAAAAAATAATAAAAATACAATAAGATAAATGACCTACAGCTTGTATATACTGCACATTTCACAGGCTATCCAATAAAATTATGCAATTACACAACTTTACAACTTGTCAAAGCTGCAAGACCAGACAATACAAAACCAGACAATATTACAGAGACATATCATGTTAGGGTGGGGGTAACAATTAAAATAAATACATTAAAGACATACACATGTAACCCCAGGTTCCTTCCTGGGTTACTCAATAGCAAGCAATGCTCACCTGTGTGCCTATGCACTCGGTGATGTTGACAGTAAAGGAAATCTGAGTATCCCAGTGCTGCTATTGGATAGGTGGGAATCCTCTATACACCCCTCTGCTGAAGTCCTTTTACTTGCAAAGAAATTAATCTTGGTGGTGCCGTGACCTGGCCAAGCCTTGTACACACTCACTGGAGTGCCTTGGGAACCTCCAGGAATAAATCTGAGCTAATCTATGCAATGGTACCAAAAGTAACAATCATAAACAAGATATGCTTAGATTAAATTTAGCACACTTTTACTTAGCAATTTAGAAAAGCATGATAAAACAGATTGGATTAAAATGCCACAACTACTTTAAATCAGGAGGGGGTGCTTCAATAAATTAAATGCAGTTTACAGTAGTAAATAAAACTTAACCAAATTACGTTTACACTAGCAGCATTTACCCCATCTCTGAGCATGCACTCCTCCTAATTTCAGAATCCTAGATGCTTGCATGGGCATACTTGAAGATCTTGAAGCTAGGGACAGCACTCTGTAGGTAAAATAGTCCAACCAAGGCAACAAGGGGCAGAATGATTCTAATTTGGGATTGTTACAAGATGCACAAGCCCACTGAAGAAGGGAGGTGTCATAACCCGAGATCAGTAACCCTGGATCTTGGCTTATTAGACAGTAAGACCACTTCTTCTCTTCTCAGACTCCAGGAAACCACTTCAAGTTATGTGGCTATCCCCCTTCCCTTGAAAGCACTTTTCCAAACTAAAAAGGTGGTGGGTACTCTCACTGACTTTACTGCAGACCAACCTCAGTCAGTTCTGGTCACAGCCCTAGCAATAGGCTCCTTGGCTCCCTGCTTGGTCAAAGCCCCAGCAGTTTATCAGCTGTAGCTTCTAGCTTTCTAGCAGCAGCATAGCAGAAGCTCCAGGCTTGGACAGAGCTCCACAATAGCAGTTTCCTATTTCCTGACCAGGGTATCAATTACAGAGTCTCACCTGCCCAGAAAAATAGCGCCCACCCCATGCTGCTTGTGCATCTCAAAGGAGGCTTCCTTCACCCCTGGAAGTGGAAGTCTCTCTCTTCTCCAAGGCACGATGGGAATTGTAATCCCTAAGACTCAGTTGCAGCACTCAGGATCTTCCCAAGTAGAACATGTCCAGTTAAATTCAGAGGCCCCTCTAAAAGAGAGTGCCTACACACAAATGCACAAAAAAGAGGAGGGTGCTGGGGGAGCGGGGAGGTGGGAAGGGGGAAGGAAGAAACAGAGAGGGCAGGTGGAATGGAAGTCTGACAATACTTGAGCTATCACAGCATCCTTTATCCAAATAAATCAAGAAATGGGTTCCCAAATTTCTTCAAATTCATATAATTGCTCTGTCCATTGATAAGCTATTCTTTCTTTCACTGCTAACTTAGACAGGTCTAAATACCACTACTCTATTCTAGGCATAAGCCCACTCCTCCATTTTGTAAAATAATTTGTTTGGTAATCATTGCAGGCCTCAAGAACCAAAATCTTTGTGGTGGAGTTGAACCCAGCATAGTAGGTACATAACCTAGGATATAATTTTCAGCTGATATTTGGTTGCTGCAGCCAAACCCTACTTTCACTCTTGTGTCCACCTCTTTCGACAGCTGCCTGAGTATCGGACAGTCCCATAGTATATGTATGCATCAGGGTTTTCTCTTTATTGCAGAGCCAACAAATATCAGAGGACAAGGCCCCCATTTGTAACAACCTATGTGACATCAATACATTTTGAGTAGAATCTTTTGCTGTATCGGGCATAGCCTGAGATCCACAGAAGCATTTTTAACATATTGTAATATGGTCTGACAGTGGGGTTCTTTTAGGGTTATGATAACTTCCCCTCCAGTGCTTGTACAAAGAACTCCAGACCAATGGAGTTCCTCTTCATTAGTAAAGCATACATAGTGGGCCTGGGCTTGAGGAATGTATGACACATTTCCAAGGTTCTCAGTAGCTCTGGGTCCTGTGGAAGGCCTAGGGAATCCAGACCAAATTGGCATGTTAGCAAGTGTTTTAGGAGTAAGTACTCCCACTCCGCTGAGGGTGGTAGGTAATGTTGTTGCTTTAGTGTTAGAAAAGGGACACAGCCCTCATCCCTAACCAGTTGGGAAATGCACATGATACCACTGTTTAGCCCTTTCATAGATTTCCCCTTCCTTCCCCCCAATTTGCAAGTCTGGCTTATCACAGGTAGGTAGGTCCTTTTACAGGACAGTGAGGATGAAATTGGTACCTCTTAGCTAGGATTTCTCAGACCCTTTACACTCCTACTGCTGTAGTCAACTTATATTTCTCCATCGGACAAAAAAAAAGGAACCGAGGAGACCCACAGGGGCAATTGGATGCATTAATACTTGTTCAGTTTCTACCCATGTGGGTATAAGTGTGTTTATCATGCTGGAACCAATTTGACTTCTGTGACATACTAAAAGCATAAATAGCAATTTTGTAAATCTGGGAGACCGACTCTCCCACCTCCTTGGCTATGGGGAGTTGGAGTTTTTAAGTGATAGTCGTTGGAGTTGACCAGGATCCCTCAGAAAGACTTTAAT
Source organism: Platysternon megacephalum (assembly GCA_003942145.1). Classification (NCBI taxonomy): domain Eukaryota; kingdom Metazoa; phylum Chordata; order Testudines; family Platysternidae; genus Platysternon; species Platysternon megacephalum. Next base: position 7,911,736 of record QXTE01000023.1, on the reverse strand, counting down.
AATCTTGTTACATTTTCTAAAGTGAGATGGGGTGTTTAGAATATAGAGGCTTAGGCAGAATATTCATTTTTATTGTACTACCCCATCCCAACATGCTCATCCAGAGAGGATGCCACCTATTTGTATCACTAGTTATTTGAGAAAATACAGGATCTAAATTTATCTCCATTAATCCGTTAAAGTTTCTTGATACTTCTATACCTAGGTGCTTGATTGCATTAGTTAACCTATGGAAATTCCACTGAGGAAAAAACCCCACTATATGACAGCCTGGAGATTTCCAAAAGTTCCATTTTATTTTGTAACCAGGTATTGCACCAAATTTTTTGAATTAGCTGTAGGAAGGCTAGAATAGTGGTTTCTGGTTTGGAGATATTCAAAAGGGCATCGTCTGCATGTAACATCAATTTATACTTCATGGAACCAAGATTATGGCTCGGATAGCTGGATGTGCACATACAGCTATTGTTCAAAAGATAATGAAGATGGTGGGCACCTTTGTGTAGTACCTGTGATGTTGTGCAGTCTATATGGTTTTATAAAAACATGATAATAAGTGAATATAATGTAACTGGAATAGTTTTATAAAAACATAAGTGAATATAATGTAACTGGAATATGCTTCATGCAAAAGGTCTCTTGTAAGGTATCATTACAAAGCTTATAATCTACTGAGTGATCATCCTATTTGTATAAATGTACCACTCTTGTATCTAAAACTAGAAATATAAAATATAACTCTGAGGGCCTATTGTAATTATGCAAAGTGTGGGCCATTAATGGTGGTTTGGAATCTTGATGACTCCCATTAACCAGGACCATTGTCTGCAGATGGCTGTATTTACCTGTGAGTCTTCCTGTATATGTGTGTGCTGGCAAGTGAGTAATGAAGCCTTGCAGTGACATGTGATCATGTCACCTGAACTGGAATCCATCTTTAACCTGGTGCTTTTCCAGTGAGGGGTGGGGGAACCCAGAGGGACAAAGGATTCCCGCCTTATGCAAAAGATATATAAAGGGGTGGAAGAGAACAGAGGGGGAGAGGAGCCATCATGAAGAATCCCCTAGCTATCACCTGAGCTGGAACAAGAGCTGTACCAGGGGAAAGAATTGTGCCCAGGCCTGGAAGGTGTCCAGTCTGAGAAAAAACTTACTGAAGCATCTCTGAGGGTGAGATTATCTGTATTCAGTTTGATTAGACATAGATTTGCGCATTTTATTTTATTTTGCTGGGTAACTTACTTTGTTCTGTCTGTTACTACTTGGAATCACTTAAATCCTACTTTCTGTATTTAATAAAATCACTTTCTACTTATTAATTAACTCAGAGTATGTATTAATACCTGGGGGAGCAAACAACTGTGCATATCTCTCTATCAGTGTTATAGAGGGCAAACAATTTATGAGTTTACCCTGTATAAGCTTTATACAGGGTAAAACGGATTTATTTGGGTTTAGACCCCATTGGGGGTTGGGCATCTGAGTGCTAAAGACAAGCACACTTCTGTGAGCTGTTTTCAGGTAAACCTGCAGCTTTGGGGCAGGTAATTCAGACCCTGGGTCTGTGTTGGAGCAGACAGGTGTGTCTGGCTTCAGCAAGACAGGGTGCTAGAATGTTGAGCTGGCAGGGAAAACAGGAACAGGGGTAGTCTTGGTATATTAGCTGGCAGCTCCCAAGGGGGTTTCTGTGATCCAATCCATCACAGTACCCTAGAAGAGACTGAAGGTATCTGAGATCACACTGTAGGTTTTGAAGTGAGAGGTTGAATGAGAATATAACAGATGGATGTAGGAACTAAATATGGGTCCAAATCCAAATTTTTGTAGGGTATAAAACACATACCTCCACCCCACTCTATCAAAATCCTTTTCTGTATCTAAAGCTAATATCCCATTCTGGGTCGTCTTATTTCAATTCTGTAATATCAATATTGTGATGGCATCTGACAAACCCAACTTGGTCTGGGTGCCTGATAAAACCAAAAGCCTTCTCCAACCTCATTGCCAGAACTTTGCTAATATTTTGACATCACTATTAATAAATTAAATTGGCCTATAATTGGAATGTACTGTGGTATCTCTTCCTGGTTTAGGAATAACTGATATTAGGGCTTCCCTTAATATAAGAGGAAAGTTTCCCTCTAGGAGTGACTCATTAAACAATTTAAGCATCTTGTCAGGCATAAGGTCAAGGAAGTGTCTAGAGGATTTACCTGGAAAATCATCTGGCGTCAGGGGCTTTTGCCACATTCATATTCTTAATTGCCTTAATTAACTCATCCTTCATTAGGGGCATTTCAAGGTTTCTATGCTGGGCTGTAGTAATTTGCAGTGATATAATATTTTTTTTGAAAAATTGATCTAAAAATTGAGGGGTTTGTGTCCAATTTGTACAGATCTTTATAGAAATTAAAGAACTCTTTATTAATATATTTTGTTGACATAGATAATTTACCATGTTTATGGCCGTGATTCTACATGCAGAGGTCTTTTGTCTTACCGAGGAGTCCAGCAATTTGCTTTTTCACTAGATTCCTAGCAGTCCTGCCTGAGTCAAAATAGGGTGAACTCAGTCTGTGCCAAGTGCCTCTTATTGAGTTCATCTCTAAAATTAATTAGGGATCGCAACATACTTGGATATAGGGCCATGGCATAAGACAAATCAAACTTTTACTTTTTTCTTAAGGGCTATCATTTCCCCCATGTTCCCTCTTCTTGGCACACATACAGATCACAATTCTACCCCTCAAATAAACCTTGAATGTCTCCCACAATAGCCTGATAAGAAGATGTTTAGGGTATGTTTGTTTCTAAGAACAGGGCCAATTTCATTTTCAATAAAAATTTTGAAATGGGGATCTAATAAAAGTGAAGGATTAAATCTCCAGCTACATGGCTATTTCTCACCTGGGTCTGCTGCTATTTGAGGTGTTATAGGAGCATGCTCAGAGGCAGCAGTTTTATTACTGGAAGAGTCAATTACAGAATTAACCAAGTCCCTGGAGACCAAAAAGAAATATCTACAGGAATATGACCCATGTACTGGAGAAAAGTATGAATAGTCCCTACTCACTGGATATATAAGCTACCAGATATCACATAGTCCCAGATCTTTAATGTGCAACTTCAGAGCCATTCTAGTTTTGGTTACCTTATGACATTGAGATTTGTCCACAAAAGCATTAAGCACCTCATTAAAATCCCAAGCAATCACAGTACGGATATGAGGTTCTCCATATAATTTAGTGTATTTAAAATAAAAAAAAACAACAAGAAAAAAAAAACTATGAAAGGTTTCAGGAGCATCAACTATAGCCCATACATATTAGTAATGATTAGTTCAGGTCCATTTATGTTGACTTTAAGCATTAAAAATCTGCCTTGATTGTCTGAAATTGACTCTGAGACTGTAAATTGCCAGTGCTTTGTGGAAGAGAACGGCTGCTCCTCTGGATCTGCATGAGAAGCAGCAAGACACTGCTTTTCTTCTCAGTCAAATTCTAATTTGCAGCCTCATCTGCAGTCAAGTGTCTCTCTTGCAAAAGTACTACAGCTGCCTTTGCTTTTTTTAATAATGAGTATCCCTTTTTCTTTTAATTGGATTATTGAGACCCTTTATGTTTCAGGAAATAAAATTTAGGACCATTTGGCTGTGTTAAAAATTATTTTTGTATGTTTAGTCGTATAAATGAAGGTGATGGATTGTTTGTGTCATTTTGCTTTATTACATCCCTTCCTCATAGACTCATAGACTTTAAGGTCAGAAGGGACCATTATGATCATCTAGTCCGACTTCCTGCACAACGCAGGCCACAGAATCTCACCCACCCACTCCCGTAACAAAGCCCTAACCTATGCCCTAGTTATTGAAGTCCTCAAATTGTGGTTTAAAGACCTCAAGGTGCAGAGAATCCCCCAGCAAGTGACCCGTGCCCCATGCTGCAGAGGAAGGCAAAAAACCTCCAGGGCCTCTGCCAATCTGCCCTGGAGGAAAATTCCTTCCCGACCCCAAATATGGCGATCAGTTAAACCCTGAGCATGTGGGCAAGACTCACCAGCCAGCACCCAGGAAAGAATTCTCTGTAGTAACTCAGATCCCACCCCATCTAACATCCCATCACAGACCATTGGGCATATTTACCTGCTAATAATCAAAGATCAATTAATTGCCAAAATTAGGCTATTCCATCATACCATCCCCTCCATAAACTTATCAAGCTTAGTCTTGAAGCCAGATATGTCTTTTGCCCCCACTACTCCCCTTGGAAGGCTGTTCCAGAACTTCACTCCTCTAATGGTTAGAAACCTTGGTCTAATTTCAAGTCTAAACATCCTAATGTCCAGTTTATATCCATTTGTTCTTGTGTCCACATTGGTACTAAGCTTAAACAATTCCTCTCCCTCCCTGATATTTATCCCTCTGATATATTTATAAAGAGCAATCATATCTCCCCTCAGCCTTCTTTTCGTTATGGTAAAGCCAAGCTCTTTGAGTCTCCTTTCTTAAGACAGGTTTTCCATTCCTCGGATCATCCTGGTAGCCCTTCTCTGTACCTGTTCCAGTGTGAATTCATCCTTCTTAAACATGGGAGACCAGAACTGCAGACAATATTCCAGATGAGGTCTCACCAGTGCCTTGTATAATGGTACTAACACCTCCTTATCGCTATTGGAAATACCTGGCCTGATGCATCCCAAGACCGCATTAGCTTTTTTAATGGCCATATCACATTGGCGTCTCGTAGTCATCCTGTGATCAACCAATACTCCGAGGTCCTTCTCCTCCTCTGTTACTTCCAACTGATGTGTCCCCAATTTATAACCAAAATTCTTGTTATTAATCCCTAAATGCATGACCTTCCACTTTTCACTATTAAATTTCATCCTATTACTAGTACTCCAGTTTACAAGGTCATCCAGATCTTCCTGTAGGATATCCCGGTCCTTCTCTGTATTAGCAATACCTCCCAGCTTTGTGTCATCCGCAAACTTTATTAGCACATTCCCACTTTTTGTGCCAAGGTCAGTAATAAAAAGATTAAATAAGACTGGTCCCAAAACCAATCCCTGAGGAACTCCACTAGTAATCTCCTTCCAGCCTGACAGTTCACCTTTCAGTATGACCTGTTGTCGTCTCCCCTTTAACCAGTTCCTTATCCACCTTTCAGTTTTCATATTGATCCCCATCTTTTCCAATTTAGCTAATAATTCCCCATGTGGAACCATATCAAATGCCTTACTTAAATCAAGGTAAATTAGATCCACGGCGTTTCCTTTGTCTAAAAAATCTGTTACCTTCTCAAAGAAGGAGATCGGGTTGGTTTGGCACAATCTACCTTTTGTAAAACCATGTTGTATTTTGTCCCAATTACCATTGACCTCAATGTCCTTAACTACTTTCTCCTTCAAAAATTTTCCAAGACCTTGCATACTACAGATGTCAAACTAACAGGCCTATAGTTACTCAGATCACTTTTTTTTCCTTTCTTAAAAATAAGAACTATGTTAGCAATGCTCAAGTCGTACGGTACAACCCCTGAGTTTACTGATTCATTAAAAATTCTTGCTAGTGGGCTTGCAATTTCATGTGCCAGTTCCTTTAATATTCTTTGATGAAGAGTATCTGTGCCCCCCGATTTAGTCCCATTAAACTGTTCGAGTTTGGCTTCTACCTCGGATGTGGTAATATCTACCTCCATATCCTCATTCCCATTTGTCATCCTCCCATTATCCCTAAACTCCTAATTAGCCTCATTAAAGACTGAGACAAAGTATTTGTTCAGATATTGGGCCATGCCTAGATTATCCTTGATCTCCACTCCATCTTCAGTGTTTAGTGGTCCCACTTCTTCTTTCTTTGTTTTCTTCTTATTTATATGGCTATAGAACCTTTTACTATTGGTTTTAATTCCCTTTGCAATGTCCAACTCTACATGGCTTTTGGCCTTTCTCACTTTATCCCTACATGTTCTGACCTCAATAAGGTAGCTTTCCTTGCTAATCCCTCCCATCTTCCACTCCTTGTAGGCTTTCTGCTTTTCTTTTTCTTAATCACCTCTCTGAGATGCTTGCTCATCCAGCTTGGTCTACAACTCCTGCCTATGAATTTTTTCCCCTTTCTTGGGATGCAGGCTTCTGATAGTTTCTGCAACTTTGACTTGAAGTAATTCCAGGCCTCCTCTGCCTTTAGATCCACAAGTTCTTCAGTCCAATCCACTTCCCTAACTAATTTCCTTAATTCTTTAAAGTTAGCCCTTTTAAAATCAAAAACCCTAGTCCCAGATCGATTTTTGTTTATCCTTCCATCTAGTTTGAACTGAATTAGCTCATGATCACTCGAACCAAGGTTGTCCCCTACAACCATTTCTTCTATGAGGTCCTCACTACTCACCAAAACCAAATCTAAAATGGCATCCCCTCTTGTTGGTTCAGCAACTACTTGGTGAAGGAATCCATCAGCTATCGCATCCAGGAAAATCTGAGCCCTATTATTACTACTAGCACTTGTCCTCCAGTCTATATCTGGGAAGTTAAAGTCTCCCATGATCACACAATTCCCATTAGTGTTTACTTCATTAAAAACGTTAAAGAGGTCTCTATCCATATCCAAATCGGATCCCGGCGGTCTGTAGCACACCCCAAGCACTATCTCAGGGGAGGCTCTAGTAGCTTTCTTTCCCAATGTGATTTTTGCCCAGACAGACTCCGTCTTATCCATTCCATCACTTCTTATTTCTTTACAGTCTACCTCATCATTGATATACAATGCTACTCCACCACCTTTGCCTTTATTTCTGTCTTTCCTAAACAGCACATAGCCTTCAATACCTGTACTCCAGTTCCTACTCATCTATGAACAAAATGTCTGATACTTATTCCACGGATTTTGAATTATCTTGCCAGGTGCTTGCCACGTGCCAGACTTCTAGGGGAAAAAACGGAGAGGGCTCTGGAGAGGGTAAGAGAAGAGCACAAAAGATAAGTTAAAGCTAAAACATAAAAACATACATATAGCATCTTAACTTAATACCAAGCATAGTAGGCCACAATAAAAAGGCAACAATTATATGAAACGTTTAACAATATAAACAAAACTAAATCATAAGTTGCAGAGGTCGTGCCAAGGAAAGACACTATCCAGTCTGGGTGCTCACCTAATATCCATTATTTTATTATTTGAATATTCATTCTATTTTTCCATACCTCAAAGTAGTAGTTATATTGTAAGGAGATAAAAAGGGAGCACACACTCCAGAAATGTTGTATTTCGTAACCTGATATGTCAAGGATATGCCTGTATTTTAGCTCCTACTTTGTAATTGTTTGCCAAACTAAACACCAGAATGTTGGTAATACAGCTTGGTCTCTGAGTAAGATGTATGTTGTGGGGATTACTTTCCCAGGATCCTTTTAGTTTACAACCAAACTTTTGGGTTCCATTCAGCATATTAAATAAACAAATAGCTAAGAAGGGAGAGATCTAACTGCTCCCCCAAATTGTAAATTATTGCTCCGAAGAACATCGCAAACAATTCAGTTGAACAACTGACTCTTCTATATTAACTTCATACTTCATGTTTGTGTACTCTGGGGTCTGAGAGTAGGGTTGGGAATGTTGAGGGAGAGTTCAGTGTGAGGAGGGATGGGGCAATGAGGAAAGAGACAAGGAAAGTGCGGGTGGAGGAGGACATGGGGGTGGGGAAAGGATCAGGGCGAGAGGGAGTAAGTAGGAGGTGGTAAGGAAGGTAGACATCACTGTCCATGTAGCTCATGTCATGCTCCTTTGGTCCATGGGGGTTGCTCAAGTCCTATGCAGCTTTCTGCGATGTCTTTCAGGGAGGAGAGCTGTCTCTCGCACTTCCAGCACATGCAATGTCAAACTGCCCAGCTTTGATGGCCTTCAGCAGTAAGGTGTGGCAGCACAGCAGGCTCTCTATTGGCACCAATTTTAAAAAGTGATATGGGAGCCCTCAAATTTCTACAGAGCAACAGTGAGCTGCCCCATCCCCTAGTGATTTCTTTGGTGTATGTCAGTGGCAAGCTAACAAAGGCCTTGTGTAATCACAAACAAATGCTTCATGTTGATCTGTCCATTTAAGATGTTCTGAAATGTTTCATTAATCACCTAACTCCAATACACAGGAGCAAAGGCACTTAATATTGCTAGTGTGCAATTAAAATAAATCCTTTCCACAGTCAGTACATAAAATAAATCCTTTCCACAGATCAATTTGGGATGTGTTCCCTTAATTCCCCTGCTATGGTGCTTCACATTCAGCCATTTGACGAGAATTGATATACATGTCCCAAAAGTTAATAAGGTATAAGTTTGGGGCAGAAGAAAGAACCCAAATAAATAAGTTAGTTAGTCACAGTAATGGGATACGTTCATAAGTGTCATTAGGGCAGACATAATAACTGGGAAATAAGCTTGGTATAGAACAGAACAGATATTCAGTTCACTGTAGGCTATTTAAAAAAACATCTGCTACTTGTGGCTTTTAGAACAGATGCACTTCCGCACCAACCTTGACGTAAAATTGAGCTCCAAACTTTGTAAAATATTTGAGTTGTTGCTGCTTGACGTGTTCCCTGGCTCTTCTAAGGGCTGATCTCTGTTCACCCTCATAGTTCTTTTTTCATGAGCTAACAATGTTATTTTTTTTTTACAGTAAACTTGAGAAATTTAACAACTGGTGCACAAGATTTGACATCTGAGGCTGGCTTAGGAGCCAGGGACTTATTTGCTCTCTCTAAATCAAATTTCAAATCATCTGGCAGGCTGAGCACTTCTGAAAGGAGCCAGGAACAAATTTCTAGGGAGTTGCCTTTCTCTGCTCCCTCAGGTACTCCAACAATTCTCATATTATTATAGCAAGACCGTGCCTTCTTTAGTCTGCCACTTTAGTTTTTAGAGAAGGTAAGTCTGTGAGTCTTCTCTGCATTGGGGCAGAGAGCCCTTTTACTTGATCTTCCAACGGTGATATTCTCCCTTCTGCTTCATTCACCCATCCTGTCAGCACTTGCGGAGAGGAGTTAATCAATGTAAAAGTTGCATTGTGGCTTTAATATCTACTGTGTGTGCAGCGACTTTCTCTAGCAGAGCCATCATACACAAAATGCCCTCAGTAACACCATCTTCTTCTCTAATCGCCTTGTTTTTTGGCTACTTGTAGAGTGTGCAGTAGACGATCTTTGCCTGCTGACATTCCAGAGATTTTGTGGAACCTGTTTGTTTATTCGGGGGGAAGGGGAGAAAATTGGTCGAGACCCTGGACTCTTGATGGAAATGAATATGAGCAGTTGGCTCTGGATCTCAAGGGATCTACTCCTCCGGCCCCTGGAGTCAAAACATTCAATCTTGATTTTAAAAGTGCCAGTGATGGTGAATCCACCATGACCCTTGCTCCCCCCAGAACTCCTGAGGGTCAGGTACTGAGGCTTAAGAAATACCTGATGGAGAAGGAAAGGAGACCCTGTCAGATCTGGACCAGAGACCTCTCCCATACATCACCCTCATCAAGCAGGCAGCGCCCCTTCAAACATGATCTCGAGAATAGAGGTTAAGACTTCTAAGCCTAAAGAGAGAGCTTCCGATGAGAGTAAGGGGCACAGGGACAAGTGGTCTTTTTCAAAGACTGCCTTAAAGTGAGAGAATTCCTCCTCAACCCCATCAAAGTCAGTAAAGCCTGCACATATGGGCACTGAGGACTGAAGCCTGAGTAAATGTTCTCAGCAAGAGAAAGTGCCACACAAGGATATGGATCCACCAGTTCTGGCACCATTTCTGACAAGGACAAAAGAAAAGGCTAAGGACAGAGATTGTCTGGTGTTCCCTTCACCATCTACAGGCCCCACCCAAAATTTATCCCTAACGTAGTTTCCAAGTTTCATGTGAGTCAAACCATCCACTTATCAGTATTTTTTCCTAACCCACATGCCTCAGATGGAGAGTGGAGGCTGCATTCTCTGGATGTCTGAAGGTCACTGGCCTTTTATCTACAAAGAACAAAAGGCATTAGAAAGACACCTAAACTATTTGTTTCTGTAGCTTGATCTCTTTGCTATCTCGGCCCAGAAACTTTCAAAATGGATCTCTGGTTGTATTATCCTTTACCAACTAGCTCACGTCGCCCACCCCTGGAGGGATGAGGGCTCATACCACCAGAATGCAAGCAACCTCTGCTGCATCTCTGAAACACATAATGTACTAGAGCAGGGGTAGGCAACCTATGGCACTGGTGCCGAAGGCGGCACGCGAGCTGATTTTCAGTGGCACTCACACTGCCTGGGTCCTGGCCACCGGTCCGGGGGGCTCTGCATTTTAATTTAATTTTAAATGAAGCTTCTTAAACATTTTAAAAAGCTTATTTACTTTACATACAAAAATAGTTTAGTTATATATTATAGACTTATAGAAAGAGACCTTCTAAAAACGTTAAAATGTATTACTGGCACGCGAAACCTTAAATTAGAGTGAATAAATGAAGACTCGGCACACCACTTCTGAAAGGTTGCTGACCCCTGTACTAGAGATATGTAAGCAGAGTCAGGATGAGCTCTACCCTGACATCTGGTGGTGAATTATGGGGAGTGTGGAAAAGAACTTCAGGGGCTGATCTCATTTGCATAGGCACACCCACCCCACCTAGCGTGAGCCCCAGCAGCCCAAAATGGTCACTTTGGCGGCTGTGGGATCCCCAGTTTCTCTGTTATTGGGGCAGGAGGAATAAAGTGTTGTTACCCTGAGTTACCATGGTTATGTGAATCAAGGCCAGTGGAACTGTTTGATGACAGAGGGACTCACCATCAACTAAGTAGCACTTGCTAGACAAGGGACATGGGTTCCAAAACCCAGTGAAGGGAGAGAGGTTGGGGACAGGTATTTGTACCTGATGGGATGGGCCCCCTTTGAGGGCCTGACACACCAATTGCACCTCCTTCTCTCTCCACTGTTGAATGTCAGAGCTAACTTTGATCCCATTAGGAATCTAGTTACAGACTGCTGAGCTGAATTTGCTTTGGGCCAATGGTGCACCAGCACTAGGGCTCCCCTACTATAAGCTGAAATCACTAAAAGCTGAAATCACTAAAGGTATTAAGAGTTGAGATCACTGAGTGCTGTGTTAACTAGTGGGGGAGCCTGAAGCTATATTGCTAAGCGGCTGGTGGAGTGGAGCAGTTCGCGGAGCAGCTAACGGAGCAGTTTGTGGGACGGTTGGCGTGGCCCACGGAACGGCGAGCGGAGCAGTTTACGAAGCGGCTGGCAGAGAGGAGCAGTTTGCGGGACAGTTGGCGTGGCCCACAGAACGGCGAGCGGAGCAGTTTGCGGGACGGTTGGCGCTGCCGGTGGGACAGCGAGCGGAGCGGAGCAGTTCGTGGGACGGCTGGTGCAGCTCACGGGGACGGATAGTGGAGTGGAGCGGAGCGGCTCATGGTGAAGGCGGCAGCAGAACCCCACGGAGAGGCGGGGCAGTTGGCCTTGGACCACGTAAGGTGCCCCTTAACACCCTGCGTACCCTTTCTTCCCCCCCCCCTTCCACCTAGGCTGTGGGGGGGCAAAAACTCTGCAGCTCTGGGGCTGCATTGACCAAGGACAGAGACTCTTGGGTTGTTGGACTCAAGAGACTTTAGAGGTGTTGGACTTTTGGGACTTTGGGGTGATCTTTTGGGTTGTTGGACTTAAGACCCTGAGGGGAAAAGGACACTGCCAACCTTACTTGGGGGTGGGTCTTTTGCTCATGGTTTGTATTATGAATCCTGTTTGTGGTGTTTCCCCAATATAATGCCGCATTGTTTCCCTCCTTTATTAAAAGGATTTTGCTACACTCAGACTCCGTGCTTGCGAGAGGGGAAGTATTGCCTCTTAGAGGTGCCCGGGGGGTGGTATGAAATTGTCCCAGGTCACTGGGTGGGGGCTCGAGCCGGTTTTGCTTTGTAGTATTGAAACGGAACCCCTAGATACTGAACCCGGCCCTTGTTGCTGCCAACTCAGATGGGCAGAAGGGTTACAGATATGTCAGGCATGTATCTGGAACTCTTTGCATACCTTCACAAGACATTACGCTTTGGTCTGATCTTCTATAGCAGATACAGCTGTGGGGACAGCAGTATTATAGTCAGCTATTACTTTTGCATCCTCACACCCATCTCCTCTTTGACCACTGATAGTTAATCTCCCTCGTGTGAAATACACACCGGGACCATAATTTAAGTAACCTCAATGTTTTATTTACATGTAACTGGAGGTTCTTCAAGATGTGTGGTCCCTATCTGTATTCCACTACCTGCCCTCTGTCCCCTCTGTGTAGATTATCTGGGTTTGTGGTAATAGTAGGAACTAGAGAGATGACTGCCTGCACCACCCTTTGTGCCCTTGGTGAGGAGCATGAGGAGAACTATGTCACATGGGCAGACCAAAGGACACTGCTTGTAAAAAGTTATGGACTAAGGTGCATGTTCTGAGTACAAATCCCACATGTAGAATACAGATAGGCACCCATACATCTTGATGAACCTGCAGTTACAGATAAGCAACCTCCATTTATCGGTTTTTTTTTCCCTTTTCTGTGACTTGTGCCTGTAACCTGGGACACATTTACACAGAAGTGCTTAGAGCAAGGATTAAATTTATTGATAACTGAATATAAATATAAATTGAACCTTCAACTCACTCTTTTCTAGTAAAATGTGAACCCTTAGCTTAGAGTTTCCAAAATGAATAAAGACCTCTTCTTCTCCTCTCCACCCTCCAGTAGCCTTTCCCCTCCCCTCATAATTTCCTGTAGCCTTTAGGAAGTCTATGAGTAACCTTCCTCCCCACCTGGAAAAAAAAAATCAACCTAGTGGATTTTTTCCCCAGCCACTCTCTTCTCTCCCTCCCCCATTTTGGAACTAGATCCCTTGCATTGGAGATGGGATATAGGCTTTTAGTAGTTTGTTGTTTTGTCTTGGCATATAATTTTACAAATGTTAAGAGGAAAATGTAGGGTTGAGTGGGCAGTATAAATCACGGAGGGTGCTAGTGGATTATAAGGCAGTTAGCACCTGGCTTTAACTGTTCATTTCAAAACATGTTAATGTTTGGGCTGCAGGTGGGAGGTGCTAATAAAGTGTAGTATTTTTGTAAAGTGTTACATTTCTTTTGGTCTTAACTGGACTCCACTAAAATTCACTTCCAACAATAATTTGTTTATGAAGGGGTTGTGTGTGTATTTAACATAAAAGAAAATGTCAGTTTTGTTCTTAAATTCCTCATGTGCTGTTCTATCTGAAGAATGTTTGAAACAACTTTGACTTAAATTGCTGTGTTAGAAATATTTTATAGGCACACTGCTTCCTTTTTTTAAAAATCCATTTTTATTTGTGTGGAAATTGGAGCTGGGAACTGAGTATGCTGTCAGGAAAGAGGGAAGCTTATGCTTTCTACTGGTCTCAAGAGATTGTAGCCAGGCTCTGGCTAGCCCTCACATAGGAACCTAAAACTAAAGAATTAGTAGTGTTTCATATCTCAGTGTACCAGGCAAAGGAAGTGTTTTCCCTTAGGTGTGAGAGAGGGGCAGTTGAGCAACATTTTCCTAATAAGCCAATTTCAAGCTGGCACTGATAATTCATTGCCCTAAAGAACCTGAAAACAGCATTTCACCACTCTTCCTCAGTCTCTCTGTGGATTCCCTTTGTACTGTCAAAATAAATAAAGGTCTATTTCAAAATATAAAGCAAACAAACCCCTACATTTTGGTGTCATTGAAAAAGTATGCATTAAAAATGATGAAGTACACAAGATGAATAATGGTGAACTATAGAAACATTAGAGCAGTTGGCATCAGTAACATGGAGTCAGTCTTGAACTTCATTTGTGAATATCTATCCAGTCAGTCAAGAGTGCTTCCTAGTGTTACTGAAGTGCAGTCACAAATCTGTAAGACGGTAAATGCATCTCCTCCAACCCAAACCTTATTACTGAACACATTTTAAAATAATTGAAAACTGATATACAAATCACAAAACTCATTGTCCAGCACTTGTTCAGTGTTCATTGTTGACTGTTTGATACCTATGTCAGTGCTATCATTACTACACCCAAGAAGGGCATTAAATTCACCAGAGGGAAACATGGTGTTATTCAATTTGTTAGCATTGATTTTGCTGTGATTAACCATTAAATAGTGTTCTACTTTCTTTCTACCCGACACAAAAGAATTTGAAACATTTTATATGCACTAATAGTAAACTTGCTAAAGCAAGTTCTGCAAATCTTGATGTCTTTGTGAGGCCTTGATATTAAAATGTTCTTCGAGCTTGCAATAAGTAATTTTTATAATTTAATTTTTAGACTTTTTAATTTTCAGAAATAGAATAAGACATTTGAACAACAAGTAGGAAATATGGTGGCATGAGTATGTTCAAAATGAATTAATAGAGCAAACATAGCAGATGTGTTTAAACATATAAATGAAGTGCACTCATGCTATAATTTCAATGAAATATTAAATGTGAGAAGTTAAACTGCCAAAAGTGGTTGAACTACCAATCATAGCTCTGTTCCTTTTTGTGTTTATGCAGTTAAAAGTTAAAGCTCATTAATTTATTGAAACTCAGCCAATCAAATCACAATTTGTAGGCATTTCAGGATCTTACAGGTATCCAAAAGTCAATCACTGTAAAGATACTTTGAAAGAAATGTCATAAATTAAGAAAATAATTTGGGGGATTAGGCATTGGAGAAGGAGAATGAAAATCAGGAAACACAGATTCTTCTGTTGATGATATTGTCATTGGTTTAGGACTAAATTATCAGAAGTGTCCACTCGAGATAAAGAGGGACTCCTTTACAGAGATGAAGAGCACCCATTAACCCACTTGACTCCAGTGGAGGATGCAGGTGCTCAAAACCTGAGAAAAATCAGTCTCTTTGTGTCTCAAGTTGGTAACCCAAAATTAGTCAACATGTGAAAATTTGGGCCCTACAATGTGACCTCTGTACTTCTTTCTCCATCTGAGGTATTCAGCAATCCCTGGAAGAGCATTCTGGTGCATATTTTTGACTCACTACAAGGTAAATGCCAATGCAACTATAGGGACTGGCAGACTTAAACAACCATTCAGCAGCAAGAAGATGATTTTAAGCAGGAAGCCCACTCTCTGGAGAATGCTGTCTAGTGATTCTGAAAGTAGCATTAGCTTGCTGGCCTCCAAAAAGGCAGTAAATGGTTGCCTACCAAATATGTCACTATATGAAAATTCAGGAGGAGGCAGGGTCCAGGTGGTAGATGCACAAAAATGTCAGGAATAGTAGTCCCCACCAGGCGACAGAAGTAAAATAAGGTGTTGGTTATTCTGGACTTGTAGAGATGTGGGGAGAAAGTGATGCCACAAGGAAGATAGAAGTGGATTGAGGTTTGTTTATGAAAAATGGTAGACCAGAGTTTAAAGGCTAAGCTGCTTCAAAGCCGCCTTCTAGGTCTGGAGCTCAACATTTGTGCTGGGGAGGAGCTGTTGCCCTCCAAAGAGTTAGCAACCCATTGCAAACATTCTGAAGGCAGTTTGGCCCAGCAGTTTAATTTGGGAGTGTAGGAGTTCTCCAGCATCTACTTTGTAGGAGCAATGGGCTGTGCAGTCACAGGAGGTCTTTGTTGTCACAGCTACCATTGACTTGATGCCTACAGGCTCAGGACAGATGATATGAGAAGAAGAAACTGGAAATTTGAATGTTAAAGGTCCTCATGGATGGAGGACTTCATACTTCACTAGAAAGTGTTTCCATCGCTTGGAAGTGGGCAGTGTGACATGCCTGCAGAAATGCAGAGTTCTTTGTCTCTAAATGGAAATTGTCTTACTGTGGTTCTGAGAGGTGGTACAGACGGTCCAGTGATCACTGTCTTCTGGAAGAAAAACAGTGTCTCCCTTCCAAAGTCAAGGTAAGGGTTTCCATGGCAGATCTTTTATTTGAGAAGCAGCCAAATGTTGTCTGAATCAGAGACTAAGAACTGTTCAAAACCAGGCTATTTCATACCAAAGAAGTCATAGGGAAATTTTTATTGCTTGTTCCTATAATTGTTTTTTAAACGTGTATTGAGTGCTAGCGAAAGGTGCTGGCTTGACAGTTCTGGAGACCAAAATATCAATCCACAGAAAGGGTGTGCTGTGTACATCCTGGCTCTGCAAACATCTTCTCATTGCTTTGCTTCATTGTGCCTCAACCTGGGAGGCATCCACTTCTAGAAGTGAAAGAGCCACTGTACTGAAATACAGCTTGTCTGTAAGAGAAACTTGATGCCAATCTAAAATATTGTTTTCCCACTGTTGCTTCTGTTCCTTGCTATGCTCAATTTGTTCTACTGTAAACACTCCAGACACTACAATATGTATCCCTCCCATTTTGTTTAAAAAATATTAATTGGGGGGATAATCCAGTAAAATCCTCCCTGCCAGCAACCTTTCTCCTGCAGTGTAATTTGTGCCAAAACTATATACAGGGGACATGACCTTACTCAGTATTCAAAGAGAACTACATGATTGTGTTGCAAATTAACACTTTAACAAAGCCGAGTTAATTGAATACCATTTATTATTTTCATTACAACCTTTTTTCCCCTGAAAGAGTGAGGTAACACAGAATGATAATGCATGATTATTTTGTGAAACATGATAATATGCTGTAAATGTTTGACCTTTCCAGCATTTAAGCAATAAGACACTCCAGGGTGTGCTGTTGAAGCATAATATTAACACACCTCACCTGCACTCAGCTTAGTATGCATGCTGATATTGTACAGTAATGGGCACCCCCTGGAGTGTTCGTGGGAATATAAAATGTCAAATTAAATGTTCAAAAGGGCCTGTGCGCTTCTGTTTTTGAACAGGCTTTTATATAGGAGCCAAATAATATATGAAAATAATTTGCAATTTAAATAATTGCAATTTAAATAATTGCAAACTTGTACTACTGCTTTAATTGTTTTGTTGATGGTTTTTTGTGTTCATAGGCTATATAGTGATAAGTGTTTCAGTAATACTTGAGCTATTGTTTTCTTGTGACCCTTTGCATGGGACTGGACAGACACATTCTCCGCATTCCTGGGGTTTTACAATGTCACAACTGCCATACACTAGTTTTTGAATCTAAGTCAATTGTTTTTCTCAGGTATGTGAACCAATGTAGGCAGCTTGTTAATATGGCAATATAATGTGCTGGGAAGCTCATCTAGAGCATTTCACAGGAAATCATGTTGCATATGTTGGCATTTGAAATATAACACAGAATGTTATGTGTAATAGCATCCGAGTCACTGCTTTGTTCTCAAGGAGTACAGATGATGATTCAGTTTAAGGAATAGTTAAAATATAGACCTAAAAAAACCCCCCAAAACCCCAACAACACCCTGCTAAAATAATGGAGAGAAATGTTAGGAACCCAGTTGCTCAATTCAAATGTGGCACTGTGATAGTGGTTATTGTGCAACACATTTTGTCTATAGTTTAAAATGAAGTTAACTGACAGCTTAGCAATATTAGTTGAACTTGTAATCTAGGAAAGCTGGGCACTAAAGATTCATGAGATTCACATCTCAAAAATGTGATGGCAGTGTATGAGCCATAAATAAATGTTATGCACTTAGCAGTATCTGTGATGCTGATAGAAAAGGCTATAACGGCACACATCTATTATTCCCAACTAGGTTTCAGTATAGTGTATAGTAGGGCAGCTTTTTGGTAGGAACAGGATGAATGGAATAACAGATGTAAAGATGTACAATAAGTCACAAAGTTGACTTCCTGATGAGCAAGACCAGTTGTTTAAACTCTAAGCTTCTTCTTCCTGTTGACTGTTACTACATGACACCACAGGAGTACAGTAGAAGAAAAGATTTTATTTAGGGATAACACAGAACTATTATGACCCCCCAAGAATTTAAGAGCTTACAGATGCTCTGAGTAGTTCAACACATTGTGGGAGATTTTAGTCTCTTGGAACTCAGGCTGACTAGAGGAAAAAAATCTGTTTTTCATGAAAAATGTGGGGGTTTAATTTGTTTTGTTCCTCATCAGGATGAAAATGAGATCATTTGAAATTATTCATGAACAAATGAGACACACCCATCCCAGATTAGCCAATAGTCAAATGATTAGGGCATTCTGCCTAATTCGGAGCAGGGATTTGACCCTGTCTCCCACATCACAGATGGGTGCCCTAATCTCTTTCACTTGTTTTGACCAGAAATTCCATTCTGGACCTGACCAAACTTCCTGAATTTTTTTTTGTCAAAATCAATATGTTTCTATGAAAGGTTTTAGTTTCATAGACTTTAAGATGAGAAGGAAACATCATGATCATCTAGTTTGACCTCCTGCACATCATAGGCCACAGAACCTCACCCACCCACTCCTGTAACAGACCCATAACCTCCAGCTGAGTTACTGAAGTCCTCAAATCATGATGATTTTAAAGACTTCAAGTTACAGAGAATCCACCACTTACTCTAGTTCATACCAGCAAGTGACCTGTGCCCCATGCTGCAGAGGAAGGCAAAAACAAACAAAAACAAAAAAACAACAGGGTCTCAGCCAATCTGACCTGAGGGAAAATTCCTTCCTGACTGCAACTATGGTGATCAGTTAGACTCTAAGTATGTGGACAAAACCTACCAGCCAGACACCTGGGAAATAATTCTGTGTAGTAACTCAGAGCCCTCCCTATCTAGTGTCGCATCTTTGGCTGTTGAAAATATTTGCTATTAACAGATGGGACAAATGCCATTGTAGGCAATCTCATTATATCATCCCTCCATAAATTACAGGAAATGTTTCCTCAAAAACATTTCTAACCAGCTCTACTTGGAACCCAAATTAAAGTATTAATAACTTTGAACTGTTTTATCGGATGTGATTTTTTTTCTATAGAAAAAGCCCAAATTAACTAGTATCAGTAGTGTCCAAGATAGAGGACTGAAGACTTCACCTATATAGTAAATTAAACTGTTTTTTATTGCTATCCATGGAATGCAAAAAATCAAAATAGTGGATAATGTTATAAAAGTGCAATTCCACAGTTTATAATTGCACTATATACCAATCAAAATGCAAATTATGGAGCATTTCACATTTTCATAAGTTAGGAGCATTCATTGTCAATTACAGAAACAACAGAGTCAGTTTAGGCAAGGTCTTATTGTATTACTCAAGTAAAATGTTAAAATTTATGGTACTAAGCAGTTAATGTAGGCAGGGCTGGTAACACCACCTATTAAGGTAGCCCAGCACTTCCAATTATGAGAACTTGTTTTCAGTTTCTCATAACTTTGGCAAACTTTAATTGTTTGATCTGAAAATTTTCATTCTAGGTATCTGCCTCCAGCTGAATTATTTTAGAAAATTTCAATAGCTGAGCCATTTCCAAGAACAAGGTTAGGAAATATGCGTTGTTCTTCAATGCTAAAAAAATTAATTATATCTGATGACCTTTTGTTTGGAAAGCCCTAGTTCACCCATGCTCTGGAGCTTTAAATTTGGCAGACGGGTGACTTTTGACATCCTCATGAAAATCTGGCCAAATTATAAGCCTTTGAAAAATTAGTTTAAATATGCTCAGTTGAGACTTGCTAGTTTAACAGTAAAATCTCTGAAAATTCCATCCTCACTGAGCACGAGCCACCTCCACAGAGTGACTACGTATATTCCATCCTCTTACATTTCTACACATGACAGGACTGCATAAGTGCCATCTCCACATAACAATTGCACAGGCAACCTTCATTCTAGCCTTTCCTAACTATTGAGGGCTTGAGTGTGCATCCTTAATGCTCTTTTAGTGTAGTTTTTTGGATGTAATTATATTCTGTATTCTTATACCAGACTCATCACTCTATTCTGTGATTGCCCTGCAGCTGTGCATTAAGTGATGTGACTAAGATGTCACATATGGTCTGTTGCTTCTCCCCTCCTCTGCCCAGGGATAGACTTGTGTGCAGTGATATGTTTGCTTTGGTTGTTTTTTTAATTTATTCACTGCTGTGTGTTTGTATTAGAGAAGACAGGTAAAAGAAGTACACCTGGTATTTAGAGCAGAAGGTGATGGTCAAAATTCTTAGTTCCTGTGGCAGGTTATTCCACAGTCTTGGACTGACCACCGCCATCTTCTGCATAGATGAGCTTATTGTTATGGATAGGAAATTCTGTTGTTAACCATGGTCCTCGTCCCAGAGCTTTAGATGATCTTGTAGCTATCCTGGGCCAAGGCCTTAAGAGGTCCTTATCTTTGTTGCAAGCGTTATGGTGCACAGCATGGTATTTTCTGATTTCTGTGAGTTTCCACACATGGTAACAGGTGAAGAAGTCTGTGTATCTCTTCAAACGACACTTTCTCTGTTGTTCACATTCCTTGTCCCCAAATACTTCTGTGTGTCTTCCCAATTCATTCCTCCTCTTGTCCCCTCTCCCCAAGTCCAGCGTGAAGAGAAGAATGTCTATGCCTTCTCTGGTTAGAGGCATCAAGGAGTATCAAGCAGTCAGTCTTAGTGGTCACATCCTCCTTATTGTCTCTTCTTCTCTCTCCCTGCTTTAGTTTACTGCATTGAAACACTTGTGCAAATCAGGTCCCATGGTCTCAAGTTGGTACACAAAAAACAAGGAACACAAAATTAGTAACCACCTTTGAAATGTTTTGTTTTAATGACTTACTTAGTATCTCTCAGGATTTCTGTAGCAGAGGCAGGAATAGAATCCAATTCTCCAGGAAAGCATTCAACAGCCCTTAATCATGAGAACTTTCTCTTTCTGCAGTATCCTTCCTCATTCACTGTGCACCTTCTAACTTCTACAACAAAAGAAAAGAAGCAGTAGGCCTACAGACAACAATCTCCTTCACTACACAGCCTTGATTCATCCACAGAGCTGGTCAGTACTGTATACTGAATGCGGCAGAGTTTCTGTGGAAAAATATTATATGGTCATGTAACTGGAGACTGTATGATAATGCAAACACACAAAGGGGTGCCAATTAAATTTGCATAGGCAACCTTAATTTTGACATTTCCAAACTTGTAAGTGCTTGAATTTGCAACCTGAATAATAATTTTAACATAGTTTGTATGAGAGAGAAAATGTAAAAATAAACCCCATAAAAAACAATTTCCATCGTGTGGCATCCTATTGACACCTACCTGTATCATCAGCAGAGTACATCCATCACACAGACCTCTGCCACTTGAGCTACTAATATAACCAATTGCAATAGTAGGTTGTCATTCCCTGTGTAGAGGGGGATGAGACACACGCTTTGACAGTGAATGTCATAGATATTTGCTGATAGCAGAGGATGGTGAGATTCAGGAATCTTGGGTTCCATTCCAGGCTCTGGAGGTAAGTGTGCTCTAATGGTCACAGACTCTTCTACCCATTTCCCCCCAAGCTTTTGACCACTTCTGCCCAATCCCGCTTTCCTTCTCCCCTCATCCAATCTCAGTGATTTCTCCCCAGCTAACTGGCTTCCAGTGCCCCCCATTTCCTTCACTGACTCTCAGTACCAGTCTATCTTCCCAAGGCTCCCAGTCTCCCCTCTCTAACTCTCAGTTTCTCTCCCCTCTCCAGTCCCAGTCTAAGCAGTATCCTGGTTCCAATCTACTCCTTTCCCTCTCCCTGGTCCAGCATTTGTCCCCTCTGCATTCAAATCAGACAGCTTCCTCCTCTGTGCTACCTGGGTGCCAGCAGGGGGTCTTTGAGAACACAAGAGAGACGGACTCCCTGCCCTCAGTTGTTGTGCCCAGCCTGGAGCAAACATTGCTTCAGAGAATTTAAGAGAAAAGTCTGCCATTGCCTGCCAGAATTTTTTTTTAACATGGGCAAAGCAATGTATTTTCCCCTAGCCTCATTCTCAGAAACAGCTGAACTGTTTTGTCTGAAATTTTCCAGAACGAATCAGTCTGAGGTAGATAACCAACATGAACAATGTCAGCCCAAATGTTTACAAGTTTGGCAAAGTTATAAGCAGTTGAAAACAGTGTCTTATAATGGGAATTGTCAGGCAACCTTCATAGGCAGTGTTACCAGCCTTGCCTAGAAAATTTGTTTATAGTTTAGGCATTGCAAGTAGCAACTTCCACTGCAATTTCCTTGAAGCTTCAAGTTGCCATCTCTCATCTTAACATTATGAGTAGAGAGACATCCTGGAGGATTTTGGTCAACCTGTTGGTTCTCTGCTGTAATCAGGGCTCTTCCTCGTTATAACAGAGATTGTCTGAAGGATCCAGGATTCTTTTTCAGAATCTCATATTTGTATCCAAGATCTCTAGCTTTCTTAAGCGGGAAAAGGGAATTATGTGGTGAATCAGCAAGTCCTTTATATATATTCATATATATGTATGAAAACAAACACCTGCTGCTATGTTCAGTGTAGTGAAGGAATGCCATTAAAAGAATCTGAAGGGGGAGAATGAGCAAAAATAAATAGGATGTTTGCCCTTATCTATCACTTTGTGAACATAATTTTACCTTCAGTCTATGTGCATGTGTCTATTTTTATGTACTCACATGCATACAGATAAGGTATTAAACTAAAATTATGTATCTATGACCTATGTATATATTTGGGCTGTCAGTAAACAATGGGAAAACATAATGAAGTATGCCAAATTATGCTCCCATTTATTCACCTATAACGCGTTTGACTCCAGTGGGGGTGTATGCATGCAACTGAGACCAGAATTTTAATCATTCCGCTGACAGAGATTCCAGTATCATTTCCATCCATGCAAGCCCACTGGCTTCAAAAAGGTTTCAGAAGTGGAACTGAAGTCACTTTTTGGCCTGTACTATTGCTATAATATTAAGGAATTCCAGTAAGAATATATTACATTGTGTCATATCAGTGACAGAAAACGGGGCATTAATTTCATAAAAATATAAATGTAGTGCAGAAGAACATAGTCTTATCTAGGCTATGGGTAAGCAGAAAAAAAGTTAATTGCCTGGAAAAAGAAGGAAGGTCAAATTCAAAGCTAATAATTACAGGGACAAGACCTCTTTAAATGATAATGAGAGTAAAGATACACGTGAAATTTCATTACTAAGTGATAAATGTCTTAAGATTGATTTAGTTTTCACCATAGTTACACATTTCAAAATGTCATATTTACACTCAAATAACCTTTCCAGGGAAACAAGGATCTGTATGGATGTATAAATATTTTGCTAAATGGTCTCATGCTTCACTGACTTCTCTCCATTTGCAATTCATTATTTTGTTAATTTAAATGACAAGTGATGCACTATCTTGGGAAATGGGGGGAGACGACGACTTTCTTTTAAAATATGAGGATCACTTCCTAACTGTTGAAATACAGTGCAAGATGTAATCAAACCTAAATGAAACCCATAAAATCTGGACTCAAGGATGGGCTACTTCAAAAGAAATTTATAACAGCTATTTAGACCTCATAACATCAGATTCTTATAAAAGCAGGTATCATGGAAGTCCACGGAGAGAATAGGAGAAAATAAACATTCAAATGTTTAGAAGAAATTAATTGAATTAATTAAAAAAACCTTTTGACCTCTGTGCAAATTGCCCAGCCACTCAGTGTGACATACTATGGGCAGGTCATGGAGTAATTTAGTTTTAATTTCCAAGACACTTGTTCTAAAGATTCAATGCTGATATTTTCCTGCCTCAGTTTCTATCACTCTGCACTATAGGACACAGCGATTAAAAAAAACCCCATGAAATAGTGTACAAAAAACAACAACCAGTGGAAACACATACGTAGTAATTTCCTTTTCTATTAGTATGCTCTTCAGTTGCCTATTAAACTTCAAGCCTGTCATTCTATCCACTGCAGAAGCTTTAAGCAAAGGGGAAAGAGTTCTGTTGTCCTAATTACTCCAGCTCCTGCAAGCAGTGGTACCCGTTCTAGCTCTCGGGGAAATACTCCCACAGAGTTTGAGATCTTGTCTTTTTGAATTAGTTTTTGATCCCTTATGCTTGGGTATTTCATGCTGTACAAAGACAAGTGGAAATTGAAACTAGTCAGGTTATGAAATTGGGATTTTCTTCCTTGTGAGCACTGGTGCTCCATGATCCATTACGACTGGATTATTTCTCCTCTTCTTCCAAATATGACAGCTCCTCTTTATATAAACCAAAGAAACAAAGCTCTCTGCCTTCCTAAAGGTTTGCAGGTGGAGCAGTTTAGAGAACTGGTAGCTTCACTAATGCTCCTGTGTTTTCCCTCTGCTCAGAGAAGCAGGAGGTTCCTCTCAGGCTCTTCTCCCTGTATTTCCAGGCAGGATATTTTTTTAGTGGTCTCCCCTCTCCCTTTTTCTCCTCAGTGTTGATGGTAGGGAGAGGATTTTTGAGAACAGGAGTCTGCAGGACAACTGTGTTTGGGGAGAAAACTCAGCACGGTAACAGGCCTGGACAAGATTAAAAGGTCTCCTTCTTACAACCCACCTTGAATCCTGCACCACCTTTGCCACTCCACAGCAACGTGTCAGGCAATCCTTAAACTGTTTGGAACAGAAATTCAGCACCAGGAGCTGGCTTTCTAGAATCTTCAAGCCTGGCTACTCAGTGCTCCAGCCAAAGTGAAGCATTGAGATATTTCTCAAACTGAAATGTAATACAAATTAGGTGACACCATCCTGATGATTAGGTGATTCTCCTAGTTCTGGAAGGGTTTAGAATACAAGGAAGACACATAGAGAGGTTCAAGTGACAGAAAATTCTGACTTAAGCCTGAGAATGACCTCCTGTGGGGGAAAAAATGCACAGAAGGACTCCAGATGGATGAAGGCACACAAAATACTGACTCTCCTGGGCAATGTAACTGCTAAAAGGAAAAAAAAATAGTAAGAGTGGAGAAGATTCCTCCATAAATTTTAAAAATAGTAGTAATAAAAAAACAATTGGAGATTACCTGAAGGATCAAATCATTCTTCTAGTCTCCTGCTGGCATCTCTGCAAAGGCACAGCTTTAAAGAACTGGAAAATATGAGGGTGTTGCAAAACAGGGCTAAAAGGGCAAGGAATATGCTGCAAGGCTCCTAACACTAAGACCTGGATGTTCAAGAAGCTTAGACCCAGATGCAGTTAAGAACCTATCTAGAAGGAACTGTTTGCGAGACAAAATGGGATTCTTGTCCTTTCAAGAGCAACATAAACGTGCAATTCTCGAAATGCTCAGATGTGTACAGTCTGTACATTTGATCAGGAAATCACAACTAAAAATTGCATTTATCCAAGATCTACCTGCCTTTTCATTCAGTTACCTAGCTCACAAGACTACCTGTAATAGTGCCATCTGATGATTCCCAGTAATATCACGTCTGGAAAATAGTATCTCAAGAAAAATAATAGAAGTCCTTATAGTAAGGCTATGATTTAATCATGAGTATTTTTAGTAAGTCGTGGACAAGTCACAGTCAATAAACAAAAATTCACAGCCCGTGACCTGTCCATGACCTTTACTATAAATATCCCTGACTAAATTTTAACTGGGAGACCCCCAGGGTGCTGCTGCTCTGGGGGACCCCTGGGCCCAGCCACACTGGCCACTGCTCAGGCGGTCCTTGGGGCCAGCTGCTGGGGGCTGCCGAGCAGCGGCTGGTGCAGCTGTCCCCAGGGCTGCTGCTCTGGCCTCCTCTTGGGGCCACCCTCCTGCCACTGCTTTGGCCGACCCCGGGACCACTGTTCAGGCAGTCCCTGGGGCCAGCCGCAACGGCTGCTGCTTGGGCGGCCCTGGGGTCAGCCACACCGGCTGCTGTAGAAGTCTGAGGTCATGGAAAGTCACGGGATCCGTGACTTCTGTGACAGACACGCAGCCTTACTTATAGTACATTTGCAAGGAAATGGATTGGATTATCTATATAGCTATTTTCAAATTCTAACTTTGTGATTGATGCATATATGCAGATAGGCACTGATTTAAATATTGACTGGATTTAATATTTTCATAATATGAAAAACCCAGCCATAATGAGAAACATATTTAGTGCAATCCTCAGTTTAAATAATTTAATTTTCTGAATAAGATTTTCAAAACTGCATGTGTTTATTTGCATCCCTTATTTTTTTTACAGTTACCACAACTGTGCATATAATCTTGAGTTGCATGCACAAGTTATCAGTTAGACACAAATCTGGACATTTCTGTGTACAATTACAGTGACTTAAGTGCAATTGTGGCCATTGTTGATACATATATTTGTTCCCTTAATTTGTATCTCTGCACTTGAGCAACTCTGAAAAAGTTTGAATGCATGTTCAAGAAACAGAACAATTGCTGTGCTGAGACCACTCTAGAATCATATGGAACAATATTGTCTCATTGTTGCCTTGTACTCCCCTATTTGTCTGTCTGTAGTCTCTTGTTTCATACTTGGAATGTAAGCTCTTTGGGGCTGGGACTGTCTTTTTGTTCTGTGTTTGTGTAGCCTCTAACACAATGAGGCCTGGTCCATGATTGAGACCCTTAGGCGCTACTGTAATGTAAATAAATAAACAAGCTCACTTTTTTTTAAAAACATCTGTATTTATTCGGATGTCCTTGTTCTCTCCAATACTTAATTAAATAAATGAGATTAATGGACATTAGAGACATAAGGTGGGTAAGGTAATATCGTTTATTGGACCATCTTCTGTTGGTGAGAAAGAGGCTTTCGAGCCACACAAAGCTCTTCTTCCGGTCTGGGAAAGGTACTCCAAGCATCACAGCTAACTGCAAGGTGGAACAGATAGTTTAGCATAAGTAGTTAATACATATTCTAAGGGATCATTCAAGGTAGAGTTGCCTATTATTACTTCTGAAGTCATAGAACAAAAAGAGGGAGTTAGTGTGTTACAGATTGTTGTAATAAGTCGTAAATCTGGTGTCTCTGTTCAGTCCATTATTTTTAGTGTCTAGCAGTTATGAAGTTAAGATCCCAGTCTCATCTTTTGAAAGTGTTTTGCAGGATTCCTTTGGGGATTAGGACTGATAGGCCAGATATAGAGTGATCACTTTGTGAAAAGTGTTCACCCACAGGTGATAGGGTGTTTTTGTCATTTGTCATTTTCCTATGTGAGCTCATCTGAGAGCGTAGTGATTGTCTGGTTTCACCCACATAGGTATTGGGACATTTAGTACACTGGATGAGGTATACCACATGGATAGATATATAGATATAGATATTTTCATGGACATATCCTATATATGGCTTCTCACAAATGTTTCTCTGTGTATTCAGATCTATAAGATTTACCAAGAAACTATTGATTCAGATCCTACAGTAAAAAAATCATGTTTTATTTTTTCAATTTAAAAATATAAATTGATGAGTTGGCTTTATTGGAAAACTAGCTTTATCCGTGAAATTCCAGTTTGAAGTTAGTCTCAATGTATTCTCCATTTTTGCAGGCAAAAATTATAGCACATAGACATTTCTTACTGCCTAGTTTGTGCCCACAAAAATGGCAATTTTAAAAAATCAGGCCCATAGAATTTTCTCCAAGCTTACCGAGTTCACTCGGGTAACAAGAAATTGCTGGTGCCAAGATGGAAAATAAATGTATACAAAGATGTTTTTTGTAAAGTTTTATATAAGTGTCTTGGAAAAAAAACCTCATGAGCCAAAATGTTTAGGTTTTGTAGCTGGTTTGCATAAAACAAAGTGCAAAAGGATTGATATTTCTAAATCATTGTTTAGCAAAATTCAAAAGCTATTATACTGCAAATGCCTCATTTTATATGTTGATCTAAATTGTTTTTACTAATCAAATTACTGTACATGTAGGTCATGGCTTTACCAATCAGACTCATTACATTCTGTAAAAAGAAATCCATCAACTTCACTTTGCAAACAACACAGTCAAAGGTCAATTTTGGAACATAATTTAATCCAGATATGTCTTTAAAAAATGCTGCATGTTCTTTGGGTGTGGGTTTATCCAAATTATAGAAGTTTATCTAGGTGACAAAGATTTATTATTATTATTATTATTAATTTATATTTGATAAAGGGCAAATATATTACCCTTTTATTCTTTAAAAAAAAATGATTTACTTAAATTTCCAGTCTAGTGTATGGACTGGTTACAGATCCTCTTATATAATACTTGAACAAGTATGTAGATACATAGCCATATATGAATTTCCAATATTAGTGTGTGTACAATACATAAAAATGCTTTAGGGGAATACTAAAGTTGCAAAGTCAAGCATATAAAAGTCAGGAAATTCCGATATTAAAGTTTAATGCATAGGATTTATTTTGCCTCTACTGTGATTATGCACTGTGATATACTATATGCTTTAAATCACAGGCTTGGATTAAGAGTGGTCCAGGGCCACATTTCTCTAGCCAGAGGTCTGAATGCTATTGCATTCAGTACTTACATAGTGCCTTTTTATGTATGGATTTCAAAGAGCTTGATACAAATGGCACAAAATAGCAGGGCCGGCTCCAGGCACCAGCTGACCAAGCAGGTGCTTGGGGCGGCCAATCGGGAGNTAGTAATACCATTTTATTGAGAGCATATCTATAGAATAAGAACATAGGTTCAAACATTTTTTCTAACAAATATTGTGGAATATTCCTAGCTTTGTGAGTCAGTTTCTCCATCTGTAAGACTATGATAATATTTATCCACACTGGTGTGGTGATGTGCAGTCTTACTAAATAAAGGTTGTGAAGTACAAAGAAGTATCAAGGTTAGCAATAAGAATAGAATTTAAAATATCCTGACTCCCAGCACTGAACATGTTCCCTTAAATCATGGAAGCAATTTGATGAGTAATACAGGAGGAAAATACTTTTTACCAGATCCTGGGGCTCACACAATGTTTAAGACTTGTGTCCAGGAGAGTTTGGAGCCATTTCTCCTGCAGTCACAGACAGTTCCTGATGCTTATTCTCTCTGTCCCATAGAGGCTGGGGAGGGGAGTTGAAAGCTCTTTCCTCCACAGAGGCATAAGAAAAAAATTATTGATATATGGTTTGTCACAAATGAGTGTAGATAAAGTATTCATATCACACTGTCATGTATTCTGCATATTCCACACGTTACAAAAAAACTATTTTAGAGAATTTGAGATAATTTTTTTCAAAATGCCCAGAATTGAGGAGAAAAAAGAAATATTCCTTGGCATGTTGTGTTAAAAAAAGAAAATAGCTGTTTGAAGCTACTCACATGTTAGAATACATCCCAGGAAGATAACTTGGTTGATATGGGGCAGATAAGGCAGTCACATGTGAATTTTAAATTCATTCTGCAGTTTTTCACATGGATATCGTCATCACATATGTATATGGACACACAAGTTTATAGAGTATTAGTGTAATAATTGATACAGATATAAAATACATAGGGGGATAAAACTAATACGTATTTATTGGTATTTTGTTACTATCTACAGATAGTAGTAGATATTAGGTATTCTGCTGTCTCAGATCTTTATGATCAATTGAATTTTAGTTATATGCCAACATTCCTAGCCATCTACTTTACAGGCAGTATCTGGTGTGCAGAAAAAAAATGCAATTTAGGATAGTATCCAGCAGCCAGAATTCACTTTGAAGTCAGGAAGAGTTTTGCTTGTGTGAGGACTAGTAGATAGGATCTGTCTGGTAGCAGTTGGTATCTGATTTACTGTATGTCTGTAAAGGGGAGAGGGTGAGAATGAAGGTCTGAAAAGTTGTCTGAATTAGAAACAAGTTTTCAAAATATAGGGCCTAATCAAGCTGTATTAATGCAAAGAAAACTTCTGTCACCATCCATGTAAGCTTTACTTTCATAACAACTACAGAATTAAATCCACAATGAGATGCATTTTATGGATCTACCCGTTATTTTTTTTTTTTTTTTTAATTCTATGGCTGGAATCATTCTGTATTACATTTAACCATAATATTGGGACCAGAAATGTTTTTAATGTATTTCCACAACACTAGCTTTTTTTATCCATTTAATGACCCCGTGTATTCTTGACGCTCAGTCCAAAATTATTTGACACCATCAGCTCAGGATTAAACAAAGACTATGAATGGCTTGCCAACTACAGAACCAGTTTCTCCTCCCTTGGTTTTCACACCTCTACTGCTAGAACAGGGCCTCACCCTCCCTGATTGAACTAAACTCGTTATCTCTAGCTTGCTTCTTGCTTGCATATATATACCTGCCCCTGGAGATTTCCACTACTTGCATCCGAAGAAGTGGGTATTCACCCACGAAAGCTCATGCTGCAAAACCTCTGTTAGTCTATAAGATGCCACAGGATTCTTTGCTGCTTTTACAGATCCAGACTAACACGGCTACCCCTCTGATACATTTCCTAAGTGTTTGTCTTACCCTGTTACATCTGAAACCTCTAATATTTGCATTTCATTACAATAGCAGTACCCTTAACTTGTCATTTCATCAGCGATGCCTGTGTTTTGTGGCACTGGACTGTTTGTTATCCGTGATGGAAATTCTCTGAATCTGCACAATGCCAATGTAAATGTAACCTATGCTGGGATGGGACGGAATACATCTTCCAACCTGTGGATCAGCCACTCCACAGCCACTAACTACTATGGCCCCAAGATATGAATAGCTGCTGCCCACTAAATTAAGTTACTCTTTGAGTGATGATCCCTCTGCGTATCCTATTACGTCTGACAGGGGGGTAGTGGAATTTCAGTCTTTGGTGGCTGATCCACCTCATAAGGCTTATAAGGATAAAGTTAGTGTCCGAATTAAAAAACTCTCAGTAAGATGGTGTTGGATTTTCATATAAATCAACCTATATACTTATCAAACTTTTTTCGAAACCTCATTCTCACAAAGATGAGAAAAAAACTCCATATTTTGGACATTCATAGGATGTTAGCTTTAAACGGTTTAGAATATTCCCGCAATTATTCATCACCTTTTCTGACAGGATGAAGGGGCAACCTGTCACTTCACAGGAGACTTCTTCCTGGATCTCTTCTTATAGTCATCTGTGCTGTGATATTCCCAAGGTTCTACTACCTCAACGAGTTTTAGCACAGTCTATGAGAGCACAAGCAGCACCAGCTGCTTTCTTGGGTCATTTTCCCATCAGTGGTACTTGCAGAGCTGTTAGTTGGTCATCTGTTCATACATTCACAGCTCATTATGCTCTCTCCCAGGCCTCAAGAGACCATGCTGGAATCGGAAGAGTGGTGTTGCAGTTCTTGTTGAATAGATACTGATACCTACCTCCATCTGGAGCTGCTTCTGGTGTGTCAGCTGAAATGGAATGGGCATGTGCAAGCATTTGAAAAATAAAAAATGGTTTCATACCTGTTGTTCTTCAAGATGTATTGCCCATGTTCATTCCATGGCCCACCCTCCTTTCCCTGTATGCTAGACTGGCAACATATACTGGCTTCCGGTGTGAAGAAATTGAGTGGGGTCAAGATGGCTTCACACCTTTATGCTCTTGGCTAACAGCATGAGCAGATGGAGGGGGCATGCACCATCCTGATGAGTACCAGTATGGGAAAAAGTTCTCTGGCATTGGTGCACATACACCTGAAGTGTAGTGGATATGAGCAAAGAACAAGAGTTACCAAAAAGCTATGTAACTGTTTGTTCCCCCTTGTTGCTGCTGTTAAAGTCCAATCCCTTTTTGTAGAAGACAAAACAAGATACATGGATACAAGAGGGGAGAGTAAAGAACAGCAAAGACAGAAAATACAGCTTCTGTCTCTGGTGTTGACTTCACTTAAAATCTCGTTACTGCAAAACACAGGTACAGTACATGCTTTTATCAGCCACTTCGAGACCTGGCAAACTTGTACCAGGGTTGAGCTTGTGACAGGTTCCCCCTGGAACTGTGGTACCACTGAGCCCTCCGACCCAGCAGCCTGGGCTCCCTCTCACACTGGGCTGCTGTGACAAGCTGCAAAGCCCTCCAGCCTGCACCTCCACTAGCGTTTAAACAGGTAGGGTCACACCCAGCTGCAGTTACATGCAGACTCTCTAACCACCAGCTTCCCAGCCTGGGACCCCAGAGCAGTACTGTCCTGCCCTAGTTAAATCTGGCCAGTATATGGGTTTAATACCTGGTCCACCTCTCCCTCAATGTGAAGAGAACAATGCACACTTCTGGTAACCAAGCAGAGATTTCCCCCAAGAAGTCCAGTCAATTCTAACTATTTTGGATTAAAACATAAAATAAGTTTATTAAGTACAAAAGATAGATTTTAAGTGATTATAAGTGATAGGTTACTTAGTAAATAAACCAAACACCAACTAAGTCTAAGATACTAGAAAGATAGGTTATGAACTAGAAAATTCTCACCCTGGCTGATGAGACAAGTGGGCTTCAGATTCTTATGAGACAAGCTGCACTTGCTTTACAGCTTGGAATCCCCAGGTCTTTCATACAAAGGCTAGAAATCCCTTTAGCCTGGGTCCAGCATTTCCCCAGTTCAGTCTTTTTTCCTCAGGTGTCATCTTGTGTGGGGAGTGAAGACCCACAGATGATGTCACTCTCTGCCTTATATAGCTTTTGCATATGGTGCGAACCCTTTGTTTCAAAACTTGTTTCCCACACGGGTTTGTGGAAAAATACTGGCATCCCAAGATGGAATCCAGAGACGTGGTCTGGTCACGTGTCCTTGCTCGGTCATAGCAGCCATTACCTTCAGACCGGCTTGAGCGTTTACAGGAAGAATAAGCTCTTTCACAGTCCATTGTCTTTGCGGATGGGCTGTGTGTGTTTTCCAGAGTAAGCCAATTTGATATACAGACCCCTAATCAATATTCATAACTTCAGATACAAAAATAAAACAAGCATACAAATAAGATAATCATATTCAGCAATTCATAACTTTTCCAAACACACCTCACATGACCCATCTTGTGCAAAATGCATCATAATTAGGCCGTAATCATATCATCATATCTCAGTGAAGAATATGGGTGCAGTGTCACAAGGCTGTTTTGGGCATTGTTTTAGCTGATTCGTGGGTCACCGGATCACAACAGTGTTGCAAAATATACAGTCTTGGCCAGCTAAGCCATAAGAACATAAGAACGGCCATACTGGGTCAGACCAAAGGTGCATC
The DNA here is from genome assembly GCA_003942145.1 of Platysternon megacephalum. NCBI lineage: Eukaryota > Metazoa > Chordata > Testudines > Platysternidae > Platysternon > Platysternon megacephalum. The sequence goes on along the minus strand of QXTE01000023.1, from coordinate 7,878,685 downwards.
TAGCCCAGTATCCTGTCTACCGACATTGGCCAATGCCAGGTGCCCCAGAGGCAGGTAATGATCAAGTGATCTCTTTCCTGCCATCCATCTCCACCCTCTGACAAACAGAGTCTAGTGACACCATTCCTTACCCATCCTGGCTAATAGCCATTAATGGACTTAACCTCCAAGAATTTATCTAGTTCTCTTTTAAACGCTGTTATAGTCCTAGCCTTCACAACCTCCTCAGGCAAGGAGTTCCACAAGTTTACTGTTGCTATGTGAAGAACTTCCTTTTATTTGTTTTAAAACTGCTGTCCATTAATTTCATTTGGTGACCCCTAGTTCTTGTATTATGGGAATAAGTAAATAACTTTTCCTTATCCACTTTCTCCACATCGCTCATGATTTTATATACCTCTATCATATCCCCCCTTAGTCTCCTCTTTTCCAAGCTGAAAAGTCCTAGCCTCTTTAATCTCCCTCATATGGGACCCGTTCCAAACCCCAATCATTTTAGTTGCCCTTCTCTGAACCTTTTCTAGTGCCAGTATATCTTTTTTGAGATGAGGAGACCACATCTGTACGCAGTATTCAAGATGTGGGCGTACCATCGATTTATATAAGGGCAATAATATATTCTCCATCTTATTCTCTATCCCCTTTTTAATAATTCCTAACATCCTGTTTGCTTTTTTGACTGCCTCNTCTTTGGTGCGGGACCTTGTCAAAGGCTTTCTGGAAATCTAAGGACACTATGTCCACATGTTTGTTGACCCCTTCAAAGAACTCTAATAGATTAGTAAGACATGATTTCCCTTTACAGAAACCATGTTGACTTTTGCCCAACAATTTATGTTCTTCGATGTGTCTGACAATTTTATTCTTTACAATTGTTTCAACTAATTTGCCCGGTACTGACATTAGACTTACCGGTCGATAATTGCTGGGACCACCTCTAGAGCCCTTGTTAAATATTGGCGATACATTAGCTATCTTCCTGTCATTGGGTACAGAAGCTGATTTAAAGGACAGTTTACAAACCATAGTTACTAGTTCCGCAATTTCACATTTGAGTTCTTTCAGAACCCTTGGGTGCATGCCATCTGGTCCCGGTGACTTGTTACTGTTAAGTTTATTAATTAATTCCAAAACCTCTTCTAGTGACACTTTAATCCTTGACAATTCCTCAGATTTGTCACCTACAAAGGACGGCTCAGGTTTGGGAATCTCCCTAACATCCTCAGCCGTGAAGACTGAAGCAAAGAATTAATTTAGTTTCTCCACAATGACTTTATCGTTGTTAAGTGTTCCTTTTGTATCTCGATCATCCAGGGGCCCCACTGGTTGTTTAGCAGGCTTCCTGCTTCTCATGTACTTAAAAAAACATTTTATTACCTTTTGAGTTTTTGGCTAGCTGTTCTTCAAACTCCTTTTTGGCATTTCTTATTACATTTTTAGACTTAATTTGCTAGTGTTTATGCTCCTTTCTATTTATCTCACTAGGATTTGACTTCCACTTTTTAAAATATACCTTTTTATCTCTCACTGCTTCTTTTACATGGTTGTTAATCCACGGTGACTCTTTTTTAGTTATTTTACTGTGGTTTTTTTAATTTGGGGTATACATCTATTATGTTGTCTTTGAAAAGTCTTTGAAAAGTGTCCATGCAGCTGGCAGGGATTTCACTCTAGTCACTGTACCTTTTAATTTCTGTTTAACTAACCTCCTCTTTTTTGCATAGTTCCCCTTTCTGAAATTAAATGTCACAGTGTTGGGCTGTTGAGGTGTTCTTCCCACCACAGGAATGTTAAATGTTGTTATATTATGGTCACTATTTCGAAGCGGTCCTGTTATAGTTACCTCTTGGACCAGATCCTGCGCTCCACTCAGGACTAAATTGAGAATTGCCTCTCCCCTTGTGGGTTCCTGTACCAGCTGCTCCAAAAAGCAGTGATTTGAATTATCGAGAAATTTTGTCTCTGCATTTCGTCCTGAGGTGACATGTACCCAGCCAATATGGGGATAATTGAAATCCCCCACTATTATTGAGTTCTTTATTTTGATAGTCTCTCTAATCTCCCTTAGCATTTCATTGTCACTATCACTGTCCTGGTCAGGTGGTCAATAATAGATCCTAAGGTTATTTATGGTAGAAAGGGACCTGGAGAGATGTTCCATCCTCCCCACACTTGTTTCAGAGAATGAGGCAGAGAAGGGCATAGTCCAAGACCAATGGACATAGCTAGCAAAAAATCTTCCCATCTCAGGTCCCTGGAGCACATGCTCACCTTGAGAGGAATATAAATAAGGACTGCATATATTGAAGTACTCTGGTTACTGTACAAGGTAAACAACCTTACTTTTTTGGTCACTGGATCTGAGAAATTTGCCAACCCACTTACGCAGTTACGGTAGTAGAATAAAAATATCTAGGGAATGTTAATCTTCATGCTTTAGAGCAGGGGTAGGCAACCTATGGCACGGGTGCCGAAGGCGGCACACGAGCTAATTTTCAGTGGCACTCACACTGCCTGGGTCCTGGCCACCGGTCCGGGGGGCTATGCGTTTTAATTTAATTTTAAATGAAGCTTCCTAAACATTTTATAAATCTTATTTACTTTACATACAATGATAGTTTCGTTATATATTATAGACTTATAGAAAGAGACCTTCTAAAAACGTTAAAATGTATGACTGGCACGCGAAACCTTGTATTAGAGTGAATAAATGAAGATTCAGCACACCACACCTGAAAGGTTGCCGATCCCTGCTTTAGAGTATAAACCACCTGCGAACTTTGTGGCCTTAGGAAAAGAATTCCCAAATAGATATATTATTGCTTAATTGTATATTAGAGATTTATAACTGTATCTAAAGAATTAGATATTGGCCCATTTTGAGTTCAGAAACATCAAATCAGATTTACCTGAACAGTAGTACATCCTAAAAAGAACCTTAGTCTAGTCACAATTTTGACCTGGCCAAAACTCTACCAATTAGAGACGGTTACTGTTCCTCTTCAATTGTTCATGCTGCTATGCATATCAGTGAGCTTCTACTCAAGGCTGAAAGACAGTTGGAGGATTATATTTCTATGTTTTTGTATATGAACAAGAGGGATCCTCATTTTAGCTATCAAGAGAGCAATGTACTTGTACAAAAGGTCAATCACTTTTTTTTTTCTCCTGGGCAAAACAATGTTGTAACTAAAAAGAGAATTTTACCGGCAAGACAGGTGCTAGTGTACAGCCAAGGGATCTGAAATGGAATTATGGCCTCTCTGTGATATAATTAATGAGAAGCATCGAGGACACAAGGGATAGTGTTAGCAATATTCTGCCACAGCCATGTGTCTTCTGTCTATTAAAGCAGATGGCAGTTGGACCTTTTCTATGTAAAAACATACAAAATAGGTGTGGGGAGAAAAGTTACTTTCTTGAAAAGTGTCGCAACCCTGTGCTCTGTCATGGCGTCTGTATGGCCAATTGTCGGTCAGAAGGTCACATCGGTGTCGTGTGCAGAGTCCCAGCGTGTCGTGTGCAACACATTAGGGCCGTGTGACCATTCCTGAACCTTCCAGCAGGTCAACTTCAGGCCGTATTGGTGCCGTGTGCAGATCATATTGGTGCCGTGTGCAACAGCACCGGCGTGCCGTGTGCATAACCCCAGTGTGCCGTGTGCAGAATCTGTTACGTAGGGGGCACCAGCTCGGAATCTGGTTGGTGCAGGAGCGGGGAACCAATTGGATACTGGCTTCGAATAAAACTATGTCGCTTGCCCGAATCAGCAGGAGTGTCCGCGTGTTAGCTGGAAGGCCTGATCACCCTTCCAGCCAGGATCTCCTCCGGATTTAGCCAGGCTCGTGTCGTGTTCATCATGTCTCTGGTGTGTGTGCTGTTGGTCAGCTGCATCTGGAGTGTGGTATGTGTAGTGTAAATTTTGTAAATATTCAGATTGTTTGGCTCTCTGTTCTTTTTGCTTGGTACCAAATGCAGTTTACTTGTTGTTGTATGTTTGTTTGGCCTCTGGTGTAAATTGTTCAGCTCTTGTATGTTGTTTGGCCTCTGGTGTAAATTGTTCAGCTCTTAGTGGTTTTGTATTACTGTTCTGGAGATATTTTGATGAATCATTGGTTTCTGTTTCCAATCAAAGTTGTATTGTTAATTGGTAGACTTGCTCCTCCCCAGCCCAAGTTGTGATTTGTTCCCCATTAATAAATAGCCACCTGTGTTTTGACCTATAATCTGCCTCAGTCTCTGCTTCCCTCCTCCACTCAATCCTTCCGAACTTGTATTGGTCACCGACATGGCGTCACGAACAGGATTGAGTGAGGAGGAAAATCATTCCCTGTCATCTGTGCAGTTAGCTTGTCCGTGGCGAACCAGGGTCACTGACAAAACCCCAGATGACGAACTTAATCACTTTCAACACCATGTTTTACTTGATCGGGGACAGTCAGAAGCCATTGGCTGGAATTGTATCATCGGAGGTGGCCCCTCGAGCAGAACCTATGCAGCCAGCTTAACTATCGGTGCTGCAGGCTGTCTCCTGACATGCCACATGGGTCTGCGGTTAACCCCCACGGAGGCCAGTGACCGGCCAACTTGCATTAAGGCGGGGGAAGCCGGTGCTGGAACTGATCCAGTCCATCTGTGGAAAGGTGCCCGAACCATTTTAAAAGCAGCCGGGGGCACTTGTCCATCAACTGCTACCCCCCCCAGACTCCCAAGCGGAGGCCCTGCACATGAGCTGGTAGTCCAGCTGATACAGGAGTTAGAGGAAGGGAAAAAGTCCAGAAAGATCCTCCCTGATCAGTATAAGTCTAAGGTTGTGGCCAGTACCTATCATAAAATCTTGGGTCTGGCTCTGGACAAATTGACTGTTGTTATGGGGGCTCTGGCGTCCACTGCTCGGGAGATGATTGATACCCCTAAGGCTCCCGGTACGATTCAATCCCCACCTGAGACCCCATTCTCCCTGCCAGATTTTAAAATCCATGAGCCCTCTCCTCCACCATATCCAACAGCACCCAGGCTGTACCCAACCTTACCGCCATCAACCCCTGAAGTCATAGCCCCTGATTCTGCTGAGGCTATGCCAGTGCAGTTAACACACACTAAGGTGGATCAAACTGGGGCGCAAAATATCACTTATGAGTGGCGTACTCGCAGCAAGGCAGAGATGAAAGAGTTTATCAATGATACAGGGCGAGAGCCAAACGAGCCGGTATTCACCTGGCTAGGACGGCTCATCCTGGAGTACAGCCAGGAGCTGGTCGACCAGGAGGAGGCAACCCTTATAGCCCGGAGCGCTGCTTGGTCCAGGGGGACGGGCCGAGGATTACTCTTAACAGCTCCTCACTGGCCGATCTCAGTACCAGCAGCCGCTTACTTGCAGATGCAGAATAGCCCTGCAGCATTCCAGCTTCCATCTGGTGGGATCTCTACGCCCCGCGATTTAATTTTCACTATCGCAGGGGCATCCCTCATTTGGTGGGATCCCACACAAACCCCCTTAAACCTGACATTAGCACAGCAGCAACTTCGCCCGTTTCAAGCCTACTGTTATGTCACCGATCCGGCTGCTATCCCCATACATGAGCAAGGGATAGACATGACACTTGACAGTAGCCCTTTAGGGGACACAAG
>QXTE01000023.1:7812437-7863256 GCA_003942145.1 Platysternon megacephalum | reverse complement strand
GTGCTCCAGCCCCCTAATCATTTTTGTTGCCCTCCGCTGGACTCTTTCCAATTTTTCCACATCCTTCTTGTAGTGTGGGGCCCAAAACTGGACACAGTACTCCAGGTGAGGCCTCACCAATGTCGAATAGAGGGGAACGATCATGTCCCTCGATCTGCTGGCAATGCCCCTACTTATACAGCCCAAAATGCCGTTAGCCTTCTTGGCAACAAGGGCACACTGTCGACTCATATCCAGCTTCTCGTCCACCGTAACCCCTAGGTCCTTTTCTGCAGAACTGCTGCCTAGCCACTCGGTCCCTAGTCTGTAACAGTGAATGGGATTCTTCCGTCCTAAGTGCAGGACTCTGCACTTGTCCTTGTTGAACCTCATCAGGTTTATTTTGGCCCAATCCTCTAATTTGTCTAGGTCCCTCTGTATCCTATCCCTACCCTCCAACGTATCTACCACTCCTCCCAGTTTAGTGTCATCTGCAAATTTGCTGAGAGTGCAGTCCACGCCATCTTAAATACCTTCATGCTGTTTCACATCTGATACTCCTTGATGAAACATAGGAGCCTTGTCTTATAACAGGCTTATTCAAAGTGATACAAGCTATGAAAGTGAGATCTTGGAAGAGTGTTGCCGTTTTCATAATGTAATAAAAATACTGTAATGATAAATAATAATTAATAATAAATAGTGTGTAATAAGCATGTCATAAAAACACATTTTATATTTCCAAGATCACTGCTTTTATAATTTATACTCAGGTAAAGGAGAAAATCCTTGGAAATATTCATTTTTAGGAGGGGGTTCGTGAGACGACATTTTAGTATAAGGGGCTCACAGGTTGTTAAAGTGTGGGAACCACTGTTTTAGACTCTTCCTCTGAGACAGATGGTTCCTTGTCAGCGTTATAAGTTTGGGTAAGGAGAGAAATAGGCTCTTTTTAGTTGAACAGACACTAATGCTTTCGAAGTACTAACTTTCTCCTTTTGCAGCTATTTCCTCAGCATCAATACCGAAATTGTATTACTTTATATTTTTAGCATAATCCACCCTAGCTTGGCAATTACGTGAAAGACTGGTTCTGATACACTATGAAACCTAGGCCTACAAGTGGTCCCCAGAGTGGAGGGACAGGTACTTCAAGTGTGATTTCCCATATATTCCCTACTTATAATAATTTGCTGTGTAGAACACAAAGAGGAGGCAAGAGCCTATGGTTGCTATGTACTACTTTTAACTCTCCTTATGAGAATTAACTGTGTACTGCTTCTGGGGTAAGGTTGGGGTAAGGATTGTCCTGCTACTGTCCTCCACCTATCTGGCTGTCTGGGCTTGGAAAGGGGTGTCTCTTCTATTTGGCTGCTGTGCTTGGGTGCTGACCCTAGATGTTGAGTTTGAACGGCATATTATCGGCCTTGGCTGTTGACAGAGGTACTATGAGTCTGCCACTAGTTTGGAAAAGGATCCAAGGGTGTAGTATTTGTCTTTCTGGCTAGTGAAGCCTATTAGACCTGCTGCCAGGACAGACAGAGATGGAGAAGCCTTAACTCAGGCTAAGAGATTCATTCCCTGTTGCTGCAGTGCTGGTGTGGAGGGTTGGTGTTCACCTTTTCTCCTTGAAAATATCAAGAACTTTTCCTTAGAAATCCATAAGCCTGGATAATTACATAGTTGGGTACCATGGCATATGGAGTATCAGATTTCACTTCAATTTCACTGTAGGTTTTACAAGTGTCACAAATCAGTAGAATATTAGAGAGAGAGAGAGAATGTTCTACAATATACGTAGCTTGCTGTGTGCACCTCAGTACTTAAGCACAACTATCTGTAATGTCAGCTTTATCTTTAAATACATGCTTCATGTAGATTGTTATATATTAAAAATAACAGTATAATATAAATGTCCTTCGCATTTATGTCCTATATAAAACAGTAGTAGTAAAGCTCAGTACATTGGTATTCCAAAAAGAGCTGTAAATGGTTCATGTGATCCAGCAGATGGTGCTCTTTGCATTTCTTCTGGATTTAGTACTGTATAGCAGCAATTTATATCCAATTCAACCTTTGATGAGTTGTAAATTATTGAGGATACCTTTGCAATAAGAGCTGTTAATGCATCCTTGCTCCTAAGGCTTTTGCATTTACAAATAATTTGCATAACATTTCCACATGAGAGATTAGAAAATGTACTACTTCACCAGTAATCTCACATTAATGTAGCTTGATATATTGAAGTAATCCCAGCTATCTTCTGCCATGAAAACACTCAAATGTGAAAATATATATTAGATTAAAAAAGACTGTTTAACTTTCTTGTTAGTGTATTAAAATAAAAATGCACTATGCAATGTATCAAAATCACAAATATATCATTTAATTATTTGAGAGAGAATTTGGTCCCCAATATTGAACTGTTTAGCAATGGTATTTGCAATTTTTTGGGTATGTTAATTGTACACTTTATGTAGTATGGATATATTTGTGTGTATATATTGGTATAGAAAGGCATACACAAAGTATGCATAAATGATGCTTGTGTAATATAATACATAAACTGAAGTGTCCAACTCAGCATGTAAAAATAAATCTTTTTTGCAGTATTGTTGTAGCCGTGTCAGTCCCAGGATGTGAAAGAGACCAAGTGGGTGAGGTAATATGTCTTATTGGACCAATTTCTGTTGGTGAAAAAGACAAGTTTGATACGCAGAGCTCTTCTTGCCCAGACCTGAAGAAGAACTCTCTGTAGCTCAGAAGCTTGTCTCTTTCACCAACAAGTTGGCGAAATAATTCCTGGGTAGAACCTCACATCTGAGTGTTATAAACCACATATCTCATTCTATTTGTGCCTGCTCACATAACGCTTTGCATTTGTATAGTTCCTTCCATTTTAGGATTTCCATGCAAGATGATAGTTTTGAGTGCAAACCTCCTGTGAGGTATATAGGTACTATCTGAATTTTATAGATGGAGAAACTGAAGGGCATGAAAGGGAAGTGACTTTTGTGCAAGGTCACATAGCGAGTCAGGGACAGAACCAAAAATAAATCTCAAAGTCACAAATCACAATTTCCTTCTAAAATCACTAGATGCAATTCCTCCCAAATAACTAGGAGTTGAGGCCCAGCCACTCAGGTATCAGTTTACATCCAACCACTCTCACGGCACTGTGGATATAATTAGTTGAGTTGCTCTGTGTGTGTGGTTTGAAGATGGGATTAATTTAATGGGAAAGAAATACTAGGAGGGATAGGGAAAAAAAGGGGTAGAAAGTGAAAGAGGAATTGGATGCATGTACTATCTGAAAGTAAAGACAAATTTTGAATTATGGGGCTATAATGTGGTGAATAGAAGCAGCTTAGCTGTGAACAAAGATAACTAATAGGAGTGTTTCAGAGGGCATAGCTGCAGACACTGCTTGCAGGAAGTTGGATTGGTGAGTGGTACATTTGGTTCATCTGTGGGTTCTTTGGCTGTTTGTTTTGTTTGTGCTCTGTTTATTGGCTGCGCAGCTGGGCCATGGGTCCCAGAGTAAACAGCTGAGACTGGTCTATTCCTTGGTGCCTTGGTAAAGGCATGAGGCTCTGACTCTTGGAGCTTTGATCAGCCCCACTGTTTGAAGTCTCTGAGTGGCTAATTGCTCCCTGGTAGTGAGGGGCATAGCTGAGCTGAGCTAAGCAGGGAGACTTGATATAAAAAGTCACTTCTAGACAAGCTCAAGAGCTGTAAACAGAGGCAGCTAACACAAAGCTTCTGACAGAGTTGAGAGAGGGAGTGTGAAAGGCTTTCCTTCTAGGTGCAGCTCTAAGTATGATATCAAGATGGCCACTGACGGAACAGTGGACTGCAATGGATGTGCTGTGTTTTCTTTCCTGCCTGAAGCCAGAAGGGACTTCCTGTGTATGAAGTGCAAGTTGGTTGCTGTGCTGGAGGAAAAGATTCTTGGATTGGTGGGGCAAGTGTATATGCTACTGAGAATCAGAGAAGCTGAGCATTTCCTAGACAACCAGGTTTGGGAAACAGGGCAGTACCCCCAGGTTCAAGGAAGACAGGGGCTGGCCATCAAGGACTCAGGGGGAGAGAGGAAGTCAGAGCAGAGGAATGGTGGTTTGTAACCACCAGAGGCAAGAGGTCATGGCAGCATTCTGCACAGCTGGAGACAGATGAGGATGGGCAGGCTATGCCCATCAGAAAGAAGAGGATCAGGAAGAATTACATACAGCTAGAAGTTTCCAGTAGATACCACCTGGTTGATGTGAAAACTGTGGAGGATACCCCTCCAGATCCAGCAAATCCAAGGGAACAGAGAGATTTACAGGATGCACCTGTGGATGGCAATTTGGCTCAACCTGTAATAAGAACATAAGAACGGCCGTACCGGGTCAGACCAAAGGTCCATCTAGCCCAGTATCCTGTCTACCAACAGTGGCCAACGCCAGGTGCCCCAGAGGGAGTGAACCTAACAGGTAATGATCAAGTGATCTCTCTCCTGCCATCCATCTCCACCCTCTGACAAACAGAGGCTAGGGACACCGTTCCTTACCCATCCTGGCTAATAGCCATTAATGGACTTAACCACCATGAATTTATCCAGTTCTCTTTTAAACGCTGTTATAGTCCTAGCCATCACAACCTCCTCAGGTAAGAAGTTCCACAAGTTGACTGTGCGCTGCGTGAAGAACTTCTTTTTATTTGTTTTAAACCTGCTCCCTATTAATTTCATTTGGTGACCCCTAGTTCTTGTATTATGGGAATAAGTAAATAACTTTTCCTTATCCACTTTCTCCACATCACTCATGATTTTATATACCTCTATCATATCCCCTCTTAGTCTCCTCTTTTCCAAGCTGAAGAGTCCTAGCCTCTTTAATCTCTCCTCATATGGGACCCGTTCCAACCCCCTAATCATTTTAGTTGCCCTTCTCTGAACCTTTTCTAGTGCTAGTATATCTTTTTTGAGATGAGGAGACCACATCTGTATGCAGTATTTGAGATGTGGGCGTACCATCGATTTATATAAGGGCAATAATATATTCTCAGTCTTATTCTCTATCCCCTTTTTAATGATTCCTAACATCCTGTTTGCTTTTTTGACCGCCTCTGCACACTGCGTGGACATCTTCAGAGAACTATCCACGATGACTCCAAGATCTTTTTCCTGATTCGTTGTAGCTAAATTAGCCCCCATCATATTGTATGTATAGTTGGGGTTATTTTTTCCAATGTGCATTACTTTACATTTATCCACATTAAATTTCATTTGCCATTTTGTTGCCCAATCACTTAGTTTTGTGAGATCTTTTTGAAGTTCTTCACAGTCTGCTTTGGTCTTAACTATCTTGAGCAGTTTAGTATCATCTGCAAACTTTGCCACCTCACTGTTTACCCCTTTCTCCAGATCATTTATGAATAAGTTGAATAGGATTGGTCCGAGGACTAACCCTTGGGGAACACCACTAGTTACCCCTCTCCATTCTGAAAATTTACCATTAATTCCTACCCTTTGTTCCCTGTCTTTTAACCAGTTCTCAATCCATGAAAGGATCTTCCCTTTTATCCCATGACAACTTAATTTACGTAAGAGCCTTTGGTGAGGGACCTTGTCAAAGGCTTTCTGGAAATCTAAGTACACTATGTCCACTGGATCCCCCTTGTCCACATGTTTGTTGACCCCTTCAAAGAACTCTATTAGATTAGTAAGACACGATTTCCCTTTACATAAACCATGTGGACTATTGCTCAACAGTTTATGTTTTTCTATGTATCTGACAATTTTATTCTTAACTATTGTTTCGACTAATTTGCCCGGTACTGACGTTAGACTTACAGGTCTGTAATTGCCGGGATCACCTCTAGAGCCCTTTTTAAATTTTGGCGTTACATTGGCTAACTTCCAGTCATTGGGTACAGAAGCCAATTTAAAGGACAGGTTACAAACCTTAGTTAATAATTCCGCAACTTCACATTTGAGTTCTTTCAGAACACTTGTGTGAATGCCATCTGGTCCCGGTGACTTGTTAATGTTAAGTTTATCAATTAATTCCAAAACCTCCTCTAGTGACACTTCATTCTGTGAGAGTTCCTCAGATTTGTCACCTACAAAAGCCGGCTCAGGTTTGGGAATCTCCCTAACATCCTCAGCCGTGAAGACTGAAGCAAAGAATCCATTTAGTTTCTCTGCAATGACTTTATCGACTTTAAGCGCTCCTTTTGTATCTCGATCATCAAGGGGCCCCACTGGTTGTTTAGCAGGCTTCCTGCTTCTGATGTACTTAAAAAAACATTTTGTTATTACCTTTGGAATTTTTGGCTAGTCGTTCTTCAAACTCCTCCTTGGCTTTTCTTATTACATTCTTGCACTTAATTTGGCAGTGTTTCTGCTCCTTTCTATTTGCCTCACTAGGATTTGACTTCCACTTTTTAAAGGACGTCTTTTTATCTATGCTCATTGCTTCTTTTACATGGTTGTTAAGCCACGGTGGCTCTTTTTTAGTTCTTTTATTGTGTTTCTTAATTTGGGGTATACATTGAAGTTGGGCCTCTATTATGATGTCTTTAAAAAGCACCCATGCAGCTTGCAGGGATTTCACTTTAGTCACTGTACCTTTTAACTTCTGTTTAACTGACCCCCTAACTTTTGCATAGTTCCCCCTTTTGAAATTAAATGCCACAGTGTTGGGCTGTTGAGATATTCTTCCCACCACAGGGATGTTGAATGCTATTGTATTATGGTCACTATTTCCAAGCGGTCCTGTTATAGTTACCTCTTGGACCAGCTCCTGCGCTCCACTCAGGACTAAATCTAGATTTGCCTCTCCCCTTGTGGGTTCTCGTACCAGCTGCTCCATGAAGCAGTCATTTAAAGTATCGAAAAATTTTATCTCTGCATTTCGTCCTGAAGTGAAATGTTTCCAGTCAACATGGGGATAATTGAAATCCCCCACTATTATTGAGTTCTTAATTTTGATAGCCTCTCTAATTTCCCTTAGCATTTCATCATCACTGTCCTGGTCAGGTAGTCGATAATAGATCCCTAATGTTATATTCTTATTAGAGCATGAAATTTCTATCCATAGAGATTCTATGGAACATGTGGATTCACTTAAGATTTTTACTTCATTTGATTCTACATTTTCTTTCACATATAGTGCCACTCCCCCCCTTGCATGACCTGTTCTGTCCTTCCGATATATTTTGTACCCCGGAATGATTGTGTCCCATTGATTGCTCTCAGTCCACCAGGTTTCTGTGATGCCTATTATATCAATATCCTCCTTTATCACAAGGCACTCTAATTCACCCATCTTATTATTTAGACTTCTAGCATTTGTGTACAAGCACTTTAAAAACTTGTCACTGTTTATTTGTCTGCCCTTTTCTGATGTGTCAGATTCTTTTTTATGTGAATGTTTATCATCTGATCTCGCCCTTACATTATCCTCTTCCATCCTCTGCTCCTGACTATAACCTGGAGATTCTCTATCATTAGACTCTCCCCTAAGAGAAGTTTCTGTCCAATCCACACGCTCCTCTGCAGCAGTCGGCTTTCCCCCATCTCCTAAATCAAGCTTGCCCACATAGAGTTCTCCAGCTGTCCCAGGAAGACCGACAATCCTTGTTGGGAATTCGGTATTCAGAATAAAAAATAAATAAATAAATAAAAATGTGCCCGGGGCCGACAAATAACATGATAGTGTGCTACCTTCTCAGAGCCAAGACATGAGACATCACTGTAAGATTGGATAGGCTTCTGAAGTTGATAGAAAAGGATCAATTAGTAATGGTTCCTATTGGCACTAATGACACTATTTTGTGGGATGTCTCACAGACAGTAGATGACTTCAGTGAACTCTGATAAAACAGTGAAGTGTTCTGAAGAAAAATAATTTCCAAGCAATCTTCTCTGAGATTCTTCCTTTCCCATGAGCAAAGGAAGAGAGAAGGCAGAAGATTCTGGAAGTGACCCACTGGCTATGTAAGTGGTGTAGGGTTGAGGGTTTTGGTTTTGTGGACTATTGGCCCTCTTTCCATGGGGTGAGGGAGCTGTATAATTTGGATGACCTCCACCTCAGTAGAAGGGGAGCAATGCTCCTTGGGGACCAACTGGTTAGAGTAGTCAGGAGGACATTAAACTAATAACAAAAGGGCAGGGTAATCAAGATGTTGTGAACAAAATTAATCAAGGAACCAAAGGACATGAAGAGAAGAATTTTTTTTATTTGCCTATATACCAATGCTAGGAGCCTGGGTAACAAACAAGAGGAATTGGAAATGTTCATTTATGATCATAAATTTGATCTCATTGGTATTACTGAAACCTGGTGGGATGATTGACATGATTGGAATATTAGAATCAATAGGAAGGATTGAATGGGCAAAAGGGGAGGGAGAGCAAAACTCTGTCATAAATGACATTACCTGTTTATGAGTCACTGAATTTTCTTCCAGGTTATATCTTGAATGTTTATGGATCAATATGCCAATGTATAAAGCACAAGATGGAATATTAATTGGTGTCTGCTACAGACCACCAGATCACACTACTGAACAGGATGACCAGCTTCTTATGAACTTATCTCCTGTCTGCAGGTAAAGAAAAGAAAAAAAGAAAAGCTGTGTGATCACAGGGGACCTCAATTTGAGTGATATATGATGGAGGTCTTATGCTGTCAGTTGTAAAACATGCTTGGAAATTCTAAATATTATAAATACAATTTCCTAACTCAAAAAGTGTTGCATCCAGCACAAGGGAGTTCTATTTTAGACCTTGTCTTGACAGATAGAGAGGAAATAATTACAGAACTAAAAAATAATGGTGCATTAGTACAAGTGATCATGACTTTACCATATTTATAATATAAAGTCCAAACTAATGACATATATATTTGGTGCTTTAAAAGGACCAATTTCACTAAGCTGAAAATAATTGTGAGCCGGATCAGCTAGGAGGACGAATGTAATCAGAAAAATGTGAATGGTAATTGGGGATTGTTTAAGAATACTATACTAGACGTCCAGAAACTACAATTGAGGGTCAAAGTCATACTGGCTAAAAAATTGACTTGGTATAGAGGGGAAGTAAAGGTGTGTGTGTGTACACGTACACACACACCATGTCTAACAAATGGAAGAAAGAGAAAGTTGATAGTAATGAATATAAATCAGAAGCTAGGAATTGTAGATAATTGATAAAGTAAGAATAGTGCCACAAGGGGATATTAGTGAGCAGCAGAGTTAAGGACAATAAATAGTCGTTTTTAAGTCAAATTCAGGACACTATTTAAACTCTGATTTTAGGTCTTATTAATAGCTTATAGTACTATCAGAGAGAAATACCACNTTCTGTCCAATCCACACGCTCCTCTGCAGCAGTCGGCTTTCCCCCATCTCCTAAATCAAGCTTGCCCACATAGAGTTCTCCAGCTGTCCCAGGAAGACCGACAATCCTTGTTGGGAATTCGGTATTCAGAATAAAAAATAAATAAATAAATAAAAATGTGCCCGGGGCCGACAAATAACATGATAGTGTGCTACCTTCTCAGAGCCAAGACATGAGACATCACTGTAAGATTGGATAGGCTTCTGAAGTTGATAGAAAAGGATCAATTAGTAATGGTTCCTATTGGCACTAATGACACTATTTTGTGGGATGTCTCACAGACAGTAGATGACTTCAGTGAACTCTGATAAAACAGTGAAGTGTTCTGAAGAAAAATAATTTCCAAGCAATCTTCTCTGAGATTCTTCCTTTCCCATGAGCAAAGGAAGAGAGAAGGCAGAAGATTCTGGAAGTGACCCACTGGCTATGTAAGTGGTGTAGGGTTGAGGGTTTTGGTTTTGTGGACTATTGGCCCTCTTTCCATGGGGTGAGGGAGCTGTATAATTTGGATGACCTCCACCTCAGTAGAAGGGGAGCAATGCTCCTTGGGGACCAACTGGTTAGAGTAGTCAGGAGGACATTAAACTAATAACAAAAGGGCAGGGTAATCAAGATGTTGTGAACAAAATTAATCAAGGAACCAAAGGACATGAAGAGAAGAATTTTTTTTATTTGCCTATATACCAATGCTAGGAGCCTGGGTAACAAACAAGAGGAATTGGAAATGTTCATTTATGATCATAAATTTGATCTCATTGGTATTACTGAAACCTGGTGGGATGATTGACATGATTGGAATATTAGAATCAATAGGAAGGATTGAATGGGCAAAAGGGGAGGGAGAGCAAAACTCTGTCATAAATGACATTACCTGTTTATGAGTCACTGAATTTTCTTCCAGGTTATATCTTGAATGTTTATGGATCAATATGCCAATGTATAAAGCACAAGATGGAATATTAATTGGTGTCTGCTACAGACCACCAGATCACACTACTGAACAGGATGACCAGCTTCTTATGAACTTATCTCCTGTCTGCAGGTAAAGAAAAGAAAAAAAGAAAAGCTGTGTGATCACAGGGGACCTCAATTTGAGTGATATATGATGGAGGTCTTATGCTGTCAGTTGTAAAACATGCTTGGAAATTCTAAATATTATAAATACAATTTCCTAACTCAAAAAGTGTTGCATCCAGCACAAGGGAGTTCTATTTTAGACCTTGTCTTGACAGATAGAGAGGAAATAATTACAGAACTAAAAAATAATGGTGCATTAGTACAAGTGATCATGACTTTACCATATTTATAATATAAAGTCCAAACTAATGACATATATATTTGGTGCTTTAAAAGGACCAATTTCACTAAGCTGAAAATAATTGTGAGCCGGATCAGCTAGGAGGACGAATGTAATCAGAAAAATGTGAATGGTAATTGGGGATTGTTTAAGAATACTATACTAGACGTCCAGAAACTACAATTGAGGGTCAAAGTCATACTGGCTAAAAAATTGACTTGGTATAGAGGGGAAGTAAAGGTGTGTGTGTGTACACGTACACACACACCATGTCTAACAAATGGAAGAAAGAGAAAGTTGATAGTAATGAATATAAATCAGAAGCTAGGAATTGTAGATAATTGATAAAGTAAGAATAGTGCCACAAGGGGATATTAGTGAGCAGCAGAGTTAAGGACAATAAATAGTCGTTTTTAAGTCAAATTCAGGACACTATTTAAACTCTGATTTTAGGTCTTATTAATAGCTTATAGTACTATCAGAGAGAAATACCACATCATTATTTAGTGTAGAAGTATTCACATTTAATGCAGACAAGCGAACAAAGCATTTTAAAAGCAGCACTTGAAATACTTAAATTTTTAAACAAGGCTGTTAGTAAAATTGTCAGTGTAATCCAGGCTACACAGATTTTCATAATCCTACTGGTATTATACATTCCATATTAATAGAACAAATATGATTTGTAACATCTGCATCACATTTGTATAGTTTTAAGCAGGACATTTGCACCTCTTTTTTTAGCAAGCAGACAAATATAGGCATATGTATACCCTCTATGATCTTCTCCAGAGATGATTTCCCAAGTCTATACTGTGGCCTAAAGTGTAATGTGTATCACTTATGTCTTCAGAAAGTGAAATGGAATTGCAGCATGTCTCAAACCACAGTCAAATACTGCTTGCTGACAGCCAAATTGTTAACTGGTTTTGAAAATAACTTTCAACAGCAGCCATGTTCTTCTGGCCTTCAATCATCTTTCCAGTTACTCCACACTCACCCCACAGGTGCTATGGGGTGTCTTTCCAGGGGGCCAGCATTCACCCTCCATCTCAAGTATCTCGTCCCCTCTCTGTGTCCCTAGTGATGCCACCAGACAGCCCTTAATCATCAAAACAAAGGTAATAAAAAACCTGTAAGCAGCTCCATCCATGATATGGGCCTCTCTTACTTCAGAGAGCCCCTGGGAGTATCAATGTCCTCTTCAGAGTTCAGTGGGCTCCAGTGCAAACCTCAGTTCTGTTCCTCTTCAACTCAGGGGTTCTGCACCCTCCTTCTGTGAGGACAGGGGCTCTGTAGTCTGTAAACCCTCTCTCCTGGGTTGGAGAAGCTCAACTGTCTGTTCCCTCCCTGGGGTTTCCCCATCTGAATGCAGTTCCCTCTTTTTAACTCCACGTCCTCTGGCACGATTTTCAGGTGCAGCAGGACAGGGCCAGTCTAGTGCCATAACATGCAGCTGTTGAGCTTGTTCAATAACTATTAACACCCTCTCTTTGGGATTTTTCCTCTTCTGTCTGTTTTTCTCTTTTCTACACATGTGCAGGAAAAAAAACCTGATTCCAACAAATCCCATCCTCTTTTCCTCTGCTGCTGTCACTTTCCTTGGACTTAAAATTTTTTTTAAAAAAATTGAACAGTATAAATGTGTGTTACTCTTACTCAAGCAGGCCTCCTGTTGCGGGCCTCCAAAGTATTTAAAAGTAGAAATGTAAAGAAGTCTTTCTGTAGGAGAAATAGCCTGATTAGTTGGAGATTTTGTTTGTTTATGTGATAGGTGTGGAGTTGGTGTGTGCATAAATTGAAGGAAAGAGTTTTGAAGGAGTGCCTTCCATTCTGTAGGCCAAGTTCCTATTAAATTTCTGTCTCTTGCACTCATAGTTTCATTCTGTATATTGACAGCTTCATTTTTCTAGTAGAGCATAACTATCATGGGAAGCAATGGTCACAGAATGAGAGTCGATTTCTCAGTTAGGTCTGGCCAATCCCAATGGAGGCCTTTAATATCAATTGTTAGGACCAAGACCTTCAGCTGGACTTTATACCTCTGATTAGTCTCTTCATATAATGTAGATAGACCAGGGGTTCTCAAACTTCATTGCACTGTGACCCCCGTCTGACAACAAACATTACTACATGACCCCAGGATGGGGGGGCTGAAGTGTGAGCCTGCCCAAGCCTTTCCGCCCCAGGCACCGAGGCCAAAGCCCGAGCCCCACCACCCCAGGTGAGGGGGCCAAAACTGAAGCCCAAGGGCTTCAGCCCCAGGCAGGGGGACCTGTAACCTGTGCCCCACCATCCAGGGCTGAAGCCTTCTGGCTTTGGCTTCAGCCACAGGCCCCAGCAACTCTAACGCCAGCCCTGGCGACCCCATTAAAACAAGGTTGTGACCCACTTTGAGGTCCTGAGTCACAGTTTGAGAACCGCTGACACAACTTTTTTTGAGGTTCCCTTTCTTTCTCTGTTGCCTGTCCTCCCAAAATCATGTACAGTAATTGAACATCTAATACGTTGTTGTTGTTTTTTCCAGTTCACCATTCCTTTCACCATTATCACTTCAGAGATCAGTTTTTGTCTCAGACAAAATTATAGGTGGAGCTGGTACTGCCACCTATAGTTAAAACTGTCTAGTATTTTACATTATAAGAACCTGTTTTTAGTTGCTTATAACTTTGCCAAATTGTAAATATTCAGAGTAAAATTTTCCATGCTGGTTGTCTACATTAGGATTACATTTTTTAAAGAGTTTCAGCTGTTTCTCAGAAGTAGGTTAGGGAAAAGTGTGTTTTGTCCATGTTAAACTCCTACAGTTGGTATTTATTGAGAAGTTTCTAGTGCATCCATGCTTTGGAACAGAGTCTTCAAATCTGACAGGGGGGTTGCCCTGGTGTCAAGGATGTATCTTTTTCAGTCCCTATAAAAATGGTTCTAATTTGGCCAATTTATAAGCCTCCAAAAATCTCTATTTGCATATGCCCAGTAAATACTTAGAATTGGGCAGCTAAAGTCTCAAGTTTCTGTCTGTACTGAGCATGCTTAAGCACTTTACCATTCCTGCCTGTGACTAGACTGTGTATACACCATCCTCAAAGAGCAACTGAGCATGCTCCAGCCCAGGAATAGATTCTGAGTAAAACTTTACCTGCAAGTGTTTTTGCCAGCTGTTAGGGGCCACTGTGGCAATAGGTCCAGGAACTAAAAGTAAGGATGGGGGAGGGATAGCTCAGTGGTTTGAGCATTGGCCTGCTAAACCCAGGGTTGTGAGTTCAATCCTTGAGGAGGGGGCCACATAGTGATCTGGGGCAAAATCAGTACTTGGTCCTGCTAGTGAAGGCAGGGGGCTGGACTTGACCTTTCAGTGTCCCTTCCAGTTCTATGATACTGATATATATATATGGAGATATACTTTCTTTTTGTTTTTTTTAAAGGAAACTAACTCTCCTGTGCTCTCAATGCTCCCCCTGCTTCCACCCAGACATAAGTATGTGTGCCTCATTTTCTGGATGCCCAACATGAGACATTTGGGCTTGATTTGCAAAAGTCCTGAGCGCTCAATTGCAACTGAAGACAATTGGAGGAGTTATACTTTGAACATAAAAAGTACTATAAAAATGCTAAGCACTCTGAAAAATCAAGTCCTAGGTATCTCAAGTTAGCCACCTTACAATTTTGTCTGTAAACTCTGTGGCTCAATTCCCCATCTGTAAAATTGGGATCATACCCAATCCCATAAGGGTATTGTGAAGATAAATTCATTTATATTTGTGAACTAATTAGATACTATGGTGGCAGGACCATACAAATGCCCATGAGGAAATTAATAATTTTGTATTCAGTTCAGGGGTACATTAAATAAGATCTGGGCCCCACACTGAATATAGAAGATAAAAAGAAACATTAACTTCCTACCCATCCTTTGAAAGGCAGGCATCTTTGGAAAAAATACTGTGATCATATAATTAAAAACTATATCACCATAATTTGGCTCTCTTGTGCATATATAAGGCCGCTCAAGCAATCTTAATTCTGGCATTTCTTCGCTTTTGAGTGCTTGACTTTGGAAACATAACATTCTTTTAATGTATATTTCTTTGACATAATAGTTGTACAGGTTAGCATACTAACCCACTGTATTTAAATAAAAAATAATGCCCTCTACTGTAAATATTAAAGTTGTCATTCATGATTCAGCCATACTTTTTGCCATTATTATAGCTTCTAATTTCAGCATGGTGAATCAGCCAATTAACTTGGAACAGGAAATAAAATGAAGAGGAAGGTAATATATCTCAAAACTGGAGAATAAGAGAGATCACTGGGGTGTCAACAATGAAAATATTCTACTAAAAATAGATCAAAAAATCAATAACATCTTTAAAGATTTTAAAATGAAGGTGTTCCAATAGGCTAATTGATTTCAAAAAATTGCATTCTACAAATGCTTGATTTATAAGTACTTGTTTATTTGAATATCTAATATCTTCTGACCAGAATTTTTTTTCTGAAAAAGGGAATAGCATTTCTTTAGCTCTAAATTGATGCAATATGCATCAATATGAATCAATTAGATATGTTCTGTCCTAGTATGCTTTAACACAGTGCAGTACAATTTCCGGTGCCTGACTTGACATTTGAGTTAACCACAAAGTATGGTAAATACCAATACACTGTTTGCTTCTATCTTACTAATTTTCAGTATCTCGAAGTGATGTAAAGAGATCAAAAACACTTTGCATCAGATCATGCCATTGATTTTTTTTAAGCAGAATTCCCTGATAATTTCAGTAGGAAGTTCTGCTCAAAAATTGATGACAAATATGGCTCATCATTATTATTTTACCTATTGTTATTGAATGTAATATGAAGTGACAATTTAATATGATGAAGTATCATTTGCTAGACCTCATTAAACAGAAATACAGATTAGTTTGCACCGAAGGAACGTTGGAAGAGTTACTGCAGCTCAGCATCTGCTTTAATTTATTTATTTTTCTTGCCTTTTGCTGCATTTTTATTGGACTTCGAGGTTTGCTTGAAATATAAAAATACCTCTATCTGGATGTAGTCTAAAAAGTAACAAACTATGAATATATCTGGGGCCAAATTATCTCCACTAAAAATAATTAGATCTTATAGATAGGTTTTCATGATTGGATCTCAAAGCCACCTTCCCAAGAAGTTAAGCATCACTCTACCCATCTACAAGTGGAAAAACTGGGGAAGAGAGAGAGGAAATGATTTTCCCAAATCATAGAATCATAGAACTTGAGATCAGAAGGGACCATTATGATCATCTAGTCTGACCTCCTGCATGATGCAGGCCACAAAAGTTGACCCACCCACCCCTGAAATAACTCTCACCCATGACTCAGCTGTTGAAGTCTCCAAATCCTGATTTGACAACTTCAAGCAGCAGATAATCCTTTAGCAAACGACCCCTGCCCCATGCTCGGAGGAAGGTGAAAAACCTCCAGGGCCTCTGCCAATCTACCCCGGAGGAAAATTCCATCCCGACCCCAAATATAGCGATCAGCTGAACCCCGAGCATGTGCCAATATTGTCCATCCTGACACTTAGGAAAAGACTTTCAATATCCCACATTTAAAATCGGTACTACCTCCCAGGTGGCACATTATTGACCTATTGAGTAAATCAAGTTATCCTATCAGATCATCCCTTCCATAAACTTATCAAGCTTAGTCTTAAAGCCGGAGTGGTCTTTCGCCCCCACTATGTCTCTCGGCAGGCCATTCCAGTATTTCACTCCTCTGACGGTTAGAAACCATCGCCTAATTTCAAGCCTAAACTTCCCAACTGCCAATTTATATCCATTTGTTCTCGTATCCACATTAGCACTGAGCCGAAATAATTCCTCTCCCTCCCCGATATTGATCCCTCTGATATATTTAAAGAGAGCAATCATATCTCCCCTCAACCTTCTTTTGGTTAAGGAAAACAATCCGAGCTCATCAAGTCGCCTTTCATACGACAGGCTTTCCATTCCTCGAATCATGCTAGTGGCCCTTCTCTGTACCCTTTCCAGTTTAAGTTCATCCTTCTTAAACATGGGAGACCAGAACTGCACACAGTACTCCAAATGAGGTCTCACCAGCGCCTTGTATAACGGGACTAGCACCTCCTTATCTCTACTAGAAATACCTCGCCTAACGCAACCCAAGACCGCATTAGCCTTTTTGACGGCCACATCACATTGCCGACTCATAGTCATCTTGCGATCGACCAGGACTCCGAGGTCCTTCTCCTCGTCCGTTACTTCCAACAGGTGCGTCCCCAGCCTATAACTATAATTCTTGTTAGTCATCCCTAGATGCATAACCTTACACTTCTCACTATTAAATTTCATCCTATTACTAATTCTCCAGTTTACCAGGTCATCCAAACCCTATCCTTCTCCGAGTTGGCAATACCTCCCAACTTCGTGTCATCCGCAAACTTTATCAGCCCACTCCTACTTTTGGTTCCGAGGTCAGCGATGAATAGATTGAATAGCATCGGACCCAAAACCGAACCCTGAGGAACTCCACTGGTAACCTCCCTCCAACCCGACAGCTCCCCTTTCAGTACGACCCTCTGCAGTCTCCACTTTAACCAGTTCTTTATCCACCTCCGGAATTTCATTTCGATCCCCATCTTTTCCAATTTACGCAGTAATTCTTCATGCGGTACCGTATCGAAAGCCTTACTGAAATCATGATATATCAGATCCACCGCATTGCCCTTATCTAAAAAAACTGTTACTTTCTCAAAGAAGGAGATCAGGTTGGTTTGGCACGAGCTACCTTTCGTAAAACCATGCTGTAATTTGTCCCAGGCGCCATCGACCTCAAGGTCTGTAACTACTCTCTCCTTCAATATTTTTTCCATGACTTTGCACACTACAGATGTTAAACTAACAGGCCTGTAGTTACCCGGGTCACTTTTTTTCCCCTTCTTGAATATAGGAACTACATTAGCTAATCTCCAGTCAAGCGGTACAACACCCGAGTTTAGGGATTCATTAAAAATTATCGCTAACAGGCTCGCAATTTCACTCGCCAATTCTTTTAATATTCTAGGATGAAGGTCATCCGGACCGCCCGATTTACTGTCGTTAAGCTGTTCAAGTTTGGCTTGTACCTCGGATACCGTAATGTCTACCCCCCCCCTTCATTCCCATCATTCACGCCGCCACTATTCCCAAGCCCTTCAGTAGCCTCATTAAATACCGAGGCAAAATATTCGTTCAGATATTGTGCCATGCCTATATGATCCTTAATCTCCACCCCGTCTCCATTCTTAAGCGGTCCCACTTCTTCTTTCTTGGATTTCTTCCTATTTATATGGCTAAAAAACCTTTTACTATTGTTTTTAATTCCCTTCGTGAGATCTATCTCCACCTGGCTTTTGGCCTTTTTAACCGCATCCCGACACCCTCTGACCTCCATAAGGTAGGTTTCTTTGCTGATCCCTCACATCTTCCACTGTTTATACGCCTTCTGTTTTTTCCTAATCACCCCTCTGAGACGCTTGCTCATCCAGTCCGGTCTAAAACCGCTACCTACAACCCTTTTTCCCTTTCTCGGGATACAGGCCTCAGAGAGGTCCTGCAACCTCCACCTAAAATAATCCCACGCCTCTTCCGCCTTTAGATCTCTAAATATGTTTGCCCAATCCACTTTTTTAACTAGCTGCCTTAATTTAGTAAAGTTAGCCCTCTTGAAATCATAAACCTTAGTCTCAGATGCATTTTTATTTATCTTTCCATTTAGTTTGAACCGGATTAGCTCATGATCACTCGAGCCAAGGTTGTCCCCTACAACCATTTCCTCAACGAGGTCCTCACTACTCACCAAAACCAAATCTAAAATGGCATCCCCCCTCGTCGGTTCAGCAACCATTTGGTGAAGGAATTCATCAGCTATCACATCTAGGAAAAGCTGAGCCCTATGATTATTACTAGCGTTTATTCCCCAATCTATATCCGGGAAGTTAAAGTCTCCCATGATCATACAGTTCCTACCAGTATTGACCTCTTTAAAAACATTAAAGAGTTCTCTATCCATCTCCAGGCTGGATCCCGGCGGTCTATAGCACACCCCGATCACTATCCCAGGGGAGGCTCTAGTATTTTTCTTCCCCAACGTGACCCTTGCCCAAACAGACTCCGTATTATCTATTCCATTACTATTTATTTCATTACACTCTACCTCTTTATTGACATACAAGGCAACCCCCCCCCCTTTACCTTTGTTCCGGTCTTTCCTAAAAAGAACATACCCTTCCATACCTGCACTCCAGTCGTGGCTACCGTTCCACCACGTTTCAGTTATTCCCACGATATCGGGTTTCAAATCTCGGACCAGGAGCTCCAGTTCCTCCATTTTGTTACCTAGGCTTCTAGCATTAGTGAACAAACATCCTAATTTTTGCCCTTTGGCTTCTCTCCCCTTTGTTACCCTCTTTGGTAGGGACACCGTACCGTCAGTATGACGTATCGGTCTAGTATCCCTCCCCCCCCTCTTTCTTATGTTCAAACCCTTCCCTCTGTCAATATCAGTTTTTATCCCTTCGTCCACCCTCTCAATGTTAAAGCCTGGCGTGGAGAGTGCCCGTGCATCTCCCAACCGTCTCCCCGCAATTCCTAGTTTAAAGCTCTCTTGATCAGATGCGCAAGCCTCCCTCCTAGAAGTCTATTTCCCTCCCTACTCAGGTGGAGCCCATCCCGCGAGAACAGTTCTCTGTTCCCGAAAGCCTCCCAGTGGCCATACATCCCAAAGCCCGTCTTATAACACCATTCTCTGAGCCAACTATTTATCATCACAATCCTATCCCCCCTTTGCCGCCCTTCTCTAGGGACAGGTAAAATCCCACTAAAGATTACCTGAGCCTCGATTTCCTTAAGCGTCTTACCCAGTCTGGCATAATCTCCCTTGATTCTCTCCAGTGAGAATCTAGCCGTGTCATTGGTTCCTACATGAAGGATGATCAAAGGGTTCTTACCTGCCCCTTTTAGGATCCTTTTCAACCGCAGGTCCACATCACGAATCTTAGCGCCCGGTAAACAGCACACCCTTCTGTTCTCCGGATCGGCCCTGGTCACCGGCCTGTCCAACCTTTTCACTAAGGAATCGCCAATTACATAGACCTGCCTCGGCCTGGTGACAGTGGGCTCTGCTAGTTTATGCGCCGTTCCCCCTGGTTGTACGCTCCTCCCATTCCTATCATCCCTTACAGTNTCGGCTGCCCTCTCGGTCGGCAGTCAGCAGTCAGCAGTCTGCCCCTACTGGCCTCTATAGAAACACACACTACAAAGACAGACGCAAATACAAATACCTTCTCCTCCAATGGGAACTCCCACTCAAACTCCCCTGTTAGCAGCCCTGTTCGCCTGCTCCTGTGCCGCTGATCGCAGCTGTGCCGCTGCCTGGCTGGGCGGCCGCTTTTATAGGCCCCCTCCTCAGCCAAGCTCCGCCCCCTAATTAGGGCTCGGCTGCCCTCTCGGTCGGCAGTCAGCAGTCAGCAGTCTGCCCCTACTGGCCTCTATAGAAACACACACTACAAAGACAGACGCAAATACAAATACCTTCTCCTCCAATGGGAACTCCCACTCAAACTCCCCTGTTAGCAGCCCTGTTCGCCTGCTCCTGTGCCGCTGATCGCAGCTGTGCCGCTGCCTGGCTGGGCGGCCGCTTTTATAGGCCCCCTCCTCAGCCAAGCTCCGCCCCCTAATTAGGGCTCGGCTGCCCTCTCGGTCGGCAGTCAGCAGTCAGCAGTCTGCCCCTACTGGCCTCTATAGAAACACACACTACAAAGACAGACGCAAATACAAATACCTTCTCCTCCAATGGGAACTCCCACTCAAACTCCCCTGTTAGCAGCCCTGTTCGCCTGCTCCTGTGCCGCTGATCGCAGCTGTGCCGCTGCCTGGCTGGGCGGCCGCTTTTATAGGCCCCCTCCTCAGCCAAGCTCCGCCCCCTAATTAGGGCTCGGCTGCCCTCTCGGTCGGCAGTCAGCAGTCAGCAGTCTGCCCCTACTGGCCTCTATAGAAACACACACTACAAAGACAGACGCAAATACAAATACCTTCTCCTCCAATGGGAACTCCCACTCAAACTCCCCTGTTAGCAGCCCTGTTCGCCTGCTCCTGTGCCGCTGATCGCAGCTGTGCCGCTGCCTGGCTGGGCGGCCGCTTTTATAGGCCCCCTCCTCAGCCAAGCTCCGCCCCCTAATTAGGGCTCGGCTGCCCTCTCGGTCGGCAGTCAGCAGTCAGCAGTCTGCCCCTACTGGCCTCTATAGAAACACACACTACAAAGACAGACGCAAATACAAATACCTTCTCCTCCAATGGGAACTCCCACTCAAACTCCCCTGTTAGCAGCCCTGTTCGCCTGCTCCTGTGCCGCTGCTCGCAGAGTCACACTGCAGATTGGCAGCAGTTCTGGGAATGAAACCTAGGTCTCCTGACTTACCCAGTCAAGTTCCCTATCCACTGTCCCACACTTCCCCCCTGTGATAGAATGTGTACGCTTCTCACATAATGAAAGAGTTAATGTGGGCCTTAGTAGCCAATTATGCTACTTGGCTGCACCTGGAGGATGAAACCCAGCTTGGGAGGGAACTGGGTTGTGACTATAAAGAAGGGAAGCACAGATTAAAAGGGGGCTAAAGAGAAGGAAATCTGCCATCTCTCTTTTGGTTGTAGAGCGCAAAGAAAAAGGAAAGCTCATCAGGAGCTGGCCTGGTGAAGGTTATGATGGAACGAGATAGACCTAGGATACCCTGCTGGGAAGAAGGCTCATGCAGGGCCCTGAGGTAATGAGGAAGAATTAGCTCAATGAGGGAGAGGCCTAATCCTGCTCAGCTGGAGTAGGACTTGCAGGTGGAGAGACTGGATGAGTGGAACACTTCTGGGAGCCCGCTCAAAGGAGCCCTGGGATGAGGATTATGATGGAACACAGCCTGGGGCAGAAACCAGACCTCCAGGGAGGTCATTACAAGATCCTGGAAAGGGGCTGGGGAGAAGGCCTAATAAAAAGGGTAGGCTAGAAAGGAGTCAGACAGAGCAGATCTTGGCCACTGGTTACAGGGTCCCTGGATTGGAACCCAATGTAGTAGGAGAGCCTGGGTTCCCCAACAGCTGCTGGAGAAAGCAGAGGAATGTGGGGCCATTGAGGAGATAAGGATGAATGAGTGAAGGGATGTGAGGACCCTGGATCCCAGTGTTGAGGGCCAAAGACCAGAGATAAGGATTGTGACTATTATTTCTTAGTCCTTTTGTTATCCTGGAGGGGTGGGACAAAAACATGACCTGGCCAGAGGGCTGTGTCACAAGAAGAGGCAGATTACCATAAAGTCAGAGCAGTGTCAGCAGAGGGTACTAGAGAAAGAACATTTGCTATGCCACATGCCACCATGAGGGTAAGTTTGTTACCTGGGGTTCTTTCAACCTAAAGCTCTCGGTAACTTTTACTCTGTGCAAGGTAGTGTCAGGAAATAAATCAAGGGAGAGACGACCATTCGACCAATAGATGACTGGCACAAACAGGACAACACAAGAGTGTTTCACTTAAAGCTAAATTTTACTTAGTCTCAAGCACTTACACACAGCTGCAACAGGTTAGTAAAACACCCCCAACCCTCGATAATTACCGAAGCTCAGCGTGACTTTCGAGTGGCACCATGACAGGCTTCAGCTGGCCAGGCTTCCATCTGCCGGTGGGAACCCAAAGATGCGTCCAGAGGGAGCGTCCCTGAAGAGCGTCTCCTGAGAAGTCCAATTACCTCAAACTTTTCCCCCTTATTTATACATTAGTAATACAATGACATATCCCTTAAAGAAAACTTGCTAAGCAAGCAGGTTTAAAAGGCCAAACACCTTATGACCGTCAATTAACCAGAGATATTTTTTTTTTCAGAGTGTCTATGCCTTTGGACCCTGACAAACATTCCCGGGGGAATGTATAAACAAACTATTTGCTTTTTCTAAACTACATGCATCCGCAATTTCAACACTTAGCAGGAAGTGTGCGGGGTCAACCTCCCCTGTCTGTGGCACCCAAACTCCCCTCCCCTCCTGCATGACCAATTTATGACCTGCTAACTTGGCTACTTTTAGCAACAAGCGATAGTGGTTTAGGCACTTTACTGGTTTGCCAAAATTTCCCCGAATAAGTCCACTCTTTTACATTCCCATGATCCAGTCTTTGAGGAGGCTCTTCACAGATTGATCTCTTCCCAGGGAGCCTACGGATGGGCACTCGAGCCAGTACATAAGGATGTAGTCTCTATGAGGATATCCTAAGTCTCCTGTGGTTCCTTGGGGGTCTGTCAGGTTTAGGAGCAGGCTCCAACTTTGTAAAACTGATGATGGATTTTGAAACCAGTACTCTTGCACTAAACATTGCTAATATTCTGTCGATTTCTATGTATATGCTGTATGTTATGCCCCTCACACACCTTCAAAAAGTTGGAGTTAAGGTTTCAAGCATATATTCATGTGTGGGCATGGTGAGGGAACATGCAAATATCAGAGGGAAACTGAGTTTAGCACCGCAGGAGGAGGTGGGGGAAAACACTAGTGCTCCCTTGGCCCCTGCAAAAGACTAATCTGTGGTTAGTCAGATGGGAATATCACTACTGCAAACCAGCAGAAATCTGTGAGGTGGAGCAGGGTGGGTACCACTAGTCATTTCCCCACCCCTTTCTTCTACTGCACCTTTTGAGCCTCTCAAAATCATTGAGCAGCTGGAGAAGGAGGGCAGGAAGGGTTTTGAGGAATGATAAAATTTACCAAGGGTCATGGCGGATTCTCCATTAATTACCATTTTTAAATTAAGATTTTTTCTAAAATATGCTCTAGGAATTATTTTGGGGCAGTTCTATGGGTCTGGCCTGCATTATGGAGGACGACAGACTAGATCATCACAATGGTCCCTTCTGGCATTGGAATCTATGAAATGGTGTGGGGAAGCAAGAATTAGGGACTTGAGGGTATCTGGTGTCTTTTGCCACGGGGTGTTGTGCCTGGTAGACTGCCATGAGCAGAAAGGTTCTGAAGAGACGGGCAGTGCTCAGGAACAAGCTTCTGAGTGCAGGAAGTAAAGGTGAGGGAAAGCGCCACAGTGCTTCTTTACCTTTTCTACCTGAGTTGACATTGTGTGGTTCACCAGGCATGAGGGACTAGGTATGGGGAGAGGAAACCAGGGTAGCATCCCCAATGCTTAATACCTTCTCAGTTATGTAGGAAGGAAGAATACTTGGGAGGCTCTCCAACCATCTATAGTGGTGGAAAAAATCTTTTCCATTGACAAGCCCACGTTGTGATTGGGTTATACTTCGATCTCTTATCTCTGCAAAGGAAAAGGTTAGACTTCTGAGAGGGGGGGAAAAAAAAACCCTTCAATCTCCAACAATGACTGGGGTTGCTAGTGCTACAATAATAAAAATGATAATAATAAAGTAATGTACTAGTTACCTTCTGCTTTTTATTTGGTATTGTTGTTCTGCACTATTAATTTTTACCATACTGCTTCTGACTCAGCCTTCTAGAGTTATGTTAGTAATGTAATACCACATCTGCACTGCACATTGATGAGCAGAGGGTGGGGGGCATCATAAAAATCACCACATCCGTTAGATAGGATCAGGGTAGCACAGCAGCAATCACTGACATGGTTCAGAGGGACACAGGACTGTTAGGACATTTGGAGTAGCCACACTGACATCAGCCAGGCACATAACATAGTGAATAGGTAATAGCAGTATTCAGATTGCACAGTTCTTTATGGTGGCATGGGGTATAGGACAAGCAGTCAGCACTAGCTCTGATTTGTTAATAAATGCAGGATGTGAGATTGTCCAAGAAATAACTTATGTTCAATTACTATCATGCGGTCATATTCAAATTCTAAATGCATACTACTCCATAGGTCACATGCATGATGCATCCGAAGCTTAGACTAAGCAACCTAAATCATTTGCACCTGTTTTAAATAATGTTGCTCAGTACCTGGTGATCAGCAGATAAAAATGTGCATCTCTTAGTTTGACTTGAATACCAGAAGATGGTGTCCCTGCTGTTATTGGCTTAGGCATGGACAGACTTCCTTTTTAACTTCTGATAGAGCTGATGCTGATTTATTATGCGGGTCTCTAATGTGGAAGACGTGCACACGACAGACAAAATTCTATTCTCATTTACAGTAGTGAAAATCGAGTAACTCCACTGAAATCAATAGAATTAATCCAGACTTACACAGATGCCTCTAAGAGCAGATTTTTGCCTGGGTGACTCAAATTACCTTTTGGGTGAATGTGACAATTGGACGAGTCTTTTCCAGTGAGTTGGGAGACATAGGACAGGAGATGTTGCAGAGAAGCACCTGCTTGTGAGTGCTTTTTGGCAAAAGATGTATAGAGTTGCCGGTGCAAAATGTTAACTGCACCATCGGGACACTGTTCTGCAGTTTGAAATTCCAGCAGTAGATTTCTATTATAATTACCGTATATACTCGTTCATAACCCAAAGTTTTTAGTAAAAAAGGGAAGCACCAGAGAAAGGGGTTGGCTTATGAACAGGTATAGAGAGGGAGAGGTGGGACATAGTCCCTCCCCACAACAGAGGGAGTAAGGAGAGGCAGCACAGCCAGAAGGGAAGAGGCGGGGCCAGAGTCTCTCCGCTTCTGGCCACGCTGCTCTCCCCCGAGCCTCCGAAGCAGGTGCAGCTCCGGGGCTGGCAGGCTGCAGCTGTGCCACTCGGCCCTGCCCCCCAGAGCAGGCTGTGGCCGCGCCGCCAGAGCATGCTGTGGCCATGCCGCCTGGCCCAGCCCACTGGAACATGCGGCCGCGCCCCCCGGTCTGGCCCGCCGGAGCAGACTCTGGACACGCTGCCCAGCCAGCCAGAGCAGCTCCAGACAGGTCAGAGACATCCTCCCCAGATAAGGTGGGAAGGGATGGGATGGGGAGAGTGTGGGGGTCCCAGGCTAGGGGTGGGGTCATGTGGGGGGTGGTCACAGGGGTTAATCCCCTGACTCCCAGCTTCTCCCCCCCCAAAAAAATTTCCCCACCAGTTGCTGTTCCGGCCCATCAGGGTAAGCAGCTGGTGCGCCAGGACACTTTGTTTACTTAGGTTTATCTCCGTGCCTGCGGACGCTCGAGGTAAACAAACAATCTCTGCCCGCCAGCGGCTTATCCTGATGGTCCGGGAGCCAAAGTTTGCTGACCCCTGAATTATAGGTTGGCTTATGAACGGGTTATACAAAAATTCCATTTTTACTTATCGATCTGGGGGGGGGGGGGGGTCGGCTTATCATAGAGTATATACGGTATATCAGTTTCCAGTGGACTTCCCAGTCAGTGGCCCATTGTTTGTTCTATCTTGCTTTCAAATGTCAGTCAAAATGTGATAGCAGTGGCTCAGAATTTGACACCAAAAGGAACCACTGCCTGCTGTCTCAGTGAGTGTTGCTATAATATAGGGCTAGAGGTTGATGAAATGTTTACAGTGAAACCTGAATTCAAGAGAAACATGGATGTCTTCAAATATTATCAACCTCAAACCCGGTCCATATTTGAATCATAGAAAAGCAGGGTTGGAAGGGACCTCAGGAGGTCATCTAGTCCAACCCCCTGCACAAAGCAGGACTAATCCCCAACTAAATCATCCCAGCCAGGGCGTTGTCAAGCCTGACCATAAAAACCTCTAAGGAAGGAGATTCCACCACCTCCCTAGGTTATCCATTCCAGTGCTTCACCACCCTCCTAGTGAAAAGTTTTTCCTAATATCCAACCAAAATCTCCCCCACTGCAACTTGAGACCATTACTCCTTGTTCTGTCGTCTGCTACACTGAGAAAAGTCTAGATCCATCCTCTTTGGAACCCCATTTCAGGTAGTTGAAAGCAGCTATCAAATCCCCCCTCATTCTTCTCTTCTGCAGACTAAATAATCCCAGTTCCCTCAGCCTCTCCTCATAAGTCATGTGCTCCAGCCCCCTAATCATTTGTGTTCCCCTCCACTGGACTCTTTCCAATTTTTCCACATCCTTCTTGTACTGTGGGGCCCCAAACCGGACACTGTACTCCAGATGAGGCCTCACCATTGCCAAATAGAGGGGAATGATCACGTCCCTCGTTCTGCTGGCAATTCCCCTACTTATACAGCCCAAAATGCCGTTAGCCTTCTTGGCAACAAGGGCACACTGTTGACTCATATCCAGCTTCTCGTCCACCGTAACCCCTAGGTCCTTTTCTGCAGAACTGCTGCCTAGCCACTCGGTCCCTAGTCTGTAACAGTGCATGGGATTCTTCCGTCCTAAGTGCAGGACTCTGCACTTGTCCTTGTTGAACCTCATCAGGTTTCTTTTGGCCCAATCCTCTAATTTGTCTAGGTCCCTCTGTATCCTATCCCTACCCTCCAGTGTATCTACCACTCCTCCCAGTTTAGTGTCATCTGCAAAGTTGCTGAGGGTGCAATACATGCTATCCTCCAGACCATTAATGAAGATATTGAACAAAACCGGCCCCAGGACCGACCCTTGGGGCACTCCGCTTGATACCAACTGCCATCTAGACATGGAGCCATTGATCACTACCCATTGAGCCCGATGATCTAGCCATCTTTCTATCCACCTTATAGTCCATTCATCCAGCCGATACTTCTTTAACTTGCTGGCAAGAATACTGTGGGAAACCATATCAAAAGCTTTGCTAAAATCAAGGAATAACACGTCCACTGCTTTCCCCTCATCCACAGAGCCAGTTATCTCGTCATAGAAGGCAATTAGGTTAGTCAGGCATGACTTGCCCTTGGTGAATCCATGCTGACTGTTCCTGATCACCTTCCTCTCCTCTAAGTGCTTCAAAATGGATTCCTTGAGGACCTGCTCCATGATTTTTCCAGGGACTGAGGTGAGGCTGACTGGCCTGTAGTTTCCCGGATCTTCCTCCTTCCCCTTTTTAAAGATGGGCACTACATTAGTCTTTTTCCAGTCATCTGGGATCTCCCCCGATCGCCATGAGTTTTCAAAGATAATGGCCAATAGCTCTGCAATCACATCCGCAAACTCCTTTAGCACCCTCGGATGCCGTGCATCCGGCCCCATGGACTTGTGCTCGTCCAGCTTTTCTAAATAGTCCTGAACCACTTCTTTCTCCACAGAGGGCTGGTCACCTCCTCCCCATACTGTGTGGCCCAGTGCAGCAGTCTGGGAACTTACCTTGTTCGTGAAGACAGAGGCAAAAAAAGCATTGAGTACATTAGCTTTTTCTACATCCTCTGTCACTACTTTGCCTCCCCCATTCAGTAAGGGGCCCACACTTACCCTGACCTTCTTCTTGTTGCTCACATACCTGTAGAAACCCTTCTTGTTATTCTTCACATCCCTTGCTAGCTGCAACTCCAGGTGTGATTTGGCCTTCCTGATTTCACTCCTGCATGCCTGAGCAATATTTTTATACTCCTCCCTGGTCATTTGTCCAATCTTCCACTTCTTTCTGCAGTTTCATACTGGAGCTCTGAGCAGTCATACTGCTCTCTTACATAGAATGCAACTCCCCACCTTTTCTGCCCTGCCTGTCCTTCCTGAACAGTTTATATCCATCCATAACAGTACTCCAGTCATGTGAGTTATCCCAACAAGTCTCTGTTATTCTAGATCACATCATAATTCTTTGACTGTGCCAGGACTTCCAGTTCTCCCTGCTTGTTTCCCAGGCTTCTTGCATTTGTATATAAGCACTAAAGATAACTCGCTGATCATCCTGCTTTCTCAGTATGAGGCAGGACTCCTCCCCTCTTGCACTATCTTGCTTGTGCTTCGTCCTGGTATCCCACTTCCCAACATACCTCAGGGCTTTGGTCTCCTTCCCCACAGTGAACCTAGTTTAAAGCCCTCCTTACTTGGTTAGCCAGCCTACTTGTGAAGATGCTCTTTGTGACGGGTTGGTTCACAGAAACCCCCTTGGGAGCTGCCAGCTGATGTGCAAAGGCTACCTCTGGTTCTATTCTCCCCTGCCAGCTACAGGTAGTTCCAGCACTCAATCTTGCTGATAGCCAGACACACCTATCTGCTCCAGACACAGACCAGAGTCTGAACCACCTATCCCAAAGCTGCAGGGTTACCTGAGAACAGCTCACAGAAGTCTGCTTGCCTTTAACACTCAGATGCCCAATTCCCAATGGGGTCTAAACCCAGATAAATCCGTTTTACCCTGTATAAGCTTTATACAGAGTAAACTCATAAATTGTTCGCCCTCTATAACACTGATAGAGAGATATGCACAGCTGTTTGCTCCCCCAGGTATTAATACATACTCTGAGTTAATTAATAAGTAGAAAGTGATTTTATTAAATACAGATAGTAGGATTTAAGTGATTTCAAGTAGTAACAGACAGAACAAAATAAGTTACCAAGCAAAATAAAATAAAATACGCAAATCTATGTCTAATCAAACACTGAATACAGATAATCTCACCCTCAGAGATGCTTCAGTAAGTTTCTTCTCAGACTGGACACCTTCCAGGCCTGGGCACAATTCTTTCCCCTGGTACAGCTCTTGTTCCAGCTCAGGTGATAGCTAGGGGATTTTTCATGATGGCTTCTCCCCCCTCTGTTCTCTTCCACCCCTTTATATATCTTTTGCATAAGGCGGGAATCCTTTGTCCCTCTGGGTTCCCCCACCCCTCACTGGAAAAGCACCAGGTTAAAGATGGATTCCAGTTCAGGTGACATGATCACATGTCACTGCAAGGCTGCATTATTCACTTGCCAGCACACACATATACAGGAAGACTCACAGGTAAATACAGCCATCTGCAGACAATGGCTCTGGTTAATGGGAGTCATCAAGATTCCAAACCACCATCAATGGCCCACACTTTGCATAATTACAATAGGCCCTCAGAGTTATATTTTATATTTCTAGTTTTAGATACAAGAGTGATACATTTATACAAATAGGATGATCACTCTCAGTAGATTATAAGCTTTGTGATGATACCTTTTGCATGAAGCATATTTCAGTTACATTAAACTCACTTATGTTTTTATAAAACTATTCCAATTACATTATATTCACTTATCATGTTTTTACAAAATCATATAGACTGCACAACGTCACACCCTCCTCCTGAACTTACTGCCAGAGACTTGGACACTGACCATGGCGGAGGCAGTATACCTAAAATTCGTTTTTGGGCTCCCCTGTGGGGCAGACACTCCTGTGTCCCCCAAAGGGAAAGAGACCCTGATCCAGCTGTAGGTTCACAGCTACCAGCCATGACAGACCTTTCACTGGCCAGCAAAAATCCCCCCCCTTTCACTCAGGTTGGGTTTGCTTCCAGCTAGAGTCCTTGAGGTTTGTTCCCACCGCAGCAGTCACCAAGACCCCAACTTCCAGCTCCAGGATACATGTTTCTGTGAACCAACCCGTCACACTCTTCCCTTTCTTCGTTAGGTGGAGCCCATCTCTTTCTAGCAATCCTTCTTCTTGGAACACCATCCCATGATCAAAGAATCCAAAGCCTTCTCTCCAACACCACCTGCGTAGCCATTCGTTGACTTCCATGATTCAACAGTCTCTACCTGGGCCTTTTCCTTCCACAGGGAGGATGGACGAGAACACCACTTGCGCCTCAAACTTTTTTATCCTTCTTCCCAGAGCCACATAGTCTGCAGTGATCTGCTCAAGGTCATTCTTGGCGGTATTATTGGTGCCCACGTGGATAAACAGGAAGGGGTAGTGATCCGAGGGCTTGATGAGTCTTGGCAGTCTCTCCATCACATTGTGAATCCTAGCTCCTGGCAAGCAGCACACGTCTCGGTTTTCCCGGTTGGGACAGCAGAAGGGAGTCCCCGACCACCACCACCCACCTCCTTCTCTTGGGTGCGGTGGTCGTGGAACCCCCATCCCTAGGACAGTGCATCTCATGCCTTCCAATCGGTGGAGTCTCCTGCTCCCTTCCCTCAGATGTATCATCTAGTCCACTCTGCATTAGCACCTGTGGAGAGAACATGAAAACAGTTGCTCACCTGTATCTGCATTGCTGGTACATGGATGCTCCTCTTTCTTCTTCTGGAGGTCACATGCTGTTAATTTTCTTCACCGTCCTTCTGTCCCCACTGTGCAGCCTGCTCTGATTCTTTAGAATGTTGTGCCCCTAGAAGCATATCCTGACATCTGTCCAGGAAATCTTCATTTTATCTTATGCAACGCAGGGTTAATACTTGTTTCTCCAGACCTTGAACCTTCTCTTCCAATATGGAGACCAGCTTGCACTTTGTACAGACAAAGTCGCTCCTATTCTGTGGAAGAAAGACAAACATGGCCCATCCTGTGCAGGTCACAACAGCGGATCGCTCACCATCCATGTTACCTTCCTTCTAAGAGCATCCTCAGCTGTTGCAGTAACTACTCAGAGATGCCTGCAAGATGAAAGCCTCAGTGGGTTCTCCGCAGGCGAACTCCCAGTCAAACTCCCTCTGTTAGCCTCTCCACTGTTTGCAATGATTCACAAAGTTTCAGAACCCTTATGAGAGAATTTCGGCTTCTTTTTATTTTAAGCAAACCTTGACCTCTGCTTGCACATCAGACTCAGGAAAAACCTCAAGATTGTAACTTGGTGTTTTGGGGCTTTTTTAAACTGCAAATTCAAAGCAAAATTCAGGGTATGTGAATGCAGATTAATCAAATACGAATGAAAGCCTTGAACAAACCCCTGTCAACTGAAACCACTAAGACTGACACAGGTGCAGGCAGTGACCTCCAGAGAGGAAAGGAATGTATTTCCATTTTCATATAGAATGTTATTTCATAGAATCATAGAGTCATAGACTTTAAGGTCAGAAGGGACCACCTGCACGATGCAGGCAACAGAATCTCACCCACCCACTCCCGCAACAAACCCCTAACCTATGTCTGAGCCACTGAAGTCCTCAAATCATGGTTTAAAGACTTCAAGGTGCAGAGAATCCACCAGCAAGTGACCCGTGCCCCACGCTGCAGAGGAAGGCGGAAACCCCCCAAGGCCTCTGCCAATCTGCCCTGGAGGAAAATTCCTTCCTGGCCCTAAATATGGCGATCAGCTAAACCCTGAGCATGTGGGCAAGACTCACCAGCCACACACCCAGAAAAGAATTCTCTGTAGAACCTCAGATCCCACCCCATCTAACATCCCATCACAGGCCATTGGGCATATTTACCGCTAATAGAGATCTCATCATACCATCCGCTCCATAAACTTATCAATCTTAGTCTTGAAGCCAGATATATGTTTTGCTCTCACTGCTCCCCTTGGAATATTCATATATATATATATATATATATTCATATAGAGGCTGTGCCAGCTTTCATGGGAGTAAAATACTGGCTGCCCTCTCAGATTCTAACAGAGAATTTCATGCATGCACTAGGACAGGGGTCGGCAACCTATGGCACGCATGCCAATTTTTAATGGCACGCTGCTGCCTGCCGGAGCAGCGTGCCATTAAAACTCCTGCCCGGCCCAGCCCGTTCTTCTCCTCTCTCTCCCCCCCCCCCCCCCCCCGGCGTGGCAAGCTGCGGGGTCCACGCTCCCGGGCCGGAGCGCCCGGCCGAGCACAGCAAGCCGCCGGCCCCTCCCCCACCTTCCCCCCTCCCCTGTAGCCATGCTGGAGCGCGTGCAGCGCTCTGGGGGCCAGGGCTGCCCGCTCCCGCGGGGCAGTATTCGCTCCGCGGGGAGGCAGACACGCTCCCCCCTCCCCATAAGCCATGCCGCCCCGCACGCAGCGCTCTGAGGGGCGGGGCTGCCCGCTCCCGTGGGGCAGCGTGTCTGGCTCTGCACAGAGCAGAACATGGTAAGGGGGCCGAGGGGGTTGGATAAGGGGTGGGGGCAGTCAGGGGACAGGGAGCAGGGGGGGTTGGATAGGGGGTGGGATCCCAGGGGGTGGTTAGGGGTGGGGGGGTCTCTGGAGGGGGCAGTCAGGGAGCAGGGGGGTTGGATGGTCTCTGGAGGGGGCAGTCAGGGAGCAGGGGGGCATGGGAGAAGAAGCAGGGGCAGGGCCTTGGGGAAGGGGTGGGTGGGTGGAATAGGGGTACACACACTACAGTTCCCTGTCCTGACCCCCCCACACACACCCCAGCCCTCTGCCCTGACCCCCCCTCACACACACCCAGCCCTCTGCTCTGAGCCCTAACCGCCCCCCACATACACCCAGCCCTCTGCCCTGACACCCCCCCCACACACACACAGCCCTCTGCCCACAGCCCCGCACCCCCCCCAGGCCCCTGCCCTGAGCCCTGTACCCCCCTCATACATACCCAGCCTTCTGCTTGACTCCTTCACCCCTCCCTCCACGACCCCAGCGCTGACTCTGGCACCCACACACATACCCAGCCCCCCCNCCACACCCAAACCTCCTGCCCCAACCCTGAGCCCCCTCCTTCATTCTAGCTCCTGGCCAGACCCTTCACCCCCAGCCCTGTGCTCAGTGCACTCCCACCCTCAGCTCAGTGCAGAGAGAGGAAGAGAATGGGCCAGAATCAGGGAGAAGGTAGGTACCCACTCTATGTGGGCAGGGCCGGGACCCCAGACCGGCAGCGGGCTGAGCGGGTCTGGCAGCCGGGATCCTGGCTGGCAGGAGCCGGCAGATGGAACTCCTGAGCGGCAGTGGGCTGAGCGGCTCAGCCCACTGCCGGTTTGGGGTCCCAGCCGCTGGCTCTGCACAGCCCGCTGCCGGTCTGGGGTTCTGGCTGCCGGACCCTTGCCAGCCACAGGCCCCACTCAGCCCGCTGCCGGCCTAGGTGAACAGAACCCCAGACCAGCAGTGGGCTGAGCGGACCGGCGGCTTAAGATCAACATTTTAATTTAATTTTAAATGAAGCTTCTTAAACATTTTGAAAACCTTGTTTATTTTACAATACAACACTAGTTTAGAGAGCGACCTTCTAAAAAACATTAAAATGTATTACCGGCACACAAAACCTTAAATTAAAGTGAATAAATTAAGACTCGGCACACCACATTTGAAAGGTTGCCGACGCCTGCACTAGGAACTTCTTCCGTGGATGTTCTGAGGTTACTGGCATGCCCAATTCAATCCTGATTTTCTACCTTCCATGTACAGTGGAGTCCTTGAACAGCCTTTCACAACTGAGTGCTCCGGTGGATGGAAGTGGGCACTTCACATTCCAATTTACTATTTCTTTGGGTTGGGAAGCCCACCTAACTTCCTACTGTCCCCTGAACTGACCAGTGTTTGAGATATAGTGGCAAGTACTTTATCCCTAATAGACTCTACCTGCAACAGAATAAATCAGAGAGAGGGTCAGAAAGTCCTCACACATAAAAGAGCTGCAAAGAATTACGCAGGAGTGTGTTAGTCATGAGAGCCACTTTTGTGCTGCTTCCATGTGTGTTCTCTGTTTGTATGTGAAATCCCATGCTAGCAGCTGGGAGAACTGCTAGTAGGGAATTCCGGTACAGAAAGTTGCTCCTTCTGATATCGTCCTGCGTGATATTATGCCTGTCGTTCATTTATAAGCAGGTATTTGTAAACAAGCTCTTAGATCTTAATTAGGAGACAACCTAAAGCCTATTATAAATTTCAGTATTTTGCATTATAACGGAGTAATAATTTGTAAGCTTCTTCTTTGCAAATGGAACCATAGCCATATTCCTGTCTTCAGTACATTATTTGGGTAACAGGTTTTATCACTAAATGTTCTGATTTAGATCAATTAAAAACATTTTTAAAGGGTATTTCTTTTGTGTTTGTTTTCCAGGATGTGTGGGGTGTGTGTGTATGTTTTGTAACATATTGTAAGTTACATTTTTCTAAAGATTTTATTTTAAGTCTTAGTATTTTGAATTATTTATACATGAACAGTAGTGGCGGATGTTACTATATATGCAATCTGGATGAAAGATCTGGCAGTTAAAGAGGATATAAAGATAAATCACTAGGAAAACCTTTCTTTCTGCCTGAAAATCTCAAGAGGGAAGTAACTCAAAATTGAAGTTATGGCACATAATCAGGAAAATATTAAAAGGACTTTTTAAAGTCACAGAATAATAAATTTCCTATTATAAATTCACTGCTTGGAAAGTAGGAAAATGTTAATTTCTCTCTGTTTCTTGCTTGTGAGCACTCTGTTAAATAAGACCAATGCTTCAATACACAACATAAACAAATCAACAATATCAAATGAAGACACAGAGGATCAAACTAGTATCTGTTTCTTTGTGGGCCTGGTTCAAATCCATTGAAGTCAGTGGAAAAATTCATTGACTTCAGTGTGCTTTGGTTCAGGCCCTGTAACATCTTCTCCAAAGAGAGTAGCAATTCTGTTTCTTCAGAGAATAGGAGTAGGTTGTCTCTTTTGGATATGGTATTTTTCTGTTTGAGTATAAATGTAAGTTATATGCCACTCCATGAATGGGGAAGGGTTAGGATCATTCCAGTTTCTTACTGTAATCTTAAAAAAAAAAGAAAAAGAAAGCTACAAAGTAGAAGTTGAATGCACTTCTTTTTTTAAGTATGGAGTCGTGCTTCTCCAAGCAAAGGAGGCAAAGCTGTACAAGAGTTAGATAGTAGATCAGGTCATAATAGAAAAAAAAAATTTAATACTGCAATGGAAAAAGCCAACATTCAAGATGACTATTATTTACAGCAAATTGTTTGTCCAGCACTACAGGATGGTGTCATTTAGCAATTCTGCAGCCTGGAGACATGTGGGTTGTCTATTTGAGAGAGATTTTTCTGATGCATTTAAAAATAAACTGATATTGAAGTGGGTTGGGATGACTGAGAACATTAAGGACACTTTGTCATTTGCAGTTGTTAAAAAGTGGGACCTCATCTTGGTTATTCAAGCCTTCAGTGTGTGTCACATGGAGCTGTTTGTTAAAACAGTTTGGAAATTGAATGTAATACAGATTAGGGCTACTGGTTTAGCTGCACTAAAACACCCACGGCTGGCCTCTGTCAGTTGTCTTGGGCTTTCAGGGCTTGGAACGTGGGGCTATAAAATTGTAGTGTAGATGTTTGGGCTCAGGCTGGAGCCCAGGCTCTGCAGAAAATGGAAGGCAGGAGCTTGAAGACAGAGCTCACCAATGAGCTTTGTGTTGCATGGGTCTCCAGCACTTATCCTCATCAAAGGGGTGCCTGATCCAGTCCAGGTATGCAGCAGATAACTTTGTCCTGGTATTGGTGTTGTTTAGCATATGCAAAATTTCACTCATTCCCTTCCCTCGAGAGTAGTCTAGCTATTGCAGGGTCTTTGTAAATTCCTGAAGCAGTGATGGACTGAAATGATGGTGTAGACCACTTTGTGGATACAAGAGCCCAGAAACTTGGAGTGGGGAAAGTATTTATTTAAATCTGTTTTGTGGAGAGGTTTGGGCATCAGCTGGTTTTAGAATAAAAAAACCTTCTCTTCAGAGGGGGGTGCAGAGCCAGGAGTAATTGCTTAAACAGGAGTTTGGTTAGATATTTTTTTGAGACCAAGGATAAATTATCTCGGGGGTGTCTGTTTTAGCAGTATACAGTGAAGGGCAAATTCCCTAAGCCCAATGCACTCTTCAGTTTGCTGACAGAATCTTACCAATGGCATCCTAGGACACTCTGTATTGCCCCTCCAGCAAATTAGCCTTTGAGGAGGTGGTGTCAGGACCCTGGCATTTAACCCAGGCTCACTAGGTTGCTAGACAACATCATTAGCCACTGTGCCATGGTGGCACACTGAATTGCTGCCCCTGACCAATAGTCTTAGTGCTAAAGTCGTACAGACTCCCAGCAGCCATGCCCCTGGCGCTGATTTGCTGGATAGACAGCATTCTCAT
Organism: Platysternon megacephalum; assembly: GCA_003942145.1. Lineage (NCBI taxonomy): Eukaryota > Metazoa > Chordata > Testudines > Platysternidae > Platysternon > Platysternon megacephalum. The sequence continues at coordinate 7,826,778 of QXTE01000023.1, read as the reverse complement.
CAGGTATCTGGACTATATAAAGACCCCAACAGGAAGATGAAGCTGTCTGAGCAACAGGCTCCTGCAGATTGCTGCCTGGACCGCCTTGCCCTGCTGCCTTGCCTGACCCAGCCTTGCTGCCCTGCTGCCTCACCACCTCTCCCGACCTCATCTCTCTAAACTGGAATTGGATCTTCTGGCTACTGACCCCTACAGGAACTCTGACCCAGGCCCCGGGCTGCCTCTGATACTGATTGACTCCCTTCATCCCTTCCCCAGCTACCCAACCACCCTCACACACTTGACTACTATTATGGACGGCTTACCTGAGCCACCAGGCATTACAGACCGCTTCAGTCTCCTCCTAGGTTCATCCTACCCCAAAAGAGAATGGAACCCACACTCCCCATCAGTACTCAGCCCAGGCTGGGGAAGCTAATGATCCAACCAGCGGACCAAACTCAGTGATGAATCCTGGTCATGTGCAATCTTAGGCCCATTGTGCATACAGTAAGAAGCATCATCACAGGTGCCCCAGGGGATGCTGAGTCTCCAAGAGCAGATCGCTCACCTAAAGTCAGAACACCAAGCCTCCTGAGCTTTTTCAGGGAGAACTGCCTTCTGACTTCCCAGATCATGCCACCAGAACCTCAGGAAGGATGCCATGCCCAGGCTTCAGAAACAGGGAGAGATGTTTGGGCAACAAAACAGCCTTCCTTGTTACTAGGGTCAGGCATTACACTCCCTGCAAAATACTAGGAGTTTTCAAATGTATTCAAAAAGTAAAATAGAGACATACTACCGCTACACCAGCAAAATGAATGCCCTATTGCCATACAGCCAGGGGCCACAATTCTATTTGGGCAAATATATTGCATGTCAGAACCTGAATTAGCTGACCTTAAGGACTACACCCACAAGAATATGGAGGAAGATTTTTACCTGGCAGTCCACATCCATGGCTGGGGCTCCTCTCCTCTTTGTGAAATAGAAAGACAGCTCCCTAAGACTCTATGTGGACTACTGTGCCCTAAATAAAATCATTGTGTGGAATCAATACCTGCTACCCCTGATGCCAGAGCTACTGGACTGGGTAAGAACAGCCCAGGTATTCACCAATTTAGACTCAGAGGACCATGCTTTTTTGGACTTACTAATATGCCCACAACCTTTCAGTGTCTAATCAATTATGTCTAATGAGATATGCAGGATCACTGTGGTTGCCTACTTAGATGACATCCTGATTTACTTGGAAGACCAGAATACACACAAATAGCATGTGCACAATGTCCTAAAAGACTCCACCAGCACTTTGATCAGCCTGCCATCAAACTCTTAGGCTACATTCTGTCCACTGAGGGAGTCCACATGGATCCCTAGTACCTGGAAGCAGTTTGCAATTGGACAACACCATGAAGCATTGAGAAATGTAGTGCTTCATTGAACTAGTGAATGTCTACAGGTGCTTTATACAGGACTACTCTTGAATCCTGGCCCCTATAATCTCTGTTGCGAAAATCCACCAAGTTTGCTTGGGCACCAAAAGACCAAGAAGCCTTCAATCATCTGAAAATTCTCTTCCATGCCCATCCTTGCACACCCTGACCCAAGTCAGATGATCATCTTGGAAACTAATGTGTCCAATGTCACCGTCAATGTGGTTCTGTCCCAGAAACAGGGTCTTGACCAAGAATTTCATCTCTGTGCATACCGTTCCCACAAATTCATTCCTCCTGAGTGCAATTATGAAATTTTGGACAAAGAGCTACTTAACATTAAAGTGGCTTTTGAGACCTGGAGATATTAGCTAGAGGGAGCCAGACACTCTGTTCACTGATCACAAAAATCTAGAATACTTATTCTCTGCTAAGCCTTAACCCAACAACAGCTACGTTGGTCTTCCTTTCTAGGTTTGATTTTACTGTTACCTACAACCCTGGCTCTGCAACGAGAAGACAGATGCTCTGTCTTACAAAATAGAATATGTCAATGATCCTAAGGGACCTAAAGAAGAGCTTCCCTGTATCCTGAAACCACATCACTTTCATGAAGGATCATTGTTATCCAATTTGTTCATGACCATAGGTTTTGCCCTACCAAATGACCCATTGGCCCAGATACTCCTAACTTCCAATGTGGAACCTCAAAATAAGTTAACACAAAAGGGTGGAGTCCTCCTCATTCACGAGTGTATTTACTTCTGGAGATCCTACATATTTGCCATCATGTCCTTTGGGCTGGACACGATGGCCAGGCAAAGACCACTTTTGTGGCGCATTGGTTATTCTGGTGGCCAAAACTGCAGTCTCACATTCAGGTGTATGTCCAGTCTTGCGACACCTGTGACTGTACCAAAGTGCCTTGAACTAAACCCTTTGAGATGCTAATACCCACACTGAGACCCCCTTGAGATCTTGGGCTAATATTACAATGGACTTCATTGTTGAATTGTCAAAATCTGAGGGATGCTGTACCACTAATAAGGATGGTACACTTCTTTCCATGCATATGTCTTCCCACCACCAAATACAATGCTGGTGTCCTCATCACACACATGTTCCACCTCCACGGCCTCCCAGACCACATCACCTCAAACTGGGAGTCCCAGTTTGTGTATCTGTTTTGGAGAGAGGTGTTCTGACTATTACCAGTGTGTCTCCATGCATCTTCTGCCTATCATCCACAAACCAATGGCTACTCAGAAAAAGTAAACCAAGTCTTAGAACAATACCTATGATGCTTTACAAACGACCACCAAAATGACACTGATTTCATATGTGGAATTTGCATACTACAATGCAGACCATGCCTCGATAAAGATAAGCTTATTTTTTTGCAAATTATGATTTTCACCTCTGTTTCCACCTGAAGTTCCCACAGCCTCAGACCTGGTTTGTCAAATCCATCAGATACAGAAAGAGTTGAAACAAAACTGAGATGGCAGCCAGGATGGCATACAAACATCATGCTGACCATCACTGGCAGGAGGGCCCTACCTTTAGGAAAAGTGCGGCTATCAGCCAAACACCTCAGAACAGGCAGACACATAAGTAAACTGGACCTCAAGTACGTAGGACCCTACCAGATGCACAGGAAAATCAACCCAGTAACTTTCAAACTTCAGCTTTTCCGCTACCTTAAGGTGCACCCTGTATTCAACGTCTTCCTCTTTAAACTCTTCTCTGACAATCCCTTTCCTGAATTAAAAAAAAACCCTTCCACTTTGCCAGGCCAAGGTCAAGAAGAGTACCTCATCCATGAGATCCTAGATTCCCACGTATAAAGAGAGAAAATAGGATACCTCATCCTGGGAACCTGCCCACTATGTGCATGCTCCTGAAAAGGTCAGAGCCTTCCAGAGAGCCCATCCAGACAAGCCCAGTCCTTTGGCACCTTGAGGTTGCCCCAAGGGAGAAGGTGGTGTCAGGACTCCAGTATTTAACCCAGGCTTTCCAAGTCCCTAGATGACCACCTTAGCTGCTGAGTCACAGCAGCATGCAGAACTAATACCCTGTCCAACAGCCTATGTGCTAAAGGCCTACAGACCCCCCAGCCTCCACGCCCCTGGCACCCAATTGGCTGGACAGACAGTATCTTCATTGTGTGTCTGGACTATATAAAGATCCCAACAAAAACAGGTACCAGACCACCCTTGCACACTTGACTACTGCTATGGACTGCCCCCTAGCCTGCCTCAGCCACTGGGCATTACAGGTGGGTAGAGCAGGCAGGGGATATAGCTGTATCTGAAGGGGAGGAGCAATTGTTCCTTTGACAAGTGTTGTTTAGTGTCAGGTGAAAAAATTGGTGACCCACTGATGTAAATTGGTGACCCTCCTTTCTCTCAGGGAAGAAACAATGAACTTTTAGGCCTCAGAGTCCTTACCCTAAAACAAAATATCTGATGGGAGAGGGACTGATGGAAAATCATTTATCACAGGTTCTGTGCATGGCTGAAGTCTCTACAAGATCCCCAGAGCATCTAGAAATATTTACCTGGCACTCAAAGTTGCTCATTCTATGACAGTTTTGTGTCTCTTTTTGCATAAGAAGTAGTCTGTCTCGTGAAATATAGTCACCTCAAGTAAGGAAAGCCTTTGTGATACATGCACCATAATTTGTTTTCACAGGGGGCTTTCTTAAAAAAAAAAAAAAAAAAAAAGAGAGATAACGTGACAGTTATTTAAGATTGATTTGTTGGTGAAATAATTTAGCAAGCAGTGATCTAATAAAAAAATAAAGCACAGAGCATAAGTGTATTTAGTTTGGTGGCCTACCAACCCTAATTGTAAATGGGGAGAAAATAGCTTCAAGAGTTTATGAACATTCTAGGACAGCAAAAATATTTGGGGTAAGTGTGTATAAATCAATTCAGTCACACTCCAGGACACTGTGTTTTATAGTTTGTCATTTTATAGAATAGAAATGTTAGTGTTCAGCAGGAAGGGGGGAAAAAACAACTTTAGAAATATAAACTCTGTAAAAGGGAATTCAGGTTTCCATTGACTGACTCTTAAACTTAAGGGTCAGACTCATTAAGGCAGTTGGTAATTCAATTGATACAATTTTTATTTTTATGAAATATTAAGCATTTTCCAAACATTACATCTCTTTTCCTTCTATATTAGTTATCTCTCATACTCTTGGGACAAATTATGCTTTGTCATCCTATTTGAACTCTACTGAAACTAGTTGAGTTACACTGGATTTTTCGTTGCTGTATTTAAAAGTTAAATTTGACTTCTCTTCTTCAGAAATACAGTCATGTTTTCTTTGCTTTCATGCAGAAATATTTTTCTGTTATAAATATCACTTTGACTATTTAACACCTTCTTTTTCAGTGCCACCTGCACAAAGAACAATGAAATAAACTTTTTTTTTTTTATTTCCAGTAAACCCCCCTGATACATTTTTTTTTATATCCATCAAATTTCCCACTTCCATTTGTTTTTTAAAGCATGTGAACTGGGAGGTTTTTTTTTCTCTAACCATTTTCTTTTTTTTTAAATTGGCCTGAAGTACACAAGATTTTGGATAGAATATGTAAAGTGCCTCGAACATACAGAGAAGAAAAATTAATTTAAGTAAACGTGGAACTATGTAGACAGAAAACTGAGCAAATATGTGCGCAAAAAAAAAAAAAAAAGAAGAGAGAGGTTATATGTTTCTTGTCGCTGGAGAAAATAAACAAATGTCTCACTGAAATAGACTTTCACAGAATGCAACTTAGGCCCTGATTCTGAAACTGGCTCTGTGTGGGGTGGACCTGGTGCCTGTGCAGAGCCCGTTGCAGAATTGCAATCCTGCGTTGTATTTTCCCATTTCTTGTCTCTTTACAATACTTTTGGTAGTAGAAAACTGACTCCTGGAGTTTATCTGGTAAGAGAAATGTCTGAAAATCCAACACCAAAGAAGTGTAACAGGTTCTTGCATTTTGTCTTATGGCATTCATATATATACATACATTCCTGTAAATAAAATATTCTTATATGGATGAAATAGTTTATGATCTGGAATTTATAGTAAGCATCACACTTATTTATAATGTGTACTATTGAAAAAATGCTTGACTGTTCTGCTCCAAAATAAATGCCTTGATATAAAGCACTGGCTGCTACTGTGAAAACAGACATTTTAAAAAGGCATAACTTCATAATTGAACTGAGACAGTTAATGCTGTATCTTTCATGTGCATGATAGTGAAATCCACATGAAAGCAAAATTCTTAACTCCCACAAAATTGAGACTTCCTGCATTTGGACTGCAGGATCAGCCTCTATATGAAGTAAACCTCCTCCACTGAAATACAGTATATGAGTCATCTATTGCCCTGTACATCCTCATATTTAAATTAAATAAGATCATAATGTCTAAGGAGGTGTGTGAACCATTGTTAAGATGCTCTTTGCCCTGTGAAGCAGACCACATGGCTCATCCACAAACTCGGTAGATCCATGGACTATCTGTACCTCAATACTGGTTCTGGCCCTTTTATGCATTTGTGCTCCTCACAGCCCCCTACCTCCTTTGGAGACCTGCTGGCAGAGATTTTTTCTAGTCTCAGTGCCTCAGGTCCTTGCGTGAAGGGATTCTGTGGAAAATGCAACTCCAGGCTGTTCTTTTGTTCTTCCCAAACTCCATGGGACTAGAGGAGAGATGAAGAACACTGTCTCTGCCCAGTATCTACCTTCTTCCCTTGTGCATATCCCAAACCCACAGAACAAAGTTTGAGAAGCTAGAGGAGTGATGGGACAGTGCAACAGAAGGCCACTTCACCTTGCATGTGATGGAATCCTGTGTGTGTATGTGAGCAGGTTGATATGGGCCCGTAACGGGGTGCAGACTCACCCGGCGGTGCCTCCTGCTGGTCGTCCAGGGAATTAGCTCATCCAGCTCCGGAGCGCTCTCTGTCGGCCAGTGTCTCGCCCTGCACTGGCCCCCGTGACCCTCCCAGACCCCAGATGACCCTTTCCCTGGGTGGTGTCCCCAGGCAGTACCCCCACAGTTTCTGTGGGTCTCCCCACTCAGGGGAACCCCCACCCACTATCCCCGCCTCACCTCAGTCATAGACTACTGCCAGTCACCAACTAGCCCCCGCTCCCTGGGGCAGACTGCAGTATAAGCCACTCATCACAGGCAAGGGGGGTTTGGACCTGCTGCCTCTGCCTAAGCTTGGGCTGCCCTCTGCAATCCCAGTACCTGCCTTAGGCCTCCAGTTAGGCCCACAGCCTGGGGGGTTTCCAGGCTGGAGCTCCCCAGCTCCTCTAGCCTTCCCCCAGCCCTGCTCCACTCTCAGTACCCTGCTCAGCTCCCCGGCAGCCAGGCCCTTCTCTCTTTACAGGCAGAGAGAGAGAGTCTGGGCTCCTGGCTCGCAGCCTCTTATAGGGGCCAGCTGGGCCTGATTGGGGTGTGGCCCCAGCTGTTACTGTCTTCCCCCAATCAGCCCAGGCTTTGCTTCACAGCCTGCCACAGCCCTCTCCCAGGGCTGTTTTAAGTCCTTCAGGGCAGGAGCGGGGGACCACCTCGCTACAGGGCCATTATTATTTAGATTGTGGCAGTGCCCAAAGACCCCTTTGTGCTAAGTGCTGAACATGCCTATAGGAATACATAATCTCTGCCCTGAAGATCATACAGCTATAAAAGAAAAAACAAACCAAAAAACACAACACCAACAACGTAAGGTGATGAAAAGTGAGGCACCATAAAAGGAACGAGGGTGAAGATGAATTTGTGAGCTCTTTTTTAACATACTTTCATATTAGCTTTATCTATATTACAAAAGTATAGTTTCAGATTGTGGAGCCACTCAGGATTGATGAGGGGAAGGAAAAGATAATTGATGAGGGGCATTGGCTACTTTCGGAAAATGGGATACTGGGCTGGATGGGACAATTGGTCTGACCAGTTGAACATCTGGCCATTCTGATTTTCTTATGTTATGTTCACATGGGGAACGGGCGCTTTAAAAATGTCTGGAATGGGGATCATGTCCATCGTGGATATTTAGCACATTGATGTTGGAAACAGTGTCCTGCACTCAAGTCCACGTACTAAAACACTAACCAGCCCACATTCAAATGCATACGGATTCCAATATATGTGTATTGTCAGTATGATATTATATAGCATTCATAGCTCTAAAAATTCTTAAATTGCATTAATCGCCAGTACATCCTTACAGGTAAATAAGCTGCCAAGCACCCCAATCTACCAATATCTGCTGTAGTCAAATAACATTTCCCTTTTTGCAGGTGAGGTTTCATATATTTCAAACATCTCGAAATCATTCTTAGAGCTACTGAAAACAATAACGGATTATGGCTCAATTTCTGGCTATATGATAAATGATGTGAAAGTACAAACTATGATTCTAGGCAGCAGGAAACTAGAAGATAATCAGATTTTAGGTAAATGTAAGTGGAAAAGGGACTGAATAACTAAGAGTACAAAATGCCAGACACTTGATTTATGGCTCATTATAACAATCTGTAACCCACTAACCCTCCTTTGTCCTATGACTGAAGAAGTGTTAACTTCCCACTTTACCTTGAATGGTTTCTTGCAACATATATTCACTCCTTATAGTTAATAATCTGTTTCACCTTGTATTTATTTGTCACACTCTGAGTACCTTTCCCAGACTTGAAGAAAAACTCTGTGTAAGCTCAAAAGCTTGTCTCTCTCACCCACAGAAGTTGGTCCAATAAAAGATATAACTTCACCCACCTTGTCTCTCTAAGATCAAAAACAGTAATTTAAATACAAATTACAGCAAATTGTTCAACAAATATGATGACTTAAAGAGATGGAATGTTCTGTCCTTATTTTGTAGTACTTAGAGTAGATCAATTGATATGAATGTGTTCCCAAGAGTGCTAATTTTATACAGTGCCTTCCAATACAATCCGCAAGAATCAGGTAGAATTGATTGAAAAGCAAATATCAAGATTCAGATGGAATGGAGTGGGGGGGATATAAACCAAGAGTAAAATATTAATAATTACAGCTCTTGGTGAAGTACGGGAGGAAGGATATAGTGCTAGCTCTACTGTGAGCAGCACAAGTTCCCTTTAATGGAGGAAATGCCTGTGGAAAAGCATTGTTGTCTATATTTTGCCCACCATAATGAAATAAACACAACATTCACAGTGACATGCTGGAGGGAACACCATGGTATTTGGAATAATCTTTATATTTTCTCGGGTGCCAAATTAAGTGGCTTCTAATATGATGTAATGGTTAATGCAAGAGTTATTTCAGAGATCTATCCCCAAGGTTCCTATTATCATCACATTAGGGAAATGTCATACATTTTCTGAAACTGAAGAAAGATAGATAGATACATGTGCAGAATTCTTGTTACTGCGGCCAATAAATATATTTAATCCATATGGGCTGTCTGAGCATTTGCTTCTAGCCCTACATTAAGGGGCAGTGTGCAACTCTACCACTCGAGGAGGTGTCCTGGGAAAGAAGTGTTCTCAGGGGAGCATAGATTCAGTGGTGCATCAGTATACCAAGACTTCACCCGCTCCCCATCCATCTGCAAGTGGGACCTTACTGGGTCTGCAGTCTTTATTCTCCACACCTGCAATCATGATGTGGGAGTCGTGGGGTGGTTCTTACTTCCCCTCTGTACAGCTGCATGTGGCTGGGCAATAAAATGACCCTATGGTTGTGCAATCCCCTCTCTCCCATCCCCAAACAAAAGTACTATAAAATGTGAATGACACAAATAAAGGATTTAGAGAGCTGGAATGACTTACTGCCTAAGTTAGATTACTAATGGAACTATATAAGGATAAATCTACCACTATCAGTCTAGGCTAGATTCTTATACTGGTCTCCGACTTCATAGTGATATGAGCACTTCTCAAGAATAAGAATGACAAGCATATCATATCTTTCTTCCTTCCCTACTGACAGAAAGATGAATACTACCTCAGCTCTGTGATTTATTTCTGTATTCTCTTATATCTATCAGTCTCTTTTAAAAATATTATGTAAGATAACTTGTATTTTTAACTATTGTTTATCTTTAAAAATAATATTTACTTTAAAAAATCTGCATCAGTCTCATATGCAAAGTGTAAAACTGACAGGTTACATCTGCCGTGAGCATGTTTTTACTTGTGTCCTGTTTCATGCTGCTTATGGCGCAAATAATAGGAAATAATAGATTTGGCACTGACTGTACCTCCTTCATTGAAGGTCATGATGAGTATATCTGCAGCTTACCATCCTTCCTTTAACCACCACCCTTTACTCCCAGGGATCATAAAACAGCATGTGGTTTGGCGTATCATATGCTCTTGACTTAGACGTTGCATGCACCATTTTTGTCAAATGTACATACTGTGTCAGATGGGATAATTGGGGACCACAGATACTTAAAGATGTTCAAGAAATTTTAGAACAGGAAACTGGTAAAAATAACATATTGCCAGGTAATGCAGATTATCATGATTAAACGTCACGGTAAACTAATAAAGAACTTTGGGATATCTTCTACAAGATCTCTACTATAGATGTTGAATCCAGTGAGGTAATTCATGTTCCATAGTGGTTAACATTGACAGCCAGACATTTCCATATCCTTCTAATTTTAGAGTCGGAGTTACAAACTTTCACCTTGCCAGGAAAGACATTCTAAAAATGAAATATCCTCCAGTCAAGTAGGGAAATGTACAATGGGTAGACCTAATTATGTCTTTAGCATGATACATAAATCATAGGCATCCAGTCCATGATAGGCATTGTGCTCTGGAGATGCACAAATCTCAATATTTATCAAGCAGATCACAAAAAAACATTACGGAGCCTTTAGTTTTCCATTTAAACAAATAAAAATGTATCCCCAAGTATTGCACAGAAAATGACAAAATCATGGACTGATCTAAGCATTGTCTAGTACCAAAGTGAAAAATTATCAAGCCATTCTACTAACATAATTACTCTGGTCTGGAAGCAGGTGCATTAAAGAAACAAATATGAGAAGGCTGGGGGCAGTAGAGATGAGAGTTCTTTGAAAAATGTATCAGCAAAAAGGACGAGGAGTACTTGTACTCCTCGTTCTTTTTTCTTTAAAAAATTGTTACTGTTGAGAAGATGTTTGCCTAAACGGTAGTATAATATGCTCCGGTGTTACAGAAGATTTGTTAATTCTCAGAAGGCAGAGTGACGTGAAAGGGAAGAGATTTAGGGCCTGATTAACTAGTGAACTATGTCTCCTTAATGCTGACTCCACTTGATTTGTACATTTATTTGCCGTAATTGTCATGCAAAATGCATCATCATTTTGTGTGCAGGTTTTTGCTTCTACCAGTAAAATTCTCATTCATAAGGTTCATTTTTTACTTAAAATGAAATTTTAATTGAATTGACTTGACATTCTTTCCCTTTGTCCCATAGGAACACACACTGTCATGCCAGTTAAGGTAAATGGTCCATCTAGTCTTATATACTGTATTCAATATTGGTCACCTTTACAGGGTTCAAAGGAAGGTGTAAAAAACCCTATAATAGACAATTGTGCAATAACATCCCTATAGGAAATTTTCTTTCTAATCTCAGTAGTAAGTGGTGTTTTTTTTTTTTCTTGAAGTGTGAAGGCTGATATATTCCTTATACATTTTTACTTAGCTAGTGGAATTGTGGATGATACTGTGGTTTGTATGAGTATTCTTATTATTAATTTGATTATTATTCCAATTTCTAATTTTGAATCCTTTAAAAATATAACAGACTTTTTGCATCAATGGTCTCTTGTGGCAGTAAGAGCCTCCAGTACATAAAACTATGACATGATTGTCTACTTCTCATTTTAAGGCAAATACATTTTTAACGATGTGGTGTCTCATGAATGTGTATGTAGCAACAGTACTACTTGATATTGTTAAAGAGAGGTCAAAAGGAGAACCCTGAAACTGAACTCGTTTATTTTTTGTGAGCTTGGACTCAAATCCCTGAATCAAACTCCTTCCTTACAGGTCTGATTCAGGACTTACTCCAAAACTGAGGGCCAACTTGCTAGTCAAGATGTGTTGGAAATTTTCCAGTAACAGCTTGAGAGACTACAATGCAGTTGACACCAAAGTCAAACCCTAGTCCTAATTAGGCCTTAAGCCTGAACCCCCAGGTTGTAACAGTTCCCTCAAGATTAGTGATAGTCCACAAGTTTTAGATTTGGATTTAGATTCCGATATAACCTTCCCCAGAGATCAGGAATATTTAGATCTGAGATTTTGGTTTAGATACAGAATCCTGATACAACTTTCCACAAAGCTAAGGAGAGGTGTTAAGATGTTGGGGCTTGTTTTGCTCTCATTTCTACTCAAGATTTTAATAAATGATCCACAGAATTTTATCTGGTCACAATGTATATGATTAGACATAGATTTGCGCATTTTATTTTATTTTGCTGGGTAACTTACTTTGTTCTGTCTGTTACTACTTGGAATCACTTAAATCCTACTTTCTGTATTTAATAAAATCACTTTCTACTTATTAATTAACTCAGAGTATGTATTAATACCTGGGGGAGCAAACAACTGTGCATATCTCTCTATCAGTGTTATAGAGGGCGAACAATTTATGAGTTTACCCTGTATAAGCTTTATACAGGGTAAAACGGATTTATTTGGGTTTAGACCCCATTGGGANGATGTATGTGGCCCAACCTCTGTCTGTGCTGAAGCTGACTGGAGTGTCTAACTCATGCTAGGTCCACACTACCCGCTCGGATCGGCGGGTAGCCATCGATGTAGCGGGGATCGATCTATCGCGTCTCGTCTGGACGCGATACATCGATCCCCGAACGCGCTCACATCGACTCCGTAACTCCAGCAGGGCGAGCGGAGTTCGCGGAGTCGACGGGGGAGCCGCGGACGTCGATCCGGCGCTGCGAGGACGCGAGGTAAGCGCGCCTAATTCGAAATAGGATACTTCGACTTCAGCTATGCTATTCTCGTAGCTGAAGTCGCGTATCTTATTTCGATCCCCGCCCCTAGTGTGGACCAGCCCTTAGCAAGACAGGAGTGGAGGGGTGCCTGTTCTGGCAGGAGGGGGTTCTCTGTGGTATCCCAGCTCATCGAGTGATGGTCTCAAGGGAAGACAAATGAAAATTGATGTACAATTTGCCTGGGAAAAGGCTGACCTGGAAAAAGAAAAGGCTGCCCACCAGCCTGGACTTAAGAGACAAAGCAATTAAGACCCAGAAGCATGAACTGGCTGTAATGGAGTGGAAGAGGTACACAGAGACATGTATCCTGGAGCTGGAAGTTGGGGTCTTGGTGACTGCTGCGGTGGGAACAAACCCCAAGGACTCTAGCTGGAAGCAAACCCAACCTGAGTGAAAGGGGGTGGATTTTGCTGGCCAGTGAAAGGTCTGTCATAGCTGGTAGCTGTGAGCCTACAGCTGGATCAGGGTCTCTTTCCCTTTTGGGGGACACAGGAGTGTCTGCCCCATAGGGGAGCCCAAAAACGAATTTTAGGTATGTAACCCTTCTGCCCATCTGAGTTGGCAGCAACAAGGGCCGGGTTCAGTATCTAGGGGTTCCGTTTCAATAACACAATGCAAAACCGGCTCGAGCCCCCACCCAGTGACCTGGGACAATTTCATACCACCCCCTGGGTGCCTCTAAGAGGCAATACTTCCCCTCTCACAAGCACGGAGTCTGAGTGTAGCAAAATCCTTTTAATAAGGGAGGGAAACAATGCGGCATTATATTGGGGAAACACCACAAACAGGATTCATAATACAAACCATGAGCAAAAGACCCACCCCCAAGTAAGGTTGGCAGTATCCTTTTCCCCTCAGGGTCTTAAGTCCAACAACCCAAAAGATCACCCCAAAGTCCCGAAAGTCCAACACCTCTAAAGTCTCTTGAGTCCAACAACCCGAGAGTCTCTGTCCTTGGTCAGTGCAGCCCCAGAGCTGCAGAGTTTTTACCCCCCACAGCCTGGGTGGAAGGGGGAGGGAGAAAGGGTACGCAGGGTGTTAAGGGGCACCTTACATGGTCCAAGGCCAACTGCCCTGCCTCTCCGTGGGGTTCTGCTGCCGCTTTCACCATGAGCCGCTCCACTCCACTATCCATCCCGTGAGCTGCACCAGCCATCCCACGAACTGCTCTGCTCCCCTCGCTGTGCCGCGGGCCACATCAACCATCCCACAAACTGCTCCGCTCTGCCAGCCGCTTCGCAAACTGCTCCGCTCGCTGTTCTGTGTGCCGCGCCAACTGTACCACAAACTGCTCCGTTAGCCGCTCTGCAAACTGCTCCACTCCACCAGCTGCTTAGCAATATAGCTTCAAGCTCCCCCACTAGTTAACACAGCACTCAGTGATTTCAGCTCTTAGTGACTTCAGCTTGTAGTAGGAGAGCACCAGTGCTAGTGCACCATTGGCCCAAAGCAAATTCAGCTCAGCAGTCTGTAACTAGACTCCTAATAGAATCAAAGTTAGCTCTGACATTCAACAAAAGAGAGAGCGCAATTGGTGTTTTGGGCCCATCCCATCAGGTACAAATACCTGTCCCCAACCTCTCTCTATTCACTGGGTTTTGGAACCCATGTCCCTTGTCTAGCAAGTGCTACTTAGTTGATGGTGAGTCCCTCTGTCATAAAACAGTTCCACTGGCCTTGATTCACATAACCATGGTAACAACACTTTATTCTTCCTGCCCCAATAACAGAGAAACTGGGGATCCTACAACAGCCAAAGTTACCATTTTGGGCTGCTGTAGGCTCATGCTAGGCGGAGTGGGTGTGCCTATGCAAACAAGATCAGCCCCTGAAGTTCTTTTCCACACTCGCCATAATTCACCACCAGATGTCAGGGTAGAGCTCATCCTGACTCTGCTTACA
>QXTE01000023.1:7426374-7809939 GCA_003942145.1 Platysternon megacephalum | reverse complement strand
CATTTTATTTTATTTTGCTGGGTAACTTACTTTGTTCTGTCTGTTACTACTTGGAATCACTTAAATCCTACTTTCTGTATTTAATAAAATCACTTTCTACTTATTAATTAACTCAGAGTATGTATTAATACCTGGGGCAGCAAACAACTGTGCATATCTCTCTATCAGTGTTATAGAGGGCGAACAATTTATGAGTTTACCCTGTATAAGCTTTATACAGGGTAAAACGGATTTATTTGAGTTTAGACCCCATTGGGAATTGGGCATCTGAGTGCTAAAGGCAAGCACACTTCTGTGAGCTGTTTTCAGGTAAACCTGCAGCTTTGGGGCAGGTAGTTCAGACCCTGAGTCTGTGCTGGAGCAGACGGGTGTGTCTGGCTTCACCAAGACAGGGAGCTGAAGCCACCGAGCTGGCAGGGAGAACAGGAACAGAGGTAGCCTTTGCACATCAGTTGGCAGCTCCCAAGGGGGTTTCTGTGATCCAACCCGTCACAGTATACTCCCAAAAGAGGGATAAATATGGACATAAAGTGATTTGACTTAAAATATTTTCCTTATACTGTATTAGATTAGGTTATACAAAATTATAGGTATGGGGAAGCTTTCATGGAAATGAGTGCATAGACTAAAAAAGGAAAGCCTGATAAGGCCACCAACCTTTGAGGATTTGTGGGAATAGGGAAACTGGATTACTATTCATTTTACGATCCATAACTGAAGTAATGTGTTCCTCATTAAGACTGATGTTGCAACTCTCATTATCCTTGAAAAAACAAAGGTGAAATGCAAGCCTGTAAAAACTATTGGGAGCTTCTAATGGCCATAACTGAAAGTAGAGTTACTGAGATGAGATATGTGACCAAGGAAGTGAGGGGGAAATTTTCAGTTATTGTAAATCAAATAAATATGTCTGGCCAGCCAAGACAACAGTCCGTCAGCTTGTATGTCAATGATTTTTTTAATAGCATTTCACCTTTTCTTCAGTGTTTTACTTGCCTATATTATGTTGCCTATTACTAATCATTGAGTCTTTTTTTATGATTCTTTCGTTATTGAAGATTTGTGAAAAAATACCCATCATTATTCCTTACTGTTCATTTCTATCTAATGTCTGTCTATATTTTTGAGGTCATATTTTCAGCTCATCTCATTATATTTTTTTCTAGAATATCTTTGAATCAATTCCAAGTAGGGAAATAAGTTGAAGCTTTAATAATGTTAAATCTCTCACAACGCTAGGCCAAACAGTGAAAATCTGGAAATTAACAGCAAGCTACTGTATGCTTTCATTTTCAGATTTTGTAGGATAGAAGTGTTTAACCTTTCATCCCTGAGTGTAGGGATGTGTCTGTTGACTTATATTGTTCGTGTATATTATATTTTCAAAAGTCCCTAAAAACACCAAATGTGCATTCTTTCATTATAGAGCAGTTTTCCATTTTAAAGATACTTTGCAGCAATTTTAATAATTACTATTACTGCTGCTTTAATATGGTAAAGCCTATTAGAAGAAAATTAAAAGGAAAAAAAAAAGGTGCATACCCTATAATGCAATTTTTTATCATCAGCCCCCATCGGGTGGGAGGCACTTTTACGACTATAATTACAGGTAGCCAAGAGTAGCTGAGAAATAATGAGGGTGCCTCCAAGATAATGGAAACCCATGGGAATAAATTGTTTGATAACTACCAACTAGAAATGTTTAGTGAATAGTTCTTCAGTCATATCAATATCTATATTCACATGCCAAAATGAATGTGTTCCAAAAATATTATGTTAGTTATAAATAAATATTATAAATATAAAATTATGAATATTATAAAGCCACAAGGGATCCAGTGATTAAAAAAAACTTAGCAAAGAAAAATGATTAAAAGTAAAGGAAGACTGTGCTTCCAAAGTGAATAGTGAAGTGGTGGAATAAATTAAAAATAGTGGAACAATCCAAACAAGGGTTTTAAGGGTTTTAAGAGTCCAAAAGTGAGCATGATTGGTTCTCGTACTTCATGTATACTCTTAAGACCTCCATCCGCAAGGAATAATGTTATAAAATCCAATTATGTGGATTTGAGTAAAGCAACATCCAAAGGTCTAGTTAGTGACTGGGCAGCCAAATCAATCCACTTCAAAGATAATCTGATATTCACATATGAAACATTGCATTGCACTGTTTTACTGCTGTATTATACTGCAAATTCATGTCCAATTTGTTGTCCACTATCACCCCATAGTTTCTTCAGAGTTACTGCTTTCCAAGTTTTTCTACTTTGTCCCAGCTTGATCCATTGGCATTTATTGTTACCAAGCCAGTCACATTTATCATTTACAGTCCTTCAGCAAGTTTGTAAAAAACACATGATAATGTTCCGATCCAGTCAATTTGAGCTAATTAATATAAGAATCCCTCTTGATTTGGTTTCCTTCCAACTTATATCAGTGGTAGTGAATGCTGCTAGTAATACTTTTTTAAAAATAAAATAATATTCAAGTAATGCTTTGCTAAGGGGAATTGGTTTTCTGAAGTGTTTCAGTTAATCTTACAGCTAATAGCATGATGGTCTTGTCATTAATTCTGAGAGGTTGTCCTCATTGCATTTCCCTGATATATGAGAGACATCAAGGGATTTGATTATGCAGACTGTGTTCCTAGTTACACTGGTGATGCTGGTGATTCTTTGAATTAGGTGTATGAGTTTTGTTTTAGGATTTGTAATGTGGTGTGTCTTATTATACATCAATAAATCAAGCATGGTAAGGACTCAAGACTGTCATATCAGGAACATATCTCAAAATAGTTAGAAAAAATATGGATATTGCCATCTTGGCTTTAGTTTAACACACACACACACAAAATCAAAACCTGAGCCTAGCTCTTAGAATTCTTCCAGTGTTGCATGTTTGTTACTCTTACATTTTTCATTGCCATTTAACAAATTACTGTATCTCATGTTAGAAATATTTGTTTCTTGTTATGTTTTCCTCACCCCATGCCTCTTGTTTTCTGCAGTCAAAAAATTAGCATGTTTAACTATTTAAGAATGTAGTATATTCCCCAAGGCTTTCAAACCACGTTTAAGATGGAAGTTTATGCTTCTGAGAATATACACATGTATAGGGCCAAATTCTGCTCTTGGTTAACTTGGTGTGATTTTGGAGTGACTCCATTGAAGTAAATGGAATTATACTGGGGAGCAGCTGTGGGAATGGTATGGCCTTCAGTGTATAGTATTCAACAAAATAGATAACAGCATGTATTATGGGGAGATACCCGTACATATAAGTCGGATTTTAGACCCCTCACATGCTATCTACAAACTTAATCAAAATCAAAACAAACCAACTGAAATTTCAGACATGATTTTCTGCGAGAGAAGGGTATGTGTGTGTGTGTGTGTTTAAAATTAGTGCTATTTGGACAAGTCATTTAGGAGACATGAAAATTGAAAAATGAGACAATCTAATTTCTTAGTACTTTAATAATCTATTTTGATTTAATAGAAATCTGTCTGTTACAGCTGTCCCCCTGCTGCATTCCTCCCCCCCACCCTCCTTTCTGTTTGTCCTGTGTGGCCGCCCCTCCTGGCCATTGTGCTAACTAAAATCACAGCCCTATTCATAGGAATGGCTTGTACAGACTAACTGGAGCCATTGCTCTGCTTGGGGAGGGGGCTTCTTGCTTCTTCGTTTGGTTCCTTTGTTCAGACCCGGGCTCGGTGTAGGGGGCGCTGCCCAGAAATGCAAGACCTGAATTGGCCAACTAATTAAGCATATGAGTCATACCTGTGACTTAGAACTTGCCCAGACATGCCTATGCTTACCTGCAGCCTTTCCCTGCCTTCTCTCCTCCCCTGTATCAAGAGGAGCCAATCAAAAGTACTGGTGGGAAACTGCCTGAGTTTGCCTTTAAAACCGGACATTTTCTGATCAGACCTCGGAGAAGGTCCTTGCTTTGCCACCTGGTCTTTGGGGGGCCCTCTCCCTGCTCTCATTTGTTTTTGAGCGTACCCCCATTTTTAAACTCCCCTCCCACGAACAACGAATTTGTGCCTGGAGATCTCCTGATTATTGTAAGCGAATCGAGTCCTCTTTCCATCCTCCGATGCTACTGCCGTTCCTGTCTTTGTGCTCGCTGCTGTCCTGGGGATTGGTAAGAACTCCCTCTTGCAAACTCCCCCTGTCCTACCTGCTGGCCTTGTTTCCTCAGCAGACAGACCCAAGCTAACTCCTTGGTCTGTATCTGTAATCTGTTTCTTGCTCTGCAGCACCTTTGCTGCTAGAAATAAGCCTGTCTAGATAAGTTGTAATTTCATTTTGCATAGCTGTGGTTAAGTTAGGTTTAAAGAATTGTGTGTATTGTGCTCTGTAAGTTAGGTTTAAACAATTGTTGCATTGTGTTCTGTTACTTGCTAATTTGTGTAGTCTTGGTTAAGTTAGATCATAGATAAGATTTTGCTGTGTTCTGTATAATTGTGGTTAAGTCTGTCTTCCCGCTGCCCTAACCCCCTCCCCCCCCCCGAGCTTGCCCGTGTCTCCTCCCGAGCTCCCCAGTCACTCGTTGCAGTCTCTCTGCTGTTTAAACTCGCAGCCTGTCTGCTCTCTGTGTCTCCCTGAGTTTAAATCTCCCTCCGTCTTTGGTCTCTGTCTCTGTCTCTCTCTCTCTTTTAATCCCTTCCCCCACGTGCTCACCCCGCTCCTACTGCTGCCAAACCTCAATTGTATTACTGAAGTCTAGCATAAAACCCCATTGGTTACCCTTTTTTCTCTCTAACACACCTCACATTTTACATTTACACCACTGTGACACATTTTTACCTACAGTTGTTGGTTATTTAACACATTTTACCCATAACTGTTAGTTGGTTATATGCTGCTGTGACACACCCTTTACATAGAAATTGTTAGCTACCTGTTATATTTATACTTCAGTGTTAATTGGTTACCAACTGTATTGCGCCCCACTGTATTGTACCCCACTATTGAAACCCCCTATCCTATTTACTGAAAGAAACCCCTCCCCAATTGTCTACCTTAACAAACCCCATACCCCTCACTATTGAATTTTCCCTGTTTTTGCATTTTCTTAATAAAGTTTATTTTGCACCCCACCAGTGCAGTAGTTGTCCCCCAAGATCCCCTACCTGCTGGCAGGGTCAAAATCAAATATGCCTCAGCCAAGAAACACCATATTTGTTGTAGTACATTGGTCTTGATGGAAACTGATCCCTCTGACTAGTTTTGAGTGATTTGTTATGGAATTACTGAGTTATTAAATTGAGTTTCTATATGCATTGTGGTCTCAGCTGAGTATAGATAAGTGTCCATTATAAATGACACTACTTTGAATGATCATAGTCAGAAACCCTCTCCAGTTATCTAAATAGAAGATGTATTGAGGACCCAGTACAGCAAAACACTAAGGCCCATGTTTAAGAAATCCCTATAACTTAAAAGTTATATATGTGCTGAGGTACTTTGACAAATCCCAACTTTAAAGTGTACTTTCTTCATTGAATGTGAGTTCCTTTAAAATAAAACAATCCCAGATAGGGAGTGAGCTGCTTCTTTCTTCAAGCAATCTTGACTTTGAAAGGAAACTGGATCTTGTTCCTGCTAATGGTCCCTGGATCAACACACTCTTTCCTTCCATTATTGCCTGTTCGCAAGAACACTCACCATCAATGAAGGAACCATCGCCTAATCAATCTTTTCAAGCTTATTTTATCATTAAGAGTTAGTGCTAAGATTAATTTAAATAAATTGTAAGAACCTGTTTGTTTTTAAATGGATAGTAGTGAGATGTGCATTTCCCAGTGAGAAAAGCCACTCAGTGTTAGTAGAAATATAGCTATAGAAGAAACAGTAATTTCATGGGGAGCAGAGGTCTTCTTGAGGCAACAGGAAACCACTACCACTCAGGAAATATTACAATCATTCTAGTTTACAAGCAATATCTATCTTCCTATAACTAGGCTGTAGTTATCACAGTGAATTTTCCTAAATCCTCTCAAGGCTGAGAATGAAGGGAAATTAAAGGTTTGTGAACTTTGCTTTATTTCTCCAACATGAGAGAACCTTTAGCTATTGAAATTTTATTTGCTTCACTCTTGCTGTGATCCCTTAATGTTTTGTGCAGTACAAATAACAGCTGAGCTTTTTTATGTATTTTGATTCCATTACTTAGCCATGGTATGATGTGATCAGTATGAAATAGCCTACTTAAAGGAATGCTATCACCTCTAACACCTGGCATGTATCAACATACTCACTTTTCTGTAGTTTATATTCAGCAGAATACACTAATCATTGTAATGCATTTTACACTTATGTGGTCATCTTTTTTCATTTTTCTTTCATTTTTCTTCTCTCTCTCCTACCTTAGTAATTTCTGTCTCTGTAGTATTTATATGACACATAATATGTTCAGAGCACTGTGCAGACAATGAATTAATCTAAACATAAGTGCACACAAAAATGTGTTGTCAGATGAGTGAAAATGACCCTTCCATCCCATTTGATTAGAGTTTAGATATTTATAAGTGAAACAAACTTTACATTGTAATGTAAGAGGTAGGAGTAGCTTCACTTTGCTCACAAATGTCCTGAATACACTCCCCTGATTATTAGTCTAAACTGATCTGGGAGGACTTTGATTTAGTCCTGAGAGATATGCAGCAGCTGCATCTCTCACCTCTCAGAATCAAAACTGTAGTTCAAGTGATACTTTAATGCCATATATTTAAAAATAATAATAATAAAAACCCCAGTCTCAAAAATTGACTAAGCAGCTCATCCCCAAACTAAGATTTCTGACTCTTGCAGAAGGAACAAATAGGCTAGGAAAGTCACTCAGACTCTTTCTTAGGCTACTTTCTCTGCCACTTTTCCACAGCCTTTTGTAACCATATATATATATATATATATATTTAATATGCTTTTATACAGGACCTTTAATCTTATGGTATCAAAGTGCTTAACAAACTTTAATTAATGATGTTTCAACAACACTCCTGCGTCGTTAGATACAGTAGGTAAATTGTACTATGCACATTTTACACCTGGGTAAATGGAGGTACAGAGTAGTTTAAAGCCAAAGTTAAAAAAAAAAGTTTACCTAAAACCATATTTAGTGTCCTAAACATATGGGTTTGTTTTCAGAGATGCTGAGGATTCTCAACTTTCATTGACTTTTACTGGAGTCGCGTGTGCTCATCAATTCAGATTATGAGTCCTATTCATTGTGTCTAACTTTAGACAACTAAATATGTAAATATTGCCCAAAATGACTTTCCCAAATGTACTCAATAGTCTCATGGCAAATTAAATAATAGCACTAAGGAGTCCTGAGCCCTCCAACGACAGCCAGATCATACAGCTAAAGTTTTTTTGTTTGTTTGTTTGTTTGGGTTTTTTTACATAAAAGGCAATAGGAAGAAATCCTGAAATACTTACTGTCATTATTCTGGTGAAAGTCCCAGTGAAATCAGTGGGGCTTTTGCCTTTGTAAATCATCATCATCTTTGATTCTCATTCATCAGGTCAACAGCAATGATGGAATCAAATGTAGTCTGTCCACCATTTTTGATCTTGTACCAGCTTCACAGCTTTGTTCATCTTTAAACGTTTTTGTTCTAAGTCATTTTTCACCATGTATATCCAATGTGTTGGATAGACATTGATGCCTGAGTAAATGTAGAGTAGAAATTTTAGGATTTGACTATTTAGGGATAGATACATTGTATAAGATATGCAGGATTACATCCATCACATGTAGAAACATGATGCCACAACAGCTATTGGATCAGAAAGAAAAGGAAATACCTGAACTGATAAGCAGAAAGTACCTGGAAGAGTTGATTCTAGGCAGCAAAGTGGCAAAGTACTTTTAAAGGAAAGCATGATTGAAGAATATCAGGGTGACTAGAAAGAGTCTTTATGTGAATTCATTCAATATGTTATCCACTGTGGTACCATATCTCTTTGGAAGATGACCTCAGAGCAAAGATAATAAGTCTATGAAGTCCACTTTATCCATCGTTTAGTAGTGTCTTTTCATGCACAATTTTTGTCAGTGGAAATTAAGCCAAAAATGAAATGGGGGATTAGTTGAGACCTTCCCAGAGTTAATATAAATACTTCCTTATTCTTAGTTCTACTTTTTATATTTCCTTTGTGCATTTTTAAAAACATTTTAATATCCTTGGGGGAGTAATTCAGTGAATTTGGCCAGAAGGAGTTCAAGTAATTGTATCACCTCTTTCTGGATATTTTAAATTTCTCTCTCTGAACACACTGCATGGCATAGTCATGTTTTGGGTCATTTAGTTTAAAGTAAGGAGGGAGGCTGATACCTTTAAATTTGATACATGACTGAGGGGGTAGATCCAACTTCAGAGTAAGTCAATGGAAAGATTCCAATTGAATTAATTGGGAGCTGGATCAGGACTATGGGGAGATCTGCATATAGAACATCTTTTTAAACTGTAACTTTTAAATCAAAGTTAAAGTACAACAAATACGGGGTCTTACATATTCCTAGGAGATGGTTCCCTTTAGTGTACTCTTGTTGAGTGACCCCAGGTATACTTGATAAACCTGTAGTTAGTGATCTTGAGGAAATATCCCCAAAATACTCACAGGTTTTTGAACTGATTAAGTTAAACCACCTTTAAAATTGTTTGAAACTGTTGTGTAGACCATGTCTGGACCATGTCTGAATAATTTTACTCAACAAGTTACAAGACCATCTTAACATGGTCTTTTTTAGCTGAACTGGTTTTAAAATGATACAACTGACCACGCTGCACCTTAAACCGAGGGGGGTGGGGTGTATTTGGCTTGCTGGCCAAATTAAGGGAATAGTGCTTTGTGGCTGGAGGAGGGGTGTGGGGATGAAAACTGCTGCAAAAAGGTCAGGGTTTAAAAGGAGCAGCTCTGCACCTGAACCCTTCTTTTTACACGAGCTGGCTGGGAGAATGGTGTTCCTCTGTAGAGCTTTGGAGCCCATTTGTTTTGGCTGATATAAAAGGGGGGCAGTAAAAGATGTCTGGGAACCCGATTGGGTTTGTGGGGGAGGCAGCCAAGCTAATTGCCAGTGCCTCCCTGTGCCATATGTCCAGTGCAGGTACTCCATAGGGAAGTTATACAATGACTGGATAAATGGCTTGGAAAAGAACTTAAAAAGAGGTGTCCATTAAAGGAATGAATGGGGGGCAGTTGGGGACTCCTATGATTGGTACAACAGGGAGCCAACCCCCTATTCTTATAGCCCACCTTAAACCTTCTACAAATGGGGGGTGGTAAATTCCAGCAATGGATTTGCTGGAGGGACCTGGATGGAAAAAGATGGGGAGCTGGTAAAAGCCCTCTCGGTAATTATGGAATAAACATGGGGTTACCTGCTCTGTACACTGTTATCTTCCAAGTAGTCTCAGCCATCTAATAAGAGAGTTGCGACCTGATTAAACCCATGTTAAATGTTTCCTGCCCTTCTTTCGTATAGTCAGACAATTTAAGAGAAGTTTCCCCAATGTACAGAGGCATACTGCATGTTATATGAAATGCTGCAAACTTGCCTGAAATTTTGTATGTTTTCTTATTCATACAAAACATTGTGAAACAGCAGCTAAATAAAATGAAGATTGTGTTCAGCTTCATCTAGAAATTGGTATTGAATTTCAGACTTGAAATACTTAAGAGTTTTAGCCATAGTGTATCTGTTTGAGATGAGACATCTACTTGGAGTATGGATGTATGTAATCCTGTCATTGATTTATGGGCCCAAATTTCCCAAGAGGTGTGGATTTGTGCAGTTGATTACTTTTTAGACATATAGTATGCATCTGATGTTCCACATTTTAGAAGCGCTGCTCTACTTTGGCTCAAAGGCTGCTGTAAATTTATCTCACACGGATTTAGCTTTTTTTATTATTATCCAAGTAGTACAAATATGATCATTCTCTATCCATCCATGCTTCTACAAAATATAAATGGAAAAATAAAATTATTTCTCTTCCAGCTGAGCTGACGAGAAATGTTAAGATTAAGGGTTGTGCTAGTAAAAGTGTGAGGATGACTGTTCAAAGGATTCCTTGGTCAGAAATGTGAGGTTTAAATTTAGTTTTCAATATAGCTAGGTTAGTGGCCATTCTTCTTTGGTCTGGCAGTGAACCTCTTGGTCCAGCTCCTCTGAAAGTTCTTTCTCCTGCAGGAAAGATTATTCCCATTTTCCTACAGATGTGTTTTTTCCAGTGGAGCAAAGCTTTGTATGAGGAAGGAGAGGTAATCTCTCTAGTAGATAGGGCCAATACCATTCAGGATTTTGAAACAATACAGTAACTTTGACTGGACCTTTGTGTTTGGGGAGCGAGTGTAGAGATTAGCAAATCAGGAATGATGTATTTTGCACCTAATGTAGCTTCTAAAAGATGTTGGACTTTATTCCTACTGATAGGGAATTAAAGGTTGAAATATGTTGATTATTGTGGCTAGATCAGTAGTCCTATGGCCATTCACAGATGGAAGTGGATATTTTTTACCACTGTATCTATTTGGGAGACTAAGCCTCACCCACATGTCTGTCAAGCAACATTAATACTCTGAGGCCAGAGGCCTTCAATGGTGTGCATTGGTTGCTGTTTCAAATTCCAACCTGGTCAGTCGTGATCAACAGACTTTAGCAATGGAAGACTATTGATTGGCTTACATTCAATATGATTCCAGTCTCACCTCTCTCCCAAGAAGACACACCTCAAAACCCTACTAACATATTTGGTACTAAATGTCACCCATGCTGGCTGTCTCAGCTGAGAAGAAAGGTTGGAATAATTTTGTAAAGTGAACTAGCTTTTCTCTTATTCCTAAGAATTGCTCTTTTCGGATAAAAACTGAAGTACGTGATGGGACACTGGGGAAGCTTGTATAGCTACTACTCTTGCTGCATCGCACCTGTGATTAGTCTCCAAAGCTACTGTTGTGGCAACATCACTTGCCCCATAACCTCAGCAGTGCTGAACATAACACCATCAACAGCCTCAGGAACAACTCTGACATCATAATCAAAAAGGTTGACAAAGGAGGTGCTGTCGTTGTCATGAATAAGTTGGAATATGAAAAAGAGGCTGCTAGGCAGCTCTCTAACACCACATTCTACAGGCCATTATCCTCTGATCCCATTGAGGATTACCAAAAGAAACTACACCATCTGCTCAAGAAACTCCCTGAAAAAGCACAGGAACAGATCTGTACAGACACATGCCTAGAACCCCGACCAGGGGTATTTGCTACCCAAGATCCATAAACCTGGAAATCCTGGATGCCCCATCATCTCAGGCATTGGCACCCTAACAGCAGGATTGTCTGGCTATGTGGACTCTCTCCTCAGGCCCTACACTACCAGCACTACCAGCTATCTTCGAGACACTACTGACTTCTTGAGGAAACTACAGTCCATCGGTGATCTTCCAGAAAACACCACCCTGTCCACTATGGATGTAGAAGCCCTCTACACCAACATTCCACACAAAGATGGACTACAAGCTATCAGGAACAGTTTCCCCGATAATGTCACGGCAAACCTGGTGGCTGAACTTTGTGACTTTGTCCTCACCCACAACTATTTCACATTTGGGGACAATATATACCTTCAAGTCAGCAACACTGCTATGCGTACCCGCATGGCCCCACAGTATGCCAACATTTTTATGGCTGACTTAGAACAACGCTTTCTTAGCTCTCATCCTCTGACACCCCTACTCTACTTGCACTACATTGATGGCATCTTCATCATCTGGACCCATGGAAAAGAAGCCCTTGAGGAATTCCACCATGATTTCAACAATTTCCATCCCACCATCAACCTCAGCCTAGACCAATCCATACAAGCGGTCCATTTCCTGGACACCACTGTGCTAATCAGCGATGGTCACATAAATACCACCCTATACTGGAAACCTACTGACCACTATACTTACCTACATGCCTCCAGCTTCCATCCAGGACACACCACACGATCCATTGTCTACAGCTAAGCTCTAAGATACAACCGCATTTGCTCCAATCCCTCAGACAGAGACAAACACCTACAAGATCTCTATCAAGCATTCTTAAAACTACAATACCCACCTGCTGAAGTGAAAAAACAGATTGACAGAGCCAGAAGAGTACCCAGAACTCACCTACTAGAGGACAGGCCCAACAAAGAAATAACAGAACGCCACTAGCTGTCACCTTCAGCCCCCAACTAAAACCTCTCCAACGCATCATCAAATATATACAACCTATCCTGAAAGATGATCCCTCACTCCCACAGATCTTGGGGGGCAGACCTGTCCTCGCTTACAGCCAGCCCCCCAACCTGAAGCAAATACTCACCAGCAACCACACACCACAGAACAAAAACACTAACCCAGGAACCTATCCTTGCACCAAAGCCCGATGCCAACTCTGTCCACATGTCTATTCAAGTGACATCATCATAGGACCTAATCACATCAGTCACGCCATCAGGGGCTCGTTCACCTGCACATCTACCAATGTGATATATGCCATCATGTGCCAGCAATGCTCCTCTGCCATGTACATTGGCCAAACTGGACAGTCTCTATGCAAAAGAATAAATGGACACAAATCTGACATCAAGAATAATAACATTCAAAAACCAGTAGGAGAACACTTCAACCTCTCTGGTCACTCAATAACAGACTTAAAGGTGGCAATTTTGCAACAGAAAAGCTTCAAAAACAGACTCCAACAAGAAACTGCTGAACTTGAATTAATATGCAAACTAGATACCATCAATTTAGGCTTGAATAGAGACTGGGAATGGCTGAGCCATTACACACATTGAATCTATTTCCCCATGTTAAGTATCCTCACACCTTCTTGTCAAACTGTCTGAAATGGGCTATCTTGATTACCACTACAAAAGTTTTTTCTCTTAATTAATTAGCATCTTAGAGTTGGTAGGGCAACTCCCAACTTTTTATGTTCTCTGTATGTGTATATATATATATATCCTTACTATATGTTCCACTCTATTCATCCGATGAAGTGGGCTGTAGCCCACGAAAGCTTATGCTCAAATAAATGTGTTAGTCTCTAAGGTGCCACAAGTATTCCTGTTCTTTTTGCGGATACAGACTAACACGGCTGCTACTCTGAAACCTTTATTTTGCTTAGAGTTTCAGTATTGCATCTATCTTTGCTGTCTTTTGAGTTGTAAATTCTCATTTCTCAAAATTGTATTGTATGTCATTCTTTCTGGAGAATATTTTTCACTAAGTAATTATATTAGATTGATTAAATAAATACAAGCGTTTTATTGGTTTTGTTTTAAAAGTTATATGAATTATTTTGAAAATAACACAAGCAAAAATTCAACAAAAAACATGCAGAAAGAGGTGCTAAAATAACAATACAATAAAAGGTTCAACAAACATTGGAAGCAAGTGTTCATTGATACTACAAAGGGAAAATGACTCTTTTAAAAAAAATAGTTTAGATTGAGATCGGCAGCTTGACATTAACAAATATTTTTAATTTATTGTGCTTAATACCAATAATATCCTTCACATTTATAAGTCGTGAAAACATGACACCTCCAGAGATCAATATGTAATTTTGTAGTATCTTCCATGGTTGAACAGTTAATTTAAGGGTTGAGGTTAACAGAATGTCAATTAATTGCTTGGTAGAAATATCAATGGAATCACTTATGCATAATGACTTAGGCACAAATTCTGGTCCATAAGTTACTGGGAAATGTGCCAAACTCTCAGTACCTTAAAAAGTGGGTCATTGTGAGTGCCACCACCCAACTCATGGGAAACACGAGCGATGAAATCACAGCTCTGCCTGGAATACACATCTTTAGTTGTACTGATTGAAAGAGAGAGGGAGGAAATGACCATGTTGTGCTCACAGCCGCACTTCAGCATATGCTGATCCTTCTCTCGTGTCCAGAATACCAAATTCCTGTAAGATTTATTCCAGTTCCAAGATGGAATAAAGTCTGCACTCATAGCATGTGCTCAGGCACCAGGTTAACCCTGTTGGCCAGCCTTTCAGCAGATATACTAGACAAGGCTGGGAGCCAGTTAGTTAAAGCAAGAACTCCCCTTCTCATATACTTCTGTATGGGATAATTGTAAGGATTTGCTCTGCTGGCACATACTCCTACTGTAGAAGCTGCAGCTCCTTTCATCTACCAGGAAGTGGAAAGGAGTGAGGGAAGTTGATATCCTTGTCTGGCTTACCAAGGATCTGGAAATGTTATCTGCTACTTGCACGGCAGAATGCAGACACAGTAAAGTATCTGGTGTCTCTTATAGGGTGATGCTAATATGTCATTTGAAATGCATACTAATGAGACTTTGTTCCTAAAAGATTATTAAATGTAGGGAATTTTACTTAAATTGTCCACTTTCAAAATACGATTGTTTATAAGGTGATAAAATGGTAATTTTGCTCATGATGAGATTAAAATACATCCAATAAAGTTTGATTGGAGAGACCAAAATGTAACTCCAAAGTTGCACACACAAAGTAGGGAAAGCATAAGTAGCTTATCTAGGCCTATGTTTCCTTTATAGATTTTATGAGTAAAGGCCTGATGCAAAGCCTACTGGAGTCCATGAAAATACTCCTATTAATATAATTGGGGCCTTGGATTCATAGTTTCATAGATTCCAAGGTCAGAAGGGACCATTGTGTGGATCTAGTCTGTCCTCCTGTATGCCACAGGCAATAGAACTTCCCCAAAATAATTCCTAGAGTATGTTTTTTAGATTAACATTCAATCTTGATTTTAAAATTGCCAGTGATGGAGAATCCACCATGATACTTAATAATTTTTTCCAACAGTTAATTCCTCTCACTCTTAAAAATTTACACCTTGTTTCCAGTCTGAATTTGTCTAACTTCAACTTCCACCCACTGGATTGTGTTATGCCTTTCTCTGCTAGATTAAAGAGCTCATTATCAAATATTTGTTTCCCATGTAGGTACTTACAGACCGTAATCAAGTCATCCCTTCTCTTTGTTAAGCTAATTAGATTGAGCTCCTTGAGTCTATCACTATACATTGGTCCTTAATATAGAGTGTTTTGGATGTTCTTGCATATGGTATAAAATTATTACCTTTTTGTCTTTAGCATCCATTGTTAGATTTTAGTTTTGTGTGTCCTGCACATTAGGATTTGGTTGTGTCAGAGAAGGATACAGATGCTTTGAGGTGTGTACCTGTTATGCATAAAAATAAGAGGACTTTATAAATAAAATATGTTTTCTAAAAATCACTCTAATGTGAAGAGGCTCACCTAGACAATTATGAAAGATCCTGGAGGCTTGAACATGTTAGAAAGAAATAACTGAAGGAAATGCCATTGAAGTCTACAATTTACATTTGCTTACATCCTGTCCTACTTTTAAATCACCTATAATCAGTTACTTTATGTGTCTATTCACTGGTTTCTGAATACTGACAAGATAGAAACCTTGTATTAAAATGGATTAGTAGATGAATGCAAATTCTCTTGCCCTTGCAGCTGTTATCATGTGGCTAGGGCAGAGAAGCAAAAAAAAGGCAGAATATAGTTGGTCATGTTATCTTATCGTTAATGGATTTAGCTATTTCCCTACTTAAAGTGATTATCATGATGTCAGAATGTGCTTAATTACAGACCAGCAGTGACATTTTTTTCTGAATTTTTAATAGACAGTAAAATTGAGATTAAATAAGCTATTTATGTCTGTGAGAAATAAAAACATTCAGAGAGAACAACTATGGAGATCTTGTGTAGAAAAGATAGATAAAGGCAAGGAAAGATGATGAGAGTGGAAAATGTATGTGCCAGGTAATAATTAAAAAGGTCAGGTTGCATGCAGAAGAAACAAAATAGGATCAGATGGTAGGAAAGCCAATTAGAGAATCAAAAGGTAAGAAGCCAAGGTCTGAAATAAAGGAGTGATAATCATAGACAGTGAAAGAGAGGATTAGCATAGAGAGGGGATAATAACAGTTTGTAGTTGAAAAAAGAGACTGTAAAAAATCAAATAGAAAAGTAGAACACCAAATAGAGAGGGAAAGCAGAAAAAATGAAAATAATTAAATTTTAGCAAAAATGTGAAAAGAGAATCTGATGGATAAGGTAGTTGTCATTTTCTCTTGAGACACGAGACATGGGATAACTGGTTTGGTTTTCAGCTGTTCCTGGGCACGTCTTAAAATATTTATTACAGGTAGACAAATAAGAGGATGCAGAGACCCCATGCAAGGCTTTCTGTGCTATGAAATACCAATACTAGTGAGGGCAAGCAAAGACAGAGCAACTGGGGAACTTCCTATCCTTTTCCATCAGGGAAAGGGCACTGAATAGCCCCACAGGGAACATTGGGAATAGGCCAGGGGAAGGACTCAGTGATGGCTCATAGAGTAGCATTGGTGGTTGTTCCAACCATTTTCTCCAATATCAGTTCCCCTTGGAGATACTCTGGAGCCTTGTGACTTGCCCTTTTTCAAGTGTAATCTCTTTCCCCAGATCCAGTTGATTTGCAGGCAGCAGAGTTCAAACTGCCCACCAGAGTGGTCAGGATGGGCATTGTGGGACATCTCCTGGAGGCCATTTACAGTGACATTAGTAAACCCAGTGATGACACTGACACTGTGTCAATCTTTGTCGCAAAAAACTCAACACCTCTCATTTTATTTTGTCTGCATAGCAGAAGAGTTAATCAGCGGGAGGAGCAGTGTGGTGTGTACACCTCCACTGTTTTGTCGATAAAAGCTGACATTTGTCAACCAAACTGTGCAGTGTAGACAAGGCCTAAGTCTTTCATCATTTCCTGAAACACCCTGCAGCCTCTCCTGAGCACCTGGAAATTGGATGCAGCCAGGAGTGACTGCATTGGTAATGTGCATGTCTGCACTCCGCCATATATGCAACATGTCTGCTCCTCCATCCTTGCTAATGTGAAGAGTATCTCTCAACAGTCAGACGTGCCACTGTATAACACCTGTAGCTTACAAGTGTGATAAATGTGGAACCCCTGTATTTTGGTGATTAATACCATAACTGATCATCATTTTCAAGTACAAAGCCTTTTAAAAAATGTCTTTTGACTGTGTGAATCATATGGAAACATACAATCTCCCATGTATACCAGCAGCAGAGTTTGCACCCTGGACCTTCACATCTACAGTTTAGACTCCTCTCACTTCAGCTACAGAAGTAATTGTTAGCCTTTCTGTGGGTCAGACATTAGAGGACATCTTTACACGCACTTGCCCCTTGAGTTACATAAATATTTAAGTTTCTATCCAACAGTAGCATTTTTTCTAAACATGCTTCATAATCAAACAGTATGTTCATATAATTGGTTTTGTCTGAATCAGCACCCAAAGGAGGAAAATGTGGAGCAAGGCACAGAGTTCCAGAATGTGAGAGATTTTTTACAAAAGAAGTCCAAAAAAGGTGGCATCTGTAATTCAACCACAACTGTGGTGCTGCTACAGCTGCACTGACTTGTACTTACTCTTCACCCGCTAATTCTGAGTATTTAATGCTAATAATAATTTTAAAATAATACGATTGTCACCAGTAAGAATTTAGTATTTGGCAACAGTCACCACACAGCAGTTTCTGAGGTTTATCACTATGTATCTAGCACAGGAAATAACTATGTGGAAACCACAGACAAATGATTACTTTTTAATGACAGCTGTTGTTCCTCATATTTAATCAATGTGGATCTCAAATGCTTGGCACATCCTGTTAGTTAGGTGTTGTGATTTTCTCAGTTTTACAGACTGGGACACTGAGACAGGAAGAAATTCAGGAACTTGTTCAAAGTTATGCAACATGTCAGTGGCCAACATAGAATATACCCTCAGATATCCTCACTGTTAATACTGTAAGTGTAATAATATCCTACACAATGTCCTGTATATCCGTCCTTTAATGGCACAGTCCCTACTGACTGGTTGGTCCAGTAAGGGTCCAGCCCCATCTTAAAAAGCACCTTCCATTCAACCCACTGCTTACAACCAATAGCCAAAGCTTTAATTCCCAAATCACTCAAAAATTCTTATCTCTTAGGTGATTGTGCAAAATAGGAAAATACTAATGTCTTGGACTGAACAGACTCTGGAGAATAAAGTGCTGAATTCTGAAGATTAAGATTTGAAACTTTGAAGTATAAATTGGTCTCTGCTCACTTAGGTTGTATTATAGAGGAATTGTGTAGGGTGCCCTTCAGATGGCAGTGAGATGAAGCAACAGCAAAGCTTGTCTAATGTTAATGAAAATGTTAATAGTTTTCTGGGAACAAAATACCATTTCAACAACATTATCAATATATCATTCAGAGCTCAGCATGTGAAAACGAACAAGCCATTTGCCTTACAGACGAAATTTGCAAACTTTGCCTTTTCCCCTGCATTTCACAATGGTGAGAATGCTCTTTTTCAGATTTCACCATGAATAAATTAACTTGCCTTTTATAAATATCATTGTAATTATTCAAAAGACCTGGTATGCAGGGAAAGGTCAGGAAATTGCATGACATTATAGCCACTGCTAGACTGGCTTTTCTAAAAATGTTCACATTTCAGAGTTTGCCAAATACACTGTACAAAGCAAAAACTGGCTGTTCTGATACAATTTCTAGGAGTCAATGGTAACTCTACAAAGTACAAAAACAAAAGAAATACTGTCATTCTGTAAAGTGAGAGCGCGCTCTCTTTGTTATTCTAAGATCACTGCTGTATCATATCCAGTAAGCAGAGAAAAGCTCATAAATCAAGTTTAAATAGGTTGGTTTTGGTGGACTAGTGCAAACAAGCACAAACCTGGAAAAATGGCTGCAGGCACAAGTTCAATAAATGAAAGGACCATATCTGTCCAGAGGAACACACCTGTGGCTTTCTCTCTGAATTACTACTTGAGCCAGTGAGTTCATATGGGAGGAGCTATTGCCTTTGGGGATTGCCAAGCTGTGTCCCAGGAAATACTCAGGTAGCCAACACAGTTACTTTGTTACAACACATACATGGTTTTATTTCTATTTATTTTTCAAGAAGATTTTATGCCTCCCTCTGAGACCTAGACTTGGTATGCTAAACCTCAGACTTAGCAAGGGAGATTAAAATAGTTCCAACAAAAGAAATGTAAAACGCATAAAACCATTGAAATTGTTGTCTCGTAGCAGATGTGGTATGTATGGAATATGTGACGGCAAGGTGTCATCTGAAAGTTTTATTTGCACTCATTTTCAATGACTTGTGTAACTCGTTGATGGTAATGCCATGTTGAGTAATATTACCATCCCAAATTCAAATGGATAAAACCTTTATGCCACACTCAGGGCTAGCCTTACAGGTGGGCAAGGAGGTTGTCACACCCCAAAGCCCCCTCCCTCAGGGAGTCCCCTGGGAAGGCAGATCAGCATTGTATATTACTAACGCTGTTGCAATCATCACAAAGCATTTTGAGGAGGGTCAAAGGTGTGTGAGTGGGGAGTGGAAGTTTCCTTTGCAGGTACGAGAGGCCAAGGGGGGGGGGGGAAGAAGAGAGCAAAGAACGGGTTAACTCAACATTTCAGCTCAGTAGGAAGATAAGACATTGGCCTCAGCCACCCAAGGACACTGCTTACAGCCAAGACTTGGCTGACAGCCAAGAAAGATGGGGGCTTGAATGTGCCCGAGCAGCCGTGAGAAGGAAAAATCCAACTGTACAGACCTGCGAGACAGCAAGGCCAGTGAAGAAGAAAACAAAGTCCAGGGCCGTGGAGATTGAAAACACAGAAGAGACGATAAGCGGAGGGGCCGAGCCTTGCGTCCCAGGAGTCAGGGTGTTTTGGGAAAGCTAAAGAAACCACGGAAAGCCGGTTTGGACTGGCACAGAGGGCACCAGGAGCAGAAGTTCCTGAACGGAGCACACCCCCGAGAAGCCAAGGCTTAAAACCCTCCTGAGAGCTGGAGCAATTTGGAGAGCAACAGCAGACCTAGACGGCCTGGGCCCAGGACAGCACTCTCGTCCATCTCCCCCTCCCCCTTCTTCTGACGTTACACCCAGGCCTGGCCGGTCTTGGGTAATGCGTGTGTGAGTATGAAAGTGGGTTAGGGCTTGGGGCGCTAGTGCTTTCTTTCTTCCCGTGAGTGACATGGGAGTGTTCCCAGCACTCTCTGCTGTTATTTTATTATTTTATTAATAAAGCTTTAAAATTTACACACTTGGTAAATTTGTTTTTCGTCATCTCCTCCCTTAACGATCCTGTGGCATCAGCCTGATCACCTATGCCCCAGACAAATTGGTAACATAAATCTGTCACAAGGTGACTGCCCTGGGTGCTGTAGTCAGGGGGTCACCATGGTCAAGAGTCTAAGAGCGCGGCGGGCTTGGGGTGCAAAGCCACAGAAGGGAGCTTGGGGCAATGTGGGAGATGCAGCGGAGACCAGGGGCATTGGTTGTGGGAAAAGGAAGGCTGGTGAGCAAACTGCCTTGAACAAAGACTGTAGCTTGTTAAGATTAGTCATTAGAAAGTGTATATTTATTTTTGTCACCCTTTCTTCCTTTACCCCTTTTACTTGGTATCATTTAATCAAATGTCGTTTTGTTCAATATATTTTTTTTACTTTTACTATAAACCAAATCAGTGCTGTATTGAAATAACAGTGTTTGTCATAGCCCAGGTAAATGAACAAGTTGCTGTTATTGTCTCATTAAAGGAACAGTGAACCTAACAATTTCTCTGAATGTTCAAGGAGAGCTCTGGAAACTGCAGGGAGATGTCTCTGGGGAACTCGGGAGTTGGGGTTCACTGTTTGTTACTTGCAAGGCATGGTTTGGAATGTCAGAGTCCTGGCAAGGCAGACAAGCTGATGTGCCAGGTAGTTGTCACACAGCTTAGCAACATAACTCTCACTTGCTGAGACTGAGTGTGGTAACACAGTAACTAACAATTCTAGGCACTTCAGCAGGTTGTCATAGGGAGATAGTTTTGGGGATATTTGGAAGTGGGGGGAGGTGTTGGGGTCATTCTGCAAAAAGTAACTGGATGGTGTGACCTGCATGCTTGTAGGCTGGTTGCTGGTGTCAGGGATCTGAGCCACAGCATAGCATTTAAGGCACCCAGAGTTGAAGGACCTGTGGTGACAACCCCTTGCTGGCCTGGGTTCAACCGCACAGTCTCACAATGGACTAATGTGAAGTTACTTGAGTTCAGATGGTACATTACACTTTATCTGCATGTATATTCTGTTGCTGTGTTTTTTCCAAGTTTATAGCTCTGTCCCATTTCCCCTTGTTTGTACCCACGCTTTGAGTGCTTGTAAGCAGGGAATTTCTGCCTATTAAAGGCACCAAGGGAGGATGCATTTGGTTTTCCAGGTTTCTGGGTGGGAGCTCGATACAGATTAATTATTTATCAAGAGGAACCTTAGATAAATCTGGCCCTTTTTGCTACCATTAATCACATGGCAGGAGGGTTACACATATATAAAATATGCACTACGTGATGGTATGGTATGGTATTTATTAGCATTAGAGAATGCCCGACTTGATTGTTTATACTGGCTTTAGGGCAAACACCAGGCCTGTATTGTAATGTATACATATAAATTGCAGAGATATGTTTGTGAAAGAAATCTTAACTTTAGCATTTCCTGGTTTAAGTGATTCACTTTGAAAGCTTAACCTTTTCTTAACAATTTTTAATAGTTTCCTTGTAGTGTTTTTAAAGAAAAAAAATAGAAGAAAGAAATTCCATATCATGAAACTAATATCTAGGCAGCATTAGATGACAACGTGTACATTAATTGCAGCACAGATCCCTTATAGAGCATGTTCAAAAAGTTGCAGTTAGTTTTGTTATAATGTCTACATGGTGTGGCAGAGCGCTCTAGAGGGGTGTGATCCGTAGAGCACTCTAACATGTTGCACTCTAACTGCCCCATGTAGACCCTGCTGGCAGCTGTAAATGGTATCTAGTTTGCTTTAGCAAACCTTTCTACATACATATTAAGTACCTTTTAGAGCATGCCAGCAGAGTCTACAGGGGGCAGTTAGAGCACAACATGTTGCGTGCTCTACAAGTCACACACCTCTAGAGAACTTTGCCATGCTGTGTAGACAAGCCAATACTCATTTTTGCTCAAACATTTCATAAAATTCACTCTTGTGCAAAGACCAAGCCAAGAAAACATGAACCTGAAAGCTGAAAATTTGACAAAAGTTATAAACAATTGGAAAAGAGCCAACCTCTAAATAAATTACTGAGGGGTTGGAATCCCCTGCCGAACCCTTTGGGAAGGTTAGTCCATGACTATTTGCTGCAGAATTTCTTTTATCTTTCCCTGAAGTGTCTGGTACTAGCCATGTCAGGGTACTGAACTAGAAGGACCACTGGTCTAATTCAGTATAGTCCTTCTTCTGGCCTTTTATAATGGAAGTGTTTGGGCAACCTAGCTGCCAGGCCTTTTTACATAATTTAGTAGAAAAGTGCTTGGCCTAGGGCTAAGAAAAAATAAATATTGTATTAAACACTCAGTTGCCAATGCAATTCAGTCTGTGTTGGAGTATAATAATGATTATCACACTTCTACTTGACTAAATAACATTTAGTTGTATTTGAATTTATGTCAGAGGCTTATACAGAAGACATGTGCTTCAGGCTTCATTGAATGAAATTATCTAAATTAAAGTGGGATTAAATTTAGCATTTGAATTTATGTTGTATAAATTAATAGCTTTTCCTTGCAGTATGAAATGTCCAGCATTTCCTGCCAGTTGTGTGAAATGAGTATTTGTTAATAAACAGTTTTTTCACTGTACTCATATCACCATGATTAGTTAGTCAGTTGGGGAGTGGCACTGCAGGACACCGAGTTCCTCCTACAATGTGTTGAATGCAGTCCATGATGTCATTGGACTTTGAGGGTATTCAGGACCTTGCAGATGACATTCAGCAATCTGCAGGATTGCATTTATTGTGAATGTGGTATTAGTATTCATTTGGGGGTAGTTGTCCTTTTAGAACCAAAATGACACTTAGCCTACGATGAACTCTCAGTAGTAAATGCTGTGTGAGAAAGTAGTTATTAATGATTTTTTATTAAATATAATGCTATAATTCTGTCACACTCATTATTTTGTCACAATGGAGACAACAAACAAGTTATTTCATTTCAATAAATCTTCTGATTTAATCTTGGTGTTCACGATATCTCTTCAATTATTCTATGTTTACCAGGCCACATTCTTCCCTGCTGTAATTCCATTTAAGATGGCACTTACTGGCATTGATTAACCATCAAATAATTTGCTGTTTCCTGATTCTTCTATTAGTGGGACCTCTTCCATTGTGACCCTGAAAGGAAACTATAATTTCCTGTGTATTTAAAGTTGCAGGAATGTACTGTGGGTGCCCTTAATGTAACATTTGTGTCATTCATTCAAAATATACCCAGCATAATGGTGTTTTGTATTCACAATACTATTACAATGATTTATTTGTTACATATAACTCTGTGTATGCAATTGAGTGGTTTACCAGGGGCCAAACGTTTTGCTTCTTAGAGAAATCTAATCCCTTCTCCATGACTGCTGGGAACCATTTTGCAGCAAAAGAGGGGCCTGGATGTGGGAGGACCCATACACATATATTTGGTGTGACCTTTCTCAGTAGCACCTTACAAGGTTAGCAAAAGTTAAGGCATGAGCACACTGAGGAGACAAGAGCCAGGGATCTTCTCTTTTCCTCCTTGTGCCCCTGCATAAGACGACCTTGAAGCTTGTGTTCCTTTACATTTCCATTGGACTGGAGTAGTCTCTGCAGAACCATGTTACAGCCTGGGGCAGGGCAAAGTTATTCATCTCTTCTTGAACATCCGTCCAGTGTCTAGTCAGGCTACTTGGGCCGGGTGCTGGGCTACTATGCAACTCTACTAATGACAATGAGGATGTACTAGATTATCTGAGGGCAGAATTGTGCCTTTACTTGTATCTCTCCCCACTGATGTACGGTATAGCTACCTCTGGGATATGATTTAGGTTCCACTGCCATATGATAAGCAGCAGTGTACAACAGTTTAGAATAATAAGTGAATAATACTTTATTCAGTAGAAGTGTTGGGAAAATTTAGGAGGGCAGGATGCAATTACCTTAATTGGAATTCTATCATCACGTAGTGGTTAATGACCCTAATCTTAGGAATGGTAGTAGGGGATCTTCATTGAGCAGGAGCAGTCAAGACCTTGATTTTATGTCTCATTCCATGTTGTCAAGAAGGATTTGCTTCATACCAAAATGACAAATAATTCTGCAGAGAACTGATGATAACAGAGCTGTAGTTTCCCTCTGGTTAGTGTTCTGAAATGCTGAAAAAAGGGACTAGTCAACGAGCTGTAGCTTTTTTGTTGTTTTATAAATCTACATGTTCCCATCATGTTTGGCATAATAATCAAAATAATAGAGTTTCTAGCTCTGAAAACTATTCTGGTTCATTGCATTGGAATGGCTGAACCCGTAAGCTAACCACTGAAACTGAATCATTAAGTAGCAACTAAAATGAAATACGTTTATAAAGCTATTTTTTATGTATTATCTAATAGATGCATACCATCATACCACATCATTTTATTTTCTCAGGAAATTGTTTGGGGGGAGTTATGTGCAGCACAGTATTTATGAAATTTAATGTGATTCAAAGTAATGAAGAAATTTGCATTTGAAGCACAGTCACTTTAAAATGTTATGGGACAAGCCGCATTCTATTACGCCGCATTTCAAATGTTTCTGAGCAGCAGCTGAGGAGGAGATTTCCTGATGTGGCTTTATTACTGGAGCACATTTTCTCTTCATCTGTAACTACTTCTTAAAAATAGAAAAGGCAAAACGGAAACTTCAGTTATCAGAGAATACAAAGAACCTCAATTCATCTTTTGATAGCAGTAATGAGCAGAAGGCAGCAGTTAGTCATCCACTGCAGCTTTCCAGTGGAAAGACTCTGATAATTTGTTGCTCATTTTGAAATAGAAGTTCTCCCTGTCCCTTTTTTCTTGGCAGTTCTGATAGGTGGTTTGTTTCACAAGAAGGTAACAAATAATAGCTCACAAATTTTTCCTTGTCAGACTTTCCCCTCTCTCACCTTTCCTCTCTTGTTTCTTCCATATTCTTTCGGGAAAGGAGCCAAATCCTCATCCCTTCACCTAGCCTGAGTAGTCTAATTCAATGGCACTTTGCATAAACTGCCCCCCAGGCCACAAGGTGGGAGTAGAGCTTCTCCATGGCCACAATTGTAGATGCAAGGCTGCATTAGCCTCCTTGGCATTGTGTACATTTGCACGCACATTCTCTCGGCACATGAGGGAGGGCTCCTGACACTACTTATTCTTGTGTGCCCCAGATTCCTTTTGTGCACTGAGGCACAGCTCAGACTCTGCACACGGTTGCAAAGTCCTGTCACACTCTGTCTGTACCACAGTTAGAGATTTCTTTTGCCAGTGGGGCAGGATCTGGTTCACTATTTTGTGTATTAGACCCCCATAGTTCATTGAAACCCAAGAAGTAGCAAACTTCATTACACTCCTAGTATTATTTGTGGCCTAGAATGAACCCACTCTATATGTGGATCAGAAAGGCAGGAGATGGAGTCAATGCACAATATTCCAACTAAGAAGTGAGGAAAGTGGTTAGGATTATACCACTGTCAGATGGGACTGCAAATGGGGAATCAGAAATGCAGTATTGCCAACCCCAGGTGTTCAAAATTTATGAGATTTACAAAGAAAAGAAAATCATGTTTTTGTCAGGTTAATTAATGGCCAGTCAGTGGCAGCAACCCAAGCAGCTCATATGATGTACATTTATGGATAGAACACGGGTGGAATACGTGGTTAGGTCAAGGAATGAGCTCAGTGAGAGACAATGGGTAAAGACAACACTATTGTGTGGATTAGGTGAGTGAGTTCTTTTAAAACAAAGAAAAACAGAGAAACCTAATACAATGTCTTTAAAAGCAGATTTTGCACAATTTAGGTGAAATAGAAAGAAATACTGTTTAATCATAGAATAAAAGCCAAACACAAAGTGATAGATACAGGCACCTAGTTGCCAGAAGAACCACCACCAGTCAAGGTCCTAGTCTACACTGCCACTTTACAGTGCTGAAACTTTCTCGCTCAGGGATGTGGAAAAACACACCCCTGAGTGATGCAAGTTTCAGCTCTGTAAAGTGACAGTGTAGACAGTGCATAGCCACGTTAAAGTGCTGCCGCTTTACAGTCACATCACTTACACCAGGGTTTGGCAGTAAAGCTAGATGAATACTTTTGGTTACAGGGAGCAAAATTATACAGACTACCACCTGAACATCAGTGTGACTGGGATTAATTTCACCCAATTTGGGGGCCGATCCTACAAGATGCTGAGCCACCCTCAATTCCCCCTTGAAGTCAATGGTAGTTTGAGGAAGTTTAGGATATTTAGTCGGTCCCAGGATTTGGTTACTAGGCAGGATATGTAAAGATTGCTCCAAATTGGTTTGGTCCTTTTGAATCTGATCTTTATCACCAGTAGATCATAAATCACATGAGCTCAGCTGTTATTGTGCCTTATGGAAAGATATAGACTCCACAGCAGTATGCTTCATCAGCTCATTTGGCATTCCTACTTTAGGTGGAGTGACATTACATAATTTGTGATGACTTTGTTCTGATTTCTAGCTATCATGAAGGATTGATTGTCCAGAGTCACAAAAGTGTCGTCAGTGATAAATTCCAGCTACACTTTAATCTTTTTTCACTTGATGTAACATCAAAGAATAATATCACAGGCTGCAAGATATTTTAGACAAATTATTAGAGAAAAAAGATCCACAACTGACAGATTGAATGAAAATTGTATTGATATTTTAAGGTGCATCTTCTTTCTGAGCTTCTAGGGAGAGACTCTCAGGTAAAATTCCAAATTAGACAGAATCTCAGGAAAGATCTAAAGCTCTATAGTTCATCATTAAGTATTTATCATATGTTTACAGCCAGTTTGAAATTGTATTAGTTGTTCTGGGGAGTTGGAAAGGTGGCCTGGTCAGTACTTGGATGAGGGATGAACAGTGAAAACAGGTGCTATTGAAAACAGACGATTCAGTATGGGATTCCCCTCTCTGAAATCAGTAATCAATATGGTGTGAGGTAAAGCGCTTTGTTGTTCACCACTTGTCCATGTTAAACATTTCCCTCCAACAAGAGGAATGTTTACCTTTTGTATTTTGGGCAAATTAAATTTGGCCAATTCTGTCTACTTATATCCTTCTTGCAGTTTCAATTATATGTGGTATTGGTCATCTCTTTAATTCAGCTTCAATACTACTACTGTGATTTAGTAGTTTCAGTAACAGTTTTTAGTGGACATAGGTTTGGATCACAGTTGGTAAATGACTAATAGTCTGGTTCTCAACATTATTAGAGAGAGGCCAATGAACGGATGATGGAGAATGGGGTTAACAGCTGAACCATCCTTTCAGCTCCATAGCAACATAACTTCTGTTACCTTTTGCAAAAGGAGAAGTGGTCCCTCTAAAGCGAAGAAGGAATGCAGTTCAATAAAG
Source organism: Platysternon megacephalum (assembly GCA_003942145.1). Classification (NCBI taxonomy): domain Eukaryota; kingdom Metazoa; phylum Chordata; order Testudines; family Platysternidae; genus Platysternon; species Platysternon megacephalum. Next base: position 7,782,338 of record QXTE01000023.1, on the reverse strand, counting down.
AGACCAATGAATGTGAAAGAATAATCTAGTGTTTATGCCGAATCAGTCCTTGTTCTTTCTATGTTTGAAGATGGCAACTGTGATGATGTAGGGACGACATTGACAGCCCAGCAAAATGCCTAGGCCACTTCCAGTAACTGAATATCGATTATGATGCTTATTGCCAAAAGCAGCTATAAGGCCTTTGTAGCAGCCTTAGCATAACTAGGCAAGCTGGTGGAATGGGGGAAAGAGGAGGGGGAGACCACAAGAATTGTGCATGATTCTGTGCCATCGTGTTGGGCTTTCTTTTAAACTGCTGAAATATGTGGTTTTGAAAAGCAGGAAGTCTGTCTATATTTGACTTCTAGTGTGTGTGTTTGTCAGGGCCCACAAGACCTGCGGACTTTGCAGAAACACATCTGCACAACTAATGGCTTGAACCTTCTTGCTTAATGGTTATTGGTAATTTACAAGCTAAGTAACACTTACAAACATAAAAAAGGGGGAAAGGTCCGGGTCGAGTGGACTCCTCTTAAACTCCCCAGCAGCAGATGGAAGCCTGGCCACTGGAAACTTGGCGTTGACCACTCAAAAACCACTCCAGACTTTGGGTACTATAGATTTGGGTGCTCTAACCAACTGTGTACATGTGTATGTGCTTGAGATTACATAAGGTAAAACCTTTAAGTTCCCCAATGATTAAGGCTAAGATTTTGTAATGATTTTATTTTTAGTAAAAGTCATGGACAGGTAATGGGCAATAAACAAATTCATGGAAGCCATGACCTGTCTGTGACTTTTGCTGCTGAGGCTCCATGGTTTCCCCTACCACCGTGGCAGCTGGGATCTGAGGGGTTTCCCCTCTGCCCATGGTGGCTGGGAGGTGCAGGGTGACCATATTTCCCAAAGAGACAGTGGGACACCCCAGCCAATCGTCCAAGGCATCCCCCTACCCCGTCACGAGACTGTCGCCCATCGCTGGAACCCTGAGGAGGGCCCCCTCAGGAGTCTGTCACCTCAAGCTGGAACTTTTCAGGGCATCCCCTGTTGCTTGTCGCTGCTGTCGCCTGTCGCTGGAACCCTGCTGGGGCCCAACTAGCTGTCAGCTCCAGAGTCCTGCAGCCCCTGGGGCTGAAGCAGAGAATGTCATGGAGGTCTCTGGAAGTCACAGATTCCGTGACTTCCATGACCTCTGTGACATAAATGTAGTCTTACCAATGATTTATTTCCTGACACTGCTTCACAAACAGTAAAATTACCAAGAGCTTTGGGTTCAGACAGCCCCGGGTAACAATGGTAGTTTTTATCATATGCTCATTCACTAGAAACTGAATTGATATAGATATCTCACTTCACAAAAAAAACGTTAGTTGCTAATAACTTTGGTCAGTAATAAATAGGGCAGGTTTGAACCAGTGACCTCTCGTAAAAGCCTCCATATCCCATTACCAACCCTCTGATCTATGCAATTCCCTTCAAATACATTTTTTCCCATTCGCCTGTGTGCTTGTATTAATCCCATCTAAATTTCAATGCACAGAAAAAAGTATGCCAACGTTTTACTATGTGTAGACCATCTCCTATTTCTTCAAACTACTTGTAATTGCCCTCTGTTTCACATGATCTAGACTCAGAAAGGATTACATTTTCATTGTCTTCTTTCTAATGTCAGAAATGTCAGCTGTTTGAAACTCAAACTGTAAGATGTCTCTTAAGATAAAGAAAAAGGCATTATGGAACCTTCAATAGTTCTCTGAATTGCTCTTCAATTAAATGGTAACACTTTTGAATGGAGTAGAATAAAAGGACACAGAACACCACACTGTATTGTTTAACTTTTTACACCTTATTTTCCAAATGCCTTGTAATAAAGGGGGATGATTTGTCGGGTATATTTTAAGTGACTGTTTCTTTAAAAGCAATTTCATCTTTGTTTCTATATATATATAAAAAAAAAGGAGGCCTCAAAAAGGTATTGACATTTCATCAGATGAAATGGATTTCAAGTTGCTGCCCAGTAAATGTAGCTTGGAAAAAATTCTATATATTTCACCAAAGACAATGTAATTGACCTTGGGGCAATGGATAAAAACCTGTCATTATAATTTGACAGAATAACTGGTTGTCTTCTAATGCTTAGCATTCAGTCGTGTAGTGTTCTTTCAGTAATATAGTCTTTCATGTAGAAAGAAAATACCAGAACGCTTCACTATAACTAGAATTGGAAGTTTTCTTTTTTCTTTTAATGCTTAAGAAATACATTGTCTGTGTACTGAAGTAAAAAAAAAAAGCGAGCAAATAAACATAATGCAAAAATAAATTGTTCTGTCAATTCAGAATGTCAACTTCTTATCCATTGCTCCAAGGTCATACACTCTTGTGTTCCATTAAATGATGGAATTTTTTCCAAGCAACATTTTAATATTGGGACATTGGGAAAGCTTTTTCTGGTAAATGAGAAATTGGATATTTTTACCGTATATTATTTTCTGTTTTAGCAGGTTTACTTAAAACACATCTTTTCCGATAAGGGAAAGAGATTAAAAAGTTATTGGGGTACAAATTAAAGTTGGGGCAGTATCTTCTCTTAAAAGTTAAGGATGGTTCCCTCCTCCATTATAGTATTGGTATTTATGAAGTTTTCTGAATGATTTAAAGGAGCTGTGCATCTCACAATTTCAATCCAGTTGGTTTAGGAGAGTGTCACGTTCTAGAATGTAATCCAGACTGGTGAAGAATTGTCACCTCTTACCCTTTAACCCAGAGTGCCTTGCAATGCATTGCTATTGTAGCTCTCAGCCTGGGATGCCCACAGTCAGCAACAAGCATGCACTCTGTGTCTATGTATTGGGCAGCCCAGGTACAACATTTTGAATCCTGGTGCCTGCTTGGAATAACACAGACTTCCACTGGTCTCCACCAGCCTTAGTTAACAACTGATAAGATGACTCCACACTCTTCCCAGTCTCAAATTTTCCCAATAACTTGTGTTCTCCAATGTCCAGCCCTGTCCTGGAACAATCAGAGGAATGTTAAGATTTGTTGCTCCTTTAAAGAGTCAGTATACAACAGTTTGCTTTGTTAACTGGAGTTACCAAACAGTTCAGTTCAAAAATGACACTGGCTTGGTTGAGATGAAAAATAAAGCAAGTTTATTTCATTGGAAAGAAAGAATTTTTTTAAGTGACTTCAAGTATAAGGATTAAATTCAGAACCGGTTAAAAGAGAAATAAAGATAAAGTGCTTTCTAGTAACTAATATTTATTTAACAAGCTAGACTTGGGTTCAAAGTAAAATCCTAACCATGTGTTTGCATCAAGATGGCTAACCAAATCTCTGAGTCAGGATCTCTCCTCCAAAGTCAAAGGGCTGGTACCTTTGTCTTGTTAGGTGAAACTTAGGGTTTCTTTTATAGTCCAATGAATCTTTGAAATGGATTCTTCTGAAGAATACCTCCATATAAAAGTCTATTTCCAAGCTATGGGGTAGGCAATAGAGAGACTCTCTTAAAGGAAGTTTCCTGCTGCTTCTTCCCATGCTGGAGTTGTCTGTTAAAATGTTAATTATCTAGTTCCTGCCCCCTCTGGTGCAACTGAATGAACATTAGACATGTGATTTGTCAATCTCTTCCCGCACTGTAACAGTTTGTCTCCACCCCTTGTTTACTTGATGGGTCTGTTTATGCAATATGTAAATGCATTCTAATTGTTTTTCAAAGTATTTTGGAAGTAACTTCTCAGGTGGGGAAACTATATTCCTCTCTCTCAGGGAAGGGTAATTCCTGCTTGGCTGGCAAACTGAAATTATAATTCTTAAAACGTGGTTATGTCCATTACTTTGCATCAGTTGCTTACACCTGAGTTATGAGCTTTTCACTGACATCTTACAAGGCATATTTTGCACAAGGACTTTTACAATAGTGTGTAAGGTGTGAATACAGGCATGCTTAGAGTCACAGGGTGTCTTATGTAGGTGAGGCAAAATGTTCTCAGTTGGGACGAAGTGATAGTCATATTAAAAATTATTAACTTAAGCTCCATAGGTCAATGTACAAGGCTAAATGTTTGTATAATACAAAGAGGCTTTTCAGCTTCTTTTAAAGAGTGTTGTTAGCATCTCATTAAGTTGATTTACATAATAATACATTGGAATTTGGAAGACTCACCCTGTCAATGAGAGAGACAAGTATTTCTCTGCTGTAAAAAGTTGCAGAGCCCCATTCTATGGTTTAACCAGTTTCTGGCCTTTCTGAAGGAATTGATTGTCTCATAAATTGTTAATGGATGCAGGGAGGTTAGTAAACAAACCAGTCTTTCACTTTTGGTTTCAAATTCAGGTCAGATGTTTAGTCACACACAATTTGGCATGTTTGGTAGTGTCTAACAAATGCCTTGAAATAGAATAGCAAGGAGGGTGGCAGGAGCTGTTAAAGCTCTGGAATACACATGCATTAATGCAGTTGTTTTTGGAAATTGCATCAGCACTTACCCATAATATGTTTGTCTCAGACTAGTGGTACTCATTTATTCATATATTTTTTTTAAAAGAAACAAAAGAGCCTGCCCAGATGGTGTTTAATAAAAATATGTCAGGTATATGTCGGGAGTTACTCGTTTGTCCAGGTCAATGAAGTGTAAATTGCCTTGCTGACAGTTGATGCAGAAAAGGCCTAAGGTCATTCACTAGAGGAGTTGTGGATGAGGTGCACTTTTACCTTAACTCTGAAAAATAGGTAGACAGGTTTTATAGCTCTCCTGAGGCAGAGTGAAGAGTGTTTCAACCTGAGTAGGAACAACCAGATATAGTTGTTTACTGGCTATCTCTGGTTTTCTCTCAAAACAGATGTCCAAAGAAATTAGAAAATAGACATTCTGGAAATCTAGTTCAGAAATTGTCTTTGGTAGAGTATGTGCTCCTGAAGGTATTGAACCTAGTGGTGTCTTTACCAAAAAAGTTGAGTGCAGCAGCTTTACTTACTGCATTTTTATATGTGCATTTGAATTGAATGAGGAGCTTAGGGTTCTTGCACTTGTCACTAGCTAATAACAGGGCCTTTTCCCTTTTGAAAATGTCTATCAAAATTTTCAAGAAAAATTACTAAAATAGGCAAAATATATCAGCTGCTCTTTACCATAAACCTCAATACATATGCACACAACCCAGCATACAACCATAAACATCAGCTGCCAAATCAACCTATCAGATGTACACAGGCATCAATTACCTCAGGTAAATCTTCATACAACCCTCCCACCTGTCACATATTTTACACTCCATATACCACCCTCTGCCCACAATGCAGGTTACATGTTTTCATATAAACCACTAGTCAACCACACCATCCTAACATCTGCTCACTACCTAATCCCCTGACCCAGTCTTATGTTGTACCCTACTTCATTCCTGTTCAACCTCACCCACACAACTGTCATTCACCCATCAAGTCAGTCACCAGTCCATTCACACACCACTCCCCCCTCATCAGTGAATTCTGTCCTTTCCTAATAAATTGTTTCTTTTTTTTCTGCCCCATTTCTCCACAATTGGGGGAGAACAGTTGGTCCCATACTTGCCTCATAGATTGAATATGCTTTATGCTTTTTAAAGGTTTACTTCAAACAATAGGGGATAGAAACTTACTTGATTAAAAAAAGAAAGAGAGAGATTTTGCAAACGTTAAAATGGCATTGGTCCTACTTAGCTGAGAAAGCTTCCTATTTGCCTCAGGTCAGAGGGATTTTGCCAGGCTGCCTTAAGGCACCAGAAAAGGTATGTCTGCACTGCAGTATAAGCCCAGGTCTGTGGGAGGAAAGCCTGCAGACTTGGCTTTTGTAAACCTGTGTTTTGGCATCTACGCTGACCCTAGATTTAGAACTTCCAAACCCAGGTCTCATACAGTGCTCACCCATCCATACTGCACTACTCAGACCTGAGTCACACTAGCCTATGCCAGGCTTCCTACCTGCCTCACCAGCTGTAGCATCTCTAGCCATTTGTTCATGGTGCACTGTGGGAAAACGTAACTGTCCATCCTGCGGCACTTTACAGGAAGTTGTCGCAGCCTGCCAACACATCCTGCCGAGCTATCTTTGGGGTCTGCATGCTCTCAGTGCTTTCACTCCTGTGTCAGGAAACAGGCAGAGCATCCATGAGACACTGGTGGACACTTTGGTGGCATTTTATGACCTACCGAAGAACAGGCGGAGGACAAAAATACAGATGTGGCAGTATTGGCGAGCCAGCTGCAGCAGAGTAAGTCTTCTAGCAACACACTAGGCCTAGCTGGCCCAGGCAGAGCTGATTGACTGCACTTCCTGATTGGTGGAGGAGGAAATGCTAAGCTACTATTTGACTCAGCAGCAAGCAGAGCTCTCTAGTTGCTCAATGAGTTCCATGCCGCAGCTGTTTTTGATCCTGTCTGCTCCTGCTCTTGCTCCCATCCAACCCATGCCTTCTCCTGCTCCTGTCCAGCCTGCTCTTATTCCTGCTTCAGTTCCTGCCCTTCCCCATTCTTGACACCCTGGCTCTGACCCCTGGCTCCATTTCTGAATCACATCTCCAGCTCACTCATTGACTCTGGCATTTGGCTTCCGGTCCCTGGCACTGACCCGCAGCTCTGCTCTCAACTTCACTCCCGGGTCTCCTGTGGCCCTGATTCTTGGGTCCGGCTCAACTCTGCTACTCTCTAATCTCCAGATCTGGCCACCCATGGCTCTGACCATTAGGCCTGACCACTGGTGTTCTGTTCATGATCCTGACTGTGGGACTCCAACTGGTTGATACTGCAAACAGTTCTCAATACAGCTGTCGATGCCCTATGTAGACTGGTGCATCTGGAGCATGGCCACAAGCACTGATTGGTAGGACCACATTGTCATGCAGACCTGGAGTGACCCATACAGTGGGTCCAGAAACTTTGCATGAAGAAACCTATATTTCTGGACCTTTGTGAGCAGCTTGTCCTGACCCTCCAGCATAAAATACATGCATGAGGGTGGGCATGCCAGTCCAGAAGCAGGTTGCCATAACCATCTGGGAACGGGCTACCCTAGACTGCTATAGGTCCATTGCTCACCAATTTGGAGTTGGCAAATTGACTGTAGGGACTTGGGGTTGGGGGGCAGAGATTTCTGAAGTGATCAGGCGTGTGATTTACCCAAAGGTGACGGACATAAACAATGTCCCTTTAGTAACTGCTGGTTTTCAGAGAATCAAGTTTCCTAACTGCTCAGGGGCCACTGATGGGATTCATATGCCTATAATTTGCGTTCTCAAAGAGCACAGGAGTACATAAACCACAAAATGAACCACTCTATTGTTATGCAGTCCCTCGTGTACCACAGGGGTCAATTTATGGATGCCAATGTGAGCTGCACTGGAAAAGTTCGCAATGCCAGGGTTTTCCACAGATTGGGAGTCTACCTTCATGAACAGGCCGGGACATTATTTCCACTAAATGACATAGTCATAAATAGAATAACTGTCCCCACTGTTATTTTAAGGGACCCTGTATACACCTTTTTGTCTTGGCTTATGAAACCATATCCTGATCTCAGAGGCCCAAACAGAAGAAGATTTAATTACTCTCTCAATAGATGCAGAACGGTGGCTGAATGTGCATTTGGAAGATTGAAACCCCACTGGTGCAGCTTATAGAACCATTTGGATTTCATTGGCATTGATGCTGTCTGCATTATTGTGGCTTTCCAAGCTCTTCACAACATATTTGAATCCAAAGGTGAGCCATTTTCTCCTGAGTGGACCTCTGACAGTGATGGATTGCTGAACCGGTACACTCTGCCAGAAAGTGCACCTATCACAGCTGAAGCAGGATGCACATGGGCAACAGAAATCAGGCATGTTTTGTGTGCCCACATTATGGACTTGCATTGACCAATGGAAGAGGGAGAGAATTTGTACAGCAATGTTAACAGTAAATGAAGTACTATTGGTCTACACTACAAATGAGGGGAGGGGATGTGATTGTTGTGAAGGTTTAATTATGGACAAGATGACTGCTTACACAGTGAGGGGAGGGTGTTTTGTATGATATGAACTGTGGATTTTCACTGTGGATTGATCTGAAAAGATGCATTGAGAAATTGTGCTTGGACACAACTTCTCAGTTGCCCTTATCATGTCTTTATCTTTATTCTTTGAAATACACATGTTATATATTGTGATACAGGGGGTTATATTATTTCTTAATGAAATAAAAGCCTTTGTTTGTTAGCATTGCTGTATTACAAAAAAAAATCCAAATAATAAAGAACTGTTAGGCAGGCCAGCTGCCATTAAATCACCAAAACCAAATAAAATAAAGTGCATAACAAACATATTGAACATTACCGTGAAACCAATGCAAACAAATAAATGCCCTACTTCTCTGTGTCTCCTGGACCCTTGCTTTTCTTTCCCTTTCTACCACATTTAGCACATGATTGGCGCTGCTGCACAGGAATGGAGGAGTTATGGGGAGCAGAGCCCTGCGGGGGATACATGTGCCCTGGCCAACTTGTATTGAATCCCAGTTGCATGGGCAACTTAACCGTGCTATTGTCCTGTGTGTTCCTGGTCTCTCGAGACATGGTTCTGTGGAAGGGACTTAGGAGGTGGTGCGGGTAGAGCAGGAGCCTGACCCCTCATGGCCATTAGTCCAAGCAGCCTCTCAAATAAGTCTTTCTGCTGCATTCTATCATCTTCCTTCAAGTGATGTTCCTGCCTCAGAAACTGTGCTGCATGTCTCTTCTCCTGCTCTGCATTTCTCTCCACCAGCTCTGCAGCCTGTCTGTTCCTTTCAACTTGTCATGAATCCTTTTCCTTGCTTATTGGCCCTATCCAGGTTGTCCATCATATGTTCGTCATGGGTACAGTTCCTCTTTGACTACTCCATGATAGTACAACTTGCCAGGCTCTTGGTGCGCTGTAACTGGGCTGTGGACGGGCCTGTAAACAGACAACAAACAGTTCTTTATTGGCTCAGTTCTTCATATAATGTTCAGTACATCCTCAGAAAAATGTGCCTGTGGGATCACAAGGCCAAAAAATGATACTTTGTAAAATTCAGCTTAAGTATTTCTCAGAGCAATCCTTAAATTCCCAGGTGCTCCAGGGGCACAAGCTGAGAGTTAAATGAAGAGTAAAAAACCTGAAAAGGGACATTCTATTCCAAGCTACCAAGGCAAGCCAGTCGTGTATCCCATAGAGGTTTTCAAGCTTATGGTGACTGAGCAACACATGTACAAGTGGCATGAGCTGGTGTACTACAAAGTAGGGCCTGGAAAAATATGCCCTTCCCCAAAATGTGGCTACCTATGTGGAATTTCTACTACAGGAAAAGTTTGCAGCTATCAGCAACCATAGTTGGGTCAAAATTCATGAGGCATCAGCAGCATGATTTACTAGCAGCCACGTCGATTATTGCCTCCCTGTAAGCAGGGCCGGCTTTAGGCCAATTCAACCAATTCCCGTGAATCGGGCCCCGCACCTAAGAGGACCCCGCGCCCAAGCCCCGGTACGGCATACCGGCAAGAGCCAGTGCGTCGTACCGGGGTGGCCCGGCTTCCCCAGGGGGCAATTTAAAGGGCCTGGGGCTCCCAGCAGGGGCTGGAGCCTCAGGCCCTTTAAATTGCCACCGGAGCCCCACTGCCGGAGCCCTGGGGTATGGCTGTGGGTCTCTGGGGGCTATTTAAAAAGTCCAGGGCTCCCATTGCTTCTACCGCCCCGGCCCTTTAAATAGCCGCTGGAGCCCTGCTGCTGCCCCAGGGCTCCCGCGGCTATTTAAAGGGCCAGGGCGGTAGAAGCAGGGGAGCCCCGGGCCCTTTAAATAGCCCCCAGAGCCCTGGGATAGCGGGGGCTCAGGGGCTATTTAAAGGGATGGAGCTCCAGCTGCCTCTGCTGCACCCCCTGCCCTGTCTCCAGCCAGCCCCGCACCCCCTGTCCTGCCCGCACCAGCCCCACACACACCCCTGCCTGCACCAGCTCTGCACCCCCTGCCCTTCCCGCACCCAGCCCCGCACCCCCTGCCCTGTCTCCAGCCAACCCCTGCCACACACCCCTGCCTGAAGCCAGCCAGTCCCGCACTCCTCTGTCTCCAGCCCTGCCAACCCCTGCCGCACCCCCCTGTGGCCCTGACTGAAGCCAGCCCGCACCCCTGTCTCTAGCCAGCCCCGCACCCCTTGCCCTGCCTGCAGCCAGACCCTACCTCCAGTCAGCCCCTGCCCTGCCTCCAGCCAGCCCCATGTCCACTGGTGCCCTGTAGTTCCCAGGGCAGTAACCCTGCACACCTGCTTCAATGAGGGGGGCAGGGAGCAGCTGGGACCCACACATGTGCACACCACTAGGGTGACCAGACAGCAAGTGTGAAAAATCGGGACGGGGGTGGGGGATAATAGGATCCTATATAAGAAAAAGACCCCAAAATCGGGACTGTCCCTATAAAATCGGAACATCTGGTCACCCTAGCACACCCCCAGGGAGTGGCGGGGACCCACACATGTGAAACGTAGCTAATTAATAACCGATCAACAGCATATATGACGCAATGTACATAATATATACTTTTATTATTTATATAGTTATGGAAAGTAAATAATACATGGAAGAAATGAAAGGCTTTTTTTATGTTTTTTTTTTTTTTAAGTCATCCCTGCTGGGGCCCCGCCGAAAATATTCGAATTGGGCCCCGCACTTCCTAAAGCCGTCCCTGCCTGTAAGCTGCTAAAAACTCTGCATTCCTTCAGTTACCCAGGTGCAGCTATGATACAGCCTTCTCTGATTACATCCACCTATGGACCATATGCAAACACACATGACAATACAGACCCTCAGAGGACTGCATAGCTAGCTTTCCTTTTCTCTGGCAACTTTCCAGACTGTATACAACCCCCGTGCTGTATTTCACACACTGATTTCATCACCCATTAGCTACACTTTCCCCTTCCTTCCCTGTACAGTTTGCGGTTTACAGGTGGCTTGTTACACTGGAATGTGGCTGACTTGTATGGTGCAGCGTACTAACAGGAAAGGGAATATAAGGTTCTTACTTTTAATGTCCCAGCACATCTTTGTAAGAATGCGCAAATACTTAGTAAAAGATTAACATTAAATGCTGGTTTAACTATTGTTTGTGCTTCCCGGTCTCCATTTTGAATTCCGTGTTGTGGTATTGGGGGTGACGCAGTGCTTACTTAGTGCCAGGGCTGAGTCCCGGCGTCCCTGGGCTCGGCAGTTTATAGCCCTGGCACCACTGGTCTTGCTGCATCAGTTATGAATGTAAAAACATTGCTTGTGTCCTGGCACCTCGTTCATTACAAGCACTGGGGTGACGCCAAGGTGCTAGAGTGCATTCTGCCACTAGCAGACACATGCTGCTACCCGCGGCTTGCAATAATCATTGCTTTGGGTCATTAGGTGGAATTCCTCCCATTTGTATATTAATAACAACAGACATGGAGCCAAACACCTGCCTTGCCAGGCTCTGGGGCTACATCTGCCTCTTCTGTTTCTGCTGCCAATTCAGTGGCAGGCTGTTCTTCTCGGGGAGGAGGGAGGATTCATCAAACAGCTTCTCTGAATATGGACCCAGGATGTGCTACAGCTGCTCTGGCAGTAAAGCCTCTTTGGGGATCAGCATGAGCACCAGAATCACTTTGCTAGCCTGATCCAGTGATTGCTGGCTCCCCTCCAGTGTTATACTAGTTTCAGGGGTTAGAAGGTTGCCACCCTGGCTGACCAGGCTACTGTGAACCACTCAGTGCTCTGCACGGCACCCAGTCAAAGTCTTCATAAAAGATGCAGAGTGGTGGGGAGCTCCCAGAGGTATGGTTCTCATTCCTAGCTTTCTGGTAGTCATTCTTGAGCCACTTAATCCAATTCCAGTCACCAGTCTATTGAATCCCCAATGCTGCCAGTTTATTCTATTTCTTGGTACACCTGGAGTCAAACATCTTCCTTGCCTCACAACAGAGATTTACCAGAATCTAGCTGTGGTCCCATGACCAGATAGCAGTGCGCTTGACAAAAGACATCTTCTTGTTGGTGGCCATAGCTAGTGCAGGCAATGGTTCACTCTGCAGCTCAGTGGTCAGAATAAAATGGAAGGGTAAAATGCTGAACAGCTATACTTGCAACCCTCCGGAGTCTTCCATGTCCTGGGAGTTGATTGGCTACTCTTGGGATAGAGAGGCCAAGAACACTGGTCTTAGGGATTGTGGGCAGAGCCATTCCATCCATAGGATGGACAGGGCAACCGCCCCGGACCCCACACTTTGGGGGGCCCTGCGCTTCGGGATGCGGGGTCCAGGGGGGCAGGAGCGCTGCCAGCTTTTTTGCTGCCCTAGGCAGCGGAAGGTCCCGCCCCCGAAATACCGACGACGACCGGGGCGGCCGAAGATCCGGCCGCCGCGGTCGCTGCCCCTGAAATGTTAGTGCCCTAGGCGACCGCCTAGGTCACCTAATGGGTTGCGCCGGCCCTGCAGGGTGGCCTGAGGGGCTAGCGGGGGGCCTGGCGCTGGCAGCAGCGAGTGACCCAGCCCCGGCCTGCCCGGCTCCACTGGCTCCCGGCATTGCTCAGGGGAGGGATCGGAAGCCAGAAAGAGGCAGGGCAGGTGTTTGGGGGAAGGGGTGGAATGGGGGCGGGGCCTGGGCCAGAGGCAGGGGTTGTCCCAGGACCCGAACTCCCTAGGAACGGCCCCGATTGTGGGATAATGCTGGTGGACTCTCAGGACATGAGTCTGGGGATCCAGGCCTGAATTGTGTCTGAAATGCAAAATGATGCAGTTTGAACCTGAGTCCCAGTGGGACTTTGTCTATGACCCACCTCCTCTGCCGAATCCCAGGGCCGGGGTCTTGAGGACTTACTGACCGGGGTTAGACAGATTTGTGTGTAGACAGAAGAGGGGGGGTTTGGCTTTAACACTGAGCCTGGGCTTACATTGCCCAAAGAAGGATGTTCATTCAGTAGAGTTTTTTTGAGTTCTGTGGATGAAGGATATTAATGCAGTATCTATATATCTACATAACTTTTAATTAAAGAAATTGATGATTCCTGGCCTTCCCTTATCTCCCGCCTTTATTAAATTAAGATAAATCTTTAACAAGTTGGGAATGGTAAATGACAGTTTATTTCTGATACTTTTTAAATTATTAGCACATCTTGGGTATATCTGTATCTATGGCCCCACTTATCCATCTGCATGCTGAACCATGGCATATACAAGTATATATCTTAATTTGGCATCAAATCCCATTTGCCTTATTCACATGAGTAACCTATTGAATATAATTGGAATTATGTGGATGATTAAAATGAACACATTTTGTTTCCTACGACCTGATTCAAAGCACATCGAAAACAATGGGTGTCTTTTTATATTGATTTCAATGAGTTTTGGATCAGGCCCTTAGTTTTTAAGTTCCTGGGGAAAAACACATTGTTTTTCATTGTCTGCAAAATACCCCGAAGCCTTATGATGCTTAAAGTGATAAATGTATTAATAATAACAATTATTATGTTTGTACTCTTACTACTGATGATGTTCCTTGAAGTGCAGTAATTGCAAAGGAAAGTCAATGTAGAATGGACTTCAAAAACTTTTTTCCCCTGCTCACTGCCTTGCATCCTTTTCTTTTATTCCACATCATGCTATGAAATGTAGCCCTGCATGCTGATAGGTAGTCATGCATTGGTAGTAAATTCCAGCAACAATAAATAATTTTTCACTGACTAGTACAAGATGTGACAGAATACATGGTACCGTGCAGCCATCTGTGCCATCTCTGACCAATTATCACTGAAAGAGCATTAGGTAGCAGACTATAAAAGACAGGTGCACACAGAGAGTTATGGCTGTGTATGCACTTACTTCAGTTTAGCCCAGGGATGGGCAAACTTTTTGGCCCGAGGTCCACATCAGGGTTGCGAAACTGAAGGGAGGGCCGGGTAGGGAAGGCTGTGCCTCCCCAAACACCCTGGCCTCCGCCCCCTATCCACCTCCTAACCACCACCACCCCGGAACCCCCTGCCCCTAACCACCCCCCCAGGACCCCCCCCCTTATCCAACCCCCCTGCTCCCTGTCTCCTGACTGTCCCAACCCCTATCCACGCCCCCACTTCCCGCCCCCTTACTGGCCGGATCCAAGCAAGCTGCTGCACTGCCCAGCAGGAGCTCGCAGCCCCGCCACCTAGAGCGCTGGCGGCATGGCGAGCTGAGGCTGAGGAGGAGGGGGTACAGCAGGGGAGGGGCGGGGGCTCGCCTCCCCGGCCAGGAGCTATGGGGCCAGGCAGGACGGTCCTGCGGGCCAGATGTGGCCTGCGGGTCATAGTTTGCCCACCTCTGGTTTAGCCTGTTACTTATTTTCTAAAGAAAACATAATGTAAAAAGAAAAAGGTTAAAGTTCATGTTCCACTTCACCTAAATATAATGATCTAGGTGAAAAATCTTTTTCAGTCACAGAATTGTCTTTTTGTTTCTATTCCATTTTAAAAAAAAATTATAATACACTTGTAAGTATTGATTTTGTGGAAAGATAGAAGCTATTGAGTGACCTGGCAAGACAAATTCAATAGTGTAAAATAGGAAATACAACAAAATATAAAAGATTAAATGTTTTAAACTAACTGTGGAGTCGCTGGAAACTTTATAATAATTTATAACACATCTTTGGCTCAGTTTCAGAACTCTCATAGGAGAAAATAATTTTAATTTCCTTGTGATCTTGTTTCTTTTAAAGCACAGAACAAAACCAATATGTAAAGGGGTTTGGTTTTGTTGTTTTTCATAGTGACATTTCAGGGCTTTTCTGTGTCTTGCATTCTTGGCACTTGACCAATGTCTGTTATCGAGAGACATTTTTTGTTTTAGAAAATGTTAAAAGGAACTTGATAAATATCATGAGAATCATGTGGCTAAATCTCACATGCATCACATCACGAGTGTAAGTATAGGAAAGGATGGGGGAATCATATTCCCTCCTTCTCCTTGCCCACCAGCAAAGCCATCTTTCTTCCTTTCTCCTACTTTGGCTGGCTTTGAAGGGGAGGAAGGAAGCTGTAAGAAGGAACAGAGAAGAGAGTCTGAGGCTGGTTTGTGCAACACGTAGTTGTTATAATAGCACTTTCTCCTCCTCCCATCCTCTTGCTGGTAGGCTCAAGATAGGAAGAAGCTATAGTATCAGTCTCCTGCCAGCAGGGGCAGCAATGTCACTCTTCTGAGCAGGAGGCAAGAACTTGCAGCTCGCTCAGCTCCATTCTTGCTGGGAACGTGTCCTGCCAGCTGAAAAGGTCTGCTAAGTAGGAAAGAGGCATGGCTGGATATAAAGGGGAAGCACTGGCTGGGGCAGCAGCATTCCCTTCCTCTTCTAGGAGACAGACACAAGAGAGGCTGATATGGAAGGGGGTCCAGATTCTAGCACAAGTGACACCGCTGTGAGTGCAGTAGGCACCAGGGAGACAATGGAGAGGGACAAATGGTGGAAGGATTTGTGGGGAGGGAAAAGAGACTGAGGCGAGGGTCATTTGGGGGATAAAAAATGGGGGGGGGTGTTGAAATGGAGATGAGAGGTTAGAGGTTCTTAGGCCATGTCTACACTACCAATTTGTGTCAACAAAAGTGATGTTGACACGAAAAGTTGACATAATAAAAATTGCAATTTCATGTTCACACTTGCGCCCTCTGTCTGAGATCTCGTCCACAGTGGGGGCACCATCATTGAAAGTGTGAGCAATGCACTGTGAGTATCTATCCCATAGTCCTTCTGTCGCTAGGTGTTGTGGGATGACAGAGCAGATTGCAGTGCATCTCCTAAGTGAAGAAGATTCACAGGTACCCGACATTCTGTGTGATATGGATAGGAGCAACTTTAGATTGCTTTTGGCATTCATAGGGCAGGTGCATATAGTAGACCGTCACTTTTGGGCTTGTGAAACAAGCACTGAATGGTGGGATCGTATCATCATGCTGGTGTGGGATGATGAGCAGTGGCTATAGAACTTTCGGATGTGGAAAGCCACCTTCCTGGAACTGTGCACGGAGGTCGCCCCAGACCTGCGGCTCAAGGACACCAGAATGAGAGCTGCCCTCTCAGTAGAGAAGTGCGTTTCAATTGCTGTGTGGAAGCTGGCAACTCCAGACTGCTACAGTGGACGAGAAGCTGGATATGAGTTAGTGTGCCCTTGTTGCCAAGAAGGCTAATGCCATTTTGGTCTGTATAAGTAGGACGTGATCATTCCCCTCTATTCGACATTGGTGAGGCCTCATCTGGAGTTGTGTGTCTAGTTTTGGGCCCCGCACTACAAGAAGGATGTGGAAAAATTGGAAAGAGTCCAACGGAGGGCAATACAAATGATTAGGGGGCTGGAGCACATGACTTCTGAGGAGAGGCTGAGGAAACTGGGATTGTTTAGTCTGCAGAAGAGAAGAATGAGGGGGGATTTGATAGCTGCTTGCAACTACCTGAAAGGGGGTTCCAAAGAGGATGAATTTAGACTGTTCTCAGTGGTAGCAGATGACAGGACAAGGAGTAATGGTCTCTAGTTGCAGTGGGGTAGGTTTAGGTTGGATATTAGGAAAAACTTTTTCATTAGGAGGGTGGTGAAGCACTGGAATGGGTTACCTAGGGAGGTGGTGGAATCTCTTTCCTTAGAGATTTTTAAGGTCAGGCTTGACAAAGCCCTTGCTGGGATGATTTAGTTGGGGATTGGTCCTGCTTTGAGCAGGGGGTTGGACTAGATGACCTCCTGAGGTCCCTTCCAACCCTGATATTCTATGATTCTGTGATCGGTACTGATGATTTTAATTGTTATTTTCATGTAGGTCAACACTTTCTGTTCTGAAGCCAGTAAGTCCAAGCCTCCACTGCAAAGCGTTAACAATCATTTGCCATCAATTGATACTTAGAGATGGAAAACCCCACATGAATGGGACTTTGCATTTCATTACCATACATTCCTTGTGTACATCAGAATAGATTATTTATTTCTTGTTCATAAACTGGTAGGCACAGTATTGTTTACTCAAATTGATAATATAACACCAATAGGTTATGCATTCATATATCTTGTTATGGTAACAGGCAAGAATTGCCTGCTTCCTAGACAGTGGCTGTAAAAATATGTTTTTAAATTGTCTTGCTCAAAAGCAAATTCAAGACTATTTTGAATAAAATGAAACAGACAATAGCTTGTGCTCTGGAAGGTTACTGTATAAACATGTTCTCAGAAATGTTGTAAGCTTATTACTAAACAAAGGAAAAGGGGAAATTCAGAAAAGCAAATAGAATAAGAAACTAAAATACACTATTTTGGAAAATTTTATAATAAAAAAAAAACTAAAGCAAAACTGGAGACTGAAACTAGTAAAAAAATGTGGATTTTTTTAGCATGTCAAAAGATGAAATATTACGATACTGCAAAATCGGAAGGGTTTAGAATAAAAAATAATCAAATTATAAATCTTAAACATAACACAGCTATATATTAATAAAAACAGGTGACATGTTCAAAAAGTTTCAAAATTACTGTAAAGAATTATATACCTAGTTTTTATTAATAAAAGCTCATACACATTAACTACAAAAAGAAGATAATACCCAGAGCAGCTCAAAATTTTAGCCCTGTGAAATCCAAATAAAAATACTAGCCTCCAGTATTACCCTAGCTCAAAGCATGGTTTTTTGTTAATTAGTTTAGCTTAATTCAGACAATCCAGATTTTCTATGCAGTGTGGTCTGAACCAGTAATACCTGATTGAAAAAGGATATTATTGTCCATAATATGTTTTTCTTGGGCAATAAGGGCCTAATTCTGCAATCTTTTCTCAATCTTTACTGAGTAATCCTTAGTCACACAAACAGCATTTTTGAAATCAGGTAAGGATTACTCTCAATCTAGCTAGTAAGATTTGCAGGATCATGTCCCAAATGCAATGTTTTATTTCTGAAATGGTTTGATAATGTGACTGACTGCTCTGGGTGATACACATGTTGAGTGCTTTGTTTTGGCAATTGATTGCTTCCTTTAAAAATGTGTGTTTTTGCATTGTTATTCTGTTTGGAGGGAGGTGTGAGAGGGCAAGTTAGAGCCAGCTGTTATCCTGTTGTGCTTCATATTTCACCATTAATTTTGTTTCATTTTTTTTCCGTTTTAATTTATATATATCTATCTTTCCTTCATTTTGTTTCTCTTGTGTTTTGTATTATTTAATACTATTTATACTAATTGACTGTTAAGGGATTTGCTAGTGCCTTTATGGAACAGGGGAGAATATCGTTTGCTGTTAAAATATTCATTGTACTGTATAATGTAAGACTGTACTCTCTTTATATTGTTATAGAACTTTCTCTACAGTGGTTGCCTTTAAAATAGTTATAATTTTGCCTTTTTAAGTATATAGCTTTGCTGTAGTATTCCTTTCCTATGCCTAGTATAGGAATATCTGTGGTAGGTAATATTACAGTGAAATTACTGTGGTAATAATTCCTTGCATAGTTATTTGTAAAGATTTAAATAGAGACTACTGTTTGTGAGAGGAATAGCCCAAGTGAGAATTTTGGGTTGGTATAAACTTTTTTAATATATTAAATGGAATTATATTGATAATAAATAAAGGCAGCTCTTTGTTTTTAGTTCAAAAGTTACTGTATATAAGTTAAAAGAACGAGAGGTATTTGTGGCACCTTAGAGACTAACAAATGTATTTGGGCATAAGCCCACGAAAGCTTATGCCCAAATAAATTTGTTAGTCTCTAAGGTGCCACAAGTACTCCTCGTCTTTTTGCTGATACAGACTAACATGGCTACCACTGTGAAACATGTATATAAGTTGTATACCTCTACCTAGTTGAGGAGCCATGTTACTTCCCTAATTTTCTTGCTTATTGCAAGAAAGTGGCAGCCTGTAATAGGCTATTTAAATTTATTTCCAGAATGCTTAAAGCATGTGTATGAGTGAGAATGTGGGTGTGACTTGGTGTAATAGTGCACACTCAGCACCAGAGTGCCCCCTTGTGCCAGGGTGCCATGTTGCACGGGTTTTCATCTCCAGTGTCCCCTGCAGGGTTTCAATCTTTGCACACCATTCAGACCTCCAGCTGAGAATTAGCTAGTCCAAACCCTCTTCAGGGTAAGAAACAAAATTTCCAGGAGCAGTTCAAAGTACAAAAAGAATCAACCTGTCCTCTCGGCCCTGTGCTCAGCCATTTCCTTGGGTGCCATTGCAGACCTGGCTCAAGACAGACATTATAGAAAGGAATACAGGTCATATGACAAATTGAAGCAGTCTGTGAAGTACAACAGGAGAAAATGACTCTGTGCAAGTGGTAGCTAGGACAAGTGCAGAGTCAATAGCTGCCTTCTATGGCCTCAGAGTGATCTGCAGTTTTCCCAACTGTTCCTATTTAGAATTAGGCTCCTGACTTGTGCCAGACTCTCTCTGTTTGGGAACAGAAGGGTTACCTACAAATCAGGTCACTGGCAGGGCCGGCTCCAGGTTTTTTGCAGCCCCAACCAAAAAAAAAAAAGGCGGGGGGCTGGAGTGCCACCTCCGAAGCAAAAAAAAAAAAAAAGCCAGAGTGCCGCCGCCCCTTGAAAAGTGCTGCCCCAAGCACATGCTTGGAACGCTGGTGCCTAGAGCCGGCGCTGGTCATTGGACATTTTGCAGAGGGGGTAACCTGTGAAGCTGTGCAAGAATTTCAGAAATAGATTTGTTTCATTCCCAGTCTCAGTAACCCATGGGAGGCCAGGACATGAATGGAATAATTCATCTACTTCAGATTGGAGCCCAAGAGAACTGGGGACAAGCAGAGCAAGGGCCTGTCTGAAATATCGAAATAAGTTCCTAATGCAGGCTTGTCCTCAAAGCGTTCCCATTTTTACCATCCTCAGACAATTCTTATGTTTTGTAGATGGATGGAAGCCTTTTTCTTTTCCAGCTTTGATTACTACCATTTGATCTTACATGTGCTTCCTAGGGTCTCTCTCTAGGATCATGGTAGCAATAATATTGGCTTTTTGAAAAAAAATAAATTTACGTATCTCTTCCTGGACAATTTCTCTGATCGGGGTTCTAGACAGAGAGAAAGGTAAGGCAAACATTAGAGTTGCATGCTATCTAAAGTATATTTGATTCAGGACAAACACAGAGACATGGTGCCAGGGAAGTCAATCATAGGCCTGGCTGAGGAAAGCTATCAGGTACAAGGTCTCATCTCAGAAAAATCTGAACAAAAGATGAAGATGGCCCTTATGGAAAACAAGTGGTATCACAGAAACAAAAATCCAACCCTTACAGAAGCCTATTGGAAATGCTGATCTCATACACAGGCATGCATCAATGATCCAGATTTTGTATACCTATTCAGTACTTTTGGGTACCCTCGCTGCATCTCACCCTACAATCAGATTGTTTCTTAAGGGATCTTACTGACTCAGTTCAGGGAATAGTATCAGAAAGAGAGAGCATAGCAACCACCACCTGGAACACAATGATTCAACTGAGGTCTCAGAGCACAGCTCCTTCCACAGATAATAGATCAGATCTGGTCATGACTGTCAATATGTCTGATAGGGTTTTCATAGCAACTGGGAAAAACATGCTTCTGTCTTGGGCAGAACAAAGCTTCCTGTCTCTATCTGTAATGCCCACCAATGGGGAGATGAATACTGTAAAAAAGATAGGCTATAAGACAAAACTTAGTTAAGCAAACTTAACTGATTACACATACCAGCTTTCTTAGGGTCCTTTGGATTTTTATTGCTTAACTAAAGAAAAGGACTTGAGTCTAATTTAATTTTATAAAGCTTATTAACTTTCCTTTAACAATGGAAATTAATAGTATGTGATAAGACAAGGCAAAAATAGTATCGGACTATGATTTTGCTAACATAAATTAGGAAATTAGTCAATCCAATAACTATTCCTGTTTTCAGAATCAAATAACACAACCATAATAGAAAATAACATGTATACTGAATCATTACCTTTGACAGGTGACTGTTTTGATTTTTGCCTAAGAGTACCTCAGAATGGGGCATCATTTGTGCCAAGTGATTATCAATTCCGGTGCTGCTAACAGAACAGAAGAAAAACAATCCACAGCTAAAGCATAAGACAATTTGCTCAATTACTTACATGCCAATTCATCAAGGTCTTCTTCCCAATGGATCTATTGTAGTGACCCCTTTTAATCTACTTCCCCATGAATTATGTTAGCCGTGAGCTAACACTCCTAACTATCTAACACGGACTCCTACATTTATGACAAAATGTATAGACTGAGTGCAGTTCAAGAGTCCAGCCCTCTCCTGGAACACCTAGAACTTTAAAGGTAGTATGAAACTATTAAGCTTAGTAGACACATATACAGTGTTTCACAATCCTAGTTAACAACAGTAATTTTAAAAAGACAGGGTAGATAAGGTAGGTAATATCTTTCATTGGACAATCTTTTGTTGGTGGAAGGTACAAGTTTTCAAACTTCAGTAAGCTCTTCTTCCTTACAGGTCCAGGGAAAGAAATCAGAGTGTCTAAGTGTGATGCAGAGGCCCACTGGTGGTTCACTACTCTTTGTCAGCAGCTCTTGTCAGGCCTGACATACTCACTACACCTAAAACACTATTGTCAATCTGCATCTAAAAGGTGTAATGTAAGGTATCATATACAAACTGGTAATATACTGGTCCCGAAAATCACTGCATAGTGTACATGATGCATACAAATAGTTATCAATATGTGCTAGCATTGTTCTTACAATATGTTTGGCAGACAATGCATAAGTCCAGTCTGTCTTAGACAGTGGAGTGTGTTTTGCTTGTCTGGCCAGCCTGATTGCCAGGCAGAAACAATGAAGGTACATTTATCTGTACGGTAAACAAAGCTATCAAGTCAACAAGCAGAGGAGAAGACAACATGGCATTTACACCCCAGCAGGAGAGAGAAACTTTATCTGGGGATACACTTAAGAAGAATACACTTAAAAGGTTTACTAGGCTATAAAAACAGGGTGTCTGAACCTCAAATGAAAAGTAATTAAATTGACTGTATACAATATTATTGTAAAATAAAGTATATTGAGTATGGTTACCTGTTTCCAATGTAAATTAAGTATTCTGGAATCAAAACAATAAACATCCTGTTTATATATGAGTCAGCAAGGGATGGGAAATCAACAGGAAGGGAAAAACACCAGGAAGCATTCCTGCCTCTTGTAACAGGGTCAATGAAGTTTGGGAGACATAAATGAAAACAGAAAGCCTTTTTGGTATCCACCATTTGAGCAATAAAAGTTGCCAGAGTTCCTGAAATCACAGAACAATGGAGTCTTCAACCAAAGGGATTGAAGTCTGTGGAATTGAGTTAAGGAGAGAAACCAGTTTAGTCAAAGATTGTAACTTGCTAATATTAAGTTTTAGTCTTGGAAGTGTACTTTTACATTTGTTTGCTTATGACCCTCTCTATCTTTATTCTTTTCACTTGGTATCACTTAATCCTATGTCTTTTTCTTGAATAAACTTGTTTTACTTTACCTATAAACCAAATCAGTGCTGTGATTGAAATAAGAGTGCTTGTCAAACCCCAGATAAATTAGTGAGCCGCAGTATATCTTTAAAGGAGCAACAAACTTAGTAGCATCTATAAGTATTCCAGGAGAGGGCTGGACACTGCAGGGAAATGTCTCTGGGGAACTCAAGAGTTGGAGTTCACAGATTGTTACCTGTAGGGCAAAGTTTGGACTGTCAGAGTCCTAAAGAGTTTACTGGTAAGGCAAATAAGCTAGTCTGTTAGTGAGCAGCTTAGCAGTAGCAAAACTCTCACTTGCTGAGGCTGAGAGTGGTAACACAGTAACTCTCAATTCTGGGAACCCCAGCAGATCATCATACCAAGGTAAATATAAGCTGGGACAGGAAGATAAGCATGAGAAGAAACATATATTGTAGGAAGTCACTTGAGATGGAGTGAGCAATAAGGGTTAGATTGTTATGCAAATGGCGTTTGAAGTGGGCAATTAAAGGTTAGCAAGCAGGCGTGTGTTACAGATTGTTGTAAAGATCCAGGAAACCAGTATGCCGGTTAAGTCCATGGTTTTTAGAGTCTAACACCATTATTAATTTATGTTCCCAGGCTTACCTTCTGAAGGTGTTGTCCAGGTTTTCTTTGCGGACGAGTATTAAAAGATCAGATATGGAGTGATCACTGTGAAAAGTTTTCCCCCCAAGGGTGCTATGGTGTATCTCAGGTGTATTATTGGTTTCATGGTGTGTTTTCCCTCAAAATTTTCCTCCATGAAGAAGTAGCATATTGAGGAGCCATTCTAGTACCTGGGGCTGTTCAAATGGTTTGGACAAAGTGTCTGTTAAATGTGAAGTTGTTGCGGGTGAGGATGAAATGGATGAGTTTGGTGATGTGTTTAGGATGGATTTCTGAGCATTGTACATTATCTTGTAGGTGTTTGAGGCAGACAGCAGTGTCCTCATGGTGTAGGATGTTAGTCTATAGTGAGGTGACATCTATGGTGACAAGGATGGTGCTCTGGGGGAGGGTGTTATGTTGCAGAATTTCTGGAGGAAGTTGGTAGTGTCATGTAGGAAGCTGGCCCTTTACATGGTGAGTGGTTTGAGGATGGTTTCTAGGGCTCCTGATATTCCTTCAGTCAGAGTGCCATGGACAGATATGATGGATTTGCCAGATTTCCCTTGTTTCTGTATCTTGGGACGCCTGCAGAAAGTCCCTGGGGTGGGTTTGTGAGGGATAAAGTTGTAGAATTTTTATTGGAGTTGTCTGGGAAAAGATTTGACAGCATCATTAAATTCCCATGTGAATTATGGTGTAGGGTCGTCTTTTATTCCTTTATAATAGATGGTTTCATGGCTCATACAACCTGTAACACACACCTGCCTGCTAACCCTTAATGGCCCACTTCAAACCCCTGTTGCATAACAATCTCGCCCTTATTGCCCACTTCATCTCAAGTGACTTCCTACAGCATGTTACCCTTATGCTTAACTATCTGTTGCAACTTGTATTTAGCTTAGGGCAGGTCTACCCTACTGCTTAAGTTAATCTAACATGCGTCGCTCAGGGGTGTAAAAAAGACACCCCCCGAGCAACACAAGTTAGAGTGGCCTAAGCGATGTCTGTACCGGCGCTATGTCGGCGGGAGATGCTCTCCTGCTGACATAGCTTCCTCCTCTCGCAGAGGTGAAGTAATCATGCCGATGGGAGAGAGCTCTCCAATCAGCATGGAGCAACTTCACCAGACGTGCTACAGCAGCAGAGCTGCATCGGTGCAGCTGTGCGCTTCTAGTGTGGACCTTCCTTCAGACACTCTCATGTCTTTCCCCAGACCTGAAGAAGAACTCTGGTAGTTCAAAAGCTTGTACCTTGTACCAGATTTTGGTCCAATAAAAGGTATTACCTTACCTACCTTGTCTCTCTCATATCCTGGGACCAACTCGGCTACAACAACACTGGAAACAGTAATTTTGTTCAGTTGCCACACTGCAAATCTGTGACAATCATATACAAGCATGTACATTTGCTTACTAATTAGGTACCCAGTTTCAAGAAGAAGTCGATTGACTGATTTGGATCATCACCCAAGAGAAAGTCTTTGTGTTACTTATCACGGGATCTTTGCTTAGCCATCAGCTTTAAGCTCCAGTTGCTGTTCACAGCAGGAATTGACACTGCAAACACAGGTGGCACATAGGTGGACATGATTATAATCATTTCTTGGTGTGCTAACAGCAACCCAAACTGCTGGAAAATAGACAAAGTTAAAGGTGCCTATCCAAGATAGGTATTTTGTCGCCAGGAGGACTCCCAGATGGCCGGTCCAGGATCTCAGTCTTCTCCCTTCCATTTGGCTTTGGCTTTTGGGTAGAAGTGTGCTGAAGGAGACTGGCCAGTTCATCCTATTTCACCTGAGTGGTATTGGTTCCTCTTCTTGGAGATGCTGGTGTGGACCAATCAGATGTTGATCCGTATTTCTTCCAGTGATTCAAAATGTCCATTCAAAATGAGAGTTGTTCTTTCTCACCATCCAATTGAAGAACAAGGCATCACCTTTGATTTCTTGCAACTTGAGCTGGAATTTTAGTCTCTGTGGAAAATGTCTTGTCATACCAGCTTGTGTAAGACAAATTAGCTATAGCTCTTGGTACAACCACCTTGGGACAGGCATTGAACACCAACTGCTTTGCTCCAGTCAGCAACTTACTTCTGCAAGTCGCTTTCCAAGGACTCCTCTGGAGTGCATCCTTTGGCTAGCTTTGCACACTAAGTTTGTTCAAGTTTCAGTTTCTCCATCAACAGTCTGCTAACTGCTGAAATGTCCAGTTCAAATTTCTTATACGGTAATTTATACCAAGCCTCTTCATATTCTTTGATGGTCATTGTATTTATTTTAACAGTCCATTATACAATGCAAAGTCACTTCAAGAACTGTTCTTCTCCAGCAGGCCAGAACAGCTGTATAAATCTTGCATTTCTGTTCTCCTTGTTTTAGCAATAATAGTGGAATCTTTGTATGTATATCTGAGTTCTGTGTGCCTATACGGTCTCTGCCTTATTGATCAGCTACGTTTCTGACTATTCCACTCTATGATCAAGTGTTGTTATAACACACTAATTGGTTTCAGACCCTTTTATTTATTGTCTCCTTCAGCACAGCTGTATTTCACTAACCTGATAGTATAAACATGCTTCATTGCAAATTATTAGCCTTATTACTTCATTTTATCAGTAAACCAAAATAAATATGAACACAACCTCTTTCTTTTCCTAGCATCTAGCCTTAGGGAATACTGACAACTGGCAGAGTGGCCATGTCTCCTGTACTGAGTTCTACTAGACAGCCATTGGTTCAACAAATTCGGCAGCTTGGTAAATCAGTTTTAGCCAATGTTATTTTCTTTCTTCTGGTAGAAGTCTTCTCTATGTTTTAGTTCCTCTGGGAAGATGGGAGAGATATTTATATATAATCTACCTTGTTTTGGCTGTTAATACTTACAGAATGATCCTTCTTACCATGCTGAAGGCACACAGAAAATCCCGTAATAACAGATCTATGGATCTTTCCCTAAAGAAGAATAGGAAAATGTGTCTATGCTTATCTGGAAATTTCATGTCTTTGAATAATAAGGTCCCCAGATCTGGACCACCTTGGAGACAAATGGATCATTCAGAACAGAGATGGAAATTGGCATCCACGGATTTGGGTGTCATCATTAGGCAGAATTTGTAGTTTTAGAAAGTAGATTTGAATTATTTTAGCTGTCAATGTTATTTCAAATGGAGGGAACTTCAGGAGGTGGGACATTCTGCTGCAGACAGTGACTGAGTGGTTTGGTTCTGCTCCTATCCTGCAAGCAGGCTCAAGTACCCACTATAATAGAACTTGTTAGTCGAAGAAAGGAAATTTTCAGATAAGCACAGATACATTATCCTATTTTCCATAGAGTGCAGGAGTAATTTTCAAGGCCGTCTGGCATAGCCATGTTAGGATAAACCCTATAAACAAGCATAACCTCATGGGATTAAGATTACATAAACAAGTAGTGCAGGTGTTTCTCCAATCACATTGAATGTGCCACTGAAAATTTTCTTCCCATCCACTTGTGATCTTTGGAAAACCAGAGTGGACTTGCTCCGCACACCTCACTCCAAACCTGAAAAAGGATAGTGGGAGAGGGGAAACATCCTCACTCCTTGTATGCACTTCATGTTCCATACCAGGCTTTCCTTAAAGATCCTGCTGCAAAGAGTGGCCATCAGTACCCACCCCATTCCTCCCTGCTGGAAGACCCAGGTGAGACTTCTGAAGTCAAATGGCAGTCGGGGTAGATGATTGATCCTCCTTGAAGACATTCAAATTGGAGTTGCACAGCCCGGGGGAGAGGGTGACAATTGTGGTGGTGGTGTGTGTGTGTGGGGGGGGGGGGGGGAATGGGGGGNGTGCAGGTTTATGTGGAAAGTGAACTTCCAGAGAACAGATAGGCATTTTTCTGCTCCACTATCTCTGTACTAAGCCATGCAAATTCTCATTTGTGTGAACTACATAAACTGGACATTGCAGGGTATGCAGATCTCAAACAGGGAGTTTCTATACACTTTACTTTGGGAATGATACCATTTAATATTTAAAAAAACTGTTGTGATATTTTAGACTGGAAAGTGTTAACATGGATTTATAGAATGTATGTTTTATAATGTTTTTTTATACTGAAGTTGGGCTTGATCCATACCTATATTTGTGACAAATAAGTTTGTGTGTCAATTTGCCTGTTTTATGGTTATCACTTCATACAATGTATACACATTTCTGTTTCTTTTCACAGATCTCTTTGTGTGGATTTGGCTAAGGCAGGATTTTCATAGCCATTCTTCTGGCAAATATTGTCAATGCTTAGCTCATATGAATGATCAGCTGTAGGTTTCTAATTATTATATTTTGTTTATCATGTGACTTGGTCTGGCCGTTGACTCCAGTTCAAGTTTCCTACCAATTTCTTTTCTTGTGTTGCTTAAAAATATATTATTATTAATAAATGTGTTCTAATTTTATATCCAGTATTACATTGTTGGAAATGCAATGCAGTCATATATCACATGCACTATTTTATACTTGACCAATATACAGTGCAATATTTTGCAGTTAGTTTAGAGCATTTAATGACATTGAACATACATCTCAGTTAAATGATGGGCATATGAGAAGCTGTTATTGTTGTGGGGGGTTTTGCTGTGACATGGTGCTTAGATTTTGCTATGCCTTGGTCAACAAGTCAGAGATGGTAACACCTTCAATTTCACTGAGTTGTGTGCCGTATGTCATAAACTGCTGGATTCCTTTTCTCATTTTATATAAACAATTTGCATTAATTTATGTTGTCTGAAATGCTGTAGTCTGAAATAATTACAAGAAATAAAATATATTTACAAGATATTGTGCTAACTTATGTTATCTTTTATTTGGCATAACTATTAAACAATGATTATTCATACTATGTGTGCCACAGATTTTCCACCTTCAGCCCTGGCTCCTTCCATCAACTACCTTTCATATTATCAGTCCTGCTAATGACACTAAGGGAATTCAGCCATCTTTCTGATGATGGACTAAGGTTAAACCATTTTGCCTGGTTTGTTAGATGTCAGCAACCTTTGATACAGTTGGTAAATTACTGATGTAGTTCTCTGACAGACAAACTTCCATGGGTCTTTTCCTTCCCTTGGAAATATTCCAGCTGGCGGTAATGAGAATTTGCTATTCTTTCCCAAGGGCACTTGTTTGTGGGGTTCCACAGGGTTTAGTCTTGTCACTGATCTTTTTCAATTTATGTGTGCAGCCATTATGGGCAATAGGAAGATGATATGGTGTGTAATCCCTCCAGTATTGGGATGATAATTAGAGCTGCATTTTCTTTATATCAAACCTGGATGATGCAGTTTCCCAGTGTCTCATGTAGGTGAAGAAGTGGATAGGAATTAGCTGGCACAGATGTTTGTAATCCAGATTAAATGGGAGCGATGTCTTTTTGCATCTGTAGTTAGAATCTATATAAACTTTACATGGTCCAAGACTCAGTTATGTCAGCGCCTGTTCCTTTGTCTGTATTGGAAGTTGATCTGTATTGGGTTTCTCTTGCTACCTGTCCCTGAAGCTAAATTCCTCAGAGTCAGTTACAGAGATTTCTCAGCAGTGAAATTTCTGGATCTCTGGAGTACACTCTCTCCCTCCCTCCAGGGTTCAAGTTGCATGTAATGTAAGATTTAACTATTTAATTTAGCCTCTGAAGGATATTTTGTTTTGTTAAATAGTGAGGATTTAGGATTGGTTTTATAGTAGAGCAATGTGAAGAGAGTGTTCACTAGTGGCCTCTGAATTCAAAAGTTGTTTTTATTATTTTATGATCTTTTGTTTTTATTAGTGGAAGATGCCAGGTGTGTGCCAATGAAAAATTCAAAATAAATAAAAAAAGATGAGTCTGTTCATTCATTTTAGTCTATTCATTGGTTTTAGGACAAAAAGGTCTCCAGAAAGTGTCACAAACCCACATAGTTCCCCTGAGTGATGAAATTTGCATTGGGTCACCAATTTAGATGACAGCTACAGCATATTTAGTCACATGTAGGCAGATAACTCCCCTATTGACTACATATATTAGAAGGCTTATATGGGTTTTTTTATTCTAGCAAATCTATACATTCTTTTTTGTTCCTGAACTTTATTGATCTTATGCTAGTTTCTGAGCTGTAGTATATAGATAATTACTGGTTAGGGGTAGAAACTGCCATTTTTTATCACATTATGCCCCTTAGTCTTTATCTTGAAGCACATGTAGACTTCAGTAGCCTGGCAAGGTTTCTTAGAAATCTGTTGAATTTCAAGTTGCTTAGGCAAAAACTCAAGACTTCTAACAATTTGATGTATTTTTACTCAAAGTAGAATCTATATTTAAATAAAAAATTACAGAATGTAAAATAAAGATGGCTGTAAGATAGTGCTTGGAAAGTTAAATGAATTCTTTTATTTAGTTTTGATGGACTGCTGATTGACTTGGTTCACTCTTCTAAAAGCTAATGTAGACCAATCTACATTCAATTCTTTGTTCATATGAAATACTGAGGTGGTCAATCAGAATATGAATTGTACTTTATATGCCTTTTCACAGACTAATGAGAAAACAGAGCATGTTTCTTTAGAATTTTTTATTTGCAATTGCCTACCATTGCTGTGGATTTTGTTTCAAGACCACAAGGTCTGTGGATCTTTACATGCAAAAGTCTTGGAATGTCCAGTTGCACTTTTAGAATTTCAGAAGTTTAAGAAACAAATCAACATATTCTTGGAACATCTTTTTTTTTCCCCTGGGGTCTCCTGTTTTGCCATATACAACTGTATGGCTCTAGCAAAACTTCCAGGAGGCCAGTTGCTTATTATAAGTATCCTCCATTGCTAACTTTGAACCCTCTGTGTTTCTCCTGATACTACAGTGTTCTGTCTTTGCAAAGACCATTTTGAATTTGTCTGGTCTTCATGGAAAGTACTTCCACATTCTGTATTTTTTAATATATTTATATATTTAGTGTATTATACATAAATATGAAAATTACTTGAGCCAACTGTTTCTCCAATGAGCTTGCTTGAATGCTAGCAAGATGAAACAACTATGTAAATCTTTAATCTTTGTATCAGAGTATTTTTATTCCTTCTTCACTTTGAGCTGTACAGTATTTAAATTTCACATTTCACCTAGTCTTTCATACAATATACATTCTTTGCATATCTTTTTTCATTATCTCTTAAGTATTTTCATTAACCAACATTCCTTATTTAAAATTAAAACATGCATTACCATGACACTTGGTGATTACAGTTTCCTAGCAACTGCACTTCTTCTTAAACTGCCTTTTGTAAACTCAAAGGGTCTGTATAAAGTTCACACCACCTTTCTATGGACTTAAGCTAAAATTCTTAATGATATCCTTTTTTAACCTTGAGGATGGCACCAGGAAAGAGAGCTGTGAGTAGTGTTAGGGCTGATAGTGTTTATTTGGCTAGCCACTAGAAAGCAACATAATCACTCTTAAGCAAGCCAGGCATTCCATATAATACATGGCAATGGAAGAGTGTGTAGATTAAGGCCAGGTCTGAAAAGGTGTGTTGGAATAGCTATTCTGGTTTTGCAAATGTAGCTTATTTTGTTTGCCGAATCAGCATACACTGTGCTGGCAAAAGCACATTTTTGCCATGTTAAACTGTGTCTACACTAAAGCTTTTGCTGGTAGAGAAATGTTACAAAAAGCTAGACCTCTGATTTGCATTGCTTGCTAGGAAATTTTCTACTATAACCCTGGCCTAAGATAAAAGTTTTGTTGATAAGAATGTATTAGCTAACACTTTTGAAAAGTGTAGTGTAGACAAGGGATAACACTGTTAAAACAGAGGGGTAGCCGTGTTAGTCTGGATCTGTAAAAGCAGCAAAGAATCCTGTGGCACCTTATAGACTAACAGTGGGATTTCCACTACTTGCATCCGAAGAAGTGGGTATTCACCCACGAAAGCTCATGCTGCAAAACGTCTGTTAGTCTATAAGGTGCCACAGGATTCTTTGCTACTGTTAAAACAAGCTAAACTAGTCCATTTAAAGCCTAGATCAGAGTCTCAGGTTTAACTCTGCCAGTTTATCATGTGTTATTGTTATTTATATTGCAGTAACAACTAGGACTCCATTTGCTAGGTGCTGTACAAACATAGAGCAAAAAATGTTCCCTGTGCCAGAGAGCTGACAATCTAAGTATAAAACAAGACAACAAGTGTGCACAGAGAGATGGATGGGGACCACACAGCGGTTTCAGCAAAGCAGGTGTCTAACCGTTGTCAAGTTTTGTAGACATCACAAGTAAGAATAGTTTGAGAGAGGATAATGAGTTTGTTTTGCAGTTATTTAAGGGAGCTACTCCTAAGCCTGAGATGCAATATGGGAGAAAGCATATGGATGAGTGTTTGGAAATTTTACCAATGGGAGATAAAAGCTGGTGTCATTGGCTGATTGGATGTGGAAGTTGACATGTCAAAAGTGAATGAGAGATGGTAAGTAGGGTGGGGATGGGACATGAAAGGCGTTGAAAGATAATACCTTTTATTGATGCGATAGAGAAAGGGGAGCCAGTGCAGGGGTGGAAAGAGAGAGCTGACATGGTCAAAACAATGAGCTAGGAAAATGATCTTTGCAGGTACATTTTGAAAGGATATCAGCAGGGCAAGAAAAGAGGTTAGAAAAGAGCATGTTGCAGTAAATAGTAAGATGGGTGAACTTGAGTGCCTGGTATTAAATGAGGGTATTGATATAATAGGTATCACAGAAACTTGGTGGAACAAAGATAATCAATGAGACATGGTAATACCAGGGTATAAAATATATAGGAATGGTGGAGTAGGTCATGCTGGTGTGGGAGTGGCACTATATGTGAAAGAAAGCATAATCAAATATAGTAAAAATCTTAAATAATAAAACGGTACCATAGAATCTATGCATAGAAATGCCATGCTTGAATAATAAGAATATAGCATTAGGAATATACTACCGACCACCTGACTAGGGTGGTGAAGGTGATTGTGAAATGCTCAGGGAGATTAGACAGGATACAAAAATAGAAAACTCAGTAATAAAGGGGGATTTCAACAAGCCCCATATTGACTGGGTACATGTCACCTCAGGATAGGATGCAGGGATAGTTTCTCAGCACCATTAATGACTGGTTCTTGGAGCAGCTAGTCCTAATACCCACAAGGGAATAGGCAATTCTTGATTGTTCTAAGTGGTGCACAGGATCTGCTCCAAGAGAGGAATATAGTTGAACCACTCAGCAATAGTGACCATAATGTAATTCAATTTAACATCCTAGGGAGTGTGGGGGGAGGGGGGAGAATACCAAAGAAGCTCACCACAGTAGCATTTAACTTCAACAAGGAGAAGTCAAAAATGAGGAAGCTATTTAAATGGTTATCAAAAAGCACAGTAGCAAGAGTGACATGCCTGCAAGCTGTATAGAAACTTTTAAAAAACACCATAATAGAGGCTCAAATTAAATGTATACCCAAAATTAAAAAAAAAAAGAAAAGAAAAAGAACAAAAAAAAAAAAAGCCACCTTGGCTAAACAGATTAGAAGAGATGGTAAGAGACAAAAAGGCATTCTTTAAAAATTGAAAGTTGAATAAATCCTACTGAGGAAAATAGAAAGGAACTCTGGCAAATCTAGTGTAAAAGTATAATTAGGCTGCCAAAAAAGAACTAAAAGAGCAACTAGCAAAAGACACAAAAACTAACAGCAATTTTTAAAAGTACATTGGAAGCAGAAACCCTGTCAAACAATCAGTGTGGCCCCTGGATAATTGAGATGCTAAAGGAGCACATAGGAAGACAAGGCCATTGTGGAGAAGCTTAAATGAATTCTTTGCATTGGTCTTCACTGCAGAGGATGTGAGGGAGTTTCCCACACCTGAGCCATTCTTTTTAGGTGACAAATCTGAAGAACTGTCCCAGATTGAAGTGTCAATAGAGGAGGTTTTGCAAGCATAATGGATAAATTAAACAGTAATAAGTCATCCAGACCACATGGCATTCACCCAAGAGTTCTGAAGGAACTCCAGTATGAAATTGCAGGACTACTAACTGTGGTATGTAACTTGTTGCTTAAATCAGCTTCTGTGCCAGATGACTGGAGTATAGCTAATGTGATGCAGATTTTAAAAAAGGCTCCAGAGGCAATCCTGGCAATTACATGCTGGTAAGCCTAACTTCAGGACCAGGCAAGTTGGTTGAAACTATAGTAAAGAACAGAATTATCAGACACATAGATGAACATGATTTGTTGGGGAAGAGACAACATGGCTTTTGTAAAGGGAAATTACGTCTCACCAATTTATTAGAATTCTTTAGGGGGCAACAAACTGGGACAAGGGTGATCCAGTGATCAGTGGATATAGTGTACTTGGACTTTCAGAAAGCCTTTGATGAGGTCTCTCACCAGAAGCTCGTAAGCAAAGTAAAAAGTCATGGGATAAGATTTATTAATTCCTTTATTTTTATCCACCCTCTCCCATGCAGAATATTTGCATGCACACAATCAAATTAGGCACCTATCTGGCCACTTGCATACATAAACACCTGACTTGTGCAGGCATTTGGGGTTAATTTGTTTGCATAAATTAAGCATACATACAAATATATGCAACCAGTTGGCCCTATCTATTTTTGAAAGTCTGATCATACAATAAATGCACAACAGCAAGCTCATTGCAAAGTTTACTTGCAAATAGGAGTGTGGGTGAAATTTTATGGCTCCACAAAAAATGGCAGAATTATAATTATAGCTAAACATTTATAAAATAAATCAAAGACAAGAGATCATTCAACAAAGGCTCAAGTTAAAATCTGAACTCAAGATTACACTTTCAAGCCTTGTAACACATACATTTTACAGGGGCAGAAAACTAAAACAAAATATGTTGAAAATATGCATCATATAAGAACAGATAAAACAATTAATTTGAACAGCAACATTTCAGGGTTGCGTACAATATTATTCAACATATTAGAGGGGCTAGAGAAGAAAAGATCAAACAATAATTCACAGCCCATCTGCTCCAAATATATCATAAATATAAAAACCTCCCATCAGATATTACCAATATGTGGCAGACAAAATAAAGGTACCAGCACTGTAGAAGTTCAGCTTACCTCATCAGTTTATACAACAGTTGCCTAGAGACTGGAGGCAAATGAATTTGACGCTGACATTTTAACATCAGGGAATGACAGCTGAACTTGTCTATACTTGGGAAGCTTTTATTTATCAATTATGGTCAGAATAGAAGAATACTTGGACAAATAGACAGTGGTCAAAAACAGCTAACATGGTTTAATAAAAGCCAGGTCCCATTTAATGAATCTGATTAACTTATTTGAAGAGGTAATAATGAGAGATGACTGGGTCGAGAGACACATAATCTACTTAGATTTCTAGAAACCTTTATAAACAGTACAGTATTAAAGCCTAGACTATTAGGTATAATGTTAATAATTCTAAATTGGTAAAATATTATCTTAGAAACTGGTGTCAGAGAGAAGTATTATATCAAACATTGTAGATTATGTAGGAAAGAATGGTAAGTGGAGTGCTACATTTATCAGTGGTAAATCCAATGATCTTATACTATGACCCAGAGGAAGAAAAAACTAACAAGGAATTTGCAGAAAACACTAAATTGGTTGGAGTAATCAATACTGAAGGGGCTAGAGATTGATTTCCAAGAGACTAGGAAAAATAGGACACAGACTAAATAGAAGTTCCTGCAGATTAACATGAAAAAAAGTAAAGTAGGTGTGCCTTAAATGGCCAACGTCTACAAAACACTGATCAGAAAAATAAAAGGGGATAGGGCAGGGGTCGGCAACCTCTGGCACGGGCCAGTTTGTTTACCTGCCGAGGAAGCGGTGCAGGCCGAGGGATGTGCTGGCCGCGGCTTCCCACCACCCCCATTGGCCTGGAGCGGTGAACCGCGGCCAGTGGGAGCCGTGATCGGCCGAACCTGCCAACGCGGCAGGTAAACAAACTGGCCCGGCCCACCAGGGTGCTTACCCTGGCAAACTGCGTGCCAGAGGTTGCCGACCCCTGGGATAGGGTAAATGTAAAGCTTTTAGCCCAATGTCTGGCATCACTTAAAACAAATATGCTGTCTACTAGAAGGGAAATTTAGGCACACACACAATTACAGGTTACCATAAATACAGTTTTATAAGAAGAGCAGCACCAGGCAACAGCCCATGCATGCTAAGAGCTCTTGCATTGAGCTTCACTCATGTCAGGGCTGGAGTTCCCAGGTTACAACACTATGCTACTCTTAGTGGAACACACCATCACAGACAGATTAAACACAAGGTTTGTTCAAAGAGGCTGGTGAGACAAAACCCGAAGTTATTGTGAACACTTTGAATGTCAATGGAAAGATAAAAGGGTATTGGAATATGTGTGAAGATGGCAAAACTTGCATGAGTAAAAGCATTAGAGTATGACAACAAAAAGAGATTAGAATTTCTTGGGTTATGTTAGGGATGTGATGGTTCTTCAATTTGATACAGATAAAAATTCTGATATTTTGCTGGTATTTGTATTTCAGCAGTTATGGGGTGAGGGGAGAAAATGGATATGGATCACTGGAGAAATGGCTGCCATTAAATCACACCTATCATTTCAGCTTTGCTTCCAAGAACTGGATATGGCTCCAGTTGATCCTGAAATATTTCTCTCATACCTACCAAGTTTTGGAGCTCTTGATTCATCCACTATCATGATCACTTCAGATTCATACTAGTCTATAGCCAGTTCTCTGCCTCCAAACAAAAAACATAGCTCTATTGTGTTCTGAGTTTGTATTAACCAGAAAGGTAACTAAGAAGAGACATTATTTTTCTGTATTGAGATCTGAGAGATGTAAATGATGGATGTCACAAAATTGTTTGAGAGGATAAGAGGCTCAGAAATAAGAGGATGTGAACTAAAAAAATAACAAATTGATGTACTTCATGGGAGTTTAGAAGAAGTTCCTTTATAAAGAAGAAGAAGAATAGAAGGTGCATACAAAAACATACTAGCTAAATATTGTCAGTGGGTAGCCTTAAAGGAACATATGACCTCCTTCCATCATGATTTTTTTGTTGGCAGTTAAATAGTAATAAAAGTTTTACATTTCATGTCAGCTCTCGCTTTATAGCTGCCATTGTTTTCTCTCTGGAAAGAGTTTCATGCCAGGCTGGTTTAACAAGGTAACAATATATTTGAAAGTCAACTTTGTCCAAAAAAAAATTGAAAGAACTAAAACACTTTTAATAAAATCTATTTTTGTAGGAAATAGCTAGAACTTGCATAACAATCCTAAAAATGGCAACTTTCCACTGGTGCTACTAATGCACTGTAAGTAACAACGAGATGAAAATGTTTTTCTTCTATTTAATAAAACTGCAAATTTGGTGGCCTTTAAGCCTGAAAACTATTTTGATGGATGAATGTTAAGACATTTTAATTATCTGTTTTGGGGACAGTGTCTCTTTGGTCTTTTCATCTCGATTCAATGTTTGCCACCATTCATGCATTTTTTTGATCTGTGTGCCATGTTTATCCAATCTGTACATGCTGTCACTGGTAGTGTTATCATTCCTGAAAGATGTGGTTTTATCTTGTTTTCTACTCCAGATTGAAATGTAAATGAACCTTCTACTTGTCTTCTATTTACACTTTCACTCTGTGCATACTTTATGTGCTAAAGACTTATCAGACTTATTTGCAAATTGGTATTCCCCAGTGCCCACCTTGGATTTCATCTCAGGATTTGGTCTGTTGGCTAGGTCACTGATAGTTGAAGCATGACAGACTTGGGGACTGAATTTAAAAGAGAATCAAAGAGGTGAGAAGATGGGGTTTGGTTCAATAATATTATATAAATATTCATTTCCTTTTATTTTATCCCAGGTGAATACAACTGAGATCAGTTTTAATGATTTAACGTAGTCATCATCGTCTTCTTCAGTGCTTAGCTGAATGGTTGGCTGTAGTGATTGTTCGTCATTTGGTCCCTTCCTGTGTGGCCACAAGGGTTTGATAGGCCGAAAGTCAAACGTTGGAACAGACTTGATACATCCATGCAATAGGGGGTCTGCCTTTGGGCTGCCTCTGTTCCTCGGTTGGTGGAATTTTATCCCCGGAGAACGGTGCTCGTTGGAACATCTTGCGGTGTTCTGGCAACATGTCTGAAAAGCATAAAATGCCGGCTGTGGACAATGGCCCCAGTAGATTGTAAACGTCTGTGTTACGAATGAAGTCATTCCACTTTATGCCCGATATACAATGTCAGCATGTTGTGTGAAAAGCCTCCCACTTTGCCCAGTCTGAGCAGCATAGTGTCCATGTTTTGCAACTGTAACACAGTACGGAGAGGATACAGCTTGAATAGATCCTGAACTCAGATGTCATTCCAGGATTATGTTGATTCCAGATTTTTCATAAACAACCCATGGCAGACCCTGCAATGCCAATCTAGTGAAGAACCTCCATATGAGAGTTGGAGGGCCTGGTGAGTATAGAACCCATATAGCAAAAGCTGGAGACTGCTTTGACAGTTTCATTATTCAAAGAGATTGGAGTCATGGCTGAAGCTGATCCTAGGTTTTGTAGCTTTGTCTTTGACCACAAAACACGGATGCCGACCTTGTCTAATATAATTAAAGTAAAATGAGGGATTTAACAATGCAGTAAAGTGTTTAATATTTATTCTATAGGACTTGGAGAGGTTTTTTTTAATTTGAAAATCTGTGACATTAGAAGATACTTTTGTTCTATTTATTTAAAGGGATCTCCTAGGGGGTTAGTATGCTGCTGATATTCATGGCCTGATTTTGACATGTGCTGAAAAACAACATGTAGTGTTCTTAAAGCAATACAATCTTGGGTTGCAGTGAAATGTCTTTCTTTAACTATTATATGAGCAACATAATGGATGAAACCTAATTTGGGGTCTGACTCAGAACATCTGTAAACTCTATGTCTTCATGTCTCTCTAGGGAGCAATTCACATTGAAATCAATTGACTAAAGTCTTTTACATTTGGGACATGTGTTCTAGTTAATGACAGGTGGATGTCAAGTATTCTGGAGGTTCAGTTTGGATAAGTCACTAAAACTTTGGATAATTATTGAAAATGGATCACAATTTAGCTGAACATTTTAAGGACATCTCTCCTCCCTTCATGGCATCCCATCTCTCTCACTTCCCCCCCCCCCCTTCATTTTAATCCATCCAGGTCCTCTTTCTTTCTTTTTGCCATCCCACGGTTCCTTTTCTTTCATCCTTAATGTACTTCCATTTCTCAGAGTCCAATCAGCTCTTCATCTAATCCCCACCTAGTCCTGGTTCACTGGGCCAACTTAACCATGAGTTGAGTGAGTGCATCTCCCTCAAAGTCTCTGGGTAATATTCAGAACTCATTCAGGAAGTGTGCAAAATAAGTGTAACACCCATAATGAAGATGTGGAAGAGGTTGTACCAGGAAAAGCAACCACAGCCAGCAGGAGGATGTAAGATAAAACAGGCTCTACCAACTTTAACTTGTATTGCTCCATCCCCCACGTTTGCGGGAACCAATTCATTCCTGGGGTGAGTGGATGCCACTCCCATTGATTTTAACAGGAGTTGTGCCCACTTATTTTGAATGCTCTGTTTGGTCCTTAGAGAATACAAAAGTTGTTAAATTGCATTCATTTAGCTCCCTGATGGATAGGGAAAAAAAAAAAAAAAATCCACAGCAGTGTCATGTGTAAAGTTGTGATTTTAATGGCCTATGCATGGAATTCAGTTAGCAAAAGTTCATTGATACATTCCTTTGCATAAAACCATCTTCTGAGTCTCTCCCACTGCCCAATAAAAAACAACCAAAAAACCCTGCTGGGATTTACTCCGGCAGCTGCAGACTTTCTCCTTCCTCTCTTTCTTCCTCCCACTCAGTGCCCTCATGCCCACCATACTGACTCACCTGTTGCAGACCTGGTGTCTAGTTTGATGCACGACAGCACCATTGTCGCTTGAGACATGAGCAGCCCACGCAGTCTCTGCGCAGAGGTGGAAGTGTGTACCTGCCACTGAGTCTCCCCCAAACTGCTGCAATTTTTCCAACAGCATGGAGGTGGAAGTGGCATGCCCCAGTTTTGTACTCTGTGCAGCTCGAAGAAGTGCAGCAGTGTCATGTTGGGGTAGCAGTTTGGGGAAGACTAGGCAGCCGATGAGTGCTTCCATTTCCTTGCTGACATTGCAGCTGCTCGTGTTCAAGCGCCAGTGGCACTGCCTTACATAAAACCGGCCACCAAGTGCACAGCAGGTGAGCCAGCTCGGAGGACAGGTGGACACCAAGAGTGAGAGAAAAGGCTGCAGGTGCTAGAGTAAATCACAGCAGTTCGGGAGGGAACTTGGTGGCCAGTTACATGACCCCCCGGCTATGACTACAAGTCGCACTGGGCACGAGATTGGCAAGCACAGATTTCCACTTCCAGCTCCCTGCTTTGGAAAAAACACAGTATTGAGCTAATTTTGTGATGTACATGCACACCCACCATGAAATTGTGATTTTTCTCAGTGCCCTACTCACGGAATGCAAAACCTGTGCTATTGACACTGTTTTACCACTTAATCCCTTTTTCTGATTCATTTACACAAGACATGTAACTCATAGCACTATTTAAATAGCTGTTGTAGTTGGCCTTCTGAGTCCGTTCCTTCATCAATATGTGCTTTAGTCTTGAGAGAAAACAATAAATTAAATGAAAATAGAATTGTCCCCATTTTTAGAGATATTGTGAACATAGCTTAAGAAAAAAACCTGCAGTTCATATTATATTAAATTAGAACAAAAAGGAACCACGATTTAATGTGTAACTTGTTCTCCTGACTTGCTTTTATATACACAGCTATAATCCCATTGAACTCACTAGTATTAGTGAAATCAGAAATTGATCTATTATGTGAGAATCTGGTGATAAAGATTAAACTTTATTTATCCCCCAAGTTTGCTTGATTCCACTATAAAAATAAACAAACAAAAATGTCCCCGATAAAAATCCCTACTGATTTTTTTCCTTCATTAAACAACATTCACTCTGAACTTCTTCATTTTATACATTTTGCATCAATAATTTTCCTGTGCCATTATGTCCGATAATAGCACACACATTTTTCTGTCTTCCCCATACACCACTCTGTAATTAATTAAAAAAACTGCTTGAAATGTATTATGCAGAACTGTTTTACAAAACAGGCCTAGTCTTCCCGACGATCACAAAAACATTTTCTAGAGGTCTTCAGATTGTATCCTACAAGGCTGACCTGTTCTTGGCTGACTTTCCTTGCCACATTCCTACTTGGTTGACAGCCAGCCAATACAGAGATTGTAAAGGAACCTATCCACAGATTGAAATCTAAGTAGATGTCAGGTGCTTTCCCATTTCCAGTGATTAGTTATTACTTAAATACCACTTCAGACATATGGGGATGATCATTTTGTATTCAGTTTTTCTGATGAGCCACTCTTCACTGGGCTGGCTGCTATATAGGCTAGGTAATGTAACATGAAGATGGTAATACTTGATTGTTGCAAATAAGCAACCTTTTCATAAACTTGAATTAACAGCTTTCATTTAGGATTACCATCCTCAAGCCAAAGTCCTTTTATCTTTATTTTATGATAATTTTGTTGATCCCCACCAAAACCATTCTGAAGCAGCATCATTTTTTTTTTCCTTAGCAGTGATTCTTTTAGTTTCCTTCTGACTTTTGGAACCTGTAAAATCAAAGTTGTCCCTCTGGGAGAGGGGAGAAGGGCAATTAGCCTTACTCATACATTCTGCTGAGGCAGATAGATCCATC
The DNA here is from genome assembly GCA_003942145.1 of Platysternon megacephalum. NCBI lineage: Eukaryota > Metazoa > Chordata > Testudines > Platysternidae > Platysternon > Platysternon megacephalum. The sequence goes on along the minus strand of QXTE01000023.1, from coordinate 7,741,385 downwards.
CCTAAACTACTACTTCTGTTGCCAGTAAAAAAAAAAAAAAAAAAAAATCATCTTTGAAGCAGAACTTGGCATGTTAGATCAAACCTCCTTGTGACTTTAGGAGGAGTCTGTAGCATCTTTGAATGTTATTTTATAAAATGATCTATCAGTCAATAACAATCATCTACAACAAATATTCTCCGTGTCTTGAAAACTCTTTTGATCTTTTGGTGTTGTAGGTATTCATACTGGAGGAGTGAAAAGCAAAACACAACACTTTTACACCCCACACAAGTTTTTATCTGTGAATGGTTCATGTTTCGGAACACTTGACCATTTTTCACCTTGAGCAGGTCTAGTCAGAGCACTGAACCCTTTAAATGCCCCTTGAGCTTCGAAAAAAAATTGTCAAAAATTGCCATAAAACTGACCTGTCTTAACAGTGGCACTGTTTCTAAGTCTGCACTTTCAGGAGTGTATCCTGGCTTTATGATCTTTGTTGTTTAATGTTAAATCATTTTTATTTCAAGACACTCAGTCTGCGGTAATCACAGAAGGCTGTTGATGCACAGGGCTGCATGACTGTTCCACAGTAAAAGGCAATATAAATTAGCTCCTCAGAGGAATTTCAAATAAGGGTTGCAACTAAAGAGATAATATTCAATAATGTGAGGAGCCAATGATGGTAGATGATTTCTTGACCATGACGTCTTTCTCAACATAACTGAAAAATGGGAGCCATGTGCCCAAATATTTGTATGCAAGTCATTCTTGAAGTTTGTTGTTTTTCTCAATTAGTAACAATGTAAACACACAAAGATAAAATATATGCAGTCCTCCCTTTTTCACAGAGATAGAACAATGATGAGTGTTTGTAATGATTGATTTGGGGGGAAAGAATAAGAAAGTTCTTTTGAAGATACAAGGGACCAAATTTAACAAAGGGACCACTGACGATGTAATTAGATATTTTGTATTAACCACAATGCCATTTGACTTTTAAGAGTCAGTTCCAAAATTAGAAAGTCTTTGGACATACCATTTAGTCATTTAATATTACATATTCTGGAAGTAGTATTCACTTAAAAAATCACAAGGATATATTTAAAATTTGAAAAGGAGGTTTAGCCAATACTAAAATGACACAGCCACTATTGACCATGACATACGAACTCATCCTTGGATACTCTTCTCCAGAGTAAGTTGTTCTCCCTTCATTTTTCATGAGGATGGGCATAATTATTCATTAACAAGAAGACAAGTAATTCTGTGCTGGATGCATTTGGACATATTTCATGTTGTAGTGACTAGAAGTAATGTTGAAATCGAGAAGGTTATGGTCTTTGTGGAAGAACTATCTTTGTTGTAGCCATTCAAAAATATTGTTTCACAGGGGATGTATATTCAGATAGGGCAGATGGCAACATTTCTCAAAACATCTGTTGCTCATCATTCTTCCGCACAGCAAGCCAGATGCTGTTGACAACTTGTATGTAAATCATGCTGACAATTTGTTCAATGTCTTTCCTGCTGAGACTGAGGTTGTCCTGGTCATATCATTTATCAGATATAGGAGATATTATAGTCCCGCAAGAATGGTTCCAACAGTTTTGTTGGCCAATGAACAATAGCAGTCATTAAATCAATGAAGCAATTTATCTACCTTGAATTTATCTCTGTTTTACAGCAGGGATTATTACCCCTTCTCTCCCTGGTGCTGTGTGAAGATGAACATTGATATTAAATGTTTTCCAGAATAGAAAAATGCTAAATTGCTTCCTGTGATTGTTCTTAGCCTTTCTCTTGTATTATTTATTTATTCATTTATTTATTTATTTTTAGTGACATTGGAAGATATTTCTGTGACCTTGTGTTTTAAAATTACTTTCATCTCAAGAATGTGACATATGAGAGGGAAATTATGCATGTATTACTATATAAATGTCAGGCTTTTTAGTTTGCAAATGCCTTCTATAAAATATTCACGTTACAGGAGGTTGATTTACAACCCATTTCAGACTAGGATCTATCTCAGTCTAATTTTATACCCTAGATGCAGCAACTTCTTGATACTGTTGGGGGGTGGGGTGGGGCTGGATCTTATTTTTTCTTTAATTAACCTAGCAACCCAAGTACTAAACTGAAATTATTGGCATTTAATAGATTATTATAGCATTGCTAAACAACCTTAATTGGGCAACATGGTGTTGTAAAGACCAAAAAAAAAAATTGTATTTACACACAATGACATCATAGTATATAAATATTAAGAGTTAGATAAGTGCTACCCTTACTAATACAACTCGTGTGAGCAAGTGCCACTAACCCGAGTAAATGTAGCACAATATAGCTCCAAGATTCAGATTTGGGAAGAACTTCACTTTATTAAAGTAAAATCCTGCAAGATGCTGAGCCCTTCCTGGTAGGTGCTGAGAATCCTCAACTTGAATGAACTTAAATGAGAGAGAGAGAAACTCTGATTATCTTGCATGAGGGGCCTATTACTTCATAAGTTTGGGTTTTCTGTTGTATATGTTGTGCATAGAAAACTCCAAATCTTTTGTTACATTTAACTTTTTAAAATAATCAATATTTTATTTCTTCAAACTAAAAAAAAGCACATACAAATCCAAACAAAGCCAAGAAATACAATGTGCACATAGAACAGGAGTACTTGTGTCACCTTAGAGACTTAGAAATTTATTTGAGCATAAGCTTTCGTGGGCTACAGTCCACATAGATGGTACATCTAGTAGGCAAGATCTTACTCTTGTGCCCCTGTGAATGTTCATGCTGACTTCATTGGGACTACTTTTGTGATTAAGGTCAGCAGTATTTGGTCCACCTTCTAAAACAGTTCCATACACAGAACTTGGTCATACTTGGAAAGTTTTGGGAAAATCTATGGCTCCCTATGCTGACAGGAGGCACAGATGAACACGTGATCCCATTGAGAGCAATGGGAGAAGGCAGCCATTTTTAAAGAGAGCAGTTCTTTATGGAATTCTCTATAGAAGAACATTAAACTTCCAGTTTTGAGGAATAATAGAATAAAATTGCCATTAATTCTAAAAAATCTGGAAATGTTGCCTACACATAATACTTCAGTGAGTTTAAACTACATGGGAAGTCTGAAGCTTCTGTGTTAGTCTTATTAATATCATTCAGGACAAAAACGTGTCTGATGCTGGGTGCTGAATTTCTTAAGGGACCAATTTTAAAATTAATTGTAACTCCTAAACTAATTAGCAGGTTTTCTTGTAGGTTCTGGGAAAATCAATTTTTTACTCAAAGGCTGAAGCCCTGCTTTAAGTGCAAAACTGAACTAAACTTTTATGGAGCTGAAACTGGTGCCTCCAGTCTTTCCCCATTTCTATCTAATCTAAAGCAACAATGCATGCCTCCATAAAGCTTTTCACGTGACTGATTGCCATTTTCAAAGTAATTTCCTTGTGTTTTATGGAAAAGATATGTAGGAATGAACTTAAATATTCTAATTTTCTTCTTAAAATATAATATGTTAAAATCCAGGTAAAATTCGGTAATCCCTGAACATGCAAAACTCCCATGTAGAGTCTTTTTAAAGAAGTTTTGGATGCATAAATAATGCTGGGTCATGCAAACTTAAAAGGATTATCTTGCTGATAAATAGGATAAAGTACTGCCAGTTTCTCTCTCTTTCCACTCTCCTCCCTCATGTCCAAGTGTGTGTTTCTAATATTTTTTTAAAGGAGGTTAGTTTGCTGAGGGAATACTTACCAATATGATGCCCACTCAATGAAAATTAAATCTGTTTTCTCCTGGGGTGGAAAGGTTGAATGGAGGAAGCTTAACTGTATACTAAACCTGGCACAAGCTGAAGTGTCAGTAGGCTTCCATAAATACAAGATTAACTTTAGAAGTTCAGCAGGAGAGAGTAGTTCAAACCAATCATTTGGGGGCATACATTACATTTTATCAAAAGGTGGAACATATTTTAATTCATTCTGTCTCAACAAGGATTAAGAATCAGAAAGTACAAGGCAAATGGTACCTCAGCCTTTGTTAACACAGTAGATACTGCTGGCATGGCTTTAAAAATAACCCATGTTAGGGCTTATCAAGGCCCACAATGAAAGTCCAAGATCTTTCTTCATTTTTGTATTTAAATTATTATACCATATAACTAATTTTGCCTTACAGTTGAAATATTGTGGCTGCTTAATGGAGGTGTTTTATATTTAAATAAAATATTTTATTCTGTTCTATGAGAATCTCAATGTTTACCAGAGATAATGCACTATTACCATAGATTTATGATATTTTAAACCCAGGAGTCAGTTCTTAGAACACATGATTAGAAATAAAATAGTGGTCATATGGACTACAAGTTAGGGCCCTGATCCTGCAAATATGCACATAAGTAACTATACACATGTATGTAGTCTCTTTGAAATTGAGTGGAGCTACTGGTGTATAAATGTTTGCAGATGATATGTCAACATATGTCAGTTTTCGCCAAAGAGATTTCTTCTGCCATCATTGTGTGAATAGATTCTATTCAGCATAATAGGAGCTATACACATGAATCAATAAGAAATTAACCACCTCAACTGCATTTTGTCCACATACATATTTGTGCAACCCCATGGGGCTGAGAGGTCACAGAGGTGTAACTAAGGCTAGAAATGTCTAGTGAAGTTTAAAATATTCCTTCAGTCTCCTCACTAAAATACAACACCCATGTTTAAATGAAGAATAAGCTAAATAAACCTCACTCAATTATTCATTGTGTAGGCCAGGGGTCGGCAACCTCTGGCACGCGGCTCGCCAGGGTGCTTACCCTGGCGAGCCGCGTGCCAGAGGTTGCCGACCCCTGGTGTAGGCTATGGTACAAAAGTAATCTTTTCACAAAACAGATACTGAATATTTTTTATAATCCAGTAATTGAATTCATTCATTCTCTCCGCCATCTCATCTTGCTTGTATTCAATAGGCTTAGTCTCATTCGGCCCATTCCATAACTTTTTAAAAGTTTGCTGTTTTTCCCACTGTTTTTCAAGATTTTATATTTGAAGAGGGTCTAAAATGTTGATTTATCTATCTAGAATTTATGAAAAGTTGTGTAGTTCTTCTTTGAATAGTGGTTGCTGTGCGTATTCCACTGTGGTTATGCATGTGCTCCAGGTGCCTGAGATTGGAGAATGGTTGCAAGCAGTGTCCATTGGTCCATGCCTGCACCCCTGCTCTCTTCAGACTCTGCACCAAGAGTATAAAGGGTGGAGTGGACCAATCATCTCTTCAGTTCCTTCTTATTGCCACATGGCCTGAATTGGAACTTCCAGTGTGCAGTTTCTTCTTTTTTCTCCAGCCTTGTGTTCAAACCTGTAAATATTTTGAAGTTTGTCAGTTTTATCTTTAGTTTTAGTGTAAATATTTTTTTAAATAATATAATTAGTGATTAGTTAGATTCCCTGCCTGGGGAACCCTGCTGGTTCCCAGTGTGGGAATTGGATAATGGCCAGAACACCATGCTTTAAAAACTGTCTCTCCTGTCCTCATTCCTTCTCTGTCAGTGATGACTACCAGTGCTGCCTATACTTCCTCAGGGAAGCGAATATATTTGCCAGATGAATTATCTGTTCTCCCTTTCCCTAGCTGTGAGGCATGGAAATCTGGCTTAAAAAAAACCTCACAGAAAAAGCTGTGAGGCCCAGTCAGATGTCTGCTGTGGAATCTCGCCCTATATATCAGCCAAAGTCAGCGAGGAATGTGCCTCCTAGAACAAAGCCCGACTCAGGAGCAAGGGAGATCACACTTGGAGACCCTCTAACAGGGTTTCATCCAAAGAGTAAGGCCTGGTCTACACTACGATTTTAGGTCCAATTTAGTAGCGTTACTTCAATTTAAGCCTGGACCCGTCCACACGACGAAGCCCTTTTTTTCGACTTAAAGGGCTCTTTAAATCGATTTCTTTACACCACCTCCGACGAGGGGATTAGCGCTGAAATCGGCTTTGCCGGGTCGAATTTGGGGTATTGTGGATGCAATTTGACGGTATTGGCCTCCGGGAGCTATCCCAAAGTGCACCATTGTGACAGCTCTGGACATCAATCTGAACTCGGATGCACTGGCCAGGTACACAGGAAAAGCCCCGTGAACTTTTGAATTTCATTTCCTGTTTGCCCAGCGTGGAGAGCACAGGTAACCACGCAGAGCTCATCAGCACAGGTAACCATGATGGGGTCCCAGGATCGCAAAAGAGCTCCAGCGTGGACCGAACGGGAGGTACGTGATCTGATCGCCATATGGGGAGACAAATCCGTGCTAGCGGAACTCTGTTGCAGTAAACGAAATGCAAAAACATTAGAAAAAGTCTCAAAGAGCATGAAGGACAGAGGCCATAACAGGGACGCACAGCAGTGCCATGTGAAAATTAAGGAGCTGAGGCAAGCCTACCACAAAACCAGAGAGGCAAACGGAAGGTCCGGGGTAGAGCCGCAGACATGCCGCTTCTACACCGAGCTGCATGCCATGCTAGGGGGTGCAGCCACCAGTAGCCCAACCCTGTGCTTTGACTCCGTCAATGGAGACTCACGCAACACAGAAGCGGGTTCTGGGGACGAGGAAGACGATGATGATGAAGAGATTGAAGATGGCTCACAGCAAGGAGGCGGAGAAACCGTTTTCCTCAACAGCCAGGATATGTTTATCACCCTGGACCTGGAGCCAGTAAACCCCGAACCCACCCAAACCCAAAGCGTGCTCGCAGACCCTGAGGGCGGACAAGGGACCTCTGGTGAGTGTACCTTTGTAAATATTACACATGGTTTAAAAGCAAGCGTGTTTAATGATTAATTTGCCCTGGCATTCGCGGCCAGGACAGCTACTGGAAAAGTCTGTTAACGTGTATGGGGATGGAGCGGAAATCCTCCAGGGACATCTCCAGAAAGCTCTCCTGGATGTACTCCCAAAGCCTTTGCAAAAGGTTTCTGGGGAGGGCTGCCTTATTCCGTCCGCCATGGTAGGACACTTTACCACGCCAGGCCAGTAGCACGTAGTCTGGAATCATTGCATAGCAAAGCATGGCAGCGTATGGTCCCGGTGTTTGCTGGCATTCAGACAACATCCATTCCTTATCTCTCTGTGTTATCCTCAGGAGAGTGATATCATTCATGGTCACCTGGTTGAAATAGGGTGCTTTTATTAAGGGGACATTCAGAGGTGCCGTTCCTGCTCGGCTGAACAGAAATGTTCCCCGCTGTTAGCCACGCGGTGGGGGGAGGGGTGAAGTGATCATCCCAGGGAATTGTGTGTGTGTGTGGGGGGGGGGGGGGGTTAGTTGGGTTTGTGCTGCACGTTAACCCGGAAACCGCATCCCCTCCTTTTAAATTGCCAACCCATTTTAAATGGCCAACCCAACGGCCGCTTGGTATGGGAAATGAGGGCGCTGCTGTTTGAAACCATTCCCACATGTTATGAAGGTTAAAGAAGCCAAAAGACTGTGGCTTACCATGGCTGCCTGCAAGCCGAATTCTGTTGCCTGGCACTGCATGAGTGATCTCTCACACCAAACCGGCAGGCCCTCAATATAAATAGAGGCAAAATGCGACCTTGTAATGAAAGCATATGTGCTGTGTAATGTGAACAGCAAGGTTTAATGGGAAAGAGTGATCCTATTGTTCTCTAAAATGTGTCTTTTTAACTACCAATCTCCCTTTTCCCCCACCAGTTGCAAATGTTTCTCCTTCACAGAGGCTAGCGAAGATTAGAAGGAGAAAAAAGAGGACTCGGGATGAGATGTTCTCGGAGCTCCAGACGTCCTCCCATGCTGACAGAGCACAGCAGTGCTTGGAGGCAGACAATGTCCGAGTGCAGAAAAGCACAATATGAACGTGAGGAGAGGTGGCGGGCTGAATCGCATGCTGAAGGGGAGAGGTGACGTCAGATTGAACACAGAAGGCAAGAGTCGATGCTCCGACTGCTGGAGCATCAAACTGATATGCTCCAGCGTATGGTTGAGCTGCAGGAAAGGCAGCAGGAGCACAGACCGCCGCTACAGCCCCTGTGTAACCAACAGCCCTCCTCCCCAAGTTCCATAGCCTCCTCACCCAGACGCCCAAGAACGCAGTGGGGGGGCCTCTGGCCACCCAGCCACTCCACCCCAGAGGATTGCCCAAGCAACAGAAGGCTGGCCTTCAATATGTTTTAAAATTTTAAAGTGCAATGTGTCCTTCTCCTTCCCTCCTCCCGCACCCCACCCAGCGCTTCCCTCCTCCCCCCCCCCTCCCGGGCTACCTTGGCAGTTATCCCCCTATTTGTGTGATGAATTTATAAAGAATGCATGAATGTGAAGTAACAATGACTTTATTGCCTCTGCAAGCGGTGATTGAAGGGGGGAGGGGAGGGTGGCTAGCTTACAGGGAAGTAGAGTGAACCGGGGGGGGGGGGGTTCATCAAGGAGAAACAAACAGAACTTTCACACCATAGCCTGGCCAGTCATGAAACTGGTTTTCAAAGCTTCTGTGATGCGCACCGCACCCTGCTGTGCTCTTCTAACCGCCCTGGTGTCTGGCTGCGCGTAATTAGCGGCCAGACGATTTGCCTCAACCTCCTACCCCGCCATAAATGTCTCCCCCTTACTCTCACATATATTGTGGAGCGCACAGCAAGCAGTAATAACAATGGGAATATTGGTTTTGCTGAGGTCTAACCGAGTCAGTAAACTGAGCCAGCGCACTTTTAAACGACCAAATGCACATTCTACCACCATTCTGCACTTGCTCAGCCTGTAGTTGAACAGGTCCTGACTACTGTCCAGGCTGCCTGTGTATGGCTTCATGAGCCATGGCATTAAGGGGTAGGCTGGGTCCCCAACGATAACTATAGGCATTTCAACATCCCCAATGGTTATCTTCTGGTCTGGGAAGAAAGTCCCTTCCTGCAGCTTTTGAAACAGACCAGAGTTCCTGAAGACGCGAGCGTCATGTACCTTTCCCGGCCATCCCACGTTGATGTTGGTGAAACATCCCTTGTGATCCACCAGTGCTTGCAGCAGCATTGAAAAGTACCCCTTTCGGTTTATGTACTCGCTGGCTTGGTGCTCCGGTGCCAAGATAGGGATATGGGTTCCATCTATCACCCCACCACAGTTAGGGAATCCCATTGCAGCAAAGCCATCCACTATGACCTGCACATTTCCCAGAGTCGCTACCCTTGATAGCAGCAGCTCAGTGATTGCGTTGGCTACAACAGCCCCCACAGTAGGTTTGCCCACTCCAAATTGATGTCCGACTGGCCTGTAGCTGTCTGGCGTTGCAAGCTTCCACAGGGCTATCGCCACTTGCTTCTCAACTGTGAAGGCTGGTATTCTGGCGCTTCAGGGCAGGGGAAAGCAAGTCACAAAGTTCCATGAAAGTGCCCTTACGCATGCTAAAGTTTCGCAGCCACTGGGAATCGTCCCACACCTGCAACACTATGCGGTCCCACCAGTCTGTGCTTGTTTCCCGGGCCCAGAATCGGCATTCTACGGCATGAACCTGCCCCATTAACACCATGATTTGCACATTGCTGAGGCCCGTACTTTGTGAGAAGTCTATGTCCATGTCTATTTCCTCATCACTCTCGTCACCGCTCTGCCGTCGCCTCCTTGCCTGGTTTTGCTTTGCCAGGTTCCGGCTCTGCATATACTCCAGGATAATGTGCGTGGTGGTTATAGTGCTCATAATGGCCGTGGTGATCTGAGCGGGCTCCATGATCCCAGTGCTATGGCGTCTGGGCTGAAAAAAGGCGCGAAACTATTGTCTGCCATTGGAGGGAGGGAGGGAGTGGGGGCCTGATGACATGTACCCAGAATCACCCGCGACACTGTTTATGCCCCATCAGGCATTGGGATCTCAACCCAGAATTCCAATGGGCGGCGGACACTGCGGGAACTGTGGGATAGCTACCCACAGTGCAACACTCCGGAAGTCGACGCTAGCCTCGGTACTGTGGATGAAGTCCGCCGACTTAATGCACTTAGAGCATTTTGTGTGGGGACACACACAATCGACTGTATAAAAACGATTTCTATAAAACCGACTTCTATAAATTCGACCTAATTTCATAGTGTAGACATACCCTAAGGAATGCTCTCATAAGCGAAAGAGGAGATCCTCACCTAATTCCACTCTGAAGAGGATAGATCCAACCCTGGCTAAGTCTTCAGGCTCTACCAGCAAAGACTTTAAATCCCAGGGCAATGACAAAAAGGCTCATAAGAGCATGACTGCATTGGTACAGACTCTGCACTGGTAATGATGCCACTGGTACCATCCAAGTCGAAAGACCATGAACTAGAGAAATGTACCTGTCGGGAAACTCAGCCATCAGTGGTAGCAGCACAACCCTTATGGACCCACCAAACCAGGTGGAGCCTGACGCATGTAAAACGAAGCTAGCTAAAATATGTACCATAGGAAGCAATCTGTTTTAGCAGCGAAATGACCACCTAGCTGGAGTTTTTTTGTTTGGTTGTTTTCTTGGTCTCTAACATCATGATTTACTTGTGGTTTGCACTATTGCTTGAAACTAAATTCCACACTTGGTTTTTCTACTTCAGGTCAATTTTTGCTGTCTTCACATTGCTCAGTTTCACTTTCAGGCTTTATATATTTATTGAATCCTGTATTCTGTACTTACTTTCATTTAAACTTGTTTCCCACTTTAACAACATTCAAAAAAAAAATTGGGCTTGCACCTTATTGGCCTTATTTAATTTATCTTATTCTACAAAGTATTCATGATTCTCGGGAATGACTCTCATTTCTTGTAACAATTATCTGGACATCTTTTACAGTAATATTGTTTGTTCATCTTTGCAATGAATATTTCTCTAGGTAAACTTATCAGATCACCCACCATACTTTTTTACCACAGAAGTATTGAAAGGAGTTGGAAAGCCATCATAAGTAGACAAACAACTGTCATAAGGAAGTTAATTGAGTCTAAGTAGCATCGCTTTCTCTCCTAGATCTTGCAGAAGGGTGTTGTGGGACCAAGGTATTGCTGGCCAGGTAAAGACATAACTTGGGGAGAGTTGTTCAATGAATTATCATCCCCCAACACAGTTACGGAACTTGTTAAGGCAAAGAATTTAGCAAGATTTAAAGAGGGATTGGACTTCTATATTGATAAAAATATCCAGAGTTGTAATAGTTAATGCTAACAAAGAAGGGAGATAAAATCTCTTGTTTAAGGGCTTACACCAGTATTTAATAGGGGTTAGGCTAAAACCTTCATGGGTGTAGAATATTCCACATCTGCTTCCTAGGGAGGTTTTTGCACCTTCCTCTGAAGCATCTGATGCTGACCATAGTTGGAGACAGGATACTGGATTAGATGAGCCACAGGTCTGACCTAGTCTGGCAGTTCCTATGTACTGGGAAATACACATAGGAAATAGTGGAATTGCCAGCATGAAATCTTACGGGTTTTTTGTTCCAGCAGTCTTGAGGAGTGGTGGGGCTACGGAGGCAGGCTGGAATTTGTGGGTGAAGTTAGGTAGGAATGCACTGGCAACATGGTTTCTAATGAGCTCATATTGCCAGGGGGTTGGAGTGCAAAGAGTGCTGCAGATGTCCGAGAACTTTGCATCTGCCACTAGATGCAAAGGATTTTATATCTTACCTTCTTTGGCTTTCTTGCTACCATAGGAGATGATGTGGTGAAAACTGCAAGACCTCAGTGCCATGGAGTTAACAGCACAAATTTGGCCCTCTCATGAAATTTTATTTAGGAGGAAATCTGCTCCTCTATAATAAAGCTGTGAGGTAGCAGGATAAGCATGTCAAAATGTATTCACTTCAGGTGATGTGGAAAAGCGTTCTAAGAGGTCACTTATGGGATGGCATGATTCTTAGATTCTTAGCAGTCCTCTTACTCTTAGCTTTCTTCTCTCATATGCACAGCTCCACTGAAAATAACAGAAGCCTCTCATTCATTTATTTCATTTGGAATTTGTGGTTCATTTCAGCTGGGCTCCAAACAGTTATCCTAGCTGAGTAGCTTACTCTGCAGCCTGTGGATATGTTTTGTATCCACAGGTAGATAATTGGATAAAGGTTTAAATTTCTTTATCTAAGTTTCTATTTCAAATGGTTTCAGACTGATTTCTATTGGGACAATTCCATTCTCAGAATTTTTAGTGTTAGAAAGGACTTTGTGGTTTCAGTCTAAAATTCCAACCCTGTCATGATGGAGCATTAATACTACAGATTCCTTCAAGTTTTTTTAATTGACTTCAATACTGTCCAGGGCCTGTGGCCAACTTTAGACACCTGAAAGGGGCCTAATTTTCAGAAAGTACAGAGCACTTACCTTTTGAAATAATACTAGATAAAAAAATAATTTAAAGGGTTTTGCAGGTGAGATTTGTGCCCTTTTCATATCTTTATCACAGGGATCCTTACAGAATCAAATATTGCCAAATAAGCCGCCTTCTGCTGTTAGGTTTGTTCTAGGATTGGTTTGTCTCCTAACTTGGATCCTTCTATTGTTGGATTATTCCTAGCTGAGAATCCTTCATAATAGCTATGGTTATTTTTAGTGGGGCATTTGTAGTCTTAAATTGTTTACCAGTTGAAATTGTAGCAGTTTCTGGTTGTTTACACTTAATAGAAATAGCCAATAGCTGAATAGTTACCAACTGGCATCATTCCAACTCCTTGTCCTTTTAAACGGAAGAATTTCCCAATGGTAATTATTACAACCTGGGAATTTTCTAAGAAGGAGTACAAGAAACATTCATATCTTGGAAATTACCTAAGGCTCAATGAAGTTCAATGGAGATGATCATCCATGTCAAAATTACTTAAATTATGAAATGCAGTACGACTCATGATGGTTGGCAACACTCTTGTCCTTGAGCATAAAAGGCTTGAGGCTCATGTTTATTGTTTGTGCTACAGTGCAGTAGGAGGGGAGAGCAGAAGTACTGAGGGATATAATCTTTTCAGTAAGTTGTAATGCTCAGCATCCATCTTGAGTAGCTAACTTTCTAGGTGAAAGTTAAGGATCTCATGGTACTTTGAACTCATATGGCCAATATGACCCATCTCTGTAAAAATAAATCTCATGTATAACCTGCTACAAAGCTCCTAAAGACTAATGTGATTATCTGCATAAGAGTGGGACTATACTTTATGTATTTATTATGGGTAACCCTGCACTGGGAGTTAAGCAGATTCTTACTGCCCCAGGGTAGCACTAGAGTTATTCTAAAAGCATGCAAAAACAGCTGCATACATTCTTTTTTGAGCATTCCTGTGCAAGCAAGTGAGAGATATTGACACCTGCGTGGGAGATTTTAGAATTTGTGCATATCCATTTGTCCAAATGTGTTTTGTGCCTGCAAATTGAGAACCTGTGCTCATATGTGTTACTGCTTGAAAAAAGTGCACAAAGGTTCATGCACACCAAGTGAGTTAATAGTTTGGAAATTTGCCCAAGAATTAATTTTACCTATTTGTTCTTTTGCTTTTTGAGCAATCCTCCCAGTGAACGTGTTTGCTAGAATATGCACAAAAGGCAAATGCAAAAGTAGAAAGAACACAGGTGGAACAATTCAACTTCATTTTGAGCTAGTTTCCATGGGGAGTTGTTTGAGGTATTTGCCCTGCCTGATTATAAATATGTAATAACTTTGAGGTAGCATCATATTTTAATTCAGCTGCTAGATACTTTAGAATGTATGTGGATTCAAAAAGAAGTTTCTTTGGGGAATGTTTAACATATTGGGCCCCTGACATGGTTCTTTTACTAGGCAGCTGAGGATTCACCTACTCTGAGGGAAACTCCAGGTGGCATAGAGCTGGCATAGGTATAGTGGGAATGGGCTTGGCCAGACGGCTTTCTATGGTCTGGTGATCCACAGCAGATGTGATGGCCTCCTGGGGAGACATTACAAGCTGATACTAGCACTAAGTGTGCATTAACTAGCCTTGTGGACTAAACTAGCCTTAGGGTTTGGGACAAGGAGGTGTGAAGACTGCTTAAAACCTCCTTCCAATACCCACCAACTCCCAAAGCCCTAAACATAGCCCAGCCAGAAAATGTATTGGGGTCCATTTAAATACAAATAATTCTCTTCTCTTCTAAAAACAGTTTTCATTCATTCACACACCCACACTGATTTTTTTTGTATATATATGCACAATTCTCGGGGTATTTCAGGGTACTGGTTTTCAGTCAAATGAGGGAACTGACAGCAGATCCCCTTCCAGAAACAGGACAATTTACAGAAGAGCTTTTGGACATGTCTTTTCTAGGGAGTTTATTATACCTGAACAAAAGTATGTATATTCTATGTTAAAATTATTTCAAATAGTTTCCTCTGGAAATTTAACTGCAACTGAATGTTCTTATTTTGAACTATTTAAAAAACCACCAGTATTCAAGTTTAAATAATCTCATTCCTTACAAGGACAAATAATTCTTAAATAATAGAGGATGTGTGTGTGCTTTATAAGGGTAAATCATATATTTAGTATGGAATATTACTAAAGTCAGAAATTTAAGAATGGCAGCTGGAAGTGCTCAATACACCTCTGTATGCAGCATTAACCTAATATGAAACAGAAATAGGAACAGTTTGAATACAAACATGTGCAAGGATCTTCTCATTACTGTTGCTGGGGTATTCAACAAATTGCGTTATAACAATTTGTCAAAAGAAATGTTTGTTTTCCTTGCATGAATGATTTGTTTCAGTTACTGCAGGTTTTACATTTCCCTGCTATGTCAAAATCAAGCATTTAAATTCAAATTTATTACTACAATGATCAAAATTTTTCATGCACTATGTGAAAAATTAGAATACTACAAAGAATATGTGCAGTATTCTCTTCATGCAAAGACACCTTGGAACAGTTTATGTGAAACCACAATACATCTAATTAAACTTAAAGTTTTGATTTTTTTAAAGTGCATGTAAATCAGCAGATTCATAGCTGCATTGCAAATAAGTAGTAATTGTGACGGGTTGTCACCCCTGGGGTGCTGTCTGGGAGCAGTGGGAATTGCTGTGACCCCTAATCCCCCCGCTGGGCAGGCCTCTCTCACATTGCTTTGCTGGTGATTCAGCCAGCCTCTCCAGGCCCTGTTATCACCCAACATGACACCACACATCCAACTGAACTACCTGAATGCTTTACTTAAGCCAGTGCTTCTCAAAGCCGGTCCGCCGCTTGTTCAGGGAAGGGCTGCCAGCACATCCCTCAGCCCACACCGCTTCCCGGAGCCCCCAATGGCCTGGAGCGGCAAACCGCGGCCAGTAGGAGGCCGCGATCGGCTGAACCTGCAGACGCGGCAGGTAAACAAACTGGCCCGGACCACCAGGGGCTTTCCCAGAACAAGCGGCGGACTGGCTTTGAGAAGCACTGACTTAAGCCACTCAAGGATAAACAGAATACAACAACCAATTTCCCAGCTCCCCAGCCTGCCCCCTTGCTGGAGTATAAACCCAGAATTATACCGTCTTGCACTGCACAGGGATCTGTACAATGTAAACTCATTAATATATTCGCTTCCACCTTGATGTGGGAAAGATATCCAACAGCCTTTGTTCACAGAGCTGAGATTTTCCCAGACACTTCACTCAGAACACACTGGTTAAGATAAAGCATAAAACAAGTTTATTAACTACAGGAAGATAGATTTAAGTGATTATAAGTGAGAGCAAACATATCAAAGCAGATTACATAGTAAATAAACAAAACTGCAAACTAAACCTAAAATACCAGATAGGATTTTCAATCAGTAATCTCTCACCCTGACAGATGATACGGGCAGGCTTGCAGATTCTTAAGGCACAAACTGCATTTGCTTTGCAGCTTGGGTTCCCCTCCCCTGTTCCAAGTCCTTTGTCTTTCAGAGTTTCTTTCAGGTGTTGAGTTGTGGGGCAGTAAAGACAAGACGAATTATGATGTCACTCCCCACTTTATATAGTCCCTCCCTATATTTAAAAACCCTTTGTTTTAAGCTAAGTTCCCCGCCCAGTTTGTGGGAAAATACAGGTACCAAAATGGAGTTCAATGTCATGTGGTTTGATCACATGCCCTTGAATGCCTTGCTAGGTCAGGGCAGCTATTACTCAGAGGCTGGGTGAAAACTCTTCCATGGTCCATTGTCTTTGTTGATGAGCCATTAGCACTGTCTAGCTCAGTGTTTCTCAAACTGGGGCCGCTGCTTGTGTAGGGAAAGCCCCTGGCGGGCCGGGCCGGTTTGTTTACCTGCCCCATCCACAGGTCCGGCCGATTGCAGCTCCCACTGGCTCCAGACCAATGGGGGTCTTTCAAAAGGGCAAGATAAAGGAGTATCTAAAGAGTAGTAAAAAGTCTTTTAGAAAACTTTTTCTTCCAAGAAGACTTTGAGGTATAAAAATTTCACCAGTTCCATCTTGAAAATCTAATCAGGTGTTAATATTTAACATATTTTTCCTTTGGCCAATCAAATTAGTGAAATTTCAGAAAACATTGTGACAATTTCACTGTTAATATGTGATCAAGAAATGAAACAAAAATTGTGGGGAAGATCCTAAACTGGGTTTGAATTGTCATAGCTCCACAATAGTTCCATACCTTGTTTTCCTCTATATTCCTCATGTTTCCTTTTCCTCTCTTTCTCTCTGCCCCTTCCCTTCCTTTTGAAGAGCTGAAAATCTGATGTCAGAGTTTTGTATGTTTGTAGTTCCCTCTGTGGAGGAAGGACTACATTAGTGATATCTGGCTCTAACCAACTGAGCTACTCTATTTCAGAGAGCATTGAAGGAAGCAGTTTGAGTGTCACTGGAAAAGAAATTAAAGATTAGAGGAGAAAGAAAAATAGACTTACCATGTTCATGAGCTATTAGTTTTAGAGTCAGATGATGATGTGTGGTCTAGTAATATTCTGTGACAAGCACGTTTCTTCACATGGAGCCAACTCTGCCCTGTATAACACTGGATTAAATCCATAATAATCATATTGAAGTCGGTAGCATTACTCCAAATTTACACAGGTAAAAAGGCATTGCCTTGTGAGTAAGAGACTGCACTGGAATCTAAGCTCTCTGGATTTTATCCCCAGCTCTGTCACAGGCTTCCTGTGTGTTCTTGGGAAAGTCATCACTGTTTAGATTTTTAAAGGTATTTTGGCACCTAAAGAGGCAGATAGGTGCCTAAATCCACCACTAGTACTTTTAAAACTGCCACCTGACTGGTTCTTAAGTCCCCCTAGACACCTACTTTCCTGCCCATTAATGCCAAATGTCTAAACTCAGCATACCAAGCTCTGCTGCTACCCCAGCCTTGAGAAATGGGGCTGATACCTAGGGGCAGCCACAGACTTACCTAACAGTACTTCTGTACAATTACATCTGCCACCTCCTGGCCCTCTTGTTGATATGGAGGTGCCTAAGCAACTAAGTAGCATTTTAAAATCAGGTGGGGGCATGCCCTAACATGCTGTCCGGGGCCATCACATAGACCTGCTTACGTCACGCTTAACACATGGCATTTGATAGAGCCCAGCAGCGGGACTGTGATCCTGCGGGTCCCACAGGACCCGCTGCCACAAGAGCGGGAATGGGTAAAATGTACTTTGTTGTGGGTTGGATTGGGTGGGCAAAAAAAAAAAAGACTGCGTTAATTTGTGGGAAAACACTTACAAAAAATAATGTTTTTAATACTTACATTTAAGTGAGGGATAGAAAGAGATTTGATGTCTATGTTAACAGGAGTTAAAGTATTTTTTGCAAGGTTTAAGCAAGATTTGTTTTATTCTTTTAGTGGTAAAAATTATGTCCAAATTCTGTTTATATAATATATTAACCGACATTTTTTTTTGTAAAGTAGCATGAGGGAAATCTGTTTCTCTTGCAGGATCTAAGGTTTTTATGGATGGGAGTGGAATAAAAATGCAAGAAACAATGTGAGAGTGGGTAGGAGTGGGTATTGTGGAGCAGGACGGAAGTGGGATTAAAAAAGTCCCACACAGGACTCTAGCATCTGGCATAGACCACACCTGATGAGTAACAGCAAAAAGCAGTGCTCAAAAGGCAAAAAGTGGCAGTGGAAATAAATGTCAGGTGAGCATGAGATAGTGATTGAGCATGAGCCAGACAGACAGAAATGTGAGTTGGTAGAAAATTTTCAGTTAGACAGAGATAGGTTGTAGGATAGCTGAGCAGGGATGGGTATTGGGGAATAAAACCTTTTTCTCTCATCCAGCATTGCAGTAAGTAGTGGAAATGTCCTTGTAAAATGTAATGGCTGCAAAAGTTAAAGCTGTTTATGGTTTGTGGAGCTGTTATTTCAGAGACACAGCTGTTTGTAGGGGCTGGCCAGGTTGCTGTGTGCAGGTTGCTGTGCCTGGGTAAAATGTCCATTTAGGCACAGTGGCACTCATCCTGGCTTTTAAAAATCCCATATATAGGCACTTACATGGTCCCCATGAGTGAATGGGGAAATGGGTATTTAACTGGCACTTGCCCCAGCTTTAAAGTTCTGCTTAGCAATGGGTCACTGAAGAAGTTCAGCCATGTGCGCTGACTGGGACAGTGCCTAAATACCTTTAAAAATCTAGGCCTTGATCTTTCTATACCTCCATTTTTCATTTGTTAAATAGGGATAATATAATATCCTTCCCTTTTTCTGCTTGTCTATTTAGATTGTAAGCCTTTGGGACACTGGCCATTTTAGACAGACAAGTAATTCTGAAATAAACAAGCAAAATTAAGAACAAACATTTATAAAAACCATAATTTGTTTTAAGGTATGAAACTTACATCATTTCTGCATTATCTGTTTGTATTCACCCTCTGTGTCTCATCTTACATTATAAGCACTAGTGCAGGAACTGTGTGCCTGGAGTCTCTTAGCACTGCCTCAGTACAAGTACCGGTAATACATCATAATAATAACTTTCTCTGCAGTTTTGTTGTGTACTGCACTTAAAATCTTTGTCACACATTTCAGTTATGCAGGGTTCGGAGCTGAAAGTTCTGCCACATTATTCAAGTCATACACTTCACATAACTGAGAGCATGAATCTCAAAATAGATCCCTTTACTTCAGTACCTTGACTATATACTAGTCTTCAGCTGGTTTTTATGTTGTTGATTTGTTTTCTATTATTTCCCCACTCATAATTTTCCAATGGTATCTTTCTGGGATTTTGGTTGCTTTTTTGCTCAAGGCATATCGCACCCTAGTAGTGAGGCTTGATTTGAAGGAATTTTATTGCTTAGCTAAATTATACCTAAAAATAGTGGTTTCCTAAATGGAATATTTTAAAAATAGTACCCTATGGGAGATGATAATACATATATAACTTCAGCATTTGTGAAATCACTATAGTCCTCTGCTTTATAACTCTCACTGTTGTGTCTTATAGTGTGCGTTGTAACAGCTTGTTCTGTGATCAAGTATTTAATACTCTTACATCTTATAAAAGTATTCTATCCATCTTATTAAAATAGCAATAACCATTAAAAAGTGCTGTGTATATCTTTTTAATATTGCAGTAACCATTAGAAAGATGATCTATATATCTTATTAATATAACTATAACCATTAAACTATTTTAATATTAATACAAGTGTGTAAAATAAACATCAGCCTTATATACAGCAGTAATGGCTTTTCTGTATACAGTACATCTACTTTAATGTTATCATAAAAAAGGAAATATTGTTCAATAAATATAGAAAAAAGGACATTTTTATACAGTGTGAAAGTAGTTAAAAAAGCCCACAAAAATCCAACCAGAAAAAAACAAGTGTGTGTACAGAAGAATACTGTAGTTATTATAAATATCTACATACCACAGTTATGCTAGTGACATCAGTGTGATAAATTGTAAGCTCATGTGTTGAATTGCATTTATCATGCAAAACTGACACTTTCACCTGCACTCTGTCCACTAATCCATCTACACTGGAATTGATACTAACACTGAAAAATCTCTGATCAGCTTCAAATATCCACCATTTAAACATTGGGAGTTGAGGGAGGAGGAGAACGGCCAGAAAAGTTTCCTTTTTTCACTCCCATGTATGGAACTTCACCCCCCAAAATTATGATAGGACCATGGCCTTGGAGTTCCAATGTGCAGTTCTGCACCACTGAAGGGCTTAAATTCTGATGTCTCACAAATCCCAGCTTTCCAGCAAGACAAGCACTTAGTTCTTCTAGCCTTGGAAAATTCAAAATATCAGACTCTGAAATGGTAGCATTGTTAGAGATGGAAAAGCTATTTAAAATGTGTTTAGAAGTTTATAAATTGTATTAGTTATGTTTCCCCCCCTATCCACATAGATCTATACAGTTGGACTAGTGTTATGAAAGGAGCATTATTCTTTCAAGTGGATAGATACAGAAAATAAAGTACCAATTAAAAAATATCTAAAATTAATCCTGAAATATTTTTGTTAGTTAATGCACAACCTATGATTATATAGGCCCTAATACAAACTCTTATATGCATGCTTAATTTTACTTCTGTAAACTTCTCATTGTAGTAAACTTCAGCACATGTGCACATATCTGTAGGGCCAGAGATGATTGTCTGCCTAGAAATTGTATAGCCTTTTTTTGCTGGATGATTTGCAGCACTCACTCATAGCTTTACTGATAAATAGACATATGTGTGTTACATATGTATATATATACCAAAAAAATAGTATTGTTGAAGAAAATTAAGAATTTGAAAATAAAATTTTACAGGGAGATGAATATTAAAATATCCTCAGAGTTCATAAGATGTCTTAAATATATGTACATGTGTAAAATATCACATTGCCTTATCCAAAAAGGACCTTACTTTTCAGCAAGATTATCTGTACCTGTAGGGAATCTCCCCCCAAGTGTGACCTTGGGGAAAAGTGCAGAAAGGAACCAGCCAGAGAATGCAGCCTGTAGGAGCAGCTGCAGAAGTTGCTTTGGACATTCAGAGAACTTTCTACAGTTTTGACTGGACTTATCTTTGCTTTGTGCTCATTGGCTGTTTACTCCAACCCTCTCCCTCCCGCACAGCCTCTTACTCGGAGCTTGTGTATGCGAAGAGTTAGTGCATGGTAAGTTGGGATGTCAATCTACACTGCTCTAGCCTGCCGCACACTAGGTCGCCATGTGGATCCTGCTACCATGCACTAAAAGTTCCTTAGTGCTCTTTGAAATAGTGCTGTTCAAAGTGCTCTTTGAAATAGTACTCTTTGGAACAGGGACTGTCAGCTACTCTGGGTTTGTGCAGTACCAAGCGCAATGGGGCCCCGTTCTTGGTTGGTCCTTAGGTACTACCATAACAAACATAATTGTAATAATAATAATATTTGCACATCTTCAGTCTCCCATTGACTATAATAGAGTTCTGGGTGCACTAGAAATGCAGATTTGAGCCCGAAGTCATGGACAGACAATTTACTTTATATCAGAGGGGTAGCCATGTTAGTCTGTATCCACAAAAACAACAAGGAGTCCGGTGGCATCTTAAAGACTAACAGATTTATTTGGCCATAAGCTTTCATCGGTAAAAAATCCCACTTCTTCAGATGCATGGAGTGACTCCAATTTACTTTGTGTGCACTGTAACTGAGTTTAGTTTTGAATAGAAATTATTTTTACTCAAGGAAATATATACAGTTTAAAACCCTTACTGTGTCTTTACCACATTCCTCAGACTAAGTTTAAATAGAGTGGGGGACAGAGGTCCAGACTTCGACAGTGTTCATGCCCGACTTCAGAAAAAAAAGGAGAGGATCACATTTTAATTTAAAATTAATCACTGCCTCTAGATCTGAAATTTTTTACAGTTAATGAAGGGAAAGAATGGCCATAGGAATTGTGTGTAACTTTCTGTGCAATACAATGAATAAACAAGTAAATATATGCTATAGAATG
This sequence comes from Platysternon megacephalum, assembly GCA_003942145.1. NCBI lineage: Eukaryota > Metazoa > Chordata > Testudines > Platysternidae > Platysternon > Platysternon megacephalum. The sequence continues at coordinate 7,719,510 of QXTE01000023.1, read as the reverse complement.
GGATAAATATTTCAATACATTAATACTTTTTTGATAAATGAAATACTTTCCGCGGAAAGAGAGAAACTGATGCTGAGCATTTTATACTGCAATCTGAAAAAGCAGCTGTAATTCTCTGTGTCATGTAATTTTGGAATCCAATTCACAGTGACAAAAGGTTAAAAATGGTGTAATGATATGTGCTGGTTCAGTTTCACTATGGTATATGGAAATGAAAAAAAGAAGAAAGGTGGACTTATGCAGATGCGTATTTATTTATAGTAGAATAATGTACGTTAATGTGAACTGCCCTAATATGGGGTCAGAAGTATACTTTTCAATGTTTAAGAAGAAAAGCACATGATACTTTAATAATATGCCAAACAACAGATAACTGCCCTAACATTAAGTTGAACGAGACCTCAATTAATATTTTGGCAAAGCCTAGCAACATATCACTCAGTTGTACTTGTCACAGGTGTGAATGATGTTTAATTAAACCAGCTTGACGAAGATGAAAATGCCAAAATCCCATCAGAATAATGATTTATGCACTCTACATATAACAGTTTTTTTCTGTTCTGACAAGGTTTCAGTCCACACTGGTACCTTCAATATAAGGAGGAAAAAGGAGTTTGAGAGATGAAAGCAACATTAAATGTGCAAAGTGCCAAATGGAATATCGTACTAGTGAAGGGGTATTGCTGTATATTACTTAAGAACACCAGCTTGTCACATAGCAATTATGGCCTCTTTCAAGAGCATGTTCACAATGGAAATACATCAATTGAGAAAATGGGGAAACAGCAACTGTAGCTGTGGCCAGACCATTGATCTTGAGTTTATGGAGTTAAAAAGAAATGTAACCCATTAGCTTCTCACTCAAGAGCTAGGGCCGGATTGTGATGGCTCTTGTGGGGGAGCAGGTAAGAAGCATCTCCTCCCTGTCCATCTTGTGTGGCTGCACAAGAGCCACTCACGGTAACAGTCCCTGTGTGTTCAGGCACTGCTTACTGCTGTCCTTTCTTGAGGGGGAGCAGAATGTCAAATAGCAGAGGGAGAAGGAGGAGGTAGGGCCATGACTCTCACCTAACTCCTGCACTGGCTAGGGGAGCAGGGCCAACTTCTTGGGACCAATCTGCAACATGTGCATGGAGTGGCTCCAGGAGATGTCATGCCTGCCCAAGGCACTATCTTTCTATTGCTTATGCTGTGTCAGAGCAGTTGTGCATCACCCCGTAGTCAGGATTGTGGCATAAATGCTATATTCTAGCATCTAATATTTAGCTATATTTCATGGCAGCTGAATGATTACCATCACTTAGTTGTTTAGATAGCACGTTGCCCTGCTTAAGTAAAATAAAGTATGATAAATGGATAAAGTGAGTCAACATCATATCTCAGGATCAGGATCATTTCAGCACCTTTTTTTCAAGATAGGTTCCAGGTTTGCTGCCCTCCTGTATAGTCCTTATGACAATCGATTCTCAGGATTCACTCTAGTGGCCATCCCTCTCTGCTGTAAATAGAATGCATGTGGTTCAAAACTGTTATGCTTTTAGTACTTTACAGTTGGCACTTTGCACAATAAATTGAATAGTAATCCGCTATAGTCTAACCTTAAAGTGAAACAACTCCATTGTTGCAGTCCTCCAAGTGCTGTCAGTCGGCTTATGACTAATTGAAAGTTCCTTTTGGTAGCTGTTTCTGTTTCAGTGAACCTATAGACACTTCGAAACACCATTTGAATGGGCATTTCTGATCAAAGACTAATGTCTCTTTCTCACTGTGTTAATGTTTTGGGGTTTTCTCCCTCTATTCTCCATTGGGCAGTTTTTAATAGAATTTGCAGCATTTCATTTCTTATAGTAGATGACACTGCATTCTTTCTCTTAAATGATAATCCATCACATTCAGTACACTCCTCTCTGAAAACATTGTACTCTAATAATGTATGTTGCTTTCTTTTTAGCTATCCATAATTCACGTTTACAAAGTCAGGTCTTTTGTCAACTGCATCTTACATGTAAACAGCATTTTTGGGTACTGCATTTTCAGGCCACTGAAAATATTTTATCAGAAAATACATCCACTATGTCAATGTTCTTTTGTTTACCAATTCTCATTTTATAGTTTTAAGCAATGAGCCAGAATTGATTCACTAGTCCTAGGTTTAACTTTATCTACAGTAAAGCTTCCAATAAATACGAATATATTGTTACTTGTTTGTAACAATGCTGCATCAAACACCTGTTTAAATTTGTATGTGGAAAAATCCTGTATCATGTGGGGTTTTTTTTTGTTCGAGCCTGTACTGTGTGCATGTTGTTTATAATAATCTCAAACCAAAAATCTCATGGCCAAAATTTCCAAAGCAGCCTACAGCTGAGTAAATATGATCGTAGGTTTCTAGATATATGCATGCTGCAGTCACACTTTATATTAAGTTTATATTTAAAAATAGCTCATAAAAGGGTTAATAAATGAGTAATATATGGTTTAATGAATGGGTAATGAATTGTTATAGAGTCTAACAGCTCATTATGTTGCTTTTAACCATGGCCTAAAACCATCTGTAACACCTTCTACTGATATGCTTATAAATATATGTAACATACAGGGCCGGTGCAACCCACTAGGCGACCTAGGTGGTTGCCTAGGGCGCAAACATTTGAGGGGCGCCGGCACCCCGGCCGGCCATAGAAATTTGGGGGCGGGACCTTCCGCCGCCTAGGGCGCCGGAAATGCTGGCGCCGCTACTGGTAACATATATATACTACTCATGACTTAAAGAACCTTAAGGCAGTTATTAATCACTTATTAATGCTTTGTAAACATAACCTTTATATAATATGTGATCCATGCTACTTTAAGTAGATATCTGCCCATGTTACATATGTATTTTCCTGTGTAACATACCTGTAAATAAGTGTAAAAAAGCAAAACTCTTTTTGCTGAGTATCTGTTATTTTCATTGTTTAGATATGATATTTTTATGGCCCAGAAGCATTGAGCTATTCAAGATTATTTTAAATAACTGTGAATAGAAAGTTCTAGAAAGAAAAAAAATCAGGGGAACAGTACATGTGATAAATAGTCTATTAACGAAAAACTCAAAGGGTGTGACTTTTCTGTCACACCAGTTTTACACTAGCATTTCTTAATCTCAGTAGAGTTAATCCTGTTTTACACTAGTGTATGAAGGAGCAGAGTCATATCCTGTGTCTTTAGATATGGTTTCAGAGTATAGCTTGATATAGTTACACTCCAGCACACTTAGCTTCAAGCAGTTAAGGATTTGTAAACTAAAGTAGAATTTCAAATGGCAAAAAAAGATTGGATGCATTTAAAAGGGAAATTAAAATGAATTCTCACCAATCTAATGTGTATCAGTCAGAAGCAGGGAATCCTTTTGGCTGCATTAATTCAGGATAATTTTTCATAGTGAGGTGAACATTTTAGAAGATCCTTAGAAGATGCTAATCTTCAGGGTTTGGGTTCTAACTGAAGAACTGAAGGTCCTTATCCATAAAATAAATGTTTGGCTATTCTTAAATCTTCATTGGTTATAAAGGGCCAGATTGTGGCTTTGAGCCAGGGCCTGCACCTGAGAGATGGGTGGTGGTACTGTGCTGGAATTGGAGCCTCAGAAGGAATTACGTTATTCACACAGATGGCATGACTCTATTCACTGAAATTGCCCTTAAAAACTGTTTTTAAAAGCATGGTAAAAAATTATGTGTAGACAGGGCTTAAAGGATATCTTAAAGATCTGTGACTAGATTTAACTTCTGCTACTTTTTCTTGTATGTGGAAATGACATTTTTCACTGCCAAACTAGAGGGGACTGTGTTTTGGGGCTTATTTCTTCCATGTACATATTAATGATCCAAAAAATGTGTCCTGTTTCACATGGTTGATGCTATAATTTTGGCATAGAAATTGTTAGTAAATTTCAAGGCAGAGGTTCAGGAAAAAATGATGAGTCACGGAAAGGCCAGGAGGTGCTAAGAGAGGTTAGGCCCTAGGGAGGGGAGAGGAGTTGGAGAGCAAGCCCACATGGTTGCAATGCCACTTAGGTTTGCCCTGTCCACCCCTCCATAGATGAAAATAGAGGGGTAGACAAGCCAAACTTGAGTGGCACTGTAACCCACTACTCCAGATCACAGCACCACTTGGTTTCATAGACTGCATTCAAATTCACAATTTCCATGACAAAATGTAGCTGTAGTGATGGTTGACCTAGTAGTTAAGTGAAGACATGCCACTCAGAATGGTCTTCCTCTGTTTCACAATCATAGTTCATCCAGTCTAGTTCATACACTTTTTTGGTCTTATATATTTCTTACTGAAAGTTTGTGTCCTGTCAGTAGTCTGGGATTCACTGTTTTTATATTTCATTGTATGCTGGTCTAGGTTGTTCTTTTACTCAGATGTTTTTGCATTTGAATTTTAATTATTGTAACAGTTTAATATTCATATTGCTCAACCAAGTATCTTAAAAGTCTATCTTGGATGTCATCTGATTATCACAGTGAGAAATTCTGACTTTGGTAAGTGATTTCTATATAATTGTCTGTCTGTCCACATGTCTGCATTAACAATCTGATTTCCTCGCATGCTGGTCTGTAATTTCAGTACTCCTGTGTGAACTTTTGACTTTGAATTGTTATATCTATTTTTGAGACTTCCCATAGTGCTCAGATTTCATAGCGTATGTCCAGTTTGTCCTTTACTTCATCTGTAAGTGGGAAGGTATTAAAAACAGCTGAAGTCTCCTTGATCAGACACATGAACAATTAATTCAACACTTTCTGACTGCCTCTATTAGTAACACTAAAGAGATTTTAAATCTGATCTCTTTCGCCTCAGTTGATTGTCATGAACATTCCTCTGAAAGTTTAAAGTTCCTGTAGGTTCAAATTGATTTATTTTTAGCACAAAAGATAGGGTACACCGTCTATTGTGGAATAATATTGTACCAGGAAGTACTTCAAGTCATAAAGTCTGAGGTTTAGAAAAGCTCAGTTTTACCATTTTTCCTAACTATTCTTTATTTCTGTGAGACTCTAAACTACCTGGTTCTGGCTGAGACCAAAGGCAGAAGAAGTGTCAAAATAATGGGGAGAGATAGCGATTCTCCTGTTTCTGATCCAAGTGGCAGCAGAAAGTCCCAGAAAACTCATGAGAAAACCTAGTCTCATAAAGTTTATAGCCCAATTTGGATTGGGATAAGGATTAAATACAAACTCCCGGCCAGATTTTCAAAGGTATTTAGTTGCCTGAAGATGCAGTTGGATGCCAAGTGGGATTTACAAATGCACCTAAGCAGGTTAGGTACCTACCTCCTATTGATTTAAATGAGAATGAAGTGCCTAACCTGATTAGGAACTTATGAAAATTCAGCTAGGTACCAATCTGCATTTTCAGGCACCTAAATTCCTTTGAACATCTGGCCCTCAATCATTTGAGTGTGTATGCAAACTACACTATACCACCAAACTTTGTTGTGAAAGAACTGTGAAAATTCTGTGTTGGTTTACACTCTCTAAGTTTGAGCGTATGTAGTCAGTCCACCTTCAGATTTGTAGCTACTAAAAGCCATTGTAAGGCTATTAGGTAATACATATTCTTTGACTCCACTGGGAAACCCAGTTGAAAATTATTGTGCTGCTGATCTTTGATACAGCAAGTCCAGTTTTTATGACTGAAGAGCTCTTCTGTCGGAGAGCAGCTACCCTGTCTCACTTCCAGAATGTTAATTTTTTCTCTGGATGCACTTAAGGAAAGCTACTGTCATATTTGTTTAAATGGGCTATGTGCTGTGTCTGTTTCCTCCACAAATATTGTACACACCATCAACAGGGCAACTGTGTGCTGTGCCAATAGTGGATGAAGCTTTGGAAGGGGGAGGAAAGAGAGAGAGTGTCCTGGCCTGATTTTCATTCCTTTCTACTGCCTCACAGCTCCTAATTGTCAGTAGTTATTGTAGCTGGTTCTCGGATTCTGTCTATGCATATCTCTCTTGCTTATAATTAGAGAGGAGTTAGGAGGGCAGGTAACAGGCTGTAGATATAAAACACAGCAGCATTTCCATCACTGGGCTGCTATTCAAGACAGTTTTGTTACAGGCACCAAAAATGCTATCTCCTGAAGTTAGTTTCCTTTGTTTCTCAGGGCTTGTCTACACTTACCGGGGGTCGACAAGCGCGATCAATGCATCGGCAGTTGATTTAGCGGATCTAGCGAAGACCTGCTAAATTGACCGCAGATCGCTCTCCTGTATGCCACCGGATCGAGAAGAGTAGGGAGAGTTGACGGGAGAGCGTCTCCCGTCGACATCGCATAGTGCGGACCCCGCGGTAAGTAAATCTAAGTTATGTCAATTCAAGTTACGCTATTCACGTAACTCAAATTGCGTAGCTTAGATCGAATTTCCCCTTTGTCTACTGTAGAGTAGACAAAGCCTCAGAAGCAGGCTTTGCTAATAACCAACTGAGGTTATTACTAAATAAATTGTGTATCATATGTCCCTCTGTTCTGGTGTCTAACTACACTATTACTAGCGGTTTCTTGTTACTGGTAACCATTTTGCTCTCTCTTTCGTTCGTTCCATTTATTCAATTATGTCACCATAAGGCAGGGGTCGGCAACCTACGGCACATGTGCCAAACACCGCACGCAAGCCGATTTTGGGTGGCACGCCGCTGCCTGACACAGTCCTGGATCCCAGCCCCACTCAGCCCCCCCGCCCACCGCTCTCCCCTGTGGGGGCAGGAGGCAGAAGCTTGGTCCTGCAGCAGCCAAGCTCGCCCCTCCCCCGCTTCTTCCCCCAGCGTGGTGCTTTCCTGCCCCTCCCCCTCCCTGCTGCAGATCAGCTGATCTCCTTTGCGAGGGGGAGGGGCAGAAGTGGCAGCGTGCTCGCTGCTCTGTAGAGGAGACAGAGAAGAGGTAGGGACGGGACCTTGGGGAAGGGGGTGGAACAGGGCATATCCCTTCCAGCCCCCTGCCATGAGCCACTCAGGGCAGGGGGCTGGGAGCAGCCCCACAAGCCAAGCACCCCAGCCCTGACCCCTCCACCCCCAGCCCTCTGCCCTGCACCTCCACACACACCCAGCCCTCTGCCCTTATCTCTGAACTCCCTCCATGCCCAGCCTTCTGCCCCACACACCCCCATCCCTCTGCCCTGACCCCTGAACCCCCCATCCCTCTGCCCTACCCCTGAACTCCCCCCCACACCCAGCCTTCTGCCCTGCACCCCCCCACACCCGCAGCCCTCTGCCCTACCCCTGAACCCACACACACACCCAGCCTTCTGCCCTGCACCCCCACAGCCCCACAGCCCTCTGCCCTGAACCCCCCACACCCCCAGCCCTCTGCCCTGACCCCTGAACTGCCCCACACACCCAGCCTTCTGCCCTGCACCCCCCCACACACACCCAGCCCTCTGCCCTGACTCCTGAATGCCCCCCCTAGGTCTGGGGTCCTGCCGGCCCCTTGCCAGCTGGCATCCTGGCCGCAGGCCCCGCTCAGCCCGCTGCCAGCCTAGGTGAATAGAACCCCAGGCTGGAAGCGGGCTGAGCAGGCTGGCGAAGTAAGATCAGCATTGTAATTTAATTTTAAATGAAGCTTCTTAAACATTTTGAAAACCTTGTTTATTTTACATACAACAATAGTTTAGTTATATAATATAGATTTATAGAGAGAGACCTTCTAAAAAACATTAAAATGTATTACCGGTACGCAAAACCTTAAATTATAGTGAATAAATGAAGACTCGGCACACCACTTCTGAAAGGTTGCCTACCCCTGCCATAAGGTTTTCTTTCTTACCACATTTGTGTCCATCCCTTGCTTAGATGGGAAACATTAATTAAATGTAGTGTCCCATTGTCATCCCTGTCATTTTTCTTTATGGGAGACACTAGTATTATGGGTGGCCAGGGCCAGGTACAACTAAGGTAGGAGGCTTAGGTTGTATTTCTGACCTTGCAGTTAACCTGATTCTGATGTTAGATATTTTTCATGTGCACACGAAAGGTGACTGATACTGTACTGCCCCTTCTTATTCAACTAAAAAAAATGGCAAGAAAGGCACATTTTTTCAGGGAACTCATACCACTATACAAAAGTGGGGGTGGAGTATAGAGACTCCCACAGTTCTGTCCCCAACACATCACTCACTTTCAGTACTTGGCTACAGTATTTGTTGTTTTTGTATGTTAGAATTTGAATCCAGTCTGGAATTGGATTACCAGTGCCACATGCATTATCAATGATGTTTGAAATAGCAGACAGCTAGACACTTCTGACTGGGAATCTGGCTCTGAAGCAAACCATAACAGAGGTGCACATGTGGCCTTTTAGTCACTTCAATTCTTGCCCATCTGTGTGGATGTCCTTATGCTCACTCACAAGTTAGTGAGGCTTGCACTAGGGTCCTGCAAAATATTTTTGAAACTGGCAGTTTGCATTATACAAGTGCCAGTTCTGCAGGTAATCCTCCTTACATTTGATCACATCTCTTCAGTTATGAGCCAAAACATAATAAATGAACAGTAGAAAAAAACAATAGTTTACAGGCACTCAACCCTTGCTCAAGACAGTTTGCATAGAAGGTGGTATTTGAGAGTGCTATGCAGAGGACTTGCGGTGTCAACTTGAATGCAATAGAAAAGAGCTGACTACTTCCACTCTGTAAGAGGGAGCAACACCATGCTGTATAACGATAGATAAACAGCAGGCAAAGTAAACCACAAAAAAGTCAGAGCCCATAAGCTTTCTTGTTTGTCATGAAAAATGAGGAAGCAATTAAAGGGATATTACATCTGCTGATCAACAACTTGTTGTTAAATGACCTTTCATGTGGGACAAAGGGATTGTATTTAGAGAGAACTCTTATTATATGTGTGGTGCATTGAAAACTGTATTAACATTGTAAGCTATCACTTTAGATGCTCAGGGGTTTTCCTGGTGCTGCTTGCTCTCTAAGGAAGCATGCCATCTGGCTCTAACTGGCAGCACTCACTGCAAAAATCCAGCCTAGGTCAAGCTGTAGTGAGTTGTATTTGTTCTGCGTTAGGGAGCAGCCTGCTTTTTCTCTCTCCATTTTTGATAACTGTGTGTTAGAGTTCTGGATTTTAAGACATACAATAGTGTTACGTTGCAATCTTCCTGAAAAAGCATTTTATGTTTTTATCTGTCTCCGTTTGTATGCCATTAACATAACAATATGTAGATCATTTTAATCTCTCTCTTACCCAGATTCAGCGTAAAATTATATCACCAAGGGCAAGTTCTACTCTCCGCTAATTACCTGCCATGCCCACTGAAATCAGAGGACCAGATCTAGATTTCTGTTACACCTGTGCAAATCCAGAGCAATTGCACAGAAACCAATGAAGTTACTTTCAATTTACCTAGGTGAAAATGAGATCAGATTCTGGCCCAATGGGAGTTGCATGTATGTAACTGAAGATAAAGCTGATCTTGAAATATTTAGCAAATTATGTAATTTTCCCCTAAAACCTCCTCTTCCCCAAATAACCCCACCATAGTGCATAAGTGGTTCCAAGAGCTTTGCATAAGCCCTGCACAATTGGGTGAATTTATTGACCTTCTGTCATGACATATATATTCTTATTTCTTTCCATAAATGCAACTCCCTTTAATGTCAGTGGAAGCTCCTAGATGCTTGCCCAACAAGTATATGGCATATATTTTCACCAGTGAGGTTGCCTTGTCCCCTGGTTGTTATACTAACACCTCAAATCTCCAATGATTAGCATTCCTTATTTTTATGTTTTTGATTTAATATAAATATATTGAGATTTAAAAAAAAAACAAAAAAACGGGTCATCACCCCACTTACAATAATAATTTTACCTATTTGGATGGTGTACAATGACATTGAATGTGACACATTGCCCCAGGAAGCTCATAATTACAGTAATAATCTTCAACTCCTTCATCCTACTTTGGGAAAAATACCTAATAATCTTTTAACTACTTTAAGGAGCTTTAAGAACTTTTTCCAACTAGAAGCTTCTTAATCTGAGTTTTATATAACAAATCATCCTTTTTTAATTGTCTTAATCTTTATTCTGCCCAGTGAGAGCAGACATGTCCATCAGTCATTATATCCATTTATAAAATAGACATTATGAAAGGAGAAACTTAATTGACTTTATCAGGTATTCATCCCCATATTTTTCAAAGGCACTTTATAATGGTTAGAATGATACCAGGCAGCATGTTTCTCTCATAGGAAACCTATACTTGGCAGCCTTCTGCAGCAGTTGATCTAGTTTCCCTGAACAGCAGCCATGAGGTCTGAGAGCATCCAGTAGACTCTTGGGACATTCCAAAGCCTGCAGTCAGTGGAAAGTCAGAACAAAAGGTTTCTTTTGTGCGGCTATAAAAGTGACCAGGTTTCAGCAGGGTCAAACATCCTTACCTTAGTTTTTCTTAGCTAAAATATGGTCAGCAACATTTTGCACTAACTGATTCTTCTGAGTGGTTTTCTATGTAGCCCATGGTACAGTATTCGTGTCTCAAGGTAGCAAAGGTGGAGAACGACTGTGATAAGGTTTGCCTGTAAAAGGAACAGGCAGGGTATCACAGTCATCTGAAAATGAATGAAGGCAGTTCTGGGACACTTGTAATTGAAGCATGTCTCAATCTTTTAAACCTGGCAGAGTTATTAGAGAGGACTGCGTACAGTGTGACCTGGAGGTGGGAGGGGAAAGGGGCAGTTTGCCCTGAGCCCCCCATTTGAGAGTCCCCCGTCCCCCCCCACAAGACTGAGTGGACTTGTGACCTAGTGCATGGGATTGCAGTGCCACTGAGGTTTGGTCCAGCTGATGGATGAAGGGGTGCTCAGACCAAATTTGAGTGAGCGGTGTTGCGACTTGATGCGAACTTGAGTGGCATTGCGACCCTGTGCACCAGGTCTCAATGCCACTCACTTAGATTTGGCCCATCTGTCCCTCCCTTATGATGGAGAGGCAATCAGGACAAACCTAAGTGGTGCCATGACCCCATGCACCAGGTTTCAATGTCCAGAGCAAGGACCGTCCCTGAGGGACAAAAAACACGACTGCAGGGTTAGTGCATGACAGGCCCACTCTCCAACGTCACCCCTTCCAGGACTTTCCCTCAGCAGGAATTTTTTTGGAAGGATGGCAGGGTCTCAGTTTCAGATCTTGCCCAGGGCCCATTGTGGAACTTGCTGAATATGGTCACCATTATTATATATAATAGTCTTGGAGCCTCTTGTAGAATTGCGGGAGTTGCAATGTAGGGAGTGAAACATAAGGCATTTTAGATTATATCATTTTAGTGCTAACTAACTCAGTAAAATCAAGAGATTATTTGATGTAACTTTTTAATGAACTTTTATTATAACATAAATTTACAAAAAAAATGGAGCACTCCCCTTGTCCCAATTCTTCCCTAATACCTTACTACATAAATAACATTTCTTATATCTACCAGAGGGCATGAAGTGCTTGGATATATTGTTAAACAAAGGACTAAAAATATAGTTAAAGACAATATCATTCCAGTAGTCCAACCACCCATGTGGAGTAAATTAATGCTCTCATTGTGGAGTTGAACCCAAACTGTCAAAGTGATAGCAGTTCTGCAGCTAAATTACTTACTTAGTATGCTTCACTTAAAATTTCACTGACTGACTTTAAAATAATTCAGCACATGATCAAACCTTTTTATGGGAAAGGAAAAGTTAAAATAGAAAGATCAGAAGCTCATAAAACAAAAGGTGGCTCTAGGCTTCTAAATATAGCAGTGTATTGTATTGCAAATTGCCTCCCTGTCTTGTACCTACTGAGTCACTTCTTACCTAGATACATTTAAAAGATCTAGACATTTTACATTTTAATCCAGTCCTGGTTAGTTGCCCCAAAGAAAAAAATACTAAGCTTAATGTTAAAGTATAGATAGGATGCTTGGGTGAGTGCATATATGTTGATATACATTTTGCCCAGAACTAACCTATTGTTCCATCTGAAACAATGCTAAAATAAAATTGCAGGATAAGTTAATTAATTCAGAATTGGTTGGGATTACTCACGCATTTATATCTGGAGGATTTATCAGCTGTCATTTTAGAATGATTTCAAGTTGTATTGCTTGTCAAAAGCACCGGAGCCATCTTCTAGGGCTCTTTCAATACCAATTTTTATCTTTCTCTCAGGTAGCCACAAAATTGTATGCAATGTTTCTTGGGCTACTTCTACTTGTGAATCTCATTCTCTTAAACAGAGGTGGGAGTGTGAATTTACTGTGCTTTAATGAGAGATCATGGCTATTCCAAAATATTGAAAAATGTTACAAGATCTGCTTGAGAATCTAAAATCAATGTATTATTCTCTGGCCCCATTTTTCAAATGTGGTGTACTGAAATATGATGTTACTAGAAGTGTGGGAATCAAAGTGGTAATTTTATCACACGTTATTGGCAATATTCTAATAAAAAATTGGTCACTTATTATAGAAATGGCATGGCATTATCATTTGCCAGTAGCCAGCATAATTTTTCTTCAGTGAACTGAACTGCCAAGAATTTAAAAACCCCCACCAAAAATGCAAGAACCAACCAAAAAAACAAAACAAAAAAATCCCAAAAACCCTGCAGTTGCCCGTGACTGTGTAAGGAGATTGATCCTTAGGGGAAAAGCACTTTTTTCCACTATTTAAAAAGTGGCATATTGAATGGTGGAGGTAAATATAGCTGAACTGCTTGGTAATAACAACCAGAATGTAATTAAATTTAACATCCTTGTAGGGATGGGGGAAATATCAAAGAAGCCTGCCACAGTAGCATTTAAGTTCAAAAGGGGGAACTACGCAAAGATGAGGAGGCTAGCTAAATGGAAATTAAAATGAACAGTCACAAGAAAGAAATGCCTCTAAGCTGATTGGAAATTATTTAAGAACACCATAACAGAGGCTTAAATTATATGTATATCCCAAATAAAAAACTAAAACAATTAAGAGGACCAAAATCCATTCTCCAATAGCTAAACAACAGAGTAAGAGAGGCAGATAGAGACAAAAAAGACATCCTTTAAAAACTGGAAGTCAAATCCTACTGAGGAAAATAGAACGGAACATAAACTCTGGTAAGTAAAGTGTAAAAGTATAATTAGGCAGGCTAAAACAGAATTTCAAGAGCAACTAGCAAAATACACAAAAACTAACAGCATCTTTTAAGTATATCAGAAGCAGGAAGCCTACCCAAACAATCAGCGGGGACACTGGATGATCGAGGTGCTAAAGGAGCACCCAAGTAAGACAAGGCTGTTGCGGAGAAGCCAAATCAATTATTTTCATTGCTCTTCAATGCAGGGGATGAGAGACAGAGTCCCACACCTGGGTCAGTCTTTTTAGGTAAGAAATCTGAGGAACTGTCCCAGATTGAGGTGTTAATAGAGGAGGTTTTGGAACTACTCAATAAATTAAATAGTAATAAGTCACCAGGACCATATGGTATTCACCCAAGAGTTCTGAAGGAACTTAAATATGAAACCGCAGAACTACTAACTGTGGTATGTAACCCTGCTGAAATTAGCCTCTACTAGATGATGGCAGATAACTAATGTAATGCTGCTTTTTTATAACTGTTCCAGAGGCGATTCTGGCAATTACAGGCCGGTAAGCCTAACTTCAGTACCAGGCAAATTGGTTGAAACTATAATATAGAACAAAATTATCAGATACGTAGATGAACATGATACGTTGGTGAGGAGTCAACACAGCTTTTGTAAAGGGAAATCATGCTTCAGCAATCCTTTTAGAATCCTTTGAGGGTGCCGGGTGGGGGGGTCAATAAACATGTAGACAAGGGTGATCCAGTCAACATAGTGTACTTGAACTTCCAGAAAGCCTCACCAAAGGTACTTAAGCAAAGTAAGGAGATATGTAGTAAGAGGGAAGGTCCTCTCATGGATCAGTAAGTGGTGAGAAGATGGGAAATAAAGGGTAGGAATAAATGGTCACAGTGGAGAGAGGTAAAGATTTGTGCTGGGACCATTGTTGTTTAACATATTCACAAATGATCTGGATAAAAGGGTAAACAGTGAGCTGGCAAAATATGCAGATGATACAGTATTACTCAAGATAGTTAAGTCCAAAGCAGACCGTGAAGAGTTCTCACAAAGGGATCTCACAAAACTGGGTGATTGGGCAAGAAAATGACAGATGAATTTCAATATTGATAAATACAAAGTAATGCACATTGGGAAACATATCCCAACTATACATGCAAAAGAAAGAGATCTTGAATTTAGTTTGGGTAGTTCTTTTAAAACATTGCTCTATGTGCAGCAATCAAAAAAGTGAACAAAATGTTAGAAACCCTTAGGAAAGGGATATATAATGAGACAGAAAAATCATAATGCCACTGTCATAGGTTTCACCCCCACTCTGAACTTTAGGGTACAGATGTGGGGACCTGCATGGGCCCTCCTAAGCTTAATTACCAGCTTAGATCAGTATGCTGCCACCACCCAAATATTTGAGTCATTTGGGAAACTCAGTCTTCTCCCCCAAAATCTTTTCCTCCCAAGTACTACAACCCTTCCCTGGGTAGTTTTGAGAGACTCCTCCACCATTTCCCTGGTGAACACCAACCCAAAACCCTTGGATCTTAAAACAAGGAGAAATTAACCATCCCCCCTCCTTTCCCCCACCAATTCCTGGTGAGCCCAGATCCAACCCCCTTGGATCTTAAAACAAGGAAAAATCAATCAGGTTTCTAAAAAGAAGGCTTTTAATTAAAGAAAAGAAAGGTAAAAGAAAAACCTCTGGGAGATAGCATACAAGCTGATCTCACAGACAACAGATTTAAAACACAGAGGATGTCCCCCTGGGCAAAACCCTTAGTACATCAAGAAATAGCCAATTTGATTATTCCTATAATGCCCAAGACAAGTTTCAAAAAGAAAATAAACATAAGCTAATTCCTTCACTAAATACTCACTACCCTGTTTGATTCCTGATTTCTTTTCCTCTCCCGCCAGAACTGAAACTGACCCAAGACAAAGGGAACTTCCCTCCTTCCTTTTGAAACATCTTGTCCCCCCATTGGTTCCTTTGGTCAGGTGTCAGCTAGGCTAGGTGAACTTCTTAACCCTTTACAGGTAAAAGAGGCATTAACCCTTAACTATCTGTTTATGACACATTGCTCAATGTGCAGCAATCAAAAAAGTGAACAAAATATTAGAAACCCTTAGGAAAGGGATAGATAATGAGACAGAAAAATCATAATGCCACTATATAAATCCATGGTACTCCCACACCTTGAATACTGTGTGCAGTTCTGGTTGTCCCATCTCAGAAAAGATACATTAGAATTAGTGTTATTTACTCCTGCTCATAACACAAGAACTAGGGGTCACCAAATGAAATTAATAGACAGCAAGTTTAAAACAAACAAAAGGAAGTATTTTTTTCACACAACGCACAGTCAACCTGTGGAACTCCTTGCCAGAGGATGTTGTGAAGGCCAAGACTATAGCAGGGTTCAAAAAATAACTAGACAAATTCATGGAGTATAGGTCCATCAATGGTTATTAGCCAAGATGGACAGGGATGGTGCCCCTAGCCTCTATTTGCCAGAAGCTGGGAATGGGCAACAGGGGATGGATCACTTGATGATTACCTGTTCTGTTCATTCCCTCTGGGGCACCTGGAATTGGCCACTGTCAGAAGACAGGATACTGGGCTAGATGGACCTTTGGTCTGACCCATTACGGCTGCTCTTATGTTCTAAAAATACAGAGAAGGGCAATAGAAGTGATTAGGGCAATGGAACAGCTTCTGTATGAGGAGAGGTTAAACACATTTGGACTGTTCAGCTTGGAAAAGAGAAAACTAAAGGGAGATATGATAGAGGTGTATAAAATCATGAATGGTGTGTTATTCATCCCTTCACATAACACATGAATCAGGGGTCCCCCAATTAAATTAATAGGCAGCAGGTTTAAAATAAACAAAAGAAAGTACTTCTTCATATAACCTATGGACCTAATTGCCAGGGGATGTTGTGAAGGCCAAAATATTTTTTTAAAAAGAGTTGTATAAGTTCATGGAGGATATGTCCATCAATGGCTATTAGCCAAGATCGTCAGGGATGCAAGCCCATGCTCTGGGTGTCCCTAAACCTCTGACTGCTAAAAGCTAGGACTGAATGGCAGTAGATGGATCACTAGATATATTGCTCTGTTCTGTTCACTCCCTCTAAAGCATCTGGCAATACCCACTGTTGGAAGATAGGAAACTGGGCTAGATGGACCATTGGTCTTACCCAGTATGGCCATTCTTATGTTCTTATAAAGACATAAAATACAATTCCTAACCAAATTGTTATAATTGCAAACTTTCCCTGCTACAACCTGAAGGAGGCAGGAAGGAAATTCTACATGCCCCTCCCATCCTCCTTTGGTTTCTGGCCTAAGGGAGCGAGCAAGTGTCATGAGCTTCCAAATACCCTCTGGGACAGAGTAGCTGTAAGGAAAGCAAGCTCTAAGGCCATGGATATTAGGGAATCTTCACAAAGGGACGGCCACTCTGTGCTGCTGCTGCCTGCAGTATGGCAATATGATTCCTTGGGAAGTTTATGTTTTGATCTCTTTCTCATTCCTGTGCCATTCCTGTTCTGCATGGGGGCGGGGAGATTCCATTAAGCTAAATTAATGCTGTTTCCAGTGTTATTCCTTTTGGAATTTCACTGAGGTTTGATGATAGCATACCCCATAGAGCAACTGCTTCCAGTTCTGTCCTCCTTCTGCCCTGACATACTCTCTCTCTTCCCCCAAAGCTGCAGATCTGCAAATATGTGATGTAAGCTCAGGAAGAGATTGAACAATCAACAGAGCCTCTGCTCTTTTTGTTTTGCTGCTAAGACATTTCCACCACTTGCTATTCTCCTCTACTCACCTCTGGGCTGTGAAGCAAAATGGGGGACATCTGACTCTCAGGATGGGTGAACTCATTAAGGATAAAAGTAAGAACTATCTTACTCAATCTTCACGCCAAACCTGGACATTATTGAGGTCTGAAACATTTTATTAGGTTCTAATTATTGTTTGTTTATTGTTATGTTTGCTTGCCTCTGTACTTCCTTGATTTGGGTGATACCAAAGGCTTAAGGCTTGTGAGTGAAATGCTAAACTGAGATATCACAAGAGAGCTAGTTCTGTTGGCATTTCTGACCCAACTAAAAACAGATACTATGGGAAATCACCTGAAAGTCAGACCTCTTGATATTTCCAATCTGCTTTCCAGACTTAGGGCCCTACTTTCTTCGATTTATTCAGTGGAATTTCAAAGCACAGAGAAACTGCAGGATTAGGCCCAAAAGAGGTTCAGATAAGCTGCAAATTTAATCATTCACACTTTTCTGTGCTTATCAAAACTGAACTGAACATTTGAACTGTTTGAGGTTCACCCTTCACTAACGTGGAAGAAATGAAATCAGCCTGGCAATGAAAGAAGCCATCTGCCATCTGAGTCAGTAATGCAACATGACCTTC
Organism: Platysternon megacephalum; assembly: GCA_003942145.1. Taxonomy (NCBI): domain Eukaryota; kingdom Metazoa; phylum Chordata; order Testudines; family Platysternidae; genus Platysternon; species Platysternon megacephalum. The sequence continues at coordinate 7,701,973 of QXTE01000023.1, read as the reverse complement.
CATTGTTATATTATTCTTCATGTAGATTTATATTTTAATATTTCATATGGCAACAGCACTGCACAAAGAGTCAGTGGAATTCATTAGTCAGCTTGTATAATTTTTGTAAAAAGAATAATTTTAAACTTAAACTCCACTTGCAGCTTGAATTCCTGCTCATTCATGTCACAGGGTTTAAGCACTAGGAGAAAACTACAGTGCTGCATGCTCCTGCCTGACAAGTACTGTATGCCATATTCTTTCTAAATAAAGAATCGTTTTTCATTTAATAAATGGCATAGGCCAGTATTTTGTGCATTAAATGGCTTAAAATGTAAGAATAGCTGATAGTGATTTAAGAAGACCAGTAATTGCAGTTGATTGTAGGGCAGCATCAGCTCCTCTCTAGTTAAGGTTGAGAAACCCTTTCTTTTTAAAGGATGACTCCTCTAAGTGTTCTAAAATTAGCAGGGCTACTCAGAGTGCGATGAAACTTTATGTTCTCAAGAAGGTGTAGGGTAGGGCTAGTGATCCAAATTTGAGGTCATTGGGGTTTCTGAGATACAGCCCCACAGCAAAGAAAAATAATAATAATAATAATAATTCATAATCCACCTTTTGTTAAGTTTGAGAGTTTCTACCAATGTGTTTTGCACGCCCTGGGCAGGGGGGCTGGAACAATTTGTATAGTGGGGGTGCGGAGAGCCATTGAACCAAACTATAAACCCTGCATATGATAGAAACCACCTCAAGCCAGGGGGTACGGCAGCACTGCCAGCACCTGTAGTTCCAGCACCTATCCTGGGGCTTAAACTATGGCTCTTATTGGGCCCAAAGCTAGTGCATGGCATTCACTACCTCTTTGGGAATGCAATATTGAAAATGTTATTTAACAAACAATAAAGCTGTACAAATTGGCTTGAGCCTAATGCCCAGACACCAAGTGGATTACAGTGTGCATGTGTAGCGGAGTACCCAAGAGGGTTGCTAGCCAAGCAGTTTTTACATGAACTGGATGGTATACAAGTTATGTAAGTGGGTTACTCATTTGCATAAATCTGAGACTAGATGAATGGAATAATATGCATTAGCTGGGGAAGTAGAGAGGATCTTTATTTTGTCTGATACTAGTGTTCTTTGCTTTGACATCCCTGTTCCAGTCCTGTCACCCTAATTACTGAAAAAAAATTATCCTGTGAGGTATAAGGGCTTCTCCCACTTAGACCAAATTGCCTTTTATATAAGAGTAAGTAAAAATGTTGCATTGTGTCACTGTATTTAATATGTCTGCAGTAACAAATCTAAAAGCATTTTGCAAATTCAAAGTATAATGCCAAGTCCCTTGCCCACACAATATTCCTTTTTATTCTTTTAAATTGTTTAGTGACTTTTGTGTTTATATAAGGTGGCAGATAGTACTCCTGGGGAAATTCTGCACCACTGCGTATGTGCCGAATTCATGCCCCCCCCCGCAGATTTCTTTGCTTCCCCGCAGAAAAAATGACTTTCTGACAGGAAAGCAAAGGGTGGTTATGCGCTGCTCCCCAGCGGCGCGGGTGCATTGTTTCGGGCTCCCAGAGCAGCCAGTGGAGTGGTAAATCACTGTGGGGGTGGGGGTGGGGCTGGGGACGACCCAGCCAGTGGCTCCTACCCTGTGCCAGGCTCAGCTACTGGTCTAGGCTGGGCTGGGGAGGACGGGACTTCCTCTTTCCCTGCAAGGAGTGGCCATGGCTGGGTCAGACCCACCCCCAGAAACCTCTCTGGCTGCAGGAAGTACCACATCCCCCCCACTTCCTGCCCCCATCCCTCCTCAGCTGTGTGGGGGAGGGGTCACTGTATGGGGAGCTGCTTCCTCATCCGCCCAACCCCCATGCATCCAGATTGCACCACCAAGCCTCACCCCCTGCACCCAGAACTCCCCCCACTGACGCCCCTGAACCTGAACCCACACCCTGACAAGCCTCACCCTCTGCACCCAGACCCCCATGCCGAGCCCCACATCCCTGCATCTGGACCCCATCTCTGCACCCAGACTGCTCCCTGCACTCAAACCCCCACCCCAACAAGCCCCAGCCCACCTGCACCTGGACCACCTTGAGTAGCCCACTGCACCCAGACTCCCACCCCACTGAACCCCACCAAGCCAGCACCTGCCCCCCCCGATGATCCCTCCACACCTAGACTCCTCCTGCTGAGCCCCAACCACCTTCACCTGGACCCCTTTGCATAGTCCCATTGTGTCTGCACCTAGAACCACCACCACCCGCCAACAAGCCCCTGTTCATCCAGATCTAACTCTCACCTGCAACCCCCACAAAGCCCCCCACACCCAGATTGCCCCACACAGAACCGTATCAATCCACGATCAACCCTGGATCTCCTCCTGGGCTGAGTCTGCCTGCCTAAACCTAGCGTGCTTGGAATGGAGGGGCAGGGCCCCAGGGTGTTTCTGGGACAGTCCTGGTCCTTTCCCTGTGTCAGAGTCGGGTGCAACTTTACAGCCGAGTCCGTGTCCAGGGATGGGGGCGGGGCCCAGGGTGATCTCCTACCTCTGTGCACTCAGTGGCCTGTGCTTCCCACTGCCATGCTGGAACCTCCACATTTATTTATTGACAAATCAAATTTGCAGAATTTTAATGTTTTGAGCGCAGAATACCCTCAGGAGTAAGATTGTCAGCACTGGAGTCTGCTGTCTTCTGTTTATCCGCAGCAGCAGGAGGTTACGAGCCCTGCCCAACCAAGTTACCTCAATACTAAATTAAAGGAATCATGTTTGGAAGTAAATGCAGTCAATCACCATGTCCATTCAGTCTTTCTCATGTGTGCTGACAAGGTTGTCAATTGTTGTGATTATGGTTTGTCATACCAACACTTGTCTACTGGAAACTGGACTGAAACTACTAAACTCATTTTACATAGTCATTGAACAGCCTTATGATGATAACTTTAACTTCTGTTTTACAGTAAGATCTAGTTTAGTGTATTTTTTTCTTCCAAATGAGGGTAACGTATTTCTTGAGAGGTCATAATGCATAGTGAGTCAATCCTACGAAGAGCTTTGAAGGACCGAAACCTTGAATTCCATGGGGACCCAGTGAAGAAAGCAGGACATTGGGTAATGTGCTTTTGGCACCCTCTGTTGTATACTGGATAATTTGCTTTGTTCTGAACCAACTGTAGCTTTTTTAAGGTCATCATCGTCTTTCTTAAGTAGAGTATATTACAATAATCACATCTAGAGGTTATGAATATATAAATCCCCTTGACTAAGTCCAAATCTAACATGAAGTTGTGCAGTCTCCTTGACAATCGTAGATGAAAACATGTATTTCATGGCTGTAGCTGTTTTGGTACCCAGGCACAGGAGAAAACAGGAGCCTAAGAGAACACTGAGACTGCAGGGAGTCCTAACAATCTGAGGGTGGATATTTTCAGTGGAGTGTTGATGTTATGGAGGGTAGTGAGTTTTAATTGCTCCCCTTACCTCACCATCATCTAGGGTGACCAGATGAGAGACGTGAAATATCGGGATGCGGGGGGGGGGGGGGGGGGGGGGGGGGGGGNGCCCCCAACAGCAGCTTCACGCCCTGCCCCCCCGCACCAGCTCGCCTTCACTCTACCTCCACCTCCCCTGAGCTGGCTGCCACGTCCTGCTTCTCCCCCCTCCCTCCAGTGCTTGCGCCGCCATACAGCTGATTAACGCAAGCCTGTGAGGGAGGGGTGAGGAGGAGGAATGCAGTGTGTTTGGGGAAGAGGCAGGGCCAGGGAGGGGATTTGGGGAGGGATCCAATGGTGCAGTGAGGGGGCGGGGCTGGGAGTGGGGCAAGGGCAGGAATTTGGGGAGGGATCCAATGGGGGAGGGAGGGGGCGGAGTCGGGCCAGGGCGGAGTTGGGGTAGGAGGGCATGAGCCCCCTCTGCCTGTGCACCGGAGGGCAAAATATTGGGACAAACATCGGTTGGGACGCGGGACAAACAAGTAAATATAGGGACAGTCCCAATAAAATCAGGACGTCTGGTCACCCTACCATCATCACCTTAGTTTCTTAGGATTCAGTTTTAGCCCGCTGTTTTCACTGAGTTGCTTGTCCTAACCAGGATCTTGGATAGCTAGGAGATGGTTCTTTTTCCCTCTCCTCTGAAGATGATGTAGATTTGGTTATCACGTGAAAATTCCTGACATTTTAGTCTGTTCCACAGCTGACATAGCTCTTCATTATTCAGAGCTGGTAGCCCCATACTTCCCGTTCAGATGCCTCTTATCAGATTTTTATGACTTTTTTTCAAACTTTAACCAGTTGAGATGATTTTTTTTCATGGTTGGTGTCTGTCCTATACTATTATTTATTTTATTTAAAAAAAAAATCAGCCAGAGGAGTTCAGCCATTTCTGAAAACAAGGCTAGAAAAGGGTTTCTTTGGGTGCAGCACACCTCCTGAGGAGTGTCTAGTCAAGTTCATCTGGGCCTTGACGGAACTTGTCACCTTTGGTCGAGGGGTATATTAGAGCTGCCCACTGGCTGGCCAGCTCTGTACCATTGATATTGAGTCCTTCCTCTGTCTCTTCCACAAGAGAGTGATGGGGTTGGTGTTTTGGGAGCAGGACTTACGGGTGCTCCTGTTGGTGTATGCCGATGGCATGCTCTTTGTGGCCCAGGAGCTGGGAGACCTGGCATGGATGGAGGCTTTCTAAGCCATCTGCTTGGTGACCTACTCTGCCTGGCTCAACCGGGTCAAGAATTCTGGCCTGAAAGTGGGGAACAGGAACTATGTTGGCTCCCTCCCACCCACACTCTGTGCTATTCAGTGGAGCACATGTCCACTGCTCTATCTGGGAGTGTACCTTTCTGCCATCAATCTCTCCCCCCTGGAAAATTGAATTGACCTAGAGGCTAGTGTGTCTGACGAGTTGCAGAGGTGGATGGGGCTGTTCCCATGCCTTTCTCTTCTTGTGAGAGCGCTGGTGATCAACCAGTTGATCCTGTCCATGCTGTGGCACTGGTTTAACACGTTGAACCTTCCCCCAGGAACCCTTGCCGGCCTCCTGAAGATCCTGGAATTTTTCTGCATGGGGCTGCACTGGGTCTCTGTGGGTGCCCTGAGCCACCTCCTGCGGGAGGGTGGACAGGGACTGTTCTGCATCTGCAGCCAGGTCCATACTTTAAACCTCCAGGCCTTGCAGAGACTCCTTTACAGAGTAGGTAGTCCAGCCTGGAGCCTGCTGTCTCATGCCTTCCTGCACCATCTCAGAGGGCTCTGGTATGACTGGGCAGCTCTTTTATCTGTGACTGAAAGGTCTCCCCTGAGACATCTCTGTGCTGCCATCCTTACACCAGGACCTCCTCAGGACCTGGAGGCCAGTCTCAGTGACCAGGTCTGTAGTGGCTGCCGAGGGGGAGGACCTCCTCACAGAACCCCTATTACAGAACCGCCATCTACGTATGCAGATGGTGGAATCACCCTTTGTGTCCTGGAAGATGGTCTTGGCTGTTACCATCAGATCCTCCTGGACTACAATTGGAGGGACGGGGTGGACCCCATGGTGCCCAGCTGGTGCATGGGTCTGTTCACCCCACCTATCCTCTTTCATGTGCTCCAGGAGGTGAGGGAAGCCTTGACTCCTGGTTCTCTTTCTTTTCTTGAGAGAGTCTTGCAGGAGGGTGCTTCCCATGCATCTCTCACCGCTGGCCCTCCAGAACTGGACATCAGGCCACTGCCCTGCATGCCTCCACAGCCACCCCTAAATGCCACCTCAGTTGACTGAACATCCAGCTGATTTGCCTCTGAATTGTACCCAGGGAACATCTGTACACACTCGTGCTTTATACCATCCTCTTCCTCACACTCGTGTCCCACCTTGACACCAAGTGTTGTGGGATCTGCTGTCAACTGAGGAGGGCAGGGAACCCGGTGGGCCAGTCTGTACTCCATTCTGGTTCAATGGTCCCCCAGTGATATTATTTGGTGGCCCCTCCACTGAGCTGTGAGCATGGGCATGTACCTGGCGCAGTTCACCAACTCCTCCAACACTCGACCCTTCTGCGGTGAGAGGGAGACCCTGGCATACATCAGTTTGCAGCCTTTCTTTCAGCTCCTCCAGAACATAATAATGGCTATATTGGGTCAGACCAATGGTCCATCTATCCCCATATCCTATCTTCTGGCAGTTGCCAATGCCAGATGCTCCAGAGAGAATGAGCAGAACAGGGCAATTATTGTATATCCATCCCGTGTCATCTAATCCCAGCATCTGGCAGTCAGAGTCTGAGACACTGAGAGCATGGGGTTGCATTCCTGACCATCTTGGCTAATAGCCATTGGTGGGCCTATGCTCCATGAACTTATCTAATTCTTTTTATTTATTTATTGAACACAGTTATAGTTTTGGCCTTCATGCTATCCCTAGCAATGAGTTCCAATGAGTACTTGTGTGAAGAAGTACTTCCCATTGTTTGTTTAAAACCTGCTACCTATTAATTTCATTGGGTGACCTTACTGAGGTACTGGCTGCACTTCTGTCTGCCCTTCCTCATTGAAGGACACCCCATCTGTGGCCCCACAAAGTCAGAGGACCTCTTTGTCAACCTCCTCCTTTTTGCTGGCCAAGATGGCCACACATCATTCCTGGAAGGGGAAGGTGGATGGAGTGGGGGGTGCTCTGTGACTGTGGGGCCTGTTTCTGATCCCTTATCCAATCATGCTTCTTGGCAGAATTCCTCTGGGCAATGTCCACTGACTCCTTAGATGTCTTTGAGGAGCAGTGAGCACTGTTGGGGGTTCTCTCGCAGTTGTCCTTATCTAGATCCCTGATTTTCACCCTTTGACCTCACTCCTCTCCCTTTTTTCTTTCATTTGTGGTCCTCGGTATTCAGTTGTGGCCTGGGTCCAATGGCTGCTCCCCCTCATTTGAGGGGGTGGGCCTGTAGCTTTGGGTGGGCCTAGACCCACCTGTCCTAATACCCACAAATAGTACACACCTTCCAACCACTGCAGAGTCCCACCTCAAGACGACAACCTCCTGTATTACACCACCCCGATTCATCCACAGAGCAGGTGCATCCCCTATACTGATAGAAATGAGGGTCCTGTGGAAAACAGAATATCTGATTATATAATGAAAAACTATATCATTGCGCGTACACACAAGAGGACTGAATCAAGTGTTGCATGAACAACTGTAATTATGTTATTTTCCTAATTTTTGGGTGGTTGATTTTGCAACTCTAATGTTCTGTTAGTATAGATTTTTATTTTTTTTTACATGTAATGTGGTTGTTGTAGAGGATGGATCGCCATGGGACTCCATGGGTATGGAATGTTGAGATAGAAAAGCACATGCCCATCAGAACTCACAGGGGGTGGTCTGACTTTCAGTAGAGAAATGCTGCCAAAGCACCATCTGAAGACAATGGAAGCTGCAACCTCTTAGTCCTTATGGATTTTCAGTTAGTGCAGGGTGAAAACTTTGCTTCCCTTCAGGGAACCACCTCAACTTTAAAATGATTACCTGAAACAGGCACAAGGCCTACATGAGCACTGTGGGAGAATGGCTGCTGCATCTCCTTGCTGAGGGTGCAGTACAAACTAAGTTCAGGTGGCTGGTGCAGAGAGAGTGGAGCCCAAGACTTTCCCCCTTCCTTTCGTTCTTTGGAGAGGTGAGTGCCAGCAGTGACATTAGCCTGGAGCAGTCCTTGGCTGTGTAAGGACTGCCATTGTACTCAGCCCATGCACAGATGTACAAATAGTGGGAAGACTTCTGCTCTCTCTCCTCGGATCTGCTGTGCACACACATGGAGTGAGGCACAATTGAGTCCTCAGAATCAGAAGACTGCTTTTATAAGAACTATTCCTCAGATGTTGTAATTAAGGGTAAAAAAACAACAACAAAAACTTTCTGTTTTTTTCCTGTCTTGCAGGCTCATTTACACAGAGGCTGCTCAGGTCACTGCTCTGAGAAGATGCTGTTCAGAAGGTTTCCATATATCTTTGACATAATTGTGCATAGTTCTTGTCAAGAGTTCTTCTGCTGGAACTGTCATCTTAAAAGGTTACTGTGACATTTCCAAAATTTTCTGTTGCAAATATGAATGAAACGTGTTTTCTCCATATTTTTGGTATGGAACTTGATATTTTACACAGCTAAAATTTCTATTTATTATTTTTATTATGTTGCTAAGATTAATTTTATCAAGTTAGTCTGAAGCTTGAACTAAAAATAAAGCAAACAACAAAAACCAAACAATGCTTTCAATCTAGACATATAAATTTAACCACAGCAATTTATTTTTCAAGCTGACCTTCCAAAGTGCTGAGGAAAACTTAGAAGTAACTTTGGCTTTTTGCTTTATTGCTATTGTCAATGCATCAAATATACTATGTAGAAGAAAAAGAAACATGCTCCAACATGCATAGTGTGGAGGGGAGGAGTTGGTAAACATTTGTGTATAAATATGTCCTCTACCAACATGTAGTACTCACTAGCTTCTTTGCACCAAAGTTGCATTAACTTCTGCTACTAAATGAGGTGCTGCTCATAGCAGATTGTGCACAACTTCATGATATGAGATTTCGTCGTCCTTTGTGCTTTCATCATCAGTGAAATAGTGAAAAGGGTTGACATAAAATTATCATTAGGCTTCAGGGTCAACACTCCATTGAAATATTGCTGAATTGGTTTACAGTTGGCTCACAGTTTGGGTACATCCACAGTATAACTACAACTGTGGTTTGTAACCATTTGGAGGCATGGTCAGTGTTACCAATTCAGAATATGTCCAGAAGCTTTTCTGCCATTACAACCATGTTTTGTGTCCACATCTAGTTCTCTGCCTGATGCTGCTTTGTTTGCTTGTTTGCAGTGATGGTCCCAAGATTGGAGGGAGACAAGGTGGGTGAGGTAATATTTTTTACTGGACCCACTTCTGTTGGTGAAAGAGAAAAGCTTTCAAGCTACACAGAGCTCTTTAAGTATGTTCTGGGAAACTATCCCATTGTGCTTCAGCAGAAGATGCCTGTGACAAAAACTGGGTATTTTAAAGAACCTTGCTCCCCCCATTTCTATTCCGCATTAAGGGATTTCTTGTAAAAATCCCATAATTCTCTGGATCACAGTTTCATATCCTGGAGACCTTCCTGTCACATTAGGCTGCTGCATCCTCTACTTTATGGAATCTTGTGCTTGGTATCCTGGAAATTAACCAGAGCAGAAATGCTAATAGAACTGTGGTATGTGAAAATGAGGTATGTGAAAATGAGGCAGAGGCAAATGAAGATGCTTATGCCAAATCGAGGAGGACAGAGTGGATCGTGCCAAGCTCTGCCAGCTGGTGGTATTGTGTTGTGGTTGTCTTAATTCAAAGTAAGTAAATGAAACACTGTATAGACTGAGGCCAGAAGGGACCATCATGGTCATCTCATCTGACCTCCTGCACGTCACAGGCCACAGAACCCCACCCACCCACTCCTGAAGTAGGTCCATAATCTATGACCAAGCCCACTTATTACATTCTATGTGTGGAACTGGCCACAGCCTTACAGTGCAAAGCCACCGTTGTTGAGAACTTATATCTCTGCCAACAAGCAGGTTGTCATAGCAATATTGAAACTGGCCAAGAATACAGTTTACTTCTTCCTCAAAAGCTCTTTGGCCTGGTGAAGTCCACAGTGGAAGATATTGTCGTGGAGGTGTGCATTGCCTTAAAGCAGTGGTCTCCAAAGTGGGGTGCACAAGAGGATCCTCGGGGGTGCGCGGCAGGAGGAGCGCTTTTTTTTTTTTTTTTTTTGGCTTCCTCAGGCGGGAGTCCAAGCGGCTTTTTTTTTTTGCTTCGGCAGGGTGTGTGTGCTCAAAATTTTTTTACTGATCGGGGTGCGCGATCAAAAAATTTTGGAGACCACTGTCTTAAAGCATGTCCTACTGACCAACATGATCAAATATGTCAGTGTTCCTGAGGTAACTGAGAGCTCTGAACATAATCAGAACTTCCAAAACTGTGCTAGGGCTATTGATGGGACGCTCTTCTCGGCTCTTGGCTTTAATAAACAGACCAGTGTTCTACAGCTGTAAATAACACTACTTTGTGGTTATGCAGCCTTGTGGATCACAGAGGATGTTTCATGGATGTAAACATTGGTTTGTCAGACCAGGTTCACGATACAAGAATGTTAAAGTTTATATGGCAAGAGAGACTGATCCCACCCTACCCCAGCACAGCAGGGCTATTAGTCCAGCTTGTTGAAAATTAAAATAAAATAATAAATAAAACACCACTAATCAAAATTTGCTGCTTTTTTTAAACATAAGTTTTCATTAAACCATTTAATTTGTAGTCAGAATAATTATGAGGTATTTTTAATGTCAATGGAAATGTTCAATGAAAAAAATTAGACTGACTGTCCTTCAAAATGTTTTGTTTGTTTTGGTTTTTCATTTCATTTTGTATTTTTCAGGTATTTTTTTTTAATTGCTAGTTCTGAGGGGCCACCTTGGTAACAGGGTGAGATTGGGTTTTTTTTACTTTTAGTTTTGACATTAAAATAAATTCCTTTTTTTAAAAAATGCAGATTTTGAAAACCCAAATAATTTTTAAATTCAGTAGAAAATTGTTTGAATGAAAATAGGACCATTTTTAAAAAGTGGGGTGAAAATACCTTTGAAATTTCTGTTTGTTTGATTTGGTAGGTTTTAGATATCCTTGCTGTTTTTGTGCTATGATTCTTGGTCTGCCCTTTGCTTCCCAGGTTATGAGGATGTTGATGAAAGTACTTTGGCTCTCCCTCCACCACCCAGGTATGCCTTGAGGAACTGGAGAGGTGATGGAGATGGCTACATGGAGCAAAATGACACTGACCAAAGTACATGCCTATGGTCACAGCTGCTTGCTGTGTGCTCTATAACAACTGAGAATAGAATGGGGAGTGTTACACGGGCATATGGGATACTGGAGCTGCATATGGCCTATTTGTTTAGCCCAGTGTGAGCTCTGGGCCTGTTATGCTGATCAGGTGAGCATGATTAAGGGTTGCCCTGTAGCTATTGAATTCAGCACCATAGTTTGGTCACACTGACACTCATGGAAGGAGGACAAGGAGCATAATCTCTAGCTGATGTGTTGCTGTCATGAACCCTTTATTAATTTACCTTTTAAAACTGATTGATTTGATGTCAGGCAGTCACCAGTGTATATAAAATGAAGTATTTCATTAACAGTGTGTCCATGCCTTTGCTATACTCAGAGAAATATTATTAAAGAACGTGCCTTTTACTAGAAGGACAAGCCAATTTGGAAACTACAAACTGGGGCAAAAAGTGCAGCCATTCTTCTTGCTTTTATGGTGCCCCACCTTTCTATGTAGCACAGTTTGTAATTAGTGCAATAAGCACAGGACTCAGCACAGGAATTGTATAGCCACTGCAGAATTTTTTGCAGGCATCATTGTAGAAGTGAGTTTTAAGAAGAGTAGTGTAGCAGCTTTGGAGGATTTTGTCGGGCCTTTCCATGAGGGGCAGCATGAGAGAAAGCACAAAGGTCTTTGTGGCAGTTGAGACTGAGTAACTCAATAACATATAGGAAATGATAGGTGTGGGGAGGGGAACAGTGATGACAAGTAGTGTGTGTTTGAACTCTACTGCTGAAGAGTCTGTAATCTGAGACAACGATCGTTTTATGCAAAGGGCAGATTCTCTGTAGTGCAAGGGAGATGGGTGGTCTAGGGCTGTGATAAATGAAGGGGAGGGGTAGCTAGAACTTTTAAAAATTAAGAAAAAGACTCCCCTCTTGTCTATCTGTTGTTCTCCCGGGGAGAGGCAGACAGGGCAGCAGCTATGCTGTAAGAAGCTTGAGTCAGGTATGAAAAAATCATCAGTATCATACCTAGAAACTACTCATTTAAAACCCCAGATATGTAAGTAGATCAGGAAATGTCTATGAAGACGCAATTAGGTTTATACCTTTTATTTCGTTATGGCTGTGGATTCCTTTGTGCTAACCCCAGGTGCTTTTGTTTTGCTTGTAATCTTTAAGCTGGACCTCATAAAACATATTCTTGGTGTTTAATCCGTGTAATTGCTCTTTTAAAATCCAGCAATAGCCTGAGTATTTTCTTTCTTTTATTTTCATTAATAAAATTTACCTTTTTTAAGAACAAAATTGGATTTTTGTGTTTTAAGAGGTTTGTGCACATATAGTTTAATTAGCTGATGGCAACAGCTGATTTCCTTTTTTTTTCCTTTCTCAGCTCTTCCCCGGAGGGGGGAATGAAAGGTCTTGCGGGTACCCCACAGGAAGGAATTCCCAAGTGCGCCTTCCTGGGCTCTCAAAGAGATACTGCACTTGGGTGATGACAGCATCTGCCAATCCAAGGTCAGAAAAGAGCTGTAACCTTGGGAGTTTAATACAAGCCTCGAGTGGCCGGTATGAATTTTTAGAATCCTTGAGAGCCCCACTTTCTGCACTTGAAGTGCCAGAGTGGGGAATTAGCCTTGACAGGAAGATATAAAAATGAATGGACTGGCAAGATGCTGATTAATTTTGTAGTAGGTGGGTGGATGGATTGATATCTGCATGGAACTGGTAATGGATAGATTGGGAAAGAATTGATGGATGTAGGTGGAACTGTGCAGTGGAGTGCACTCATTTGGGTATTTTATGTGCATTTTATTTCCTGCCCCTGGCTTGTTATCATACCTTCCTCCTGAAGACACCACGAGGTAGGCCTGATGAATCAGTGTTGTCATTCTGTAAAACACTGAGGAAAGGAGGTAGGTCCATGAGAAGATCTTATTTTACAAACTCCCCATTTCCCACCCTATTTCCTGTGATTGAGGGTTTGGTGGGAGGTTAGGTTGGGGACAGAAGCTCAGTGGTTGGGGGCCATAGGTTGATTGGGTTTAGATGAGTATCTGAATTCTTGGATACTTAGCTGACCTAAACTGTAAACCTTTTGAAGTTCCACCTTCACTACAATTTGTAGGTATTTTTGCTGTGTTGGGACTGGTTTCCTCTATGATGATTTATGTCATACGAGCACACAGACAATTGCCCTCAACAACAACAAAATGTATTTTTATTAAATCTGGGCTCTGTCTTACATTCTGCTATATGAATTTTGACAAATTTGACTAAGTCTATTTGACATATAATCTGGATCCATGATTACGGGTTCCCTGCACACATCTATGTGTATTTTGGTTATGTATACTTTATTGAAATAACTATTTTCTAAGGCTACTAACAGAAAGATTGTGGCTAACATGGTCCCTAGCAGGTAAAAGCTGTATTTTTAGTTCCACTCCCCTCTCAAATTTTAGTACTCAACAATTGTGCCACGTTTTTCATCAGGGAAAGTGTTCTCAATATCTTTCCAGTGATGAAGAAGCATTTCCTCTCTGTTAATTTTCATAAATATTGTAATGCAAATCAAAATATTGCATGTGTTTAAAGAATATTTTTTCCTGTTTGCTAACTAAATGCTGGAACTCTTTTTGAATGGCAGTATACAGAAGCGTTGGCTGGATTTATACTAGCATAGGTTTGACTTTGATCCAAATATGCAGTTATATATTTTTTCTATGCAGTCTTGTATATACAATCTAAACATACATCCTCACTTCTTCTGTGTTGCACATGCAACTCCCGTTTATATTAAATGAAGACTTACCATCCTCCATTTACAGAAGAATTGATATCAGTATTTGAACTTGATCTTTGGGTATTGTGTCCACTTGTAATTAAATTAATGTTGTTATTCTTGCTATTACAGGGAAACTTGGGAAATCTGTATGTGAAAATAAAAGTTGCCTCAAAGAAACTTTAATCTTCTGCATTTGAAATTTACTCAGTTCTGCAGATGACCTATGGGTAAGTCACATTCACTTAGCATTTATAAACCACAAATGGGATGGGAGACTAAGAGCAATTTTTTTCTTTCAGCTACACCATTGAAACTACAGTAACACCATTAAAGTCAATAGTTTTTTACATCCCTGTAACTGAGTAAACTTTTGTTCTAAAACTAGAAGGCAAATCAGCTTTTGTGTGTTGTGCCGAAATAACCATGGAAAAGGGTAGCTGTTTAAATGATCTAAATAGTTGTGAAATAGCTTTGAACTGATGATTTTTGACATATTTTGTATCAGATACAATAGAAAATGCTATCTATCACTCTGCAGTCTTTATGAGCTAAAATCAATTTAAATAAAGGGAATTAAGGGTGGAATCAATCTGCATGTTTTTTTACAATTCAAAGATTTAACTCATGAAAAGTTTGACCTTTCTACACTGAAGGAACTATAATGACTGCCTACATTTTATTTTCTCAACTGCACTGGTAAGCACTCCATTAAGTAAAAAAGATTTGTGCTGTAATAAGAATGTCATATTACATCTCTCCAAAAGTGAATACCGTATTGTTCCGAGTATAGGCCGCTCCTGATTATAAGCCGCACCCTTGAAGTTTGGTGCTATTTTAAAAAAAATTAAATTTTTAACTTTTTTTAACAAAGAAAATACGATCAAAATACGGCCGCGGCTGGGATTTAAAGGGCTCTGGGTTCCCCGCCGCGGCGGCAGCCCAGAGCCCTCTGATTCCCCGCCGCGGCTGGGATTTAAAGGGCTCTGGGCTCCCCGCCGCAGCTGGGGATCCCGATTATAGGCCGCACCCCTAGTTTAAAGATTTAAATTAGGGGAAAAAAGTGCGGCCTATACTCGGGACAATACGGTATTGTTACAATATTTGTTGAATTTATGCCAGTAAGAAAATCGGAAAAAGTTACACTACACAAATGTTCATTCCACCAAATATATGTATGATTTTTTCCACTTTAAAAGCTCTGGAAAATATTTCATTTGATTTTTCCACAAACAAATTTGTATAATCTAAACTTTGAGGGAGAGTCAGAGAACCAAGATCTCTTGAGTACCTGCTCTGTTCTGTAATCGTTAGACCCTGTTATTAGATTATAACTCTTGAGTTTCCTACATTTTTTTTTTATTTTAACTCTAGAAGACACTAGAACTCAACTGAAGCATGTTAGTAAAAATTAGGGGGGGGGGGGGAGGGGTGCCTGTATTGTGGACAGATATTTTCAGTGCTGTCAGTCTGTAATCCTTTTGAAGAGGAAATTCACCTTTAAATTAGACAATCTAATAAACTATAGCTTTGTAATCAGTTAAGGTGCCTTAACAAAAAGGAAATAACTTTTGTTTTGGATTAACCTCAGTGGCTTTAATGGGACTCTGGACCAGCAAAAGGGAAGCTATACTAGAGGTATTGAAGCCCCAAGTAGTCCTTGCATTTGAGTAGTCCTATTGATTTAAAGTCTAATATTGCAAATTTTTAGTCACATGACTTAAACTCGTTGTATTCTTGAAATAGGACTTGTTTTCCCAGCGCTGCTGCTTCCCACCTTCTTGGTCACAGTTGAAAGATTGTTTTTTGTTCCCTCATCAAATGAATGGACACCCAATCTTCTCCATCTGAACACATTCAAAATTTTGGTGGAAAATGCTTGGTTAAATATAGACAGCATAAAAACGACTGGACACTGTTACAGGAATAATTGCATTCTCTCCTTCAGCCTGAGTCTGTAGATAGCTTCTTGGAGGGGAAGGATTCACAATTCATCTCCCAGAACAGGCAACATAGTTGTAAAAACTGGTTTATTTCTTAAAAATAAATACAAAAATATAAATATAAAACATTGGCAGATAGAATTTGATGAAATGAAGTTGCACAAACTTTTTTTAAACCAGCTGCATATCACACTTATTAACACCACATGTACATTTTTTTTAAATTTTAATGTACAGAACTGGACATACTTTTTTTTCTTTGCCTTCTTAAAAGCTGCACTTGCAAGGGTAGGACATGTACCTAACAAAAGCGGCTTGTACATGAGGTTGCTTAAGGGAATATCACCCTGTTCAAGCTTCTGAAAGTACTTTTACTTACTAAAATGGACAACACTGAATTTCCATAGCTTTGGCTCTTGGAAGGTGATTAAATAAAATGCTGTATATATTCCGTGACATCCTACTAGAAAGAATGAATGACAATGAACAAATTAGAAAGAAAACCATTGTGCTGAGTGGCAGGAAAATTTTCCTGAATGTTAAATATTGTTGAGTGGAGAAGGTGTCTGTAAAATTACTTCCTCTCAAATGGACCCTATTGGAGGTTAAGAAGTGTCTTTGTCACTTTCTCCTCCACCATACATTTCAGCTAGCTTATTAAACCGAGGGCCCCATTCTCTGAGGTATTCGTAGTTTTGGTCTCCTTCAGTAGTACCTGACTCTAAGGAACTCAAGGATTCAGCTATAGAATCATTTCCTTCGTAGGCGTAGGTTGCAAGTGAATCATATGGTGGTGCAGAGGGATCAATATCATGCTCCTTTAGCCTTTGGTTAATGAAATCTCTGACATCTGTATTATTTGGTGCTGAAGGAGTCCTCCGTGGTATAAATAATGTTTCAGGAATAATATCTCGTCGAAGCTTCTTATCTTCAATAGCTGCAGGATTTCTCAGTGTGCCAATATCAAAGGCTTGAGTGTCTTCCTCTCCACCGCCTTCATCATTATAACTCACAATGTTGTCTCTGATGTCCTCTTTAGACAGGATCAGAGGCTCTTTCTTTCGCTGCCTCTTCAGAGCAGCAAATAGCACCACTATAACTTAAAACAAAACAAAACAGAAGAGCAGATAGATAAACTAAAGATCTCAATTTAACAATTTCTCAGTGGCAGGATCAGCAGACACAATAGCTTTACTTTACCTAAGTTTTACCAACTAAGCTTAAGAGTCCCTGAAACAGCAACGACTCCATCCTGTTTTTTCATCACCTTACCATGTATCGTGTAAAACCTCTCTTGTGCTTAAGACAGGATGCACTCAGAATAAGATCTTTTCTGTATCTTTGAATAGGGACATTGGTTTGGTCTGAAAATGGCCAGGTCTACTTTGATGGTGAGGGAGACTATTTTTGCAAGTTTCAAGCAGACTGCTCAAACTGTGCTTGAGTTACAGTTAATTAAATATTACTTTGAAAATCATAAAATTCAATCTGGATATCCTGTCACTCCAAACAGCTTCTTTCTGATCACTTTATGTAAAGTTAAACATTTGTGAACTAGTGCACAGGAATCTACTTGACAAGAATATATCATCAAGATATTGCTGACTGATGTCTCTATTGTAATGGTGATTTTGTGTGAGAAATAGTGTGTTTCTGTTTTATGGCTGGTTGCAGTTAGAGAGAACATAGGTGTCACTTTTTATTGTTTGTAGTGAACACATATTCTTTTAGTATAAGAATGAATAACTCCTTCTAATGAACCTGGAATTTAAATTACCTTGTTTCTATCTCCCTTAGAAAACACACTCACTTGAACACATATTATACTATATAAATATGAAGTATAATTGTTTCAATTAAGCTATAATGTTTTAATTTAGAAGACATTTCACTTTGTTTCCAAAGATACTGATTACTTTTTAGCGTGACTTAATAATTTTTATGAATAATAGGCATTCAGCCCATTTTTGGTTTGCCAATAATTTGTGAACGGAGCTTGATTTTTTTATGAGTGTATTTGGCAGGTATTCACAAAATAGCTTAGATGAATAATGTTCAGTCTATAGTGATTTCCACCAGGTTTGCCAACTGTTCATTATAAATAGTGTTGTTTGGTCATTTAAATTATAGAACGTTACCTCAGTTTTTGAACTTAACTACTAACAAAGACAAATAGTTTTGTGTTTTTTTTAAACAAATCTATTCATGTTCCATTTATAATTAAACTTTCAGGAAATGTCAACATTTTTACATAGAAGAAAAACTCATAGTGAGATGAACTTTTGGGGCCTAATCCAAAGTCCATTGAAACCAATTAATTTTACCATCTAATATAGATTCATAGATTCATAGATTCTAGGACTGGAAGGGACCTCGAGAGGTCATCGAGTCCAGTCCCCTGCCCTCATGGCAGGACCAAATGCTGTCTAGACCATCCCTGATAGACAGATATGAAAACTATTAACCTCAGTGAACTTTTGCTCAGACTCTTAGTCACCAAGGTATTTGTGAATCAACCAGTTTTAATGGATACAAGCAATATGACTGCAGTCAACTCGTAAATGGGATTTCCTAGAGACTAGGAAATTTGATGAAACCTCTTGACCCAAACTGCACTATTCATACTTTAGTTGACTACAGGCTTGCGTGTATGAAACACTGAGCCACCTAATAAGTAAAGCTGGTTCAATTACTTTTTTTCAGAAAGTGTGTCTTCCTCTAACGCTATTTTTTTTTTCTGCAGGAAAAATGCTATTTTTGACAGAAAAAATAAATTTTCTGATTGGAAAAAATAAGTTATTTTGAATCAGCATTTCAAAATAAAACGAATTTTTTTTCTTTTTGTTTTTAGAAAACAAAATATATTTATTCCATTTTGATTTGGGTATTTTCAGGGTTTTTCCCTCCCCCTTTTCCACTGGAAAAACAGGCTGGTGGAAACAACTCTCTAAATATTTGCAGTTGGAAAAACACTTTCTTTCATTTTTAACTTCAATGCTTTCATGAACTGGAAGTGCATAGAAGAGCTACACACATACCTGTTCTGATATTAACTTTAATACCAGCATAAAGTGTGCTGGTTTTCCCACCTTCTTTTCAAGTGAGAGAAAATAACGGAGAAAGAAATCTAACAATAATCAATTATTTTTGTTTTCAAAAACTGAACCTCTGGAAATTGTTTATTTCAAAATGTCTTGTAGAAAACAGACATTTAAATGGGGGAAATTACCCCCTGGGATAACAATGCCATTTCCCAACTAAAGATTAGAATCCTAATTCTAAAAGATAAGCGCCTTCTGTGATGTGTGCTGAGAAATTACAGTTGTAATCCCAGTATGACTGTCACTTGAGTAAAACTAGCAGGATTTGACCCCATGTGTGACACTGCCAGACCAGGTGCTAGCTCATGCCAAAGCGCCAGGTCAATTCAGTTTTGTATTAGTATAGATCAAAGTGATTGTATAAGAGTGTATTTGGTGTTTAAACTGCATTAAAACAAGTGGGATGTTGCCTGCATTGTTTTCACTTATCTGTATCCCATTATAACATACTAGCAAACACTTTACATGGTGTATACCCCTGTAACTAAATAACCCATCAACCAAGGAAGAAGCCTTGTCAATGCAAATGAAGATCTTTAACAGAAAAGTGTTAATTTCAAAGCAAGTGGTCATTGTGTGTTATAATCAGAGATCAAAGACTCAAAATGCATTCCTCACTCTCTGTCATCAAAGGAAAAGCCTACATAGGTAGTGACTGTGTCATCTTGTTTTATGTGAGAAGAAGTTATAAGTATGGATTTAAGGAAAGATCTCTGGACTGTTTGAATTCTTACAGGGAAGTATGCCAGATGCAAAGCGGAGATCCCCAGAGAAGCCTTAAAAGAAGAACACTCTGATGCGGAAACTACAGAACTAACCCACCAAAAAACACAATCAACCTTCTGCTAGTGGGATCTGACTCAGATGATGAAAATGAATTTGCGTTCGTCCACACTGCTTTGGATTGTTATCGAGCAGAACCCGTCATCGGCATGGACGCATGTCCTCTGTAATGGTGGTTGAAGCAGGAAGGGACATATGAATCTTTAGTGCATCTGGCACATAAATATCTTGCGACACCGGTTACAACAGTGCCATGCAAACACCTGTTGTCTCTTTTCAGGTGACATTGTAAACAAGAGGCAGCATTATCTCCTGCAAATGTAAACAAACTTGTTTGTCTGAGCGATTGGTTGAACAAGTTGGACTGAGTGGACTTGTAGGTTCTAAAGTTTTACATTGTTTTATACTTGGGTGAAGTTTTTTTTAACATAATTCTACATTTGTAAGTTCAATGATACAAATGATGTTGTGCAATCTCTTTATTAGGTGAATTGAAAAATACTACTACTTTTGTTTTTTACTGTGCAAATATTTGTAATAAAAATTTATAATATAAAGTGAGCACTGTACACTTCGTATTCTGTGTGGTAATTGAAATCAATATATTTGAAAATGTAGAAAACATCCAAAATATTTAAATAAATTGTATTCTACTATTCTTTAACAGTGCGATTAATCACAATTAATTTTTTTAATCACTTGACAGCCCTAAAAAAAAGTATTGCTTATTCAGTAAAAGATACATAACTAGCAAGGAGAAGGGTTTAAACAAGTGTGTGTATACATCTTGTCACCTAAACTTTACTCTTTCCTTGGCAGTTTCCACTTAGCCCAGCTGCCTCCACCTCCGAGATGGGAGAGAGAGACTGCCCTGCAGTTTTCTCTTAATTGGAGCCAGACAGATTTCCCAATGAATAGCTTCCCCTACTCTTTCCTTAAGGACCTTGGTATTCTTTCTGGTGGTAACTTATCTTTGTCATTGTTTTGTTTTCCTCTTAACAGCCTTGTTTGATTTATTTCTATATAGTCAGGCAGGATAATATCAAGTAGATAAACTGAGGTGTATCTGATATTAATATAAAATAATAGACAACACCCTCCTCCTCCACAGCTAGTTACATCATTTCACCAAATTGGCTTCTGAACAAAATATTTCAACATTATATTGGGCAATTTTGCATAAGACAAACTCCTGTGGTGATCTTGTATGTTCCTAAAAATACCTGTCCTTTATTATTACTAAGGCATCAGCTGAGCTTTTTTCCATTTGTAACATAATTACCCCGATAAATCAAACTATTTTAAGGTATTTCTACTTTCAGACTAAGGTTTCTAGTTTTCCAAAATTCGTTCACTCCCCTATACTCCACAGGAGACATAAAAGTTCACATTTAAAATTTACGACATTTAGGTTTCCGAAAACACTGCAATATAACTCGAAAGAATAATTTACTCTTCAGTTCATAAGACACAAAATTATGGTGTGACTCAGTGTTAAAGACACATTAAATCAGGTTTCTCCTATGGCCCAGTAAAGGATCACTTGCACTAAAGCTCACTATATAAGAAAGGGAAAGACATATGAAATGCATGATAGAAGATAACATTAAATGTAATTTTCTTATTTGAGGACTAAGAGTCTGTACAAACAAATTCCATGTATGGCATGATAGCCGGGGATCAGGCTCTAACCTACTGCACTGAACTGAATCAGTGAATGTTACTCTGAATTTAGCAGTGTTAAGTGTAAAATTTGGCCCTTTACATAATATTCCCTGAGCTTTTTTTCATGTGCATGAGAGAACTAAAAAAAGGTACAACAAACCAGACACATATTTTAATATTTGAAATGTTAGCATCATAAGCATATTAAGTATTTTGAGGCATTCCATGGCAAAGTAAACAAAGTTTACATAAAATAACATTGGTCATGGGCTAGGCTTTTTGTGTGTGTTCTCATGGAACACACACTGAAATTGTCACCTTTACTTCATCCCTTTGGAAACAAAGCACTTGAGGAGTGTCCTGGCCTCCATTTAGTTCTCACAAGATCTACTGGTTTCAGGGGGTAAACTCCACCAGTTCATAGAGAAAGGAACACTGCTTCCCTAAGAAGGGTGAATCACTACGTAAACTTAAGATGAAAAATATTGATCAGTTTCCTTGGCTCTCACAACCATTTCTAGTACATTTCCTATTAGAAAGTGGTATAGATAATGGTTTCACATGGGTAAAGGGGTAAAAGTATCTCAAATTATTTATCTGCTTAAAAGTACATTTTACAGTTCTCTGCCAGTAAATGCCAAAAACTGAAGTCCCAGTTCATTGATTTGACTTTGCTATGTAGTTCAACCCTCTTAGCCATTTTTAAGGGAACAACTTCACTGTAAGTATATAGGTACTTCCATTTGCATACTGAAATTTGTTGAAACAATTTAACAACCTGAGATTTTTCATTCTTAGTCACCTAGATGTTTTACTACATCTAAGTTCATCATAGCATAAACTGTTTCCACTGTATTACAGTAGTTTTTGAATCTTGTATCACAAAACGCAATAACTAATATTTCAAAACTACGTAGCTTGCAATTGGTCAGGCCTGTATATCTCTGAAGTATTAGTTCATTTGGGAAAAGATGCATTTTTCTATAACTTACCTAGAAGTATAATGATGCAGAGGAGAATAGCAATTAGAGCACCAGTGCTCAGGCCAGCAGGAAGGAGCAAGGCCTCAGCATTACAGGACTGCATGTTACCACGGTTGTCACAGGTGCACACTCGAATTGTCAGAGTGCCAGTGCTACTCTGGATTGGGTAGTCATTGTCCGATATCACCACTGGCAGGAAATAGGTGCTTATTTCATGTCTACTGAAGCCATTTCTTCTCGTCAAAATTCTGGCAGTGTTATCTATATCAGTTAAAAATAATTATATATAATGTGTAATATATAACTATAAAATTCATAGTATATACACAAACATTTTTATCAGAGTTTTTGGTTCGCTATGTTATTTTGGAAAGTGCGCTTCCTTAACATCTGAGATCAGGCTTTTTTCTACTGGCATTTCAACTTGACCAAAAGGCTGCTTCGCCTCTCTCTTCCCCTCAACATGCTGTTGTCCAATAATCAGTATCTCGAGCTGAAATGTGACTGGAAGAGTGATTAACACAGGCATTCAGAAGATCAAAATGCAATACTGTATTCCTAAACAGTTTAGACATGTGAATGTACTCCAGATACTGTATATATGTGTCAAGTAGTACAGTCTTATCATGCTGTTATTAATCTGTAGTGTAAACAGTAGCATTAAATGCTGTGCAAATAGCCTCCCTGCAAGTCAGAGCTGCCAGGAGGGCTGCTGCTCTTTCTACTAATACAGGACAAAAATACAAAAACAAGAAATAAGTGCAAATGTTTCCTCTTTGATCAGAATTGTCAGTCTCTGCTATATAAGCATTATCTGTACTGCCAGCTGACTTCCCGTTGAAGTTAATGAGTGAAACCCATCTACAAAAAGTGTAGAATATCATTAGAAATGGATAAGATATATTTTCTTAGAGCCCATCCTCTGCATAGGCAGGATCTATTCCCCAGGATATATCCTCTATTAAAATATTGCACTTGGTTTGAGCTAGAAGGCTGAGAGAAGTGAAGAACATTCTATTGTATGCATTCTAGAATGTTCCTTTACAGCTCCTCCCATCTGATGTCACCCTGGTTTCAGATCTTTTTATGCTGGCTAATTTCATAATTCTAACACAAGCCAAACAGACTATGGATGAGGGCTCATGTCCCATTTCCCCAACAAAAGACAAATTCCTAAAAGCTTTTCCTGGCAACAGTCAGAAGAAAAAAAAAGACAAATGAACAAAAAGAAACCCAAAGTGGCTATCCACTTGGAGTCATCAGACTCATTCAGCTTTACAAAGGAGCAAAGACAGAAGACTAAGAAGCGAGTCCCTTTGCTCAAGCTTCCTCTGCTCCCATTCTCCCCTCATTGCCCTCCCTCCTCAAAAAAATCAGGCATTAGATTAGCCTCTGCTATACACTGCCTCTGACCCACAACCCAAAATAATTTGATGTTTTATTTAGATCCTGTTCTTGTCATGTTATTCTCTGTTGCTTCCCCTTCAAAAGTTGCTACAGACTCTCCATTGTTTGTACATAGGCCAGAGGAACTTCTCTCAGTGGTGGTGCCTGGGGGTGCAGGAGGCTGTGGAGGCTTACTAAGCCTAGACAGCTTTTTATTTTCTTTTGAGTCTAGGATTCTGTGAGCTTAAACTGAAGATGACTAGGTGAATTAAGATTATATAAAGTGAAATCTTCTGCAGGTCGAGGACAGCTGACAATCTTCTGGGGACAGTAGGCATTTACCTACCTCCAAACTATCTTCTGAGTTGAGACTCTACCATTTCCCATTTATGGCTTACCTCTACATAGCATATGTTAATTCATTTATTTCCAGATAAGGGGTTTAATGATGAAAACAGATCAATGGCATTTGTTTTTGAATGTGCATAGATGAAGTAAACCTCCAATGATTACAGGTCTGTGTCCTTTATATAACTTCAGTGAATTTATATTTTGGTTATGGTGTACTAAATGTATCTACAGACTACATGTAGTGGTTATATCCATGTCACAGGTAACATTTATCATGAGCCTTCAACTGTCTCATCTACTCCCCACTAATCCATTGCTACTGGGAGTACTTAAACATTCCAGACTCCTGAGCAGCTTCATACAGTTTAAGGTCCAATGTCCTGAGACCCAAGGGACACACAAACAGTTTGCTACTATCAGAATGGAGAAGGTTCCTAACTACCCAAAAAGGGAAAATGCTGCTCCTTGCCTTAGAAAGACTCCCAGATATCAGGTTTCAGTGCTATTTTCAAAGTTACCTAGTGGATTTAGACACCCAATTCCCATGAATTTCAATGGCAATTGTGTAGCTAGTCTTCTAAGCAGTGTTAAAAGCCTGAAGTTGTAGCATTCAGACTTCAAAGTCTGATATCTTCAGACCTGTCTCATTGCTCCTTGTGCTCCTATATCTCTTTTAATTAGATTGTAAGCTTCTTGAGGCAGGGTCTGTCTGTACAGAGCCTATCATTGTGGGTCCCTGCTGTATGATTGGGGCTGCTATGCACCACCATCTTCTACAGCTAAAACTAAATGTTGTGTCCCCATTTGGGAAACTGTTTTAATAATAGAAATAAATAAGAGCTGATGAAGACTCAGCAGTCTTGATTCACAGTCTGAACTTCTTTCTAGTTTTAGATACTGTGCGGGTTAACATGACTCTCCTGATTGTTCCTTGATGCTCAGTTTGTAACAATCCCCAAACCAAAAGATGACAAAATCACCATGTTTTAAAAACATGTAAAGCCACCAAATGCAACTGAAATCTTGATCCAGATTTACTTCAACATAAGCTTACATTTTGGGTTTGTAAAATATTTAAATCTTTACTCTTCTTATAAAATAAAGGAAATTATTTCCATCAGATTGTCAATACCCGATTTTCCATCATATATCCCATAAGTGTTGCCCTGGACAAGGAGAAGAAAGGGTCATAAGCACAGTAAGGTTATAGGCAACTCCACAGTAGTAACATTAATTTTGTCTGCTATCTAGATGAAGTTCAGTGGCCCGTGAAGGCCCAGTCCTTTCTTCCAGTTAACAGGTCTGAACTTTTGCAAACACAAGTTCAAATGTTTCAGAAAAATACCTGTAATATGTTAGGAATTAAAGATAAATCTTATACCATGGGCAAGCTCTGTATTTTACCTTCATTATCTTGAACAGTAAAGTTTGGGTTAACAGCAGCTAAACTGAAGAAAAATTTTTGTCCTCCAAGGGGGTCGTCTTTGTCTACTGCACTTATGGTCTGTATTAGCTGCAGACAAGGAAAAACAAAAATAAGCAGGCATTGTGATACAGTTATCTGGTTACTTCAAGGAACAGTGCCAGGATTTTTAAAAAAAATCCATATTTATAAAACAAACTATGGTATAAATAATACCATGTAATATGATAACTGATCAAATGTACCTTTCAGCATATATGCTGCTTCTTTTCCTGATGAAGTGCAAAAAATAAAGTAGTAAGTAACCTAGCTCATTGGTCCAGAGTTTGGATTCCAAACACTTGAAAGCAAAGTTTAAACCCAGTATTTATAAAATCAAAACAACCCCATAATATTCTGAACTGCTACCTACCTTTGCCCCTTACACGTTTCTCTGTATATTTTTAGCAAGTATATACAATAGCAATTCAGATTAAATGAATACATTTAAAACATATACAAAGAACTGGCCAAAATCTTTCACGGAAAAATATAAATTTCAAAACAAAAATATTCATTACAGTTCAAACTGAAATTTGTATTTCATTTAAATGTTTGAAAACTGAAAATAATATGAACATTTTAATTTCCTCCCCCCACCACACTGAATATAATTTTTTTTTTATTATCTCCTTTTTTCCCCCTACTCTAACTTTTCAACACTTTTTCAACTTTGGAAAAGTTAGATTGACAAAAGCAAAAATGAAACACTAACTACCACTGTAACTCTTCCAAATCTGAGGAAGTTGCAAGAGGAAGAGGGGTTAAAAGAAAAACCCCTGGACTTTAATTTGATTGCACTCAGTGGCAAAAAGGTAGAAGATGGGGGAAACAAAAACTGTTCAATGTCAAACACTGCAAAACAGAAACAACTTTGACACTTCTAAATTTGTAATGAAATTCATTTGTCCATTTCTCAGCACAGAAAATCACATAAATTAAGAGTTTATGAGGGAAAAAATTGTTTACCATGACTCTCAAACATTCTATTAAAAATACTAAAACACATACACCTCTATCGCCCCTAGCTGGGATCTGAGATCCTGGGTAGATCTCATAACTTAGGCTGCATCAGAGTACTTGGGTTGTAGACTTCCAAAGAAAGCCTGTTGTAGGCATTGCAGGAAGTAGTGGTGATTCCCTGCCATTCTTCTATTTAAGTATGCAGTGAACCAGTGTAGTTTGTCATTGAAACTTACTGGCCGTTAGCTATGGTGAGTGCCATCTCTTAGATGTAAACTTGAGATCTTTCCTGCTTCATCCCAGGGTGACTTCCAGTCACACAGCCTCGGTTACTACTCTATGCTGATGGTTACCAGAACTACCTCTCCACTGACTGACATCTCGCCTTCAATGTTCCATTGTCTACTCAAGCTCAACTTGGCAAAAACTGAAGTTTCTTCTAGAACCCTCCCACATATCCTCCCGACTCCATTACTGTTGTCAGCTATACAATCCGACCTGCTCCACAAGCCTGCAATCTACCTGTCATTTTTGACATCTCTCCTGTGACATGCTAAATCCTGTTTTCTTTGTCTCTCTAGAATTTCCAAAATGTATCTGTTTTCTTCATTCCTACCATTAAAACTCTTGTAAAGTAATATCATCCTTTGCCTCAGCAATGGCAACCTCCTCTCTGTGGCCTTCCAAACATTCCTCTAACTCCCCACTTCTCTCCTCCAGTCCTTCCACACCGCAGAGGTAAAACTCTTTCACATTGAAAGCTTAGGCTTTCTCTCTCTCGATTGTGTTCCTTTATCCTTCTCCAAACACCCTCCCACCCTCACTTTCCTTCCTGGGTTACTCGGAAGAAGGCAGCACTCACTTGTGCGACCAGCTACCAGATGCTGTTGACAGTGAAGGAGATCCTGAATATATCAGTGGTGATGTTGGATAGCTGGGAATCCTCTATTCACCTTTCCACGACAGTCCTTTTACTTATATTTTTACTTGGTGGTGCCTCAACCTAGCTGGAGCCTGCTCACTGGCCTGCCTTGTAAGCTTCCAGGATTAAACCGGAGCTAATCTATGTAAGGGGTCTAACTCAAAAGTACCAATTACAAACAAACAATATATTCTTAATTAAATTTAACACACCTTTACATAACAATTTAGAAAAAGACAAACATGTTTTTAACATATAACAGATTGAGATTAATTAAAATCTCACAACTACTTTAAATCAGCAGGGGCCCACTTCAATAAATTAATTAATCTATGCAGTTTACAGTAGTAAAAAAACTTAACTAACTTACATTTACATTGACACCATCCCAGATTGTGAACTCCTCTGAATTTCAGAGTTCTAAGCACTTCCTTGCATGGGCGTACTTGAAGATCTTGATGCCAGGGACAGCACCCTGTTGGTCCAGTAAATCAGTCCCGCCAAGGCAACAAGGGGCAGAGCAATTCTAACTTGGGATCATTCCAAGTTGCACAACTCCTCTGAAACTTGGAGTTGTTATACCCAGAGTTCAGTAACCCTGGATCCTGGTTAGACAATAAGACCACTTCATCTCTTCTCAGAGTCAAGGAAACCCCTTAAAGTCTCTTGGCTATGCCCTTTCCCCTGAAAGCACTCCCCCAAATGAAAAGGTGGTGGTTGTTCTCCCTGCCTTCACTGCAGGCCAACTTCAGTCACTTCTGGTCACAGCCAGTCTCTGCCCTGGCTCCAGTGTTGGCCAGAAATAGTCACCCTTGGCTCCCTGCTTCATCAAAGCCCCAACAGTTTCTCAGCTGCAGCTTCTAGCTTTCTAATACTCCCAATTAAGTTCAGCTACATTTACATAACCAAAAGCCTGTAAGTATTTTATTGCAACCTCCAATATCACATTATTGTAAAGCAATAAAATAGTTTACTTAACACTTCCACTATTGTGTTTTAACCAAAGAGTAGTTATAGGATTGGTTCCTCTAGATGAAATGCGCTATTGTAAACATATGTATAATCACCATCGATGCACTTTACAGTGTCATGCCAATAATCGGGAAACTAGTGGCTTTTTTGTTAAGGAATGAAGCACAAGAGATTTAATAAACCTCCTGGAGTACTTGAAGAAGAAGAAAAGAAGTCCTCATATATTTAATTATACTGTTACATAAATGAATTGTTAAAGACAAATATGTCACAGCTTAGGCCAGGGATCGGCAACCTTTGGCCCGCGGCCCGCCAGGGTAAGCACCCTGGCGGGCCGGGCCGGTTTGTTTACCTGCCGTGTCCGCAGGTTCGGCCAGTCATGGCTCCCACTGGCCGCGGTTTGCTGCTCCAGGCCAACAGGGGTGGCAGGAAGCACCGGCCAGCACACCCCTCGGCCCGCGCCGCTTCCCGCAGCCCCCATTGGCCTGGGACGGCGAACTGTGGCCACTGGGAGCCCCGATCGGCTGAACCTGCGGACGCGGCAGGTAAACAAACCGGCCCGGCCAGCCATGGTGCTTACCCTGGCGGGCCGCGGGCCAAAGGTTGCCGATCCCTGGCTTAGGCTAAAGGAAAAAAAACACCTTTCAAAAAAGTTTGTTTCTGACAACAGGCAAACTCAACAGGACAATGAAATTTGGCTTGAGATATTTCTACATATATACACTATATGTTGGGACACTGGCATGAGGACCAATCATAATATTCCTGCTAATGTAGGATCTTACATTCCGTTCATATTACACACACAGACACACACTTTTCCTGTATATAGCCTCTTTCATAGTAAAGAATCCTAAAATGTTTTCCAAGCAATAGGGATCATCAGTGAGGTACAGCTATGTCTTAAATGGAATACAGCAAGCATTCTGTGCCAACAACGCTGCTAAACAAGATTTTGGGGGGGGGGAATTAAACCAGATAAAATATTAATGGGAATTTTAGGAGGGCAGCATCCTGAGCCAGGCTCAGTTTGCTGAGGACTAACACCTTGATTATTTTAAAATGTGTCATGGGATCTTTAGTGACAAGCAGTCAGGCCCTTGGTTGTACACCTGATCTGAATGACAGCACCTCCAGCAGAACAGAGCCGTCTAACACCATGCTGTATAGAAATGTTCCACCTGACTCACTAACACCACTTCTTGCAGCTCCCCCATCCAAGTATTGGTAAAGCCTGAGCTTCAGTTGCTCATAAAATATATTATTAGATGTGATAGGAAGCAGCCGATCACATGACTCTTGTACTAGTCTCTTTTGGAAGTAAAGAACATTTGTATTGTTAATTCAATGTTGTTGGAGTTTTAGTGGGCTAAATCCTGCTCAGTTCCATATTGTATCTGTAAGAGTCATGAAAATTAGCATTGCCTCTGATATTAAGAAAGGTATCTGAAAAACATGCAATGTAAGTAAATAGGTGGTCACATTTAGAGACAATTTGAATATTAAAACTGATTTGTCAAATATGCTGCAAATAAAAAACTAAATTTGGTTCATTATTATTCTTGATCATGTGACTCAAGTATTCAAAATGTTTCACAAATTGTCTTTGTTTCTTAAAATCACCCTTCTTAAAATCACTTTCTGTGAAATACTACAATCACATAAACAGCAGCAACTAGGTAAAACATGGTAAAATGAACTAATGTATCTATTAGTACTTTTTGTTAAGTAATAAAGAACACCTTG
Source organism: Platysternon megacephalum (assembly GCA_003942145.1). NCBI lineage: Eukaryota > Metazoa > Chordata > Testudines > Platysternidae > Platysternon > Platysternon megacephalum. The sequence goes on along the minus strand of QXTE01000023.1, from coordinate 7,672,094 downwards.
CCGGCAATAACAAATTAATTAACTCAGTCTCCCCACTGATGTATGGAGGTAAAATAGATGAGTGGGAAGCTCAGTTATAGCTCTCATTGTCAGAAGAAAACTGTTTTTTGAAAAAAACAGAACGTCGGAAATGCATCTTATTCATTATCACTATGTTTTCTTTTCCCAGAACAAAATCTTAAACAGATTTTACTGAATGCTAGAGCATGTACGTAAAGGGAGTTTAAGCTAATTAACACTGGACATGCCACCAATCATCAGCTAACCTACTCCACCTACTTTTTTCTTACTACAAATATACTGAAGCAACATGTGGAATTGTTTTCACACAGTTCTGAATATAAAACAAAATGTGAATACTGGAATTAGTAGATGAATTAAATTTTCCAGCAAACACCAAAAAATTTACTTTTTTAAGTAATGTGTTTAATACTCAGAAAATGAAACTCCTAATAAACCTCCAGTTCCTTTGGAATACTTGAAAATATTTGAGCACACTACATGAGAAAGTAATAATATTGGTGACCAAAAAGGGGAGAATACACTTAAATTTGCTGTGAAATGGATGTCATACATATTATGGCATAATATATAAGCCCTATAACTCTTATAGAATCATAGAATATCAGGGTTAGAAGGGACCCTCAGGAGGTCATCTAGTCCAACCCCCTGCTCAAAGCAGGACCAATCCCCAGACAGATTTTTACTCTAGTTCCCTAAGTGGCCCCCCTCAAGGATTGAACTCACAACCCTGGGTTTAGCAAGCCAATGCTCAAACCACTGAGCTATACCCTCCCCTCCTAGAAGCCAACGTGGTGTATGCTAGCCATTATCCAAACATACATTACTGTCCTTGACCCCCTCCCATCACGCACTGGTTGTTTCCTATGTTTTGTTTTTGAAAGAAAAAGCAGAAACTAAAATCATAAAGAAAAAAAAGTTACATGTGTACATTCCTTTGTTGTGATGTCACCAGCAAATATTATTGAGATAATTTAAATATTCTACTCATTGCATTCTTTGCTTATTGATTTTCCAAGAAAAATACAAAACCAAGAAGAAGAAGAAGAAGAAGAAGAAAAGATAGCTGTCTGGAAATGCCACCAGTGATTCCTCACACTCTTATATCCTTCACCAGCCCCTTTTCATTGCTGGAGTGATATATAGTAACTGCAGTGGAGCCAAAGACCTTGTACACTCTGCATGGTTCTGATCACTCTTTCTCAAGAGAGGGAGAGAAACATACAGGGATCAAGAGAGGGGTGAATAAAATGGTTAGAGGAATGGGAAGATTTCCGAGAGAAGAGCATGTGAAAAGATTGGAAGTGTTTAGTTTTGAGAGGAGATGAATAAGAGGGGACATCATAAAGGTGTAAAAACATCATGAATGGTATAGATAGACCATTTCAGTACATAAGCCAGCCACTAGCTGATCAGTATTAGGAAGAAACTTCCCTTGTGGGCAATTTATTCTAAAATAGTTCACTGCAGGGTTCCTTAAATCTTCCTGGTACTGACCACTGTACTGGAGTAAATGCAGTAGCGGCGCCAGCTCTTCCGGCGCCCTAGGTGGCGGAAGGTCCCGCCCCCGAAATCCCGCCCCCAACAGCGGCGGCGGAAGGTCCCGCCCCCAAATTTGAACGGGCGACCGCGGCGCCGGCGCCCCCAAAATAGCCGCGCCCTAGGCGACCGCCTAGGTCGCCTAATGGGTTGCGCCGGCCCTGAGTAAATGGACAACTGATCTAAAATCTGGTGTGCAGATTCCTGTGTATCTGTGTTCTACTCAGGGTACAGAAATCCTAACACATGATTTACATACCCCGGCACACACCATGAATAGCAAACAGTACATTAGTGTGGTATGAGTTGCATGACTATCTGGAAACAAAATAGAGTAAGGCTTGGAGAGCTGTAAAAAACACAATAGTGAAAGAAGAAAGTCTAATCTCAATACAATTTAAAACACAAGGGAGATATAAATAGAAAGGAAGGTCACAGAAGGAACTAAAAGTAAGAAATAATTGGAAGAGATGAGAGATTAATAAGAAAGATGTTTGAGTGAATGAATCACTGAGAAATAATGACAGAAAAAAAGCAAAGATATCATGCTACTAAGGAATCAAAGGCAATAAGAATGTCCTATAAATACATCCAGAAAAGAAGAATAATGGCAGAAAATAAAATTGCTACAACTTGAAAAGGTGAGGACTGTGGATTTTTAAATAAATCTATTTGAACTTAGCTTATAATAAAAAGGCTAATGATAACAAGGGCATTTGAGAATTCTAATCAGGGAAACTGTTGGATATGATACTTGCAGATGCCAAGAGCAAAGGATAAACAAATAGATGGTAAAACTATATTTGATAAAACGAAAAAGATATACATGTCTGGATCTGTATGAAATGCACTTCAGAGTTTAACAAACACTGGGTCTTTTCTACTAATTCTTTATAATCTGCAATAAATTAAGACAGTCAGAAGAGAGAACCAACAAATAAAAAAAACCCCAAAACATACTTTATGAAGTTTAGTGACGAAAAATCCATGAATTAGTCAATTAGATGGATATGTGTTTCTGGTATAATATTTGCACATAGGATAAGGGAGTCTGTATAGATCTGGTAAAGGAGAGTCTAATAACTGACAAGCAGTTTTGGTTTATTGAGCGCTGATCGTGAAAACCAAATTTAAAATTCTCCATCATAGTTAGTGATTCAACAGCTACTCAAGACTCTGTGCAGGTAAGGCCATGAGGGCTCCTAAACCCTGCTCTGAGGACCATGCTGGAGGAAGCAGCCTATCCCCTCTCAATGGAAAGAAAAAGTGGCAAGACAGCACTCAATATCTGAAACAGATTTGGCTGTATTTACCCTAACCCAATGATTTCTCTGCTGAACGCAGCCGTCCTTCACAGAGGAAAGAGGTGGTAGGGATCCTTTCCAGCCTGTGGGCAGGTGAAAGGCTGTTTAGGCTGCCCCACCTCCAGGATGTCACAGGACAACTGTAATTCCATGCTTCCCTTGGCATGCACACCATCTAACTGGCTCTAGGTTTGTTTGTGTCTCTGATTATATGGTGGGGAGTACAAGGTAGTTGGAGACTGGAGGATAAAGGGGAAGTTGGAGGAGTGGAGCAAGGATGATTTGGAAGAGGAGGAAAACAATCAAGACTCCTACTCAGCATCATCTCGTACTTATACATTATGTTTCTATGGTGTTTGCCTATGCCTTTGTCTGTCTTGTGAATGTATAGTGTAAGCTCTTTGGGGTTTTTCAGTAGGTTTGGAAAATGTCGAGCATATGTTAGATGCTATCACAATAGCTCACATATTAATATATTGAATTCTCTTATTTAATATATTAGATTTCAAGAAGCCAGTCAACATAATGTCACAGATTAAACATATAAAGAAATTAAATACCTAACTACATAAAATACCATATTCTAGCATGGAGTTGAACATTTTTTGATAAACAGTGGTCACTTATCAGTGGGGAAGACTATTCAGTGAGGTCTAAATTTGACTATATGTCATTTGTAATTATGGTAACAAAAAAAGGAGGAACTAATATACAAAAGGACAGAATTAAATTAGCAATGACCCAGAGAGATTAAGTTGTGTGCATCAGAACCATAATCAGTACCAGTGAATGTACAGTTATAAAACCAATCAGAAAAATAAATAAAATGGGATAGCCATCTGGAAATAAAGGCATCCAAGAAATTAACTATTTTCAGATAAGTCTGCATTCCTCCTCCGCACTCCCTTCAACAATACTGTGATGAATACATGCCAATCTGGTACCACTGATGCCACTTTTGAGGGCATTTTTTATTCTTGGATTAATGTGCGGTGGAACACACAATACAGTAATAGGGAAACTGGTGGGTTTCCAATAGCCCTAATGGATAGCTGCCTAGTAGGAACTAGACAGTGGGCAGCAGAGTCATTTCACTTTAATCAAGTATATTTTTCTGTATTATTTTGTTTGGTTTCTATAAAAGCCAAACAAAATAATATGTTACCAGTTCAGATATTAACATCTTTTATGTTTTTGTTTGATTCACCCACAGAAAATATTTGGGAGATAAACTGTCATTTGCATAAACATGTAAGTGTGACATTGCTGTTTCTAAACCTGATAAATATGAATTCAAAGTACAACTGAGCTCCATTGATTACCAATTATTTATAGCATGTTGCTTTCTTCTGGGAAGATAACACTGAAACCAATTAAGAACACATCTTTCAGACCTAAATGCTTAGGCATCTAAAGCAACAAAACAAAAACAGATCCACAGATGCAAAAGCTTAAGACTAAAATTAACAGAGCTCTTGTAGAAAGCCATTTCTGTACAAGTAAAGAAAAGTAATTTGGTAATTTACATGCTGGCGCAATTGTAAAGTATTATTGTGCAGGTCTAAAGACTGATTTACTGACAGCCATTCCTTTCCTTCATTTTGTTTCATAAACTGTACTAGAAGCACTCTTTCTCAAGCAGCATGCTCTCTCGAGCATTTTTAAAGAATGACCTAAAACTGAGTGCCATAGCAAAACCAAATAGCTTAAAGTATTTACAGAAAGCATACCTGTCCAGCTCTTGCATTTTCACATACAAAAGTATCATAGAATACGGCAAACTGCGGGGCGTTGTCATTAACATCCAAAATTCGAACATAAACAGAAACACGAGTGATATCTTTGGGATTGTCTGCCAAAAGAAAAGAAATGAAAACAGAAACAAGTGATTTCTTGCTCTCATTTAAAAAAAAAAAAAGGTTTGTTTTCTTTAAAATTCGTCTAGAGCTCAGCATTCAAGGTCAGATCCTCAGCTGGTGTAATTTGGCATAGCTCCCTGGACTCATTCTAGGTGAGGATCAGGCCACGTCAGTGTTCAGAACAGATTTTGCTTAGTGCCAGAAACAAATTCATTTACTGGTATCTAGTGGGCAATTAGGCTGTTTACATGAAGATAAACACTACTTCTGTTAATGAAATAAGCAAATGTAATATATAAAAAGTATCTCTATTAGTATAATCAAATGACAATTGTTTTTGTTGGGCTCAAGAGTATTGTTCTGCTGGAAGTTTGTTTTTTAAAAGCAAAATGCAATGGATGTTATCGAATTTGTTTTACACTGAGGAGCTGTCACTGGTTGGCGACTAACATATTCTAAAAGGATATTCTCAGGATCTGATTTTCCTTTCACTTCCCCTTTTATAAATCAGTAGACACTTCACTAAAGAAAAAAATATTACACCAGTGTAAAACTGGTGTAAGTCAGAACAGAATCACGGGCTACATGTTTAAATTACTGTAAGAAAAAATATAAATTTATAATAGTTGTTTTTTAAATCAACCAAATAAAGAGCTTCTATTCCCACTGACTTCTGTGGGAGTAGGGTTGGGTGCAAATTTGCAGCACTAAACTGAATAGGGTTTTGTTTGTTTTTAATTTTTGAGGTACTTACTCTTTAGTGCAAGGCAAGTCATGCATACATCATCCATTTCTGAGAACTCCTCTACCGAACTATATTAAACATTTATATGTTTTTGCTTTGTTTCTGGAAGATGGATCCTGAACTATTGTATTGACTGGGTGTATGACATGCTGTGGTATCTTGGGAGCAATCTGTGAAGGATTCAGTTTATGGTTCCACTGTATCGCAGTATCAGTGTTTGTAGCTATGTCTACTTGATATAGTAAATTTCTTTAAAATGGCAAACAGAACAAAAATCTGAACGTCATGAAAAACAATGTCCTAAATATTCCAATATTGCCTTTTCTCTTCAAAGAAGCTCAGTTAGACATTATAAAGGGATGGTGACTGTAGAGTCTGGCAGGTATGAATTTCAAGCAATTATTATGCAGATTGATTGCCCTTAAAAGACCTGAACTTTTCCAGAAATATTAGCATACCTTTTTAGAGAGACCTAATTACTACAACTAAGTTGAGAAGTTAAATTCTCTCAAAATATGCTCACAAATAAATGAGTTTAATAGTTCAGTTTAAGCACAGAAGGGCCTTGAATTCCCATAGTATGAAAATACTATGGAATAACACATTTATCACAGTGGCCAGCAGTCTGAAGAATGGTGGCACCAGCCATGTTTATCATCAGAAACTATTGCTTTTACCAGTGATATAGTGCTTACCCTAAAACAGAGAGTTTAATAATGAATGCTCCCCATGAGTTTTCTTGAAGAATCTCAGATTTTTTTGTAACCTAAAATCTTTTGTGTCAGTGGGACTAGAATTAGGTGCAGTGATGTAGTAATCTTAATGCTACCTTGGGTTTATTCTGTTTACTTGTAATCAAAATGGCTTCTTGTAAATGTCTGAGATGAATGAAAAGATGTATAGAGCACCAGCAGTTGGACTTTACGCTATTTATTTTTAAGAAATTTATTCTGAGTGCCAGAAGTATTTAAATCATTTTTTAAACAAAAGAAAACTAAAAAGATTTGGCTTACTGATCTCGGCTGCTATAACACTAAGATTGTGCCACTGTGATATCTCACGGTCAAGTGGTTTGGAAGTGTAGATGGATCCATTTCCAGAGTGTATATTAAATATTCTGTCAAGATCAGTATGACGATCCAAAGAAAATCTAAACATGATAAAGGAAGAAAAAAATTGTCATGTAAGTGATTGAAAATGAAAAGAAGCAACTCTACCTTACAATACATCTGTATAACATTCAGATTCTTTACACATTCTATCAGAAATGATAGATGAGATAATTTAGATGAAATAAATGCTTAGTTTCTGCAAGTTTAAGCTTTTTAAAATGCTGTGCAGTTCATCTATTAGTTACGTTGATGACTGTCCCTGAAACTAAAAAAAATACTTAAAATAATTCTTAAAATATTAACCTAATACACAGAAAAATACAAATCCTAAGAATGATCTCAATATAGATTTAGCCATTATATTTACTCTTGCAATTTATCCTGTAACTTTCATATGCTTCTGTGAATGTTTTCTTTTTAACTAAATGATATTGTATTAAAATATGAATAATTATAGGGAGTGGGGGGAGAACATTGTTTAAATCAGTAATTAAACACTTTTTCCCTGAGAGGAAAATTCTCTTTCAGTTTGAAAAAAACATGTCAGACTGACGACTCATTTCTGAGCTTTTTGAAATAACTGTTTCAAGCTTTCAGCTCCTAGTTTAATGTAGATTTATTTAAAAGAAATCAATTTAAAAAAAATCAAAATTAAAAATGTTAAAAGTATGTTAACTGGCAGGATTTTCAGTTTTAATGAAGCTACTGATACTAAGGAACCTTTGTACAGTACTGCAAAGCCTTTGCCTTGCAAATACTCATATGGGCAAACCTTCCACTGACTTGTAGAGAAAGTAATTTTGTCACATGGTGGCAAACTGAAATCAATAATCAAATTGCTCTCTGATTCTTCGCATTTAGGACCCAAACCTGCATTTCTCATGCATCCAAAATTGCCCCTAAAGTCAGTGATGGGTTGGAGGTAAATGAAGGATCGGGGCCTTTCAATGGGTATATAATGGGATTTCCAAAAGCACTGAAGGTTTGTCTAACTCTGCACTTATTGGGAGCATAGTTAGGCCAAAACTGAGTTCTTTTGAAAACCCTGTCCAGTACCTCTAATAGTATGCAGGTATGATCTTGTTTGGAGAATCATCCAAGAGTTTGGGTGCTTTTGTGAATGTACATGAATGATCTAGAACCTTCACAAAAACCTGTCTTTGTATTTACTGATTTCACCCAGGCTGGAAATAGTGTACCATGGGAATAGCCTTTCTCATGGTATTTTGATGCTTCCAGTCCCAATTAAACCAGGAAGTGCAGAGGTATGCAAAAATGACAGAAATAAAATAAACTGATATGAACATTTTGAAACCACACAAAAGATTTGCTTCAAAGTTGGGGTAAAAGGTTTGTGTTAGTTCTGAACCAGGTGGCCAAATTACAAGTTATAATTAAGGAAAATTCCCTAGTGCCTGGCAAGTTTTGGTGAAATTATATTTCATCAATATGTCTATATTTCCTAGCAGTGATTCTGTAGCCATCAAATGTATTTTTTTTAATGTGGAGAAAAGTCAAGTTCGATAGTACAAGTTTTCAACAGGCAAGTGATGCAGCTGTTTGAGTTACTTCTCACATCACAGTTCCACAACCCAGATAAATAAGATTCAATCCTATTATCTTTATAAGCCCAAAATATTTGGTTATGTATATGTTATGCAACCATACACCTTCTACATCAGGGGTCGGCAACCTCTGGCACGCGGCTCGCCAGGGTGCTTACCCTGGCGAGCCGCGTGCCAGAGCTTGCCGACCCCTGTTCTACATCATCCCAGTGTTCTTAAAAGCCTGCAGATGCTACTGTTGATCTTCTAAATCCCAGACAATAGCCCTATTGTTACTCAAGTCTATTAAAAAAAGAATAGTGCCATAGGAAGCAGCAGGCCACACAGTGTATCTGTAGTTGTAGCCTATTTTCACTATCATATTTCTATGAAAGGGAAGACCTGAGCTACAGAATTCAGATAAAGCGCTGAGTTTTGAATCCTACCTAAAATTTGGGGTATTTGGATCTTGGCTTTGGTTTGGACTATTTGGGTATGCCTATGCAGCCTGCAGCAGCTAGCCTCCCAGCTCCGATCGACAAACGCAGGCTCACAGGGCATGCACTACTTTGCTAAACATTGCTGTGTAGACATTGTGGCTCACGCTGGAGCTCAGGCTCAGAAACCTAGGGAGAGGGTTGGGCTTTAGAGCCTGAGCTCCAGCCCAAGCTGCAATTTCTAAGTGCTATCTAGACAGCTAGTTTTAGCATAGTAGCACAAGCCCACAAGTCCCTCAAACTGGGCAAGGAGGCTCGCTGCCCCAGGCTGTGTAGGCATACCCTTTTAGAGGTAAGGATCACGTGTAGAATGCAGATCTGGACCTGGATTCAGATTCCACCAAACTTTGGAAGAGGGCGGCTCATTTCCATTAGTTAAAAGAAAAAAAGAAAGAAAGAAACATAGGCAACTACATAAGCTGCCCACATTTTTCTTTTTTAAATAGAAAATCTCATTAAAGCTTTATCCAGGCTAACCTGATTACAAAAGGACACAACCAGTCTAAATAAAGAAGGCAAAATATTAGCTGTCCATTGTTTCCTGTAATATCTGCTATTCTATAGCTGTATGATGATAGTTTGGTATTAACTAAAATGTTATAATCCTCATTTTGAAGAGCTGGATTCCTTGAATAGAAGTGTGAAGCTATTATTGAAATTAATAGAGTCAACATATGCACACTGGAGGGGTGAATTTGACCCCTACTATGGAATTTGTTTGTTAGTTTTTTTCCAGCAGAAAACAGAAATAACAAAAAAGGTAAAGAATCATACACATTTATATGTATTACTACCACATATGTGGAAAGTCCTGCCTTGGTCTGCTCCTTGAACAACTTAAATCAAGACTCATTGATTCTTTTAACTTTTTTCCTTTGAAGCTCTGCCATTACTCCCATTAGTTCATGTGTCTTGCCTGTACTGAATTACCTTCTGTCATTCAGTGGAAGAAACACTAACATGACAGAGAGTGATGATGTGACAGCATCTTCAGTCTATTATGCTATATCAATAATAGAGCATGACAGGAGCAAATAGCTTATTCTCTTGAAGTGGTTCCACTCATCAAGCTGCATCAGAGACAACACAACTGAAACCACCAACTTTGTTCCTTTTAAGATCACAGATTCTAAAACCTGACTACTTAGATTCTCAGTTGTCACATGAAGTTAGAAAGGATAAAGGAGCAATATTTAAATCCATTATCAATACTGGGTGCTTTAGAGGTTCAAAATTTTCATCTGCTATCTTACTCTTCCACCCAGAGTAGTCATCATAAGTGAGGCTGCAATTCAGTTTTCTTTACAAGCCCAGTTTTACCATCCTTCAAAAATCTACAAACAAAGGAATATTGGCCTCATAGAAAGCTTGTCTCTTCCACCAACAAAAGTTGCTCCAATAATAGATATTTCAAAGATATTACTTCATCTACTTTGTCTCTCTTCTAAAGTTTATACTTGTTGGGAGGGGAGGCGGAACCAAGTGAAAAGGAGAGTGGTAAAACTTAGTGGACTCAGCTCAATGAAGGAAGGAAGACCTGCTCCTATGAACCTTAGGAGGATTATAGAAGAAAGGGGAGTAGCCTAGAGTGGCATTTCATCCTACCATTGGGTCCCCTGAGCTTGACATGAGAAAATATTAGGAGGTTCAACAGCCCCCACCCTCCCATGGACCATAGGCTTATCAGGGGTCTCCCAAACCCCACAGGCTTAGGCATTGGGGCCTGGAAAGTTTACCTAAGCTCATCTAGGGCTTGAAAGTGGTGGTGGAGGATTGGGGTGCTGCCAACAAGCCCCCTGGAGATGTATTGGTGGGCAATAATGAGGACCCTATGGCTCACAGTAGGAGGCAAGGGTAGATCAACTTGCATAGGCCCACAGCAAGGGAAGTTCTACAGTTTTGAGGCTCAGAAGGGCTGATGAACTGCTTAAGGGGTTACCAGGGAGCTTATGCATGCACCCAGGTAAAGATCAGCTCCTGTGTATCTCCTACTGTCTGCAGGTGAGGGGCTCTCCCTTGTGGACATTAGTAGTTGTACAGAAGAAGGGTTCTTCTCCTTCAGACCTCAGAAATTCCTCCCTGCTCTCCTCTCCCCAGTCCCAGGGTGGAAAAGCTACCTCCACATTCATCAGCTGCAATTTGAAAGGGAAACCATTTTCTCCACACATTTTCTTGTTTGTTTTTGTATTTTGTTTTTTTAAATCACGAGGTATATAGAGAGACCATGACATTACCTGATAGGGCTTGAAGCAGAATCAGGATCCCGTGCCATCACAGTTCCTATGATTGTCCCCACCTCAATATCTTCATGCACCTCAAAAAGGTAAGAGGATCTGCTGAAGACAGGAGGTTCATCCACATCTTCCACAGAGATTTTTACAATTGTAGTATCTTTAAAAGGCCCAAGATAATAAAATCGTGGATCCACATGGGTATTCTCAGCCTCTACTTTCAGTGTATAAAGCCTTCTGGTCTCATAGTCCAGTGGCTATGGGGGAGGAAAAAAGGAGATACATTTTATTAAATTACAGTGTATACGTTGGATACATAGGGGAAGTAAAGACATAATGGGCCAAATCATCAGCTGATGTAAAATGGTGTAATTCCACTGTGATTAATCGCACTCAGAACCTCACAGGAAAATCCAGAGAGTCGTTTTCCACAGCTCTACAGAATAGGGACCCAGTTCCTTAAGTAACCAAAACGTCCATTGACTTCAGTGGGAATCATCACTTATTATTACCGGTATTTGTATTACAGTAGCACCTGCAGCTAGGTAGAACTGCTTAGTGTAAATCTGAGAAAATTCCAAAAGTGAAACATATTAATTACTATTCTCAAAACAGATTTTTCTGTGCAAACTTTCACCTACAAACTTAGCAACTGTTCGATGAATTTTGCTGATGTTTCACAAATACAGGATCAAATCCGACAAGCATTCCACACCTAGACCTTTCTATTGAAGCGAATGGGAGTTGTGCTTGTGGAACAATTGCAGCATCAGGGCCATAATGCCAAATTTCTTCAGGAAACATTTGCAGGAAGGTGAACATAGATGAACACGATATGTGGCTTTTGTAAAGGAGAATCGTGTCACACCAATCTATTAGAATTCTTTGAGAAGGTTCTATAAACAAATGAGGTCCCTCACCAAAGGCTTTTAAGCAAAGTAAGCAGTCTTGGCATAAGAGGGAGAGTTATCTCATGGATTAGTAACTGGTTAAAAGATAGGAAACAAAGGGTAAGAATAAATAGTCAGTCTTCTCAGTGGAGAGAGGTAAATAGCACAGTCCAGGATCTGCACTGGGACCAGAGAAGTTCCACATATTGATAAATGATCTGGAAAAAGGTGTATGCAGTGAGGTGGCAAAGTTTGCAGTCAATACAAAATTACTAAAAATAGTTAAGTCTGAAGCTAACTGTGGAGAGTTGCACAGGGTTATCACAAAACTGGGTGACTGCGCAAGAAAATGGCAGATGAAATTCAATATTGATAAATGCAAAGTAATGCACACTGGACGCATAATCCCAGCTATACATACAAAATGATGGGGGCTAAATTAGCTGTTACCACTCAAGAAAGAGACCTTGGAGGCATTGTGGATAGTCCATCTGTTCATGTGCAGCAGCAGACAAAAAAGCTAACAGAATGGTCTAAGTCATGAATGGCATGGAGCAAATGAATAAAGGAGTGATATTTATCCCTTCGCATAACACAAGAACCAGACATCACCCAATGAAATTAACAGCAGGCATTTTAAAACAAACATAGGGAAGTAATTCTTCACACAGCACACAGTCAACCTGTGGAACTCATTGCCAGGGGAAGTTGTGAAGGCCAAAAGGATAATTGGGTTCAAAAAAGAAGTAGGTAAGTTCACAGAGGATAGGTCCATCGGTGGCTATTAGTAAAGATGGTCAGGGATACAATCCTATGCTCGGAGTGTCCCTGAACCTCTGACTGCTAGAAGCTGGGACTTGGACAAGAGGGGATGGATCACTTCATAATTGCCCTGTTCTGTTCATGCCCTCCGAAGCATCTGGAATCATCCACTATCGGAATACAGAATACTGGGCTAGATGGACCATTGGTCTGACCAAGTGTGGCCATTCTTATGTGGAAAAGGCATGTACATACACTTGTCTGAGTTTTATTGTTTAAGGAGAAATAAATTTAAACAGACCTAAGCCGCCAACTGTAATTTTGCAAAAAAATTAATTTTGAACCAAAGATTTAAAACCTTACTGGGGAAAAAATCAGTACTTAATCTTGCTCATTTTCATTGAATTTCATGAATCCAAGATCAGAGAATTTTTTGCAAAATAGATTTGACATTTTGTCAGCAGCTACTTTTAAAATGAAAAGAGAAGGGTTCAGGGTTATAATTAGAATCCATTTTGTGTAGACAAGAAACTCCATTCCCCAATTTCTCTGCAACTGTCACAGATGAAAAGTGGTAGCTAATTAATGATATATAGAGAATGAGCAAGCTGAGAATTTACCTGTCTGACTGCAGAGCAGACTTCATTAGCTCACACAAAACAACGGGGATATATCAAACCCGTGGTTTTCACTTATCAAAATGGATTCTAGAGACACATTTAAAAATTCCCCTCCCCACTAAAACTTATAAAATTAGTGCTCATGAAAGATGCCAGACTGACAGCTTTGGAGATTTAAATATTCTATGTATCAGCAGAAGAGGTATAGTACAGGCAATGGAAACTTTCCTCCTCCTCCTCTGCTCCACCTTGTTATGAAGAGAAATCAGAGTAGAAGGAAGAGTAATTATGTCTCCAAGCCCATTCTCGATGCCTTTTTACTGAGACTGCCACTGAAGATACCAGTTGAAATGCAGCAATAACTTTGTAATGTAGACCAGCGCTAAGAAATCCACAGTGCTCCAGCTATGGTTAGGCATTCAACTGTCTTAGGTATTTGTCCACAAGGAACTGAAACTCAGAAATGGCTATCTGATAGTAATATTTTGCAGCATCTAATGATGCAAGCTGGGTATGAACCCATCAGTTGGAAGTGAAAGGCCTTGCAGCTCATTACCAAATCCCCTGAGCAATGCAGTCCACCACATGTATGATTTTAAACCCCAAGTCAACAAAATACCTAAACAAGTTCTGACCTTTCAGCACTTAAGGCCAGGTCTACACTACAGATCTATATTGGTGTAATGACATCACTCAAGTGTGAAAAATCCACACCCTTGAGTGATGTAGTTTTACTCACCTAACCCCCCCTACCCTCCTTGTAGACAGCGCTACATCGATGGGAGAGCTTCTCCCATCAACATAGCTGCCGCCTCTCCAGGAGATGGATTAACTACACTGACAAGAGAAGCTCTCCCGTCGGCATAGTAGCATCTTCACAAAAGCACTACAGCGGCACAGCTGCAGTGGTGCACCACTGTAGCACTGTACACAAAGACAAGTCCTAAGATATCCCATCCCTATTCAGGAAGGCACTCAAGCATGTACTTAAGTTTCATTATAATTAATGCTGAATGGGGCCCTTAATCTACATTTTGGGTGGAGTAGAGAAGATCAATTGTGTGTTAGTTGTTCACTACTGGAAGGTGCACTGGAAATCCTCAATTAGAACTGGTTGAATAATACAAAAATTGACTTGTGAATATTTTCACAAATGCACACACAGTGAGTTTGGTTCCCTGTTATTTGTGGGGCAATATTATTCATTTTCATTCATGAAAAGGAGCACGAACCCTTAAAAGTCCAAAAGCTTTAGCACACATAATTATTAGTCCAGAAATGTGTTCTTTGTTATGAGCTATTTGTGATGGATTTGGAACTGCTCTGTAATAATTTATGAATTCTATGTGTAGGCCTGGTTATTGGGGTGTTTTCTTTAAGACTATATTGGTTTAACTCAACAGGGATCTGCCTGGAAAAAAAAAAGGCAGGAAGAAAAAGAATGGCTCAAAATAAGCCACCTCTTAGCAAACATGTAAGAGTTAAACAATATTGGGATCATTAACTTGAATGATTGTGCCTCCTTTCCAACCAACCCACAAAAATGGTAAAGGCCTATGAACACAAAAAGATGAAAGAACTCTGACAGGATTAAAAGGGCCTTCTCTCAAGAGAGAGGTGATAGTTGCTCAGGGAAAGCAGTCTAAGGGCTGGTCCACAAGGGGATCGAAATAAGATACGCGACTTCAGCTACGAGAATAGCGTAGCTGAAGTCGAAGTATCCTATTTCGATTTACCCGCGCTTACCTCGCGTCCTCGCAGCACGGGATCGACGTCCGCGGCTCCCCCGTCGACTCCGCGAACTCCGCTCGCCCTGCTGGAGTTACGGAGTCGATGTGAGCGCGTTCGGGGATCGATGTATCGCGTCCAGACGAGACGCGATACATCGATCCCCACTACATCGATTTCTACCCGCCGATCCGGGCGGGTAGTGTGGACCTAGCCTAAGGCATACAGCCCCACTGCAGGGTCTGAAGAAGTTAGTTCTGCCTACGTTACTATCAGGGGATGATAAGAGTCTAGGTAAGACAGACATATGTGTGGATTGTTTGTTGTTTTAAAATTCTCCTTTTCTCTGTAATGTTTTGTCCCTACTGATACAATAAATAGTGACCAGACGGCCTTCTTAACACCAAAGTACTATCTGATCACAGACTCCTAAAGGGAAAAACTGCAGGTGCCTGAGCTCAGTCAGGCATGCAGGGTAATAACAGTTTATACACAGCATGCTGTAGCCTAGGGCCTGGTCTAGGAGTCAGAGAAATTGTGAAATTCCACCCTGCGATATGTAGAGGAAAGATGCCTGACATCTTAGGGGACATACTAAGACAGAAAGAGGACAAATGTCCAGCTAGCCCTGTAACCATAATTCATTATTCTCCCATTCATAAAGTTTGAGTGGTCTAATCAGAGAGCATTAACAAAACTACACAACTGTGTGACTTAGATGACTAAAATACATAATGAATATTCAATAGCAAATAGTCAAATTCAACAGTTTATGAACAACCCAAAGGCTCAAATTTGTTCCCATAAACTCTCAATGAATACTTCTATGTAAAACAAATATATTCACAAAACCTAGGAGGAGCTCATGAACACTTCTGGAACAGGTGGAAAAAATGAGCTACTATGTCAGTTTAATTATTTGCAACAAGCTAACTCTACCACCAATACAAATCAAACAACTTTAGGACTGATCCATAATCTTTATACAAGAATAAGAATATTCTGAGCTCTCACCTTATGCCTTGTTCAATGAGCCACAAGTTCCAGCAAAAACATTAAAAGCAAAATATTTTTGGCTCATTTATAAATGTATGTGCTCTGAAGCACCAGAGGAAGAGGAACACCCGATGCTTCCAAGAAATATTAAATTCATAATGCTTCCAGGTCTTGGGGAAAATGGTGTGAAGTGATGACTTTGTTTGGAAATTTGCAGGAATGATGACCTGATCATAAAATTGGACTAAACAAAGCATGTGTGCACATACATGACAATGTCTTTCATACATTTTCACTGTGAAAATGACACAGCTGAAACTTGTATGTCTACACTTGGAAAGCAACAACTGTGCTGCTGTAGTGTAGACACTTACTACAGTGACAGAAGGCATTCTTCCATTGCTATAGTAAATCCACCTCTCCAAGATGTGGTAGGTAGGTCAACTTCTGTTGAATTCTTCTGTCGAGCTATCTGTGTCTACACCGGGGCTTAAGCTGACTTAACTACATTGCACAGGGCATGACATTTTTCACAGTCCTGCCTGAGCAATGTAGTTAAGCTGATCTAACTTTGTAATGTAGACCAGCGCTAAGAAATCCACAGTGCTCCAGCTATGGTTAGGCATTCAACTGTCTTAGGTATTTTAGAAAATCCCACACTCTTAACTGCTGCTATTACTCTGTAAAGGTTGCATGCTACTAACCCCTGGCTGGCAGTTACTGATTGTGATGCTGTTGCCCTGTGATACTACAGTTATCAAAAAAGAGTTACTGTGCACTTGTATCTTGGATACAGTATTTCCCTATACTATAGCAGTGCAGTATTTCTCTGAAATACACTGAAACCTGTTTCTAGCACCTGCTGAAAAACTGTCAGTCAAACAACAAACAAACTTGTACTAAAATCAGTGATGATCATGGCAGTATATTGGAGATGGCCGTTTATACTCCTACTTCTCAGTGATATCTCAAATACCAATTATTTCCTATTCTAAGTACAGGGAAACAGTACAAGCTCTAAGATACAGCTTTGTGGTAGCTCTTGCAAATGTTGAGCTTTTAAGGGTGATCATAATATGATCTACTTTTGTTTCTATATGTGTTTAATGTACAACATTGGGATTTACATCAGTCCTCTATACCAAAACCATTCAGCGGTTGTTACTGATTATAGACACCTTGCGCACAGTTATGATGCCTTCCTGTGTGTCCTTCTGTGTCACAATGTCAAACATATCTGTTCCATCACCATCAACTATTCTGTATTCCATTTCTGCATTTTTCCCAGTGTCGGCATCAGTGGCTTTTACACTGCCAATGGCAGTGCCAACTGGGGAAGATTCTGGAATGCGGAGGTGGATGGTGTCTGCAAAGAAAAAGAAGCAGAACAAGTTAAGATATGCACAGCAAGTTTTAGAAAGTGCATTATGATACAGTCTTTAATTACATTATCATATACTATTTGTTCTGCAAGAATTCTGCTTCATTCATTAGAGAGGGGAGAACAAGATTCTATTCCTGGCTCTGCCATAGACTTCCTAGGTTATGTTATGCAAATCTATATAAATGCATATAGACAAGGGAGACAAATTAAAGTGGTGCAGACAAACTTAATTCTGATATTTTCTGACATACATGCTTGACTTTGCAACCTTAGTGTTCTTTTAATATAATATTACATAGTGTTAGTACTTTTCAGATACTAATAATCACTCTACTTCTGTATGACTAAATATACAAAATATTCAATCATACTCTGTAGGATATGTATTTATTATAGATACAGAATATTCATTTTTTATGTGCCCCACAATCATTTTATTTCACTTATTCTTGTGTCCATAGCTACAGCCTTGGAAACTCACAAATGTAATTCTTTCCTTTGATTCATCGGAGGACTTTTTCCCCTTAAAAGCATCTATCTATTGCTCATTATCTAAACATTTCTATTCATTTTAAAAAACATTAAAAATGATAGTATAATTTCTTTGTTCCACTTTACTTTATGCCTAATACTAAAAGGGCTGTAATCATAAAATACCCAATTGCTAAAATAACATTTAATTCTAAACACAAAGTAGACCTATTTTAAAATCCTTATAATTGAATGGCAAACACTTTTCAGATTCTAAATACTAAGGGTGATATCCTGACTGAGCTCCTTGAAGAAAGAACCATTTTTAGTTAATTTTTAAATCTACTTTGACACCACAGAAAAAAATTAAATAGAGTTATTACTATTTATTTGGTGAATAAAGTAAAAAAAAAGTATTGATTTGTACTTTTAAAATGAATCAAATTGGCACTATGCTTGGTGCTTTCATTTTCATATTCTAGTTATAAAATTTCACTGGCATAAATATTTGCAAAAAGCATATTTTAAAGCCAACTGCATAAATATTCACAGAAAGCAGATTTTAAATTCTCACATGCATATATTTGCATGAGAAGTGCATTCACTTTCATTGTGTCAAGGAACAAAAAGAATCACCTGAGTTCTCTGACCAATCACACATAAGTGACCATTTGAAATTCAAGTATTTATCATCAATCCATACGGTAAAAAATTCAAGAAAATATGGCAAATAAATCTGAATAACAAACAAGTTCCAGGAAACTGCAAATGGCTCATGAAACTCCCATGAGAAAAAAAGGGTAGCTAGTTTTGTTAAATCAATTTTTATAGCAAATTAAACATTCAGCACTACTGTTAAAATTGGATGCGCAAAAAAACAACTTTTTTATTGGTTTTGTACTACCTAAATTGTCTGAACAGCATTCCTAGAGCTTTAGCGTAGTACTGACAAACAACAATGAAGGTAAAACAATAAATATCAACAATGAAATAAAAACAGAGTTTTACTATACAGTCTAGCATTCTGGGTCCTATCCATGCCATTAATGTATAAGTGTAGGAAGAGGTCATTATCCTCATCTGCCAGGACCTTGAGGAGGAAAAACCCTTTAGCCACATTGTGCGTTAAGGAGCGTTTTTTTTTTTAAAGGAAATTTTTAAAATTGATAAAGATGCTGCTATGACAATACCCTGCTTCAAAGAGACAAAGAGTCCTGTGGCACCTTATAGACTAACAGACGTATTGGAGCATAAGCTTTCATGGGTGAATACCCACTTCGGCAGATGAATGTAGTGGAGATTTCCAGGGGCAGGTATAAATATGCAGGCAAGAATCAGTCTAGAGATACTAGTAGAGGGCCTCATCCTCCCTGATTGAACTAGCCTCGTTATCTCTAGACTGATTCTTGCCTGCATATTTATACCTGCCCCTGGAAATCTCCACTACATTCATCTGACAAAGTGGGTATTCACCCACGAAAGCTTATGCTCCAATACGTCTGTTAGTCTATAAGGTGCCACAAGACTCTTTGTCGCTTTTTACAGATCCAGACTAACACAGCTACCCCTCTGATACTGCTTCAAAGAGGAAATCTAAGGTAGTTACACTGTGTACTGGCTACCCATAAAAACCTTGTTTTCCAGTGGCTTTAGTTAACTCAGTAATGTTACCACAATATTTCCTAGGCACTCTCTATGTTAAGCATGGTGAACTAGGGGGAATATAAAGTTTACATTATCTAAGGCAAAACTACTGTACAAAGAAAGGAGATGAACATGACACCCACAAGATGGCACATCCAGTAACACAGTGATGCCTTACATCATAGTGCGGCATGGATTCAGTATTGATGCAGAGGAGCTTGTTGATGAGATGTACCCTGATAAATTAGCAACCCCACGTCCTGAAAAACTTTGGCTTTTCCATGTGTGTCTCTCATGCAAATACAAACATTTCTTAGTTTGAGAGATCTGACAGGATCACAGTAGCAAGTACTTTAGCTTTACTTGTTTTGTCTATATGTAGTTTATATTAATTAGTAATGGGGGAACCTCCAAAGTTTGGAGCTTCAGTTGAGGAAAGCATCCAAACGTTCAGATGCTTATCCAAGCCTGTTGAAATCTCATTCCACCCCTCAAGTCCATGGCTCTCTCCTATCCCTTAATCTTGTCCCATCTAGATCCACTCTCCTTTTGCTAATACTGCTGCAGAATGTGTCGGAATTCTGAAATGGGAAAAAACTGACTTAGGCCCAGCAGACTAGAAATCTAGGTTCTGCGTGATTGTGGGATGGTGATGCACCCCCAAGCAAGCAGGATCGTTAAGGGAGGCCAGTGCTGGACATGTTCCCCCAAAGAAAGGCATAAGAAGAATTGGGAAGGTCACTGGCAACCTTCTTTTGTCAATAAAGCTGTGGGAAGACCTAGGCAAGTCACTTGGTGGTTGCTCCTGATACTTAACAGAATGGTAGAAAGATTAAAATAGGGGTTGCCAGGGGAGAAGTGGACTCCTTTTGTGGAGATCCAAATCAAGGAAACCATCTGTTTCATTGTGGGGATCAGACTGAGGTTCAGGCTTATTCTTATTTTTAGGAACTAGTTTATCTATCCCAGTTATTATATAGTGTTTGCCCAATGTAATTTAAACTTTGACATATTGGCTTTAGACTGTACCCACTTAGTGAAAAGCCATCAACCACCACACCAGAGAAGACAGAACACTAAGTCAAATTACATTTCTCATAGATTCATGGGGTTTGGGGTATGCCCTGTTACAGGATGCACAATGGTGACTGAGTATTGTATCACCAAAGTGCACTTAGCCCTGTTTACTAATATGTTTCTTGACACTCTTGCATATCAGTGTTTTCAGCTCCATGATTTAGCTCATATTTACTTTGTCATTTTCATTACCCTTCTGTAATATTTAAATCTGTGTACTTTGCTATATTAGTACATAATCTCTCTATAATCTGTTAATGGTTCAAAAATGACAACGAAATCCCACTGCTAATATTTATAAAATAAATATTTATTCAGTGCTGTGAGAGACCGTGAGGAAAGACCATATGTCCCATAACATTTCACGAGACAGAACACATGAAGGGGAAGACTTAAGGGTGCCATGGCAACATTTAGTCTCATTTTCCATATTCGTAGGTGTTTAAAACAGACTATAGAAGTTACTTCAATTTTTAATTTTTTTTTTCAATGAATATAGATATGTTCTAACTGTTTTTCATTTTAAAATTTTAAAATGCTTTATGGTGCATAAGAAACACTCCTTTATTTATTATGTAACAGTACCAGCAGCCAACTATGACGCTCCTGCATCCACTCAGCTGTGATGGCCAATGTATTTAAAGGTGAGAGGGGGAGGGAATGGGAGGAGCAGGAGGGAAAAACCAGGGCTCCACCGACTCCTTGTCCATCTACTCTGGAGTATATATGTGGGCAGGGGAAATAATGAGCAGGCCACGTCCACTTACTCCTGTGCATCCAGGCTCAATTAGCCTGCACAAGGGAGGGGGAGAGAGAGTGTGTGTGTATGTCTGTGTTTGGCAGAGGGGGCGTCTACCTCCCCCTTACACTCTTGTGTGGGCATGTAGTCTAATGGTAACGTTTTCTAAAGTCACTTTTGAAAATGGGACTTAGGCTCATAAATCACTCCAGTGCTTTTGAAATTTTTACCCCCAACACACTATATAGCCCTATGTGTTTGCACTGCACCTAGCACAACGAGACCCTGACCTGCAATCCAGATAAAGAAAAATGAGAGCACATACTATACAATATTGTAATAATTATACTCAAAACAAATATTATACTAAAATACTTGTGTGTAGCATGCCACAGAGACATGTTAGCATGGGAGAGTTTAAGCCCTGCTGCTATCTGGGCTTATTTTCTCACACCAAAAGCTATAGCACAGTCTATAATTTCTTGCCTATTAACCTTTCTAAAGTTCTATCGCTTGCTACACCTATGCTCAACCAGAACAACTTGGATTTAAATTATGGAGGGGAAAGATCTGTGAATTGCACTAGCTTTGTGAGTCCAGAAAACTCAAACAAATAACTTTGTTGTTTTTATCAGCTAGGATGATCCCAAAACAAAGTTCCACTTCTGAATATAACTGAAGTTAGGGAAAGTTTGTGTATCGATCCAAACATGACCTTTGCGGTCCCTTCTAAGCTTATGATTCTATGCTTGTGGCTTAAGCCCATTTCCTGAAAAATAGCAGCAGCAGCTCAAAACCTAGTGTTACATGTCTGTCCAACAGTGGGGATCCTACTCCCAAAGTGAGAGTTATCTGCTTGTGTATGTTCCATGAGGGAAACTAGGCAATTTTTTGTAGCATAAGGGAGAGATTTACATAAGCGCTTAAGGGATTTAGGAACAAAAGGCCCATTTAAAGTCACAAATCCCATCAATTTCTAAATTCAATTGTGGACATAGGAGCTGGCTAATGTAACTGAATTTGTATTGGATATTCTTATTGGTAAATATCACATGGGACCAGAAGTAGAATTGTCTAATTACACTTGCATCATCTTGTAACTAAACAGAATGAGCTTTAGCTAAAGTCTTAGTAGCAACTGGTGTTCCCAATCATGAGATGAGCACTTGAGAAATTGTGCATGAGCTCTCTGAGAAATGGCCTGGGATTTGAGAGATGTTCATGTTTCTCTAAATGTACCACAAAAGGATGCTCTTGCATAATGAGTTATCTGAAATGCAGCTGTTCATAGCATCATGGTTAGTCATGTCAAAATCACAACCAAACCAACATGCTGGATTTGTCCACAGCTCTGAAATCAGTTCCGTAAGGGACACATTTACTAAAAGCTTAACTGAGCAGTTTATTAGTGAAACCTATTAATACCTAAATAAAACCTAAATAATTTGCTGAGATATGTAATGACAATGTACCATCATCAAATACTGGTTAGTCATAACAATCCAAACACAACACAAAAACTGAAGTTATGCATTTCATTTTTCACAGTACTCTAATTAGTTCTTTATATTCTCTACATGTAGCTGTTCTAGGATAAGACATCTTTCTTTTCCATCACAAAATGCATTTTTTCCATGTCAAAATCACAAGTGGATTGACATGCTGAAGTGGTATATGCGGACTCCAATCCTTGGTTGCACTCAAGTTACTTATGCCACTTCGCTGCCACAAAGTGATGCTAAAGCCACCTTAGCTGGCCATTCCTCCATCATATGGTGTTCCTCATGTTCCTACTCAACCTTCCTTCCTTACAGATGAGAAAAGGGGTGTGGCCAGAGCATTCCAGCACATTGGTGTTCCCCATCTTCCAGACCACTTCCTTGTGGCTGTTATCAGGTTACTCTAATTTATACCCTGGGACCAGCACCTGGTTGGTCTAGGACTGGGTACCCTTTGTGCTCCCAACTGAGCTGCACCAAATGCCCTATGCCTGCAGCTGATGATTGAGCTCACTGGGTATTAACAGTGATCAGTACCCTGAAGTATCTGCAGTAAACACTCCATAACGGACATCAGTGTTGTCTTCACTGGTTTCAGAAAACAGATGTTTATCTAATAAATTTATGAATCTAGTGAGACTGTCCAAATCATGAATCTGAAAAAAATGTCTGATTAATATGACAGATTTATGATTATAAATTCATTAACATAGTAAGAGACTGTCAATTTCTTTAAGCTCACAGACATATGAAGAAGTCAAGAATCATTTTAATGTTTATTTGCAAGTTTTAGATGCAATTTAAAGATTTTTTTTAAATCAATACTACTTTAGTAGTGTCATGAATCTGGCAAGTTTTCAATCAATTTCATGAATGCTTTAAGATGTGTGTGTCTGGTGTAATGTACTCCATGTCTAACAAAGCAGTTGCAGGTATCAGCAGAAAGAGAGGGGTAGCCATAAAAATATCCCCAACTGCAAAGTAATACAGTAAAAATTTGCTATAGATGAAGGGCCTTATAATGACTTCCATTTGAAGTCAATGGAAAGATGCCTACTGACTTCTCTGGGAGTTGGATCAGGCCACAAGTGAATACAATTAATATAAAAGCTAAAAAGTCATAGGTATTCAATGAAGAATTCAATTATAGCAGTTCTATAAAGACTCAGACTCTCAAGACAACAGTCTGGCCCATGGTAAAAAAAAAAGAAGGAATAAACAGAAATAAACAGGTGCATCTATATTTAGTGCCTAGATACTGTACTAAATATAACTGCTGAAGCCAATCTATGAGGCTTTTGCCCTCCAGTTTGCAGTGCAGACAGCACCTAGAATAGTCTTCTGCAGTAGTCTGCAAAACTGCTGAGACCAGCAGGATGTAATACTTTCATGCACAAAGCATCAGAGGTGCCACGATCCTGTATGTACAATGTGCATCTACAGAGAAGTTAACATATCAAAAGAATTGCTGTGGAAAAGTGAAAGTAGATAGCAAGTGACAGGTGAGTGGCAAATTCTACCCAGGGGAAATAATTGTAAGTACCCAGAACTGTCTTTGATTTATCTATTTTGAATTTACAGATGAAGTTATTTCTCAATGTAGTCACATGCTATTAAATACAAACAGTAGACAAATGGCTACATATTAACTGCAGTGGTAGCAGAGAATTTAGAAAAATACACTGCATGTTATAATGAATGTGCTGAAGTCAGAGGTAATGGCCCTGATTCTCCTGTGTCAGTAGAGAATTTAGATGCAACGCCTGCAATCCCAAAAGCAGAGGAGCTTTGTCTGGACTGGCAGGAAAAAGGGGCAGTGGCTCCTTTACGGGTTCCCTCTCCCTTGAGGGCTGGGAGTGGAGTGATCAGCAGGGGGTGGGAAGGAATCACCTGAGCTGGTGGGTGGGCAAAGTGGGGCTCAAGTAAGTAATTGGTCCCTGTGCACAAGGGGTGGGGAAGCCAAGATAATTCCTGGCTCCTCCTTGTGGCAGGTGTTTCATGCAGGCACTGGTTGCAGAGGGGATACAGTTCCCTAATCAGCAGGAGTTGGAAGTGAACTTAAGGGAAGATATTCCATGAAGAAGCTGGACAACTGAACTGGGGCTCGTAACATTTGGCACAGTGAGGCGAAGCCCATCTTTCACCAGCCCAACCATTGAGTGCCAACAACAGGCTGGGAACAAGCTGTGGAAGGGTGGGGGGACTAATGACAGCCCTGCATAAGGTGCAAATGATTAAGGCGGGAATCGTGACCTGCACTGTACAAGTTATTGCTGGACAGTTCCCAGAGGAGTTAAGCTAATAAAGTTGTGGCCTAATTAAACCACATCACTTGCATCTCGTCTTTCTTCCTGTGTGTCTAAGACAATTATGCACTGCCTGCTATTTCATAATGAACTTGTTGAAGTCAGAGATATTGGGCCTGACTCTCCTCTGTTGTACACCAATGCAAGTCAGGCATAACATCATTGAAGTTAATGGAGTTGCACCAGGATAAAAGTAGTGGGAGAGAAGAATGGGAATTATTTGCTGTTACAGAATCTTGGGCACTCTATAAATGTTCTGGCTGCAATATATGGAAAATGTTTTAAATAGGTAGTAAAATGTTCACCTACATAAACCATCCTACCACAAAGAATTTTCAAGGAATATTCTAACAAGTTTGCAATATAAAGACTCTAACAATTACAGGTTACATAAATAGAGGCTAATAATGGTTTCCTATTCTAGTTTGAGACTATGAAGGCTTGAAAGCTGTACTATCACAAAAAGGTTAAAAAGCAGTATAAAGTGCTTTGATAAGTTTAAGCTGTCAAAAACAGTGATGTTAAATGCCATTCACATTCACTTTGGGAGGTTCTCTGCATATCAGCTTTTTATAGCACTGTGTCTATACAAATACAGATCTGTCTGTATTTCCTTCATGTAATTCCTCCCCAGAGTTGGGGTCTTCATGATTAAATGTTTAAGCAGGGACTACAGTGCACCTATTTCCTCCTTGCTAAAATTAATACATGTTTTGTTTTCCAGTAAGAATTAAAAATGGTTAATCTATAGGTAACAGGAAAGAAATAATTGCTCTAATGCTCTTATGGTCCTGCCCCTCCCGCCCCAAATAATCCTGAAAGGTATCCCAGGTTTCCTTTCATTATATTTGATCATGTAACCATTTCCCTGAACAAAGGAGTACTGTAACATTTAATTTTCCACTTTAATAACAGTGAATAAATCTGTACATAAGCCTTTTGTTCATGTGTGCCCCATAATCTAGATTTACTTTAAATTAAACCAGATGGCGATTGCTTAACTCTTTAATTCTGAAGCTTTTGTCGTGCAGGAGGAATATTAAATGTTGCTTACTCTGGGGGAATCGCGGCGGATTGTCGTTGACATCAGTCAGTGTGATGTTCACCGTAGTGGTCCCTGATAATCCACCCATCTGGCCTCCCATGTCTTTTGCCTGGATAACTACTTGGTACTGCTCCCTGTTTTCTCTGTTCATGTTTGGCAAAGCAGTCCTGATGATGCCTTTAGGAAAACATGTAAGCAATTGTTATCCATCCCTGCATTTTTGACACACACAGTACCACGATACTGAGTCTTTTCAATGTGTCTTTAAAAACATATTTTTCAAGCGTGCATCCACTATCAATGCAATCCAATTATCTGTGTATCTCTGTGAAGAGTCTTCAATACAGCTTCTCTCTCTCTATGTACAATGATAGAAACAAAAACATTAGTACTACATTACAACTTTCTAGTTCCTACCCAAAACAATACAAGTAACTTATGTTTTATTTAGGTAGCTGTAATATAGATGGTTTTCACATTTATTACAAGGATTGTAAGTTACTGAAACACAGGAAGTAAGAAACATTGTAGCCCTTCACTGCTTGGCTTTGTACAAAACTGCTCTATTTTTGGTGAGTTTTCTAGAAGAAAGAAAACTACTAAGCTTGTGGTAGACGAAAACAATATCAGCTTCCTGACCTGTTTCTGGCTCCACAGAGAAATATGGCTGTCCCTGAAGTATGCTGTAGATGACACGGGCACTGTTTCCATATGAAGGGTCATCGGCATCAGTAGCTGTGACTTGCACCACAGAAGTACCTGTAGTATCCAAATTCAGCTTAGTTCTGCATGGCACCAGAAGAAGGAGCAAAAGCACTAGTTTTTATTCAAACCCCATTGAAATCTTCATTGACTCCTGCATCACAGGTACCTCAGTTTGTTCATCTACATATACATTTGTGGTCCATTTTTTTTTTAAATAGTATTTACTTATTCAAGTTTTAGGATCTAGAACGAAGCAGTTTGGAACTTGCTTCCTTAAATCTGAATAGATGATCAGAACAAAGTTAGTAAAGTCAAACCAGAACAGCAGCAGAGTTTAATGCATATCCTTACATGATTATTATTTGCTAATAACCATTGTTTTCTTTTAGGTTTTTGAATATAAACAAGTGTCTGTGTTTCAATGACACCAGATTGTCTCATAAAACTTTCTGTGTACTGATATCAATGCATTATACAAAGATCCAGGAATATTAAAGGGACAGCAGATTGAATGGTTCACTCAGACCCTGGTGGCAAGAAGGAGATATAAGCCACCATTGCCTCTCCACTCTAAAGAGAAAAACAAATACATATTACATAAAACATGCATATTTACCTAAAAGATACATTTTGAAATGTGTTAATCGTCTACACTTCATGGAATAGCATGGCCATTTCAAACTTTTCTGTGAAATAATCCCTCCCCAAACCCTTCAAGCATCCTCACTATTATTTCTTTTTGCAGCAGTGGAGATTCCCCATCCTGTTGAACTCCAAATGATGGCACTTATAGTGATGGGGAGTATCATGATTGTTTCCTATCTATTGTAGCCAGGGCCGGCTCCAGGCACCAGCTGACCAAGCAGGTGCTTGGGGCGGCCCCTCGGGAGAGGGGCGGCACGTCCAGCGATTCGGCGGCAATTCGGCGGAGGGTCCCTCACTCCCGCTCGGAGCGAAGGACCTCCCGCCGAATTGCCGCCGCAGATCGCGATCGCGGGTTTTTTTTTTTTTTTTTTTTTTTTTTGCTGCCTGGGGCAGCAAAAACCCTGGAGCCGGCGCTGATTGTAGCTGCATATACTGCACACACATATATATTTTTGCTTCTCTTGTTCTGAATTAAAAAAATCATCTATCACCATGGGATCTGCCCACTTGGCTAGCCATTGGACTTCTTGGGGACAGGAAGTCCTTCAGATACATTTCTTCTCTTGTTCCAGTTATCTTTCCTCTCTTGCATACCTTCACCACATCACTGCATAATATTGACACCTGTGATAACAGCAACCAGAATCAGTTTTCTGTCCTTTTACTGATCTACACTAACCACTGATCCGAAAAGCAATTGTCATGGCAGGGTGTATGGGATAAAGGTTACACTGTTACTTTGCTTGGAGCATGATTCTCTAAAGGTGCTAAGCACTCTGATCCTGACCTAGCAAATTACTTAAGCACATGATTAACTTTAAGCATGTGAGTAGTCCTGCTGATGTCAATGGAAATATACATATGCTGAATGTTAAGCACATCCATAAGTGCTTCACTGGACCAGAACTAGAAAGCTCAGCATCTTGCAGAATTAAGACCCTACAGAGCAAACAAGAAATGACTAAGCAAGGAGTACCTCTAAAATAAGGCAAGAGCATGCTGGGGGGACATGCTTTTTTATGTTGATGTTCATATGAACACTTAAAAATAGAATGCAGAATTCATTTAAGAAAATGGTATTGGGAATAGAAATCATAGAAAAAAATGGCTCCACGTGGAGACTGGACAGACACAGACAAACATCTGGAATACCTTCTGTTATACTAATGATTGCTAAAGACCATGTCCACATGAAGCAGAAAACTGAAAATCTAGAAAATGCTTTAACATATACTAATCTACAGATTTCCTTAGTGACACTGAAAAACCATCTTGGGAACTAATAAAAGGTAAGGCTGTTCTTTTAGAGAAGGTACATTTTTAACCCTGTAAATTAAGAAGGGAGCCACATGTGTATCTAGATGATGGAAGGCACCAGACCAGAGACTGACTCAGCTTTTTATGACACTATTACATCTTTTGGCACAGAGTAGGTTTTGAGGGGTACAGTGCTCATAACTTTTGCTACTGTGTCTGAAATTAAGTTTTAAGACTCTGATTCTGCAATTTATTGTGTGTGGATGGACTTCTGAATCTGCATGCAACAAATTGCAGGTCAGGGCTTAGGTTCCTGATCCCAAACAGCATAGGTGTGAAGTATTGCACATCCAAGGAAAAGATAAACAATGACGAGCACTATTGCATTAATGTGAGTGACACATTAACGAGGAGAAGGAGTCAAGCCTCGGAGACAATGCATAGCTATGTTCCTGATTAGCATGATGAAGGTTTCTTTTTAGACCATGTCTCCTGAGATATGCTCATTCTCTGCCCTGGCCCTGCCCCCTTTCTTACCCCGTGCATTCACAAAGAAGGGAGTGGTCACAAAGGGGCTGGACATATACTACCACCAAGCATGGAAGCCTCTGTTTAGTGCTTAAATTTGTGCTGGAGCACAACTTTGCACACTCTCTGTACACATCAGAACAACTTGCAAGATCAGGGCCTATATCACAATGGTGTAACACATTATGCAGTGTAGAGAACGATCTTTAAACTCCCAATTCATGCAAGGCAATATCTGTTCCTCCTCTTTAAGCAGCGGTTTATAGACTTACTAGCTGAATTATCTCTCTTTATTTCCTTTTCAGAGCAGAGTGAAATTGGAGATGCTCATATATACATGTTTTATACAGACCAATTAGCAGCATGTATTAAGAGGAAGTAAAATGTGTTGCAATTGGGTTCTCTTCCTGTTTCTACCAAAACTAAAATAGATCTGTCAGAGTTCTCGCTGGAGGGTAATTTGGAGGAAAAATTGGAGAATATACTTATAATTTCTGAATCCTTAGCAGAACTGGACCTTTGAGTGTTTTTGATTGAATTTTGAAGGGTAATAAGACTCTGGATATTGGATAATATTTCTTCCTCCTATATGATGATGTATTTTTATTTTGCTTTATGGTATGAATGCTGATGAGAGGATTAAATTAATGAACATTGAAGTGAAGTTACAGTAAAAAAAATGTCCACTTTTCCTTCTCCATTTTTCTTTTCAGTAGCATGTGAATACTCTACATACCTCTTCATGGCTTTGCACCCTGAATGAATGAGGGGAAAGTTGATGCTCAGTGTTTTCCTACATATAAAAGCAATTTAGTGAAACAATTTGAAGAGTTATGCCCGTCCTTATAATCAATATTTTAAAAAGTTACAGAGCAACCTTAAAAATGTAGAAATACAAATATTTGAAACTGCCAGCTCGCTCTACATTTTCGCTATGCTTCTAAAGAAACAGAGCTTTTTACGTAATAGAACATTTATTGCTTTAAATTCCATTTTTGATTATTTGCTGTTAAATTAGTTCTTAACTCTGAACAGCTTGTTGTAAACTTTTAAAAAGTCAAGAATGCATGCCTTTTTGAAAGACATGTTTTAGTTAAACATCAGTTGTTTGGCTCAGGACAGGACTAAATGGGTGAAATGCTATGGCCTGTATTATACAGGAGGTCAGACTAGATCAGAGGTTCTCAAACTATGGTCCGCGGACCACCAGTCGTCTGCAAGGTTCATTCAGGTGGTACACGGATAGTTCCCTCTAAAGTGCGCGCCTGGGCAGTCACACACAAGAGAATGAAAGGCCACCCACCTAATTAGTGGAGCCACGCAGGCGTGGCTCCACTAATTAGGTGCCTGGACCCTGGAGAAGATGCACATGTAAGGTGAGGTGGTGGCCTTGGGGAGAAATAGGGGTAGGTGGGATGGGGCAGCGGGGTGAGAAGAGGGGGCGGGGGGAATTTGGGATGTGCAGGACTGTGGCGGCCAGAGAAAGAGGCGACTTTCCACAGCTCCAGGGCTGTGGCTGCCGGGGAGAGAGACAGCCCTCCTTCCTAGCCTCAGCTCTGTGGCTGCTGTGGTGGGGGAGAGACCCCCCTCCTTCCCAGCCCCAGCTCAGGGGCTGCTGCAGTGGGGAAGAGAGGGCACATACATCACATTAGAAAGGTAAAACTACTGAAATTAAAATATGAGTTGTGTGCTTTTATTTGTAGAACAAAACAAAGTTAATTATTATTATCCAAAGTGCTTTACAGTAGTTAGCTAACGGTACAAACAACATTTCGAAAGACCATTAAGTGGTCTGCCAAGACCCTCACCAATTTTCAAGTGGTCCGCGAAGAAAAAAGTTTGAGAACCAATGGACTAGATAATCTATTGGTCCCTTCTGGGTTTTTTGTTTGTTTGTTGTTTTTTTTAAAATCTATGCATTTATTTCTTTTCTTCTGGATCTTACAGCATGCCTTTCTGAGAGCTGTGCTCTACCAGTTGTGTTTCTCAAGGTGCACAGACAACATCTGACTCCATTTTCATTTGAAACCACACTAAGCATGGAATAAATAATTTTGGATATCTTCCCTCTACCTCTGTCACCTCCATACCTGTAGTGACCAGTGTTCCAAAGTGTCCCCAGTGCAGTTTCACAAGGTAAATCTATGCTGCAACTCTGAGCAAGCGTCCCAATCCAAGTAGACAGATTCATGCTAGCCCAGCTTGTGCAGTAAAAACAGCAGTGTGGACCTTGTGCCACCAGCTGAGGATCGGGTTAGTCACTTGAGCTTGGACCCAGGAGGTCGGGCGGGCTTGAGAGCCTGTGCTGCCGCTCCAGCCGTAATGTCCACATTGCTATTTTTAGCACATTGGCTTGAACCGAGCTAGCACAAGTCTGTCTACTCAGGCCGGAAAGCATGTTCCCAGCTGCAGTGGAAACACACACACACACGGTCCTTCTGAAGGCTACACATTTGATCCTGTTCCCACTGAAATCAACAGGAGCAGGCTTGGGCTCTGCATCAATTTGCTCATTACCAGATAGTGTCACGCTGAGGGCAATGTGGAGCCACATCACCCGCGATGGGGTGGAGGGCAGGTTTGGTGAGGGATTGTACTTTTCAATGCTGTACCATCTCTTTGGATGGTGCTGCCTGTTTCCCTTTGTTCACCCGGCCAGTTGCTACGTGGTGGCTGGGGGGGCAAAGCATGAACTCTGTTAAACTTGTGCCTCCTTTGGATGTAGGAGATACTGCTGGGGTCTGGCCCTTGCACAGGGGTAGTGGCAGCGGCCATAAAAGTAAAGTAAAGCTCCTTACACCCTCTCCATGCACCACACAGGGATCAGACACAATCTCACCTACAAGAAGGACCTTGAGATTAGCCAAACAGAAAAAAAGACTAATTTAATTACATAATATATTCCCAAGGAATAATTCTACCAGCTCAAGTTATGATTTGTTCTACCCTGCAGCCTTATTGTCTTCTATTTTGCTATGCTGAATTGCATGAGTGTCTAATCAGCCCCCCAAAATAATTTATTCAGATCAATTTGAATGTGTTAGCTGCTTTCCTTTATGTTTCATCTGCATATTTAGCCACTTTTGAAACAAAACTCTCTTTCAGGCCATTCAAGGTATGAAAAAGTGGACCTTGACTGCCCCTTCCAACACTACCTAGCCATTACCTCTCTGCAAATTATAGTTACCTCTTGAGAAACCATTTGTTTCTCATCTGGTAGCCAATTTTTAATCCATTTCAATAGCTTTCCCATGTACCAGTCTTTATAGATCAAATCTTTGTGGATCAGTCTTTTGTGGGAATAGTATCAAAAGCTTTTCTGAAATCCAAGCAAAATGATTGCACATCCTTTGCTTCCCCTTTGTTTGCCAATTCAGTAATGTACTGAAATATACTGAAACAAATTCATCAGACCTCTTAGTGTTGCATAGTCTTTCATCAATATTTCCATTTTTAAATGAAGTCAGCTTAGGTAACCCATGAAAATAGGTTCCATTTTTGATGTTCCGTGATATGTTACACCATTTTAGATGGGTAAGTATCTCATGGCATTACTGAAATAAATAGCAGATCTGATTCTCCTCCTCTTACTTACACCTGGTATAAATCAGGAATAACTATCAAATTAATGGAAAATGTGTGAGAGAGAAGAATCATGTCCAGTGCACTTAAGAGATATTTCCTGGTGAAAGAAGAACTGTAAATACTCTGCTCTATGCAGCCCTCGAGTTAAATTCTGTCTCTTGGATGTACATACATAACTCCTGATGAAATTGGTAGGAGGCAGAGCTACACATTGAGAGCAAACTCTGACTCTTACATTATAAAGCTGAGAATACCATTGTATGGTAGGACATAAAAGGGCCAGGATTCACCAAACACACTCCAACTACTCTGTAAATAGACCAAAGTAGCTGGAATGTACTGGTGAATCTGGTACATTATATATAATTTATAGAACAATTGCATTAATCCAGTTTTACCCTGAGATAACTCCACATTTTATGCCATACAGTGGAGTAATCCACTGCTGAATGAGGCCAATAGCGTTTACATAATATAACTAAATAGCCAGCTGCTAGAATATTATAGCTCTCAGAAGGCATGTCTGAAAATAATTGTAATGATACCTTTTGAACATCTCTAAAGTCTGACCTAAACTGGGTATAATAATATTAATACACTTCACACTTTATAGTGCTTTCCATGTAAGCATCTTAAAACACTTTACAAATATTCATGAATTTAACCTTTAAATAAGGTAAGGATCAGACAGGATAATTAACAAGGAGAAAGTCGTATAGGAAATGCATGGCAGAGCTTGGACGAGAACTCAGACCGTCTCCCTCCCAGTTCTGTGCATTAACTACACACTAAGCTCCTTTCTGCTGGAGTATCTATACAAACAGCATGCTGAAATAGCAGACATCTATCTGCTGTTTCTAGAGAAAAAGAGGGGAAATAATTGCATATGCTTTCCAGTTTGTTAACTTTTGAAATGTGAGCGCTATATTACATGCAGCAAATTAAATGGAGAGGAGATAGACTCAGTGAAAGTAATGTCAGAAAGAGCGTCTAGGTACCTGGCATTCCGGTAAGTGGGCAAAAAGGTGCTGGAGACAAGCATAGCACTAGAGATTGTGTAAATCTTTTTGGGTGGCCTTTCAAAAAAATAACAATCATTATTCCTTGGATTTTTCTGCTGCTGACTGTAGATTTTATTTTAGTGTGCAGTGGATTGAAAAAGTGTTTGGTAAGAAATGTGAAGATGGAATGTAATCATATGAGCCATTAAAACCTGTCATTCTGAGATTCTAGCTGAGAAAGAAGTAAATAAAAAATAAAAATAAAAATATCCAAAGTTTTAGCATGGTGAGTGACTTAAATAAGAAGGGAATGCTATAGAAAACAATTATTGCTATGATATTTTAGCAGTGGGAAAAGGGGACGTATCATACTAATGAGAGAATGAACAAAAAGCCTGGGGAGCAAGTAGAGCAGTGGCAGCTATAAATAGTCTCCATTGGTCTTCTGAAGAAAAAGACAAAAGGAAAACTATGTCTAAAGATGACAGGCAAACTGTGGGATGCCCAAGTTGCGGTCCACATGTAAACCCAGAGGGAGGTCACGCCTTTATGAAGTGCACGTTGATATCCATAATGCAGGAAGGCAGAATTGATTAGAGGGCTAGAAGAACAACTAGGAAGGATGATAGCCATCAGAGATGTGAAGAAAATCATAGCTTGGGAAATTCATAGGCGGTGCTGCTAAACCCTGAAGATATGAGGTGAGATAAGGGTAAGGGAGTGATTAAAGTACAGAATTCCTTGGCTGGAAATGATGAATAGAGAAGCATAATTGAAAGGAGAGAAAGGATGAGATCATAAAAGGAATTATCAGGTTTAAAGTCAGAAATGTCTATTCTTGTCTGAAGGATATTAGCAGAGAGTCCAGAGGAAAAAGCACAGGGAAGAAAATGGATTTATCTGCAGCCATGAGAAGAAACCCTCAGTGAAACATGAGAAACACCAAGAAGACAGGAAAGAACAAAGAAGAAAGTTATAAGTGGTAATCCTTTGGGACTCAGTGAGGAAAAGAATGAAGGAAGAGGATATGTACAGTAATCTACATAAAGACATCAGGGCAGCAGGCAGCCTTACTGGGCTACTGACCTAAATGCAAGGTCCTCATCTTTGCCCATGACCTGCACAGAGGAACAATGAACAAGGTAATATGGGTCATGAACAAGAGACTAAAGTAGATAATACCGCAGGGTGACATTCTCAGACATTTCTCTCATACCACAACCAGAGGCAGAATTCCTAAATGCACAAAGAATGCACTAGCTACTACCCCAACCTAAGGAAGAGCAGCATATTGCTGAATGCATGTCCAGGCAGCTCCACAATTTGATATTCTGGGTGAATAATCCTGAGTCCTTTCCTATTCTCTTTGGAGTATTTCATTATCAAAGGGATACTAGGAGGGAACAGTCCCTGTGCTCCAGGGATAGGGTGACCAAATAACAAGCGTGAAATATTGGGACACTTTTTTTTTCCAGAGGAGGTGGGTGGCGGGAAAGGGAAATAGTTGCCTATATAAGACAAAGCCCCTAATATTGGGACAGTCCCGATAATATTGGGACATCTGTTCTCCCTATCCAGGGAGAACCAGGATTTTAACTATGTCTTACTGCTGCCTCTTCCACCCTTTTCCTACTTGTGCACTCATGGAGCTGCAGGGCACATATCTGGCCTTCTGTGAAGAATGCAGAGTGTTTGGTAATGACACTCTTCACTTGTGCAAATTGTGGAAAATCTTGGGGGCTAAAAACTTGACAGGCTTGTTTGAAGGATAGGGAATGGTACATGAAATCTTGGTAAAACGTTAGAACTAAAAAGGGCCATAGAAAGATGTACCCAAGAGTTCGGGCAAAACTGTCAGAGTAAACTGCAGAACAGTTATTGGTTATTTTTAAGAATTCTTGGAAAATAAATAAGACCTTATAGAGAAATTCTGTAGATTTTAATAGGGCTGAATGCAATAGGAATTCATAGAACACTAGAAACTTCTTCATTAAATTCTATCAGATGCATAAGAGAGCCTATAGAAAGGATATGATTTTCTATTAAATTGTATAGGACTTTCTCATAAAGGACAATTATTCCAGAAACACGGTAAAAAAAATACTATGTGATATTATGGTTATGGCTGAGATGGCACTTTCAGCCTAGGTTCAATGATTTGTAATTATATTTTGAAAAAAATATGGACCTTATTCTTCCCAGTCCATAAAGAGGTCTGAAAAAAATGGGGGTCAACAAAAATCTGGAAATGGCAGCTCTGGTAAGGCAGTTATTAAAGTGCACCCCATCATCATGTGGCTCAATTTTTATTTATTTTTTTTAATTCTATTTTATTTATTGATTGATTGGGTCTGTGACACACTCCCTATTTTAAGCACTTTCACCTTGTGCCTTGCATAATTTTTATGCTTGTGCTAAATGTGCATAAAATGCTACTGTTATGGGTTGAGTTAAACCTTTAAACTGATGGTTGTCACATCTGTCTTTCATTATTGATACATGTAAGAAACAATTAAGCTTCTTTATGGAACCAGATAGAAGAAACAATAACAGCCTTCACCCACATCACCACCCAAAACATAGGCAACTGCAAGACATATAAGCAAAGTGTTTTGCCTGGGAATTGTTTGGTGGTGATGTCTGTGCCTGTCTCTGAGAGAGAAGCAGGAGAAACAGCACAGAAGCTGAGAGGGAAGCAGCAGAAAGCCAAGGACACACCTAGAACAAGCACTGGGAACACTGCAGAAATGCCTGGAGAGAGCTTTTGGGCTAGGTGTTGAGCAGGCTAGGGGCTTGGAACTGTGAGAAAAGAAACTCTTCTGCTGTTTAATTCCTGCTGTGTTCAGGAATACAAGCACAACTGCATCAATATCAGCTTAATTGTTTCTGACATGTATCAATAAATTAAACAAACCACTAATTTTGGCTAAGTACTTGGGTTAAAAGGGGGTAGCACTATTACCATGAATGTGAGTGCAACATTCTGATTTGGCAGCATTTTACATCCACTTTGCACAGCAGTAAAAAGTCAGGCCCTATGCTTTCAGCTGAAAAATCTTATGCATTATTTCAGCCTGTTAGAAAATTGCCCTTGAATTTGTATTTATACTGCCTGGAGCCTAGAAAAAATCCTTCTGGCAACTCACAACCAGAAAAGAGGCTACATTTGTGAAATAAAATTGTTCACAGTTAATTGTTTGAGTAGCTGTTATAACTGAGCTAAAACAGTGGTCCAAATCTGCTCTTTACTCACAGAATTTAGTCCTATTAACTTCCATAGAAC
This sequence comes from Platysternon megacephalum, assembly GCA_003942145.1. Taxonomy (NCBI): domain Eukaryota; kingdom Metazoa; phylum Chordata; order Testudines; family Platysternidae; genus Platysternon; species Platysternon megacephalum. The sequence goes on along the minus strand of QXTE01000023.1, from coordinate 7,635,077 downwards.
TACTTGTGTAATTAAAAGGGGCAGGATTTGATCCACTATACTCGGAATACACACATTTTGATTTCTGTGATAACTAGTGCATCTTTTACATATTCCAGGTATATAAGTATTATCCATCCACCTTCAACATTTGCACTGGATTGAGCCTAGCAGACGCAGTACTCTTTTTTTGCAGTGCAGTGGTTTCAAAGGTTGTTTACTTGGTGACATGAAGTACATACTGGCACCTACAGACTCAGAGAGTGCAAAACTTTGAACTGAATGTGAGGTCTAATGATTGCACATGAAACTCTAAGTCATGAATATCTTAGATGCATTTACAGGAAAGGGGCTTTTTTTGTAATTCAGAATGTGATCATAAGAGCCAGCCGGTTGCAACTGAACATGGAATCATTCACATTAGGTATTGTACATTAGGAAAATACTTTATATGAAGGCTAATGGGATGTCTTTTAGAGAAAGATTGTGAGGATGGGACTGATGATCTGAGATGTCTTTTCCAATCCCAGCTCCTCCCATATACCTCCCTTTCCATATGATACAGAACTGGTCTGTCAAAATCTTCTCCTTAATTGAAGCTGCCATGACATTTGCCGAGACGTACGGTACTTGAAAAGCTATAATTTATATTTATACGCAACGTTATTTGTGTGTTCCAGTTTAAAAACACTGAAGCTAGATAACCTTGTTGTGATCCCTTCATCATTCAAACTAGTTTTGTAGGGTCCCAATTAGGGCTGTTGATTAATCGCAGTTAACTCACGCGATTAATTAAAAAAAAAAATTAATCGTGATTAATCAAAGTTTTAATCGCACTGTTAAATCAATTGAAATGTATTAAATATTGTGAATGTTCTTCTACATTTTCATAAATATTGTATTCTGTGTTCTAACTGAAATCAAAGTGTAATCTATTAGAGTTCTTTGAAAGGGTCAACAAACATGTGGACGAGGGGGATCCGGTGGACATAGTGTACTTAGATTTCCAGAAAGCCTTTGACAAGGTCCCTCACCAAAGGCTCCTACGTAAATTAAGCTGTCATGGGATAAAAGGGAAGGTCCTTTCATGGATTGAGAACTGGTTAAAGGACAGGGAACAAAGGGTAGGAATTAATGGTAAATTCTCAGAATGGAGAGAGGTAACTAGTGGTGTTCCCCAAGGGTCAGTCCTAGGACCAATCCTATTCAATTTATTCATAAATGATCTGGAGAAAGGGGTAAACAGTGAGGTGGCAAAGTTTGCAGATGATACTAAACTACTCAAGATAGTTAAGACCAAAGCAGATTGTGAAGAACTTCAAAAAGATCTCACAAAACTAAGTGATTGGGCAACAAAATGGCAAATGAAATTTAATGTGGATAAATGTAAAGTAATGCACATTGGAAAAAATAACCCCAACTATACATACAACATGATGGGGGCTAATTTAGCTACAACGAGTCAGGAAAAAGATCTTGGCGTCATTGTGGATAGTTCTCTAAAGATGTCCACGCAGTGTGCAGAGGCGGTCAAAAAAGCAAACAGGATGTTAGGAATCATTAAAAAGGGGATAGAGAATAAGACAGAGAATATATTATTGCCCTTATATAAATCCATGGTACGCCCACATCTCGAATACTGTGTACAGATGTGGTCTCCTCACCTCAAAAAGGATATTCTAGCACTAGAAAAGGTTCAGAAAAGGGCAACTAAAATGATTAGGGGTTTAGAGAGGGTCCCATACGAGGAGAGATTAGAGAGGCTGGGACTCTTCGGCTTGGAAAAGAGAAGACTAAGGGGGGACATGATAGAGGTATATAAAATCATGAGTGATGTTGAGAAAGTGGATAAGGAAAAGTTATTTACTTATTCCCATAATACAAGAACTAGGGGTCACCAAATGAAATTAATAGGCAGCAGGTTTAAAACAAATAAAAGGAAGTTCTTCTTCACGCAGCGCACAGTCAACTTGTGGAACTCCTTACCTGAGGAGGTTGTGAAGGCTAGGACTATAACAATGTTTAAAAGGGGACTGGATAAATTCATGGTGGCTAAGTCCATAAATGGCTATTAGCCAGGATGGGTAAGAATGGTGTCCCTAGCCTCTGTTCGTCAGAGGATGGAGATGGATGGCAGGAGAGAGATCACTTGATCATTGCCTGTTAGGTTCACTCCCTCTGGGGCACCTGGCATTGGCCACTGTCGGTAGACAGATACTGGGCTAGATGGACCTTTGGTCTGACCCGGTACGGCCTTTCTTATGTTCTTATGTTATGTATATTATTCTTGATTGCAAATATTTGCACTGTAAAAAGGATAAACAAAAGAATTAATATTTTTCAATTCATCTCATACAAGTACTGTAGTGCAATCTCTGTGTGGTGAAAGTGCAACTTACAAATGTAGATTTTTTTTGTTACATAACTGCACTCAAAATCAAAACGTAAAACTTCGGAGCCTACAAGTCCTCTCAGTCCTACTTCTTGTTCAGCCAATTGCTAAGACAAACAAGTTTGTTTACATTTACAGGAGATAATGCTGCCCTCTTCTTGTTTACAAGGTCACCAGAAAGTGAGAACAGGCATTTGCATGGTACTTTTGTAGCCGGCATTGCAAGGTATTTACGTGCCAGATATACTAAACATTCATATGCCCCTTCATGCTTCGGCCACCATTCCAGAGGACATGCTTCCATGCTGATGATGCTTGTTAAAAAAATAACGTGCTAATTAAATTTGTGACTGAACTACTTGGAGGAGAATTGTATGTACCTTGCTCTGTTTTACCCACATTCTGCCATATATTTCATGTTATAGCAGTCTCGGATGATGACTCAGGACATGTTGTTCATTTTAAGAACACTTTCACTGCAGATTTGACAAAACGCAAAGAAAGTACCAATGTGCGATTTTGAAAGATAGCTACAGCACTCCACCCAAGATTTAAGAATCTGAAGTGCCTTCAAAAATTTGAGAGGGATGAGGTGTGGAGCATGCTTTCAAAAGTCTTAAAAGAGAAACATTTCAATGAGGAAACTACAGAACCCGAACCACCAAAAAAGAAAATCAGCCTTCTGCTGGTGGCATCTGACTCAGCTAATGAAAATGAACATGCGTCGGTCCACACTGCTTTGAATTGTTATAGAGCAGAACCCATCATCAGCATGGACGCATGTCCCCTGGAATGGTGGTTGAAGCATGAAGGGACACATGAATCTTTAGCACATCTGGCACATAAATACCTTGTGATGCTGGCTACAACAGTGCCATTGCAGTGCCTGTTCTCATTTTCAAATGACATTGTAAACAAGAAGTGGGCAGCATTATCTCCTGCAAATGTAAACAAACTTGTTTGTCTGAGTGATTGGCTGAACAAGAAGTAGGACTGAGTGGACTTTCAGGCGCTAAAGTTTTACATTGTTTTATTTTTGAATGCAGTTCTTTTTTGTACATAATGCTACCTTTTTGAGTTCAACTTTCATGATAAAGAGATTGCACTACAGTACTTGTATTAAGTGAATTGAAAAATACTATTTCTTTTGTTTTTTTACAGTGCAAGTACTTGTAATCAAAAATAAATATAAAGTGAGCTCTGTACACTTTGTATTCTGTGTTGTAATTGAAATCAATATATTTGAAAATGTAGAAAACATCCAAAATATTTAAATAAATGGTATTCTATTATTGTTTAACAGTGTGATTAATCACGATTATTATTTTTTTTAATCACTTGACAGCCCTAGTCCCAATATAACCCTGTGCAGTGCCTTCACGGATAATGCATTACCATTTTTTTAAATAAACATTGCTTGGTCAAAGTTGAAACTCTGAGATGATGGGAGGTTTAGACTACATGGTAGATGCATCTAGTTAGATGCAGTTAACAGGATGATGCTCCCACATAGTTCTGTAAAGTTCTCTGCGGGTTCTTATCTTCTAGTGTCCATGTCTTCTTCTGTTGATTGTAAATACTAATGAGGGTCAGTGAGGTCTCTCAAAACATTATATGATATACTTGTAAGTCATACTTTAGTAGCCACTAAAAAGTCAACATTTACCAACAGATTCCACCGTTACTCAAGTTATATTTCAGAGTAATAGCCGTGTTAGTCTGTATCCGCAAAAAGGAATAAGAGTACTTGTGGCACCTTAGAGACTAACAAATTTATTATAGCATAAGCTTTCGTGGGCTACAGCTCACTTCATCGGATGCATGTATTTTCCACTACATGCATCCAATGAAGTGAGCTGTAGCCCACGAAAGCTTATGCTACAATAAATTTGTTAGTCTCTAAGGTGCCACAAGTACTCCTATTCCTTTTCAAGTTATATTGTATTCTAAATGTAGTAGGAAACTGGTATCACATATACCATTGTATTCTAATCTGGCAAATAGTGAATTTTTAATATTGACCACTTGTTATCATAAAACACAGTTTACATGATTCTTCTGTAAAATTGTTATAATCATATGGAGGACTGTTTTATAGTTTGAGCAGGTTAGTTGACATGACACTGATCACAACACTGCAGTCTGCATACACCAGGGCAAATTGAATTCAGCATCTTGTCAACTAATTGTGATTCTGAATGTTATTTGTACTGGGTTACATTTACCACAGAGTCATTCTCAGCACATAGCACAGTGTGTAACAGTACTTTTATTTCCTTCCATTGGACTCTGCCTATCTGCTCATCTCCTGCCCATGTACCAGCCATGAGTAAAAATGAGAAGGAGAACTGGCAGAGCTCTTGCCTGAGAACCAGGATAGAGGGTGAAATGAAGCATATAGAGAACAAGGAAGCTACTTCAGATTCCGACTACCACCAGCCACAAGCAAGATGTGGGAGAACCAGAAGGGTAACAACAAAGTCCACACCTCAAAAAAAACAATGCAAAGAGGGGAACAAAGGCAGAGAATGAACAGAAGCTTCTTCGGGACTGTGTCTGCTGTCAATGCACCAGCATTAGGAGACAGGAGCAAGGGAGTATAGCTCCTCAGCCACAGCACCCATGAGAGAGAAGGCAGACTAGAGGGGCTTCAGTTTATAAAAAAGAAAGGAAACACTCCACTGAAGTTTTTGTCAAAGGCTTCCCCAATCACCTTTTTCCTGCAGATTTCAGGGAGGGATACAATTCACCTGGACCAAACCATGAATTATGTATCACATCTTTTCATTCAAATTCCAACAAAGTTTGAATTAATGTATTTAAGACTATAAATAGACAAAAGCTCCATCCATAAAATTTGTATCTGGATCTGGCTGCAGAGTCTGAACCCTGAATTCTGAACCAGATGTAGGGTTTTCTCTCAGGCCTATTTCTAATTCTAAACAGAGAAAAGTACTAATATTACTTACCTTCTGCGTGAAAATCAGGACTTAACTGACTTTATAATAGTTAGGGAAATGATTACTTTAAAGATCATAGTTACAAGTATGTCCTTACACCAGAAATCACTACTTACCAACTACTGACATTTCAGGAACACTAGCAGTATATATTTCTTCTGGAAATGTTGGTTCATTGTCATTAATGTCATGGATTTTTATGACAAACTCTGACTCGGGCTCCACTGGCCTCAGAGTTCTTCTGTTAATAGCCTGGGCACGAAGGGTGTAAAAGGCTTTCTCCTCCCTATCAATCCTCCGAGTGGCATGAATGTCACCTGTTTTCTCATCAATAATAAAAAGAGTGCCAGCCCCATCTCCTGATAAAATGTACTTGAGAGACCCATCTCCCTTGTCCTGGTCAGAGTGAAGCTAGAGGAGAAAGAGAGAGAGAGAAAGAAAATATTTTTAAAAAGGGGGTCCGTTTTTTAAAGACATGAAGTCATTCTGCATGCAAAAAAACAAGATGAGGACTGAAAAAAAACAACCACTCATTTTCTATTTACATTGACTTGGCACATTGCAGTCATTGTGCTGTATTAAAGCATTCACGTCTCCCTTACTTAACACAAAGAGTCGTTTCACTTGACTGTTGTGGCAGATTTTAGTTTTCCAGCAACACCTGTTCTCTGCTGTGAAACATTTGTGCCACAAATCTTAAAGAAGAATTTTATGTTAATGTTGACCTTTTCTTTCCTTGAAGAGAGCCTATTAAAAATTCACAACCTGCTGTGTTAGTTGTAAATTCACTAAGCAGATAAAGGACATGGCAGGATACATTACAATTAAGGAAAACAGAACAACTGGCGGTGTGTCACACAATTTTTAATTTTTTTATTTCTTATTATTTATGTTTCCTTCTCCTAAACTGGAGTACATTTCAGTGTAAATCATTATCACTTTTACGCCCTTCAAATAGTTTAAATGGGTTAAACCAAAAAGCAACAGATTCATTAAGCAATCCATATTGATTTAAATCAGATTATCTAGATATCTTTCTTTACTAATGACTTCTAACACTGGAAGAGCCCTAATGGAAAATGTTTTGCTATTTTTTACTGTACTGAAATGCAATTGGCTACACTCAATACCACCTCCCCGCTTCCTCTTACACAATTCCCTATTATCTCATTGAGTCCATTATGACTGATTTGTAGAACTGAATAATTCAATTTATTTGCACCCTGAAATGTATATTTTAAATTTTGCAGATGTGTCATATCTGATAAAGGCCCCGATATTATTTTTTTAAAGCACCTCTAATCCGCTTCTGATTTTGTGGCCACGATGTTGAGCATGGAATATTGAGAAAAAAACAACCACCACCAACTCTTTAAGCCCATTTAGTGAGTTCAAGCAACCATTGGCAAAATTTATGATCATTGTAAGCATGCAGTTACGTGCCTCACTAACTTATTTGTGCATTTAATGACACTGTACATAATAGTTAACAACAATAACATTAATGTATAGGTGCAAACAGCTGGACATCTAAGCACTATAAAATGTGTCCACAGTTATTTGCACCATCACATTTGTTGCAACATTTATTTACAGGCACAAAATTGTAGCCACAAAATCAAAGTTCACTTAAAAAAAAAATGGTCAGGATGCAAGAGTCTTAGAATGATCCAAAAAGTTTCACACATGAAATAAAACTAGTGCAGCACTTTGGGCTTTTCCCTCGTGTTCTAACTATAGTTAGGGGAAACAGCATAGCAATATTAAAGTAGCATTGACTACTTATAAGAATACCATCCTTAATCATATAAGCTAGGATAACAAAAAGATGTTCATGCTTAGGGAATAAATTGATCACACACTTAGATCAGGTATAAATATTCCCCCATGGTATCCAGTTATTACGTGTGTTTTCCTGGTGCACTATGTTGCTTTCATACTCTCCTCTAAAGCATCTATTTCAGGCCAATATCAGAGGCAAAATTCTAGACTAGATGGACCACTGGTCTGCTCTGATGTAGCAATCCCCAGGTGTCTGTGCAGAAACCAAATGAGTTCAATGGAGCAGAGGGATGAAGTAAAGGTCAGAGGATTAATTATTCTTGCTGTGGTAAATTTTCAGAAGCTGAATCTTTCCCACACACTCATAATGAGCAGATCCTGGAGAAGGGAAGGAACTCATGCAGGATCTAGGATCAAAGCCATTATCGGCTTAGAAACTGAGAAACAGAAAACTGATTAAATGTTACTGAACTTTGATTAGAGTCATTTTCCTATTCTCTCTTGAGTCACAATAACTAACAGTAAGCGTAAGCACGGAACAAAGAATTACAGATTAAATTTTGCTTGAGCTAAAAATTAAAATAAACAGTGTACACAAAACAAAACATGTTTGTCATACATCTCCAAAGGAAGACAGTCAGGGACAGCTGACACCACCTAACACGAAGAAAGCAAGGAAGGTAATTGTAAGGGAAGTCTCTTCTATGTAAGCTCCAAGTCCTCCTCTTTCCCCCTCCAGTTTCTTTGCCCCTACAACTTGGAAGTCTCAACCTCTCCTCAGGCTCCTTCTCTTCCACCTCTTCCTTGCTTTCTAATTTTCTTCCCTGGTTTTCTCCTAGACCTACTCAAGGACAAAAAGAAAATCTCTCTGACAGTTCCTTCAGCTATGTGCTTCCTGGGAGGGCAGAGTCATGATACACACTATCCCTGGTGCTCTATCATGGGAAGGGAGAAGAAAAGACAGATAAATTGAATTACCAAAGAAACTCTCGTTTTGGAGTAGTTTTTTGGCATGCAAACAAATGTATCTGCAAACATCTGGGATACATGGTCCCAACCATGCAGGAAGAAACACAAGATGCAAGGGATGTGGTTACATTAGGCCACAACTTTATTAACACACCTGGGAACTATCCAGCAATAACTTGTACAATACATGTCATCATTCCTTCCCAAAAAGTGCCCACCAATTTGAGAGATGCTGTCAGCTCTTCCTGCTGAGACCCCACCACCCTCCTGTAACATGAGAGTTCTGGGGCTGCTGTACCAGATAGGAGCCAACCCCTTCCTTAGCTTCAGTAGGGCATGCTTTCCCCTATGTTATGGCGGCCCTGCCTGGGTTGCCCTCCTATGGCAGGCCATGGCACAAAAAGTGTGCCTACCACAGTATCCCTTTTTCTTCTAGAGTCCCCAATAACTCCAGACATGCTTCTACATGTAAATGGCCCTTTTGTGGGGTTAGTTTATTACAAAAGTCCCACAATCATAATTCAAAATTCCCCAGCATGGTCCAAATAGTACAGTCACTCTTTCAAGTCTCTACGGTCCATCAATACACCAAATACAGCTCTGGCTCTTCTCACTGTGCCCCAGCTCCCCAATGCAGCTTTGACTTCTCTCACCGCACCTCATACCCGCCCCTCTAGCTGGGGCATTTCTCTGCCCTGTTTCCCTATAGTTCCAGCTCCTGCCCAGAGACATCAGTGAACTCACCCCTCCATCATTCCCCAGACTTCAACCCTCCAGCTCAGAGAGCCAGCAGGCATCTCCCTCTGTTGCTCTGAGCCTTCATCCCTCTCTGGCTGTGGCTCGGTATCCTGGGGAAGTTTGTAGGTGGAACCCTCTCAAGTGCCTCATGTTTTCATCAGCCTGGTCTGGTTTGCTGCTCACTAGGAAACTTTCCCTGCTCCCTCCTTCAAGGGCATCCACTTCCTGAAGCTCTCAGCCCAACTCTGCCTTTCTTGTGAGCTCTCTTGTTTTCTGAACTCTGGATTCCGAACTCTGTTGCCTTTGGACCGCCTGTCATTTATAACTCCCTGGGGCATCCCTGCTCTCCCCATTACACCAAACTAGGGTGCAGCAGGACTGCAACAGGAGAAGTTGGCCCAATTTCATTTAAGGGGCCAGGTACCATGTTATACTTCCCTAAATGCACTTCCAATTCTGGTTTATCAGGAAACTGGACTCCCCTCTGGAACAAATACTTCCACTTGACAATTGCCACCTGCTAAGTTGTGACAACTTGAATGATACTTCCTGACCCTACCCCTTGAGATCCCGGAGCTGCTGTGGATTAGGTGAAAAAAACACGCCTGCCCCAGCCAATCTGGCTATGAGAGAAAAAATATTTCTTAGTCCCCAAATGGTTAGTTGTACAAGTCCCCCAGCAAACCAAAAAACCTGGTTCTATCCTGATCCAATTAGAAAAAAGGGTTCTGACTGGAGTGTCAGGTGTATAAATACCTTTCCTCTCCCCTAGGTGCTCAGGGGCCAAGTGTTGGCAGATAATTACAGTATTTACGCTACATATTTACTAGGGTGAATCCTGAAAAGTTTCCAAGCCAAAAAAAAAAATGGTTTGGAACTTGGACTGTCCCTATTTTTCATATTGCTATACACTCTGGATAAAGGCAATACAGAATGGAGATAGACAGAGTTTCCCATTTCTTTGTAGTAGGGCTGTTCATAATAGTCACAACAGTACTTTAAACTAGTTTGTTATGAATTTAAAATGGGACTCTGTTTCTCCAAAAGGACCACAAACCAATGCTGAGTTTTTGAGATTTGTCATATTTCAAATGGTCTCTCAGCTGCTACATATGTGCAAAAAGTACTTAATAAACTGCTGATGAAAATGTACTACATTTGGGAAAAGCCACAGCATTTAGTCAACAAAGAGTGTCTTCCTCTACAGCACCCAAATGAACCAGAAGTAGTTAAATAAAGGACGTGGAGGACACACTTATGAATGTTTTGGTGGTGGCTGGCTGCCCTACTGCAGAGCAGAATATTTAGAAAGAGGTTGAAGTTCCCACACTTAACAGAAAGACTTCAGAAGAACTCATGGGAGGACCTATCACCATGGTGTCACAGACACTGCAGGGGCAGTATGCTGGCACCCAATCCTACTCCAACACCAAGCACACATTACTGTAGGGTGCTCACTCTCCCCTTAAGCTTCACGGTCTGTAGGTCAGTCTACAGGTGGCAGCTAGAGGAGTAAAACAGTAAAACACACAGAAGTGAGGTGAGGACGTAGACTGTATTCTAGCTCATTCTGCAAGTACTGCCACATGTCAAAAATAAAATAACTTCTGCAAGGTGCTACAGCCTTACTCTGTTGTGAGATCAAAAGCAGGTCCTTTGACACTGACTTCACACACATAGCATTGTTGCAAAGAAAAAACAAAACCAAAAAAACCCCTCTTTTTAGTAAGATGGCCACCTATAATGCTAATATCAGAAATGTCCATTATAAATGATGTTTTGGCGGAAAAAACCTTGAAATACTGAATTATTTTAATTAGTTCTATGCAAATTTAAAGATATTGTCCCAAGTGAAATATGATTTGTCTTTTCCAGACTAGCAGGGAAGTTGGCAAAAAATAAGATGGTGAAGTTTTCCTGTATACTACTTTAAGTGTAAAACATTTCATATAGCTCTTTTGGCTAATGGGCATCTGTGTTTCATGACAGCCAAGCTGAGAAAGGAAGAGACATCTGTTTCACTTAGCAATTTTGTCTCACAAAACAATCAGCTGTGAAGATGTGGTTTTGTTTCTATATCCATACCTGATATTTTGAAAACCAATGAATTTCTTGTTTCTACCTCTCACAGGAGCACTTCACTTTTCAGCGGTCACCACTGTATAATTTATCTTACTAGACAAAAATGAGAATATCTGCTGTATTTTTTTTTCCAACAGGTCTGACTCACTGTACAGCAACTGCAATTAACATATGTCACAGCCCTGTGCATTTAGTTATCAAAGAGATTAAAATACTTTGTTTACCTGAAAACACATTCCTTAGAGCACTATCACTTACTACTATGAGGCAGTATTGTTAAAATGAATGCAGTGTAATAAATACTGGACAATGTTTGGAAAGAGATGTAGCAATAAGCCTATTAGGTGTATGGCTTTTATAGAAACATTATTAGCAGTGCAATAGAGAAAGATACACAACAGCTAGAAAATGTAATTGAGTTACATAAAATAGAGCTAACTCAGACTCAATCCTCCCCCCACCCCCCTGTTTCATGGAAAAGACAGATAGTGTAAAGATGATAGACTAATAAGTCTCAAGAGCAATTTCCATTAGGTTATACCTCTAGAGTTCTGAAGTATCTTCATTAAAGTCCGTAGAGTTACTTTAGATTTACACCAGTGTAGTTCTAATTTGAAAAGTGACTTGAAAATTACACTGGAGGTTTACACCTTTATTGCCTTTCAATGATTCCAGAATCTAATCTGCTCACTCTATAAGTAAAAAGATTTTTCTTCCTTAATTGCCAGCCCTCCAAGCTCCACATGGAATCTGAAAGTTGGGTTATTTCTGTAGTACTAACAGAAGTAAAAAATTTGAAACCTACTTCCATCAGAAAAGCCAGAAGATACTACTCTGAACAACATAAGGAGCAGATCGACTGAGTAAGAAGGTGGCATTTTCACATGCAAGAAAATGTGGAATACTGGAATAGCTAATAATAATGGCAAGTATTCTGATGTAAGGATTAATACAATTTGTTTCTATTCAAATTACAGATTCCAAGGTCATTATCTGAATTTTAGTTAATATAAAATTCAGAGTATCAAGATACAAATAATAGGCATATATGTAGTCACTTTTCAGATTAGAACAGTAGTACAAGTAAAATCTATCAACTGAATTCTTACATTAAACTTCAATTCATTTCAAGCCCATTTTCATCTAGTTTTACTACCCAGTAATATATAAGAAACTCCCCTGTATAAAACTAATCTTCACTTTTTTCCTAAGCAGTTTTCACCAAATAATACAGACTATTCAGTTCTATCTTCCCAAATGCATTTTTACTTCCTATAACTTGCAATAATATCACTCTGTACTGTGTATATCTTCAGTAGCATGTACACCAACAATGAAACCTAGATATGAAATTCAGATCTAGAAAATGTCCTGAACTTTCTCCAGTTTTGAACAGTAGTTTCAGAGGGAATGTTTAACTCCATCTTTATTTGTTAGCTTCTTTCTATTTAATTATATTGGCTATATGAATTAAATGATATATTGGAGGAAGTGTTCTCACCTATACTGTAATTCTTTGCCCTAAAAACTGATATTCTGATGTAAAAAAGGAGCATCAAACCTTTTATTTTTTCATTCATCTCTTTTCTGAACACTCTGTAGTATAGTAGTACTCTCCTTGCAATTACCTCCTACGGGAAGGCTTACTTATAAAATACAAAAGCAGACCCTAATTCTAATAACTATGGTATTGAAGAACAGTTATTTCCCCTAACTCTCAAAACATAAGGTATTAAAACTTGTCAGTTAATTTCCCTTTGTACCAGCCTAGAAGACAAGATCTACAACAGATGTGGCAAAACCATTTCTCCTTTCCCTTTTCTCTTTTTAGAGAATCTATCCTGCACAATCTTTTCCCTAACTGCTGAGTTTTAAGTGAAGCAGCTTGGTGCCAAATCTCATTCATTTGTAATGAGACTCACTTATTTCGACTTATTCTAAAGGTAGTTTTTAAAGTAACTCTCTTGTCTGATGAAGGATTTTGCACTGTGTTTCAATGAGATACTTACAGTCTCACTCTTAATCTACTGAAATCTCGCTCATTTATGTTGTCACAGCTTGCAAGTCCTGTGTTCTTGCATGTTATTTAAAAGAGGTGAGAAACAGAGAGGAAAAATGCATATCTGAAAGAGCAATTTTGTGGGACTGGGAAAGATGAAGAGAGAAAGTTAAAAGAAAGTACAGCAACTGCATATTGGCCGTGAGCTAAGAAAAGCTTTGAAATTGTCTCTTACTTGCTCAGAACAGACAAACACAAATACTCCACTCTGCACTGCACTGCCCAGCCAAGGTTAGATTAGTTGATTTCAATTTGGATTCATTAGCCTCACTGTGCCAAATTTACCTCTGGTGTAAACCCACTCAAGTTATTCGGGAGAGAGGGGAGAAAAATTGAACAAACCCCATAAGGTCCATATGGCAATTAATCTCAGACTTGGTAAACCCATTGTTAACTACTGCTCTTCAGCATGACGTCTGTTGCTGATGACTCCTTGCTGTTGTAGGCTTCGAACTTCATAGGATCAACAGAAGCTACATCATGAGTGTGTTAAATCAGTGCCACCCTGGCTATGCCCCTCCCCAGGTCAAGCCCATCTAGCAGAGGGGGAAGTTGCAGCTGCCTTGTGCTGCCACAACTACTCTGGCAGAGTCATACCCATTCTGGCAGAGCCAGTGGGACCTAGAGATTAATTTGATACCATGCACCAATGACAGTTGAGAGTTATCAGGCCACTGTTTAATTTTCCTTCCATTGTTTAGTGCAAAAAGTAAAATATTACGGTAAGTTCTCCTTTTAAAACAGCAGAAGATCAGAAGTAGATCAGTGCAGAATATGTACGTAACCTGTACCTGATAATGGTTCAAGCCAATAGGAAAGGACACACTGTGAGGTTTTCCTCGTGGAGTTTCTCCCACATTATTCTGGCAGGGTAGCTGTGTTTGCCATGGACTGAGCTGTAGGGCTGACCCACAAACCCTGCTGATCTATAAGAGGCAAGAACCATCCACATAATGACTTGGTCTCCTCATTGACTCTGAAGCCCAGTTTCCCTTTCCCACTCCCTAGAAGCTAGGACCAACACAAGCCATGATCAGGGCTACTGCACAACCTCTTAAACAGGCTTCCCGTGGCAAAGGGGTTTCGATGGTAAACGTAAAGCAATCTCAAGCTAGATCAACTCTCTTCCCTCCTTAAGGATTTCAACACACTGTGTGGGATCTCACGGGAGGGTTGTGGAGGGGGGAAGATGCTACTTATGACTAGGATTTTACGTTTCCCTATACTCATTATTGCATAGTTTATATGTTTCAAGATTGGAATGTTTCTTCTTGCTGGCATGTTAGTTTCTGGAGCTGCAAACCCTTATAGAGTATAATTGAAAGTCGTCCACCTATGCATTTTGAAAAGAGTTGACCAGGTTTCAAGAGCATACCCCCACTCAGCCAAACATTCAGCAACAATCTACATAAATTAGTCTCAGGTGAATTAGGAAGCTTAATGTGCTGAAACCCAAAGCAGCCCTTTCTTTCACTGCACTGGAAACTCCATAAACACAGGAAAGAAAAAAATATTAATCTACACAGGCTTTTCAATAAGGACAACAATCAAAGAGGTAATTAAGCGACAGTTTGAGGAAACCTTCGTGCCAACAATAAGCAACATGTTTTTTATTAGATAGCTTAAATATTACTTTATAAAGGAGCTTAGGTATTAACCAAATAACCATTAAAACAGCATTAGCCTTCGTACATCTTATTACACAATTTGCATTATGTATAAACATCATTAAGTCCTTTTCTTTTTAAATGAATGCAAAACTTCATTAACATCAATGCTTCTTAGCTCTTTTGGCTATTGCTGCAGGCTCACAGAAAACACAGAAACAAAGGTTTTCTTTGTTTCCAAATAGAATCACTGTAAAATGTAAATTGTTAAGGGCTGGGCAAAACATTTACCTCTCTATCTTAAGTCATAGAATCAAAGAATCATAGAATATCAGGGTTGGAAGGGACCTCAGGAGGTCATCTAGTCCAACCCCCTGCTCAAAGCAGGACCTAATCCCAACTAAATCATCCCAGCCAGAGCTTTGTCAAGCCTGACCTTAAAAACGTCCCTCGATCTGCTGGCAATGTTGTGTTCATGAACATTCTGGAAACCAATTATAGTGGCACAGCAGCACCAGCTCTGCCAACACACACCAGACTTCCTATACCCCACAACTCTGTCAGTGCACCTCAACCCATGTGCAAACCCTGTACTGATCCACCAATTGATTTAGATTATGAGTGCTTTAGGGCCAGGACTCTGTTATTATACTGGCATGGGTACATTCTTGGGGCAGCTGTCCTATGTCATTGCTCACCACTGCCCATGATACCAAGGCTACCCTCCTATTTGTAGTGCATTAGCTTTCATTGAGCTAATGTGAATATGTCTACTCAAGCTAGGTGGTGGGAGTGGAGGGGCTAGGAGGAGAGGAATGGCGAGAGGTCTTCCAGCTGCAGAGGGGGCAGAAAATGAAGATTTGTGGTCAGTAAGCCTTGGGTGGGTTGGTTGAGAAAAATCTGTATTTTACTGGTCCCTCAGGGGTTTGGAAGTGAGTGGGAGGAGAAAGAAGTGGCAACTTCCTGATTTCAGCACAGATTAATGTGGTGTTTCCAAAGACACACAGCCCAGGGGTTTGGAACTGACAATGCAGGTACCTTGACTGCTTAGGGAAAAGAAATACGTGTGGTTGCCAACATATGGATGCTGGGGATTCTTGGATCATGAGGTTGCAGAAGCTAGTGAGAGAGCAAGGATTACATCATGACATGGACATTGAGTACCGGCTGATTTGGATGGAGAGAGGTTGCCTGCCTTAGCATCATAATTTGCCTGCTCTTCAGTATCTAACTGGTGAGCTAAGAAGTTGTGATCTTCTGGACATTGAGGTGATTCACTTGGGTGGAAGTGATCATAGTTTCATTCCTGGTGTACATCTTATAAAATCTATCAGAGTAGATCTGGATTTGTATCCAGAAGCTGTGATAGTTGTCTCTGATTTGGCTGAGCATCTGAATAATCTCTACAGCAATAATATGAAAACTATTAATAAGCTATTAATAAGATATGTAACCTGCTTGTATTATCCCTCAGGGCGAGACACTGCCTGATTCAAATCCTGTCTAGTTTATAGAACTCAGATTGTGATTTTACTTTTATTTCTTAGGTAACCAACTTTGACCTGTATGCTTATTACTTATAATCACTTAAAATCTATCTTTCTATAATTAAAAAATCTGTTTTATATTTTACCTAAAACAGTGCATTTTGGTTGAAGTGCTTGGGAAATTTACTCAGGTTGCAAGGGCTGGTGCATGTCCACTTTCCTTTGTAGAAGTGGTGGACTGGGTAATAAACTTACACTGGTCAGGCTTCTGACCAGGGCAAGATGGTACAGATCTGGGGTCCTAGGCTGGGGAGCTGGGGGAATTGGCTGGAGCCTCTCTATTGTTACTTCATGAGTGGCTGGCAAAAACATTGATATAACTCAGTTGGATGTGTCCCTGTCTGTGGATATCTGTGTAAGTGCAGTACCTGGAGAGGTTTACAGCTTGTCACAATATCACAGTGTGAGAGGGAGCCCAGGTTGGTAAGAAAGAGGTCTCAGCGGTACCCCAGTTCCAGGCTGCACCCCAGGGAACCCATCACAGTAACTAAAATGGTTGAAATTAAATCCTTACTTTTTAATATAGCATCTTTAAAAACAATTCTTAAGAGGGTAAGATACCAAAATAGCTGTCCTTTCACCTTAATGATATAAATATGGACTTGATTCACATTCAGGATACCAAAGAGGATATTTTATTTCCAGACTACTTTTCAAATGAAACATCACAGGATGACTAAAATTAGAAATGCCCATCTTAATCTTCTTATGATTTAGAAGTTGTACCCCACAGTATTTTCTTCACAATGCTAGTTGCCGTCCTTGGTAATTTATGCCATACACTGCATCATTAACTGAAAAGTATATCCAAATTGTGACAATCACAGTAACTGGCTCCACACTCTCACCAAAGCCTTCCACAAAGTATCTATGCCATTTGGGGGGGGGGGGGGGGAATGAATTTTTTTTAAGCACACCGCATCACACGGTTCTCTTGCTCTTTCTATAATGGAATATACTATATTCACCCCATTGTGTTAAAAACACCCCCCCCCCCCCCACACACACACACACAAATCCTGCCTGAATTCTTGCACTCCTTGCTCAGCTTAGGTTGGTAACCTTGGCTTGCTGTTTTTGACATTCACTCAAAAAGCCTCCATTTCGGTTTGCTTTTGCCTTCAGAACTATATATACCTACCTTCATGCCCCCTCTTAATCTACTCTTTTCCAAACATAGGTCTAGTTTCTCTTCTCCAAACATAGGTCTAGTTATTCTTTTGAATAACTGAAATCCTTGAGTCCCTGTATCACTCTGTTTGCCATTTTTACTTCTGTAGTCTTTTTATAATGTGACCAAAATTGTGCACACTATTCTAAACAGAGCCTCTCTAAACTACTCTCTCTCATTTTCTCCAACTTATATAAAGCCACTTGATTTTTTTTCTTAAGGCCGCTGCCAAGCCTTATTCCTAAAGTTTAATGACCATTAATCAATAATCATCCTTCTTATTTTCAATTAAATGGCACTGCAACTCTTTCTTTCTTAGTCTTTTTTTCCCACCTCCGTTCCCACTTACTTTGTTTTCCAACTGTAGTGTAATTTTCCCTCTTCGGTTAAAATTACTGGCATTTCTATGGCTTTCATTACCTGTAGTATCCTTGCTTATGGATCATGGTTGGTGTCATGTAGTTGGTAGCATGGTAGGTGTACCACAAGCCTTGAGGAGAGTGTAAATGGCACTTCTGGCCCTATTAGTTTTACTACCCAGTGCATTCCAGGAAATATTCATCTATGAAAAAAAATTCACCATTTGGGTTGGCAGAAAGGAAAGGCTACAAATGCATATTCCTGGGGGGAATTCTGTGCCACTGCTCACATACAGAATTCATGTCCTTTGCAGATTCCCCCCCCCCCTCACAGAATAATACATTCTGTTGGGGAGGTGCTCAAATTATACCTTTTGCCCACCAGGCTGCTGTGGCACCAAAAGAGAAGGCAGCTGGAACAGGGCTGGAGCAGCAAGCCATGGAGACAGAGGGGGAGAGGCTGCCTTCTCACGGTGCCCTGCTTGTGGATCCATGTGAGGAGGCCTGGGATATAGAATCATAGAACTGGAAGGGACCTCGAGAGGTCATCTAGTCCAGTCCCCTGCACTCAAGACAGGGCTAAGTATTATCTAGACCATCCCTGACAGGTGTTTGGGGATTTTTAAGATCAGGTTCGACAATGATGGAGATTCCACAACCTTCCTAGGCAACTTATTCCAGTGCTTAACCCCTCTGACAGTTAGGAAGATTTTCCTAATGTCCAACCTAAACTTTCCTTGCTGCAATTTAAGCCCATTGCTTCTTGTCCTATCCTCAGGGGTTAAGAACAATAATTTTTCTCCCTCCTCCTTCTAACAACCTTTTATGTACTTGAAAACTGTTATGTCCCCTCTCAGACTAAACAAACCCAATTTTTTTTCAATCTTCCCTCATAGGTAATGTTTTCTAGACCTTTAATCATGTTTGTTGCTCTTCTCTGGACTTTCTCCAATTTGTCCACATACTTGTCCACATACATCCTGAAATGTGGCACCCAGAACTGGACACAATACTCCAGTTGAGGCCTAATCAACGCGGAGTAGAGTGGAAGAATTACTTCTCGTGTCTTGCTTACAATGCTCCCGCTAATACATTCCAGAATTATGTTTCCTTTTTTTTGCAACAGTGTTACACTGTTGACTCATATTTAGCTTGTGATCCACTATGACTTCCAGATCCCTTTCACAGTACTCCTTCTTAGGCAGTCATTTCCCATGTTGTATGTGTGCAACTGATTGTTCCTTCCTAAGTGGAGTACTTTGCATTTGTCCTTATTGAATTTCATCCTAGTTACTTCAGACCATTTCTCCAGTTTGTCCAGATCATTTTGAATTTTAATCCTACCCTCCAAAGCACTTGCAACCCGTCCCAGCTTGGTATCGTCCGCAAACTTTATAAGTGTACTCTCTATGCCATTATCTACATCATTGATGAAGATACTGAACAGAACCGGACCCAGAACTGATCCCTGCGGGACCCCACTTGTTATGCCCTTCCAGCTTGATTGTGAATGACTGATAACTAATGGGAATGGTTTTCCAACCAGTTATGCACCCACCTCATAGTAGCTCCATCTAGGTTGTATTTCCCTAGTTTGTTTATGAGAAGGTCATGCGAGAAAGTATTAAAAGCCTTACTAAAGTCAAGATATACCACATCTACCACTTCCCCCCAATCCACAAGGCTTGTTACCCTGTCAAAGAAAGCTATCAGGTTGGTTTGACATTATTTGTTCTTGACAAATCCATGCTGATTCTTACTTATCACCTCATAATCTTCTAGCTGTTTGCAAATTGAATTCTTAATTATTTGCTCCATTATCTTTACGGGTACAGAGGTTAAGCTGACTGGTCTGTAATTCCCCGGGTTGTCCTTTTTTCCCTTTTTATAGATGGGTACTATATTTGCCCTTTTCCAGTTTTATAGAATGTCTCCCTTTTTCCATGACTTTTCAAAGATAATTGCTAATGGCTCAGTCAATCAGCTCCTTGAGTATTCTCGGATGTATTTAATCAGGCCCTGATGATTTGAAGACATCTAAATTGTCTAAGTAATTTTTGACTTGTTCTTGCCATATTTTAGACTCTGATCCTACCTCATCTTCACTGGCATTCACTATGTTAGACGTCCAATCACCACCAACCTCCTTGGTGAAAACCAAAACAAAGACGTCATTAAGCACCTCTGCCATTTCCACATTTTCTTTTATTGTCTTTCCCCACTCATTGAGTAACGGGCCTACTCTGTCCTTGGTCTTCCTCTTGCTTCTAATGTATTGGGGGAGACGGACAGTGTGGAACACAGGGGGTTGCCGGGGGTCACACTGATTTGGGTTCAGAAGGGCTAGTGGGAGTGACAAATTGGGGAGTAGACACAAGAGCTAGTGGGATGACAGCACTGAGCGAGGGGCTGAATGGGAGCATGGGTGCCACATGGGGATGGAGGGAGAAGAAGTGGCTGAATGGGGTTGCAGGGACACATAGGGATGGGGCAGATTAGGGGTCAACCAGGGTCTGCATGGGGAAGGATCCTCAACTCCCTAAAAATCTCTCACCCTCCAAGCCCCCTGGCCCCCGCATTCTATACTTCTCCCATCAACATTCAACAACCCTCCAAGTTCACTCCCAGGCTCCTGCCCAATAATTTCTTCTCTCTCCCGCAGCTCCTCCATTATCCCTGACTCCCCCAAGCCTTTTTCACTGCTTCTGAGGGGTGCAGGAAATATGTTTCTTAATTGTAGTTTAAATGAATTATTACTCAGAGTTCGGTATTAATATGCCTAGTAAGGAATTTATTTGTCAAAAAACATTTCCTGAATCTTTCTTGTTGTCTGTATTGTTACAGACATACTTGCTGACAAGTATTTTGAAATAAATTACCAAAATAATTGAAACTGGTGTGATTATATTGTGTTATTTTGACAAATAAGATATGCAGAATTTTAAAATATCGTGCACAGAATTTTCAAGTTTTTGGCTCAGAATTCCCCCAGGTGTAATCATTCCTGAGACCCCCTCCAATTTTTCTCAAATCACAACTCCACATTTAACCCCCTGCATCCCTCCAACTCTGCATTCCTTAGTGGCCCTCTCACCATTATTCCTTAATTTGCCTATAGTCTGCTAGCATAAGTATTACTTCTGATCCACTGAATGGTCTCTATTAGGATGCACCCATCAGGGACTGACTTAAAAGGATATTAAGAGCATCTGTCTAATTGCCCCTCAATTAAGCTATTCACTGTCTGGCTCCTTATCCATCCAGGATGACCCAAAATACTCTCCTGGGCTTTAAGGGTCACTCCAACATATAGGGGGCACCTCAAGAGGAGATGGTAATCTCATTACATCATCATACAATTTACCTTACTGTTCAATATTGCTTCTAAATAACAGATATTTACAGAGAACAAAACATTTTCTAGTACTAATCTGTGTGACAAACAAAACAATTAGGGGTCTGGAGCACATGACTTATGAAGAGAGGCTGAGGGAACTGGGATTATTTAGTCTGCAGAAGAGAAGAATGAAGGGGGATATGATAGCTGCTTTCAACTACCCGAAAGGGGGTTCCAAAGAGGATGGATCTAGACTGTTCTCAGTGGTACCAGATGACAGAACAAGGAGTAATGGTCTCAAGTTACAGTGGGGGAGGTTTAGTTTGGATATTAGGAAAAACTTTTTCACTAGGAGAGTGGTGAAAAACTGTAATGGGTTACCTAGAGAGGTGGTGGAATCTCCTTCTTTAGAGGTTTTTAAGGTAAGGCTTGAAAAAGCCCTGGCTGGGTTGATTTAGTTGGGGATTGGTCCTGCTTTGAGCAGGGGGTTGGACTAGATGACCTCCTAATGTCCCTTCCAACCCTGATACTCTATGATTCTATGACATTCCACCAATCAAACTATATCTTCCCTAAATGCTTTCCCTCTGTATTAATATCCAGCCATATCCATTTAGCCACTCATGCAGGTCAATACTGATAACATATTTACTTACACTAAATCAGAGATTCATTTTTTTCTGGCACTTTATTAAATGCTTTACTAAATTTGAAGTAAACGGCATCCACCTTTACATCATCAGCTTTTTTTATTCACTTCCTCAAAAGTGATAAAAATATGTCATGATTGTATTTTCTTAGATTCATACTATATTTGAATAAATTATATTTACATAAATTATAACTCCCTAGATGTTCTCTCTTTTTTTTTTTTACACTACTGGTTTACTTTGATGTCTTCTGCTCAATTTCCTTCAATGCTCATCTCATTCTGTCAGAATTTGCTTTTGTGAAATTCAACATCATTGTTTATCTCCTTTCTGTTATCATTTTAACCTTTATTACTAACCTAACTAGATTACAACCATGATTGCTTAGGTAATAATAACAGTGCTTAGCCTTTATATTCTTCCTGATACAGTATTTTCAAAGCTCTGTATACATTTTATTACTATCAACACCTTTGTGAGTTTCATGAGTATTGTGATTGTCAATTTACATGTGGAGTAAGTAAGGCACAAAGAAGTGATTTGACTTGATCAACCTCTCACAGCAAGTCAATATGTATTCTTCACCTTCCTGAAAAGTTTTGTATGCACTCAGCATAAGCACCCAAATTTCCTGAAGCACACATTCATGTATGTATGGAAACACATAAACCCCAAAATACACATGGCACAAACAATTACATCAGGATTGCATTTGCCTCAGAAGAAAACATGCAAAAGTACATGCATACATTGGAACATTTGGTGAATAATGTGCAAGAAAGAAGGCCCTGCACTGTTTCATGTCTGCATATTTCTTACTTAGCTTATTCCTTCTATTCAATGTCTCCGGTACAGTATTAGATATCATTAACCTATTCTAAGCAATAAAAGCCTTTTAGAAAAACACAATAAAAGCATTTTCATAACATAGAATAGTTCCGAAAAACAAAAGGGGAGGGTCTATTTTCCTCCATAGTTATTTTTGGCAGAGAAGAATAAAGTCTTGTTGCAAGAACACGTATTTCTTATCATGAATCCACATTAACAATTATTCCAAATGGGAACCCTGCCCAGTTTTTCTAAAATAACACACTTGCATACCAGTAATTTTACTATAAAACAAATCTTGCATCCATTACCTAGTTCTTACTCAGACAGGACAACCCATTGGTTTCCAGATATATTGGTTTCTAGTTCCAGCTTGTCCCCATTCGTATGGGCAGACCACAGGGCTGGGTGCACTGTGGAAGCACTATGCCTACCCCTCACTGTGTATTGATTTAAATCAAAGTGATTTACATTATTTATTTTAATTATGATTTAAATCAGCAAGCAGGAAACCTTGATTTAAATAATTGATTTTAAATGTGTTTTGCATTTGAACTTTTTATTTTCCTAAAGAAAGGATGATTCTCACTAGTTGGTAACCATTAAAACATGTTACCAAGTATCAGAGGGGTAGCCGTGTAGGTCTGTATCCACAAAAACAACAACGAGGAGTCCGGTGGCCACCAGACTCCTCGTTGTTGTTGTTTTTAAAACATGTTGATTTGCAAATATAGCCCTTATACTAAATTTGAAGCTTCTTTTTGCTAGCCAGGAAGATACTGTGTAAGTATATACTTTTATTTAAGCAATTATATAGTTTAGCTTAAATGTATTAAGATTTAATTTTTTTATGTTAGAAAATGGTGAATGATGCATTCTGATTATGTGGTGTCAACCTCTATTTGGATGGAAATCAATTGAAAAGACATGAAAATAGCATTTTTGTTAGTAGTATGATTATTAATTAAAATGACCTTAAAGGTGCTGGATCCACAGAAAAAGTTTATCAAAACGTATTACATTTCAAACTGATTTATTAAACAAAGGAAGTAATATCTGTAGTTAGTGAATTGAACTGATTGTTTCTGGTCACCATGTCCTTCAAAATTTCAGAACTAGTAGACCTCTTCCTCTTACATC
This sequence comes from Platysternon megacephalum, assembly GCA_003942145.1. Classification (NCBI taxonomy): domain Eukaryota; kingdom Metazoa; phylum Chordata; order Testudines; family Platysternidae; genus Platysternon; species Platysternon megacephalum. The sequence goes on along the minus strand of QXTE01000023.1, from coordinate 7,611,477 downwards.
TAACTTCTTGTTCAGTATGGAAGAGGAAAAGAAGCTTTTCAGCATTTTCATCTCTCAGTTGGTTTCTTAACTTGAAATGAACTAATCATTGAACTGAGCTAGCTGAATAAATTGAAATGAAGAAAATATTCTCTTTGTACCTGCAGAAGTGGTTACTGCTGTCAAAAGTTGGTTCAGTACTTTGGTTCCAGCTTTGGTGCTTACCCCATGACTTCCACCAGTTCAGTGGTTTGACTTTCTTTAAAACTTAACAGCAAACATGTATTGCTTAATATTATTTTTTGTATTTCAAGGATTTTAATAGATTATAATAAATTTAGGCCTTAATGTAAATTGTCAATTTCAAATTTCATTTTAAATGGGTATCTTTTTTAAATGAACCCGTATTTAAACAACAACAACAAAAATTGTTTTGTATCCTCCCCGCTAGCCCCTGGTGTACAAAGATGGGAGTGACTGGTATAATTCTCTAGTTGCATTCTTTGGCCAATGTGAGGAGCAACAATGATGAGTTCTATATCCAGCCACGACTGCTAGCCATGAAGTCTCAATAGTTTGGAGCTTTTGACAGAAAATTGTTTAAAGTAGAGCAATGATTGTCCAACTGTGGGTTGCGACCCCATTTTAATGGAGTCACCAGGGCTTAGACTTGCTGGGGCCCAGGGCCAAAGCCAAAACCCGAGCCCCACTGCCCGGGGCTGAAATCCAAGCCCCACTGCCCAGGGCCAAAGCTGAAGCCCAAGGACTTCAGCCCTGGGCGACAGGGCTCAGGCTATAGGCCCTCTGCCTGGGGCTGAAGTCCTTGGGCTGATGGGGCTCATGCTTTGACTTTGGCCCCGCCACCCAGGGCAGTGGGTCTCAGGCAGACTCAGGCTTCGGTCCCCCCTCCTGGGGTCATGTAGTAATATTTTTTGTCAGAAAGCGGCCACGGTGCAATGAAGTTTGAGAACCCCTGAAGTAGAGAAAACAGTCATTGGGGAACAAGGCTGGCTCAGAAGTCACAGAAAATTATTGTAAAGAAAGGACAATATCATGCCCCCAAGATCCACATGAGGTGGTGACCCTGTGCATGCATTAGCCACTGCCACAATACCACTATGCCTTTCCATTGAAGGTGGAATGCATGTGATAGAAAAGTTCAGGGAAAGAGTTGGGCTGGGGACAAGGAGTGGAAACCCTTGCTTTGGGTAGGGCAAGGCTAACAGACACATAATTGACTTCTCTGGCCCTATGGAGATGACCCAAGCAAAGGTAATAGGAGTCTGGGTCCATACTGCCTTTCCAACAGAGCCTTTTCTATGAAGCAAAATCTTTTGAGGGTGAGTCTTGGTCATGCAGCTGCACTGGCAGAGTGGGGGAGTCAGCTGCCGAAGTATAAGGTCATGCAGCATATAGATGCCTCTGACCTTCTGTTGATCTTCTGCCTTTGGAGTATAGGGGCAAGAGGTGAGGAGAGATCAGCAGGATTTGTGGATGGGGCCTGCAGCCTGTTTCTTTTCCATTCTCAACTCTTCTCTCTTCTAGCATTTTCTGAATTTTCCAAAAAATCCAGGCCTAATCCTGGAAACAGCTGAGCTCCCTGAAGTCAATGGTAGCTGGAGGTAGCACAGTACCTGCAGGATTTACTCATCAGCATGCAAGTTCAAGCCATTAGTCTCTTGCCCATGACAGGTCTCACTCCCATTCTCTCAGATGGATGTCATTCTCAAACATGAAGGACACAGAAGCTGGTTTGAGGCTGCATATTTAAAACTGCCAAAGGGCAAAACAGGGAGCAGATGATGCACACAATGCCCTGCACTGAGGAGCAACTCCTCCTTTAACATCCTAAAAAATGAGCCATGAAAACAATCAAGAATGGGAACATACTCTAGGGTGAGACACATGAACCAACAGCAACATTAGTGGGGAACAGGAATGGGTGGGCTGTTGTGTGTGTTTATTCAGAAGAGCAATGTTCCTCTGTCCAATCAGGACAACAAATAATTTGAATCTAAATTATATATTGCCTCAAATAACAAGGGCACTGTTTAGTGCAGAATTTTATGTTTAAACATTGTTTATCAGCTGCACAGACAAAAATTCAGATATAAAAATAAGACAAGACTTCCAGCAGCGTCACATTTTTAAAAGATAAACAATCATTTTTAACTTTTTAGACACATCCCCCTCCTGGGTATTTTATTGTAAGTGACTGATTTTCACTTACCAGCACCCTCCACTCCTCATTGTTATCTGTGTATATAGGATTTTTAAAAGGTCATCTGCATTTGATAAAAGAAATACCCCTAAAGTGCCAGACTTTAAATTGCTGTTGAAACTGCAGGGTTTTCAGCTATTTATACATTTATAACTTCAAACAAGGTATATGTCAAACATTTCTGAAGCTTCCTTTTTTATTACGCTTTTAATTCCTGGAGTGAATGACTGTATTGTGATGAAGTGGACTCTGCTTTTCCATAGCTACAGCTATGAATACATATCATCTCAGTTTAATCAGTTTTTTACTTTTCAGAAAATCCTTTTGTGACAGGCAGACATAACTTTAAAAGAAAGAAAAAAATATTTCCTAAGACACTAGTTTAAAGTATGAATATTGTTTTACAGACTTTTTTCTTTCCTAAAGGAAAGAAAAGCCAGCCTATAGAAGCACATTATCATTTAAAAATCCTTGGTTGGAAACCACCCAACAGGATTGCAAGCCCCCAGCATGATGGTAGCTAAGTACATTTCACTGATGATTAATTCTCTTGTATGTCTGGTGGAAGGGTGCCCACTATCTACACAGTCTTCACTCTAAATCTCCCTGCCAGCTGATCAATGGAATTACATTTTTGTGCTGGCACTAGACTGAACTGATTGTCTCATTTAGAAAAGAGATGCTGCAATGCCTGATCAATGCTACTGGTCGGTTATGAAGGAAAATTTTAGAATGTTTTAAAATAGTTTTCTTATAGGGATGAAAGAGGCAAATGGCAGAAACCCCAGAGTAACAGTTAGTGTGACTATGTCAACTTCTCTATTTCATTATCAGTTAATTTACTAACATAGTAAACAACCTACTGAATATAGAATTGTCTATGTAATTAACATCTCTACCACTGCAAACATGCCTTCTCAGTTCAACTAAAACCATCTATCATTTATACTGTGCTTATCACCATAGTATGAGTGGCCCCAAGATCTTGCTCTCTCAGACACATCCTGCCTATAGTTTGGAATTTCAGGATTTGATCCTGCAAGGTGCTCAGAATCTGTTGCTTGCTTTCTTTTAAAAAAAAAAGAACAATGGTTTGCACTCCAAGTGCATATACAGTATGAAAAACATACAAAATTTAAAGGCAAAATCAATTAAAATAAACTCTCCTGCACCTACCCATCAAACCTAACAATTCCCTATTTAATCCACTTACACTATCTTCATGGCCTGGATCAATATTAAAAGCTTACGGCACCCTACATGATTGATAGATTCAGATTCAGGAAGCCTGCCAAACAATTAGTGGGGCCATTGTGTTATCAAAGTACTAAAGGAGAACTCAAAGAAGACAAGGCCATTGCGGAGAAGTTAAATGAATTCTTTGCATCGGGCTTCATTGCTGAAGATCTGAGGGAGATTCCCACACCTGAGCCATTCTTTTTAGGTGACAAATCTGAGGAACTGTCCCAGATTGAAGTGACAGGAGAACAGCTTTTGGAACAAATTGATAAACTAAACAGTAATAAGTCACCAGGACCAGATGGTATTCACCCAAGGGTTCTGAAGGAACTCAAATATAAAATTGCAGAACTACTCACTGTGGTGTGTAACCTATTGCTTAAATCAGCCTCTGTACCAGATAACTGGAGGATAGCTAAAGTAACACAGCTTTTTAAAAAAAAGGCTCCAGAGGTGATCTTGGCAACTACAGGCTGGTAAGCCTAACTTCAGTATCACACACATTGGTTGAAACTACAGTAAAGAACAGAATTATTAGACACAGATGAATATGATATGTTGGGGAAGAGTCAATCTATTAGAATTGTTTGGGGGATCAACAGACAGGGTGACCCAGTCAATACAGTGTGCTTGGACTTTCAGAAAGCCTTTGGACAAAGTTACTCACCAAAGGCTCTTAAACAAAGTAAGTAATCATGGGATAAGATGAAAGGCCCTCTCCTGGGTTAGTAACTGGTTAAAATATAACAAACAAAAGGTAGTATAAACAGTCAGTTTTCACAGTGGAGAAAGATAAATAGTGGGGTTCCCCAAGAATCTGTACTTGGTTCAGTGCTATTCAAGTATTGATAAATAATCTGGAAAAGGGGGTAAATGGTGAGGTGGCAAAGTTTGTAGATGATACAAAATTACTCAAGACAGTTAAGTCCAAAGCTGACTGTGAAGAGTTAAAAGGGATCACACAAAACTGGGTGACTGGGTAAGAAAATTGCAAATGAAATTAAATGTTGATAAATGCAAAGTAATGTACATTGGAAAACATAATCCCAACTATACATAAAAAGTGTTGGGGCCTAAATGAGCTCCCACCAGTCAAGAAAAAGATGTTGGAGTCAATTTGGATAGTTCTCTGAAAACATCTGCTCACTGTGCAGTGGCAGTTAAAAAAGCTAACAGAATGTTAAGAACCCTTGGCAAATGGATAGATAAGAAGATAGAAAATATCATAATGCCACTATATAAATCCATGGTCACCCTATCTCAAAAAGATATATTTGAACTGGAAAAGGTGCAGACAACCACAACAAAAATGATTATTCATATGGAAGCTGTTCCATACCCCTAGAGCAGGGGTGGGCAAACTACGGCCCACGGGACCGTCCTGCCTGGCCCCCAGGCTCCTGGCCCGGGAGGCTAGCCCCCGGTCCCTCCCCTGCTGTTCCTCCTCCCCCGCAGCCTCAGCTTGCTTGCTCCGCTTGAGCCCTGACCCGATGCTCTGTGCTGCGTGGTGACGGCAGTGACACTGGCGGCAGCATGGCCCGGCTCCAGCCAGTTGGCATGGCTGTAGCGCCGCCAGTCACTGGTGCTCCAGGCAGCGTGGTAAGGGGGCAGGGAGTGGGGGTGGGGAGTTGGATAGAGGGCAGGGAGTTCGGGGTGGTGGTCAGGGGGCGGGGGTGTGGATGGTGGGAAACAGGGGGTTGAATGGGGGCAGGGGTTCCGGGGCCAGTCAGGGGACAGGGAGAAGGGGTGGTTGGATGGGGCAGGAGTCCCGGGGGCGGTCAAGAAAGAGAAGAGGGGTTGGATGGGGCGGCGGGGATCCGGGGGCAGTCAGAGGACAGGGAGCAGGGGTGTGTGGATGGGGCAGGGGTCCCAGAGGGGCTGTCAGGGAATGGGGGGGTTGGATAGGGTAGGAGTCCCGGGGGGGGGGGGCAGAGAGGAGGTGACCCCCTCCCCTAACCGGCCCTCCATACAATTTACGAAACCCGATGCGCCCCTCAGGCCAAAAAGTTTGCCTGCCCCTGCCCTAGAGATTATAAAGACTGTGATTGTTCATTTTAGAAGAGAGCCAACTAAGGGGCAGGGGGATATGACAGATTTCTATAAAACTGCGAGTGGAGTAGAAAAAGTGATTAAGGAAATACTATTTACCCTTCACATAACACCGGAACCAGGGCCATGCAATGAAATTAATAGGCAGAAGTTTTAAAACAAAAAAAAGGAAATACTTCTTCATACAACACATTGTCAACCTGTGGAACTCAGTGCCAGGAGATTGTGTGAAGGCTAAAATTATAACTGTGTTTAAAAAAAAAAAAAGAATTATATAAAGTTCATGGAGGATAGGTCCATCAATGACTATTAGCCAAGATGGTCAGGGATGCAACCCCATGCTCTGGGTGTCCCTGAGCCTCTCTGCCAGAAACTGGGAATGGACAACAGGGGATGCATCACTCAATAATTGCCCTATTCTATTCATTGTCTCTGAAGCATCTGGCACCCTGCAGTGTCAGAAGACAGGATACTGGGTGAGATGTACCATTGGTGTGTCCCAGTATGGCCATTCCTATGTTCTTATTCTGGCAGACTGGTGGAAGAGAGGAGGAAACCGAGTTTGTGAACACTGTACTAGTGCTTGTCAATGTTTTGCACTAGTTAAAGTGCCTAAATGGTCTTCAGATATAGAGAATGCAGGGCCAGAAAATAATCAGGTGCTGGAATAACAGCCCTTAAGGGGTCTATGGCATTTAGAGGATCTCTAAGATTGGTCTTGCACTGAGAACTAATTCATCCAAACTTCCAGCCAACCTAAGTTAAACACAAGGAAACGTTGTGCCCCCCCCCCCCCAACAGTTCAGACTTTCCCCATTATACTAAGCTGCCTTCTGGGAGAAATTTTATTAGCCTTCTAGCCTCCTTCCCTACAGCATTTGTTTGAGTGTCCTTCCTTCCCTCCTAGCTCTTCAGCAGCAGCTGGTTGGCCTATTCCCCCATCCTGCTTTTCCAGGCGCATGGTGAGGTAGTATACTATCCACTCTTCTTAATATAGGTCCAATAGATTTGTGGAGGAGTTGGCTTATAGTCAATATATTAAAAAAGGAGTGCAGAATAGCCAATCATCCCTGATGACACCAAATCTTTGCTTGTTGGGGACAGCTAAAGGAGAACCCTAGGTTTCTCCTCACAGAATACAGGTGAAAGCAAAGGAAGAGTCTGGGACTGCTGGCAGACAATCGGCTGAAATGAAATCTAGTGTCATGTAAAGTTGCCTGGTTTTGGACCCAACTAGAAGTTTTGCAGATTTCTGCAAAAGTTTTTGGTGTATCTGAAAAGAGTTTTGCAGGAGGCCTGAGATCATGTGCATGGTTTCTGGTTTTATTTAGCATGTTTACAGAGCTCTATTTAGTGTTTTATCTTTCTTTTCAATCATTACTGCAAGGTATCAAATATTTGGCTGTTTTATTGGAACAACATTGGTCAAATGATATTGGAGCACTGTTTTCCCTATACCACTGATTAACAGACTGAAGACAAACAGGTTAACAAATTAACAACTCTAGTAGGCTGTGGCACAGCTTACAAAAGTGACACACATGCCATTTAAAATAAGACTGGACAAAGCTGTGAAAAATAAACCATTGGGAACAAGCCTGCATTTGCAGGGGAATAGAGTTAGATGACACTGGTCTACAATTTTTGAGAAGTCATCTGCTTCAGAGATAAAATGTGATATTTATTATGTATTTTGATGTGCTGAATTCAATTATGACAATTAAAACAACTGATTGGCTACTGTTTCTAAGATATTTAAGTTTTTACATTTTATGTCTATGTATATTGTGTAGATAGTAGAGTTTTAATCATAAATTGTAAACCTAGGTCTTTTCATGTGTTTATGGTTGCTTTACATGATAATATTTCACCTGTCCTGTTTATGTAACACTTTAAAAATCAGCAAAAGGGTTATATAAATAAAATTTATTATGAAACAAAAGGCAAAAAACTATTATGTACATAGTTTAGTCCTATTCAGTGTCTACTCGGCGCTTCTTGGCTTGTCTCTTGTATTCATTAAATGGAGCATCTCTTGTCACTGTCCAGCAATAGTCTGCAAGCATTGATGGGCTCCATTTGCCCTGATAGCGTTTCTCCATATTGCAATGTCCTGGTGAAAATCGCTCACCGTGCTCGTCGCTCACTGCTCCGCAGTTCGGTGGAAAAAAATCTAGATGAGAGTGCAAAAAATGTATCTTTAGTGACATGTTGCAACCAAGGCTTTTGTATGCCTTGAGGAGGTTTTCCACCAACAACCTGTAGTTGTGTGCCTTGTTGTTTCCGAGAAAATTTATTGCCACTAACTGGAAGGCTTTCCATGCCGTCTTTTCCTTGCCACGCAGTGCATGGTCAAATGCATCATCTCGAAGAAGTTCACGAATCTGAGGACCAACAAAGACACCTTCCTTTATCTTAGCTTCACTTAACCTTGGAAATTTTCCACGGAGGTACTTGAAAGCTGCTTGTGTTTTGTCAATGGCCTTGACAAAGTTCTTCATCAGACCCAGCTTGATGTGTAAGGGTGGTAACAAAATCTTCCTTGATTCAACAAGTGGTGGATGCTGAACACTTTTCCTCCCAGGCTCCAATGACTGTCGGAGTGGCCAATCTTTCTTGATGTAGTGGGAATCTCTTGCACGACTATCCCATTCGCAGAGAAAACAGCAGTACTTTGTGTATCCAGCCTGCAGACCAAGCAAGAGAGCAACAACCTTCAAATCGCCACAAAGCTGCCACTGATGTTGGTCATAGTTTATGCACCTCAAAAGTTGTTTCATGTTGTCATAGGTTTCCTTCATATGGACTGCATGACCAACTGGAATTGATGGCAAAACATTGCCATTATGCAGTAAAACAGCTTTAAGACTCGTCTTCGATGAATCAATGAACAGTCTCCACTCATCTGGATCGTGAACGATGTTGAGGGCTGCCATCACACCATCGATGTTGTTGCAGGCTACAAGATCACCTTCCATGAAGAAGAATGGGACAAGATCCTTTTGACGGTCACGGAACATGGAAACCCTAACATCACCTGCCAGGAGATTCCACTGCTGTAGTCTGGAGCCCAACAGCTCTGCCTTACTCTTGGGTAGTTCCAAATCCCTGACAAGGTCATTCAGTTCACCTTGTGTTATGAGGTGTGGTTCAGAGGAGGAGGATGGGAGAAAATGTGGGTCCTGTGACATTGATGGTTCAGGACCAGAAGTTTCATCCTCTTCCTCTTCCTCGTCTGACTCAAGTGAGAATGATTCTGGTGCATCAGGAACCGGCAGTCCTTCTCCGTGGGGTACTGGGCGTATAGCTGATGGAATGTTTGGATAATGCACAGTCCACTTTTTCTTCTTTGACACACCTTTCCCAACTGGAGGCACCATGCAGAAGTAACAATTGCTGGTATGATCTGTTGGCTCTCTCCAAATCATTGGCACTGCAAAAGGCATAGATTTCCTTTTCCTGTTCAACCACTGGCGAAGATTTGTTGCACAAGTGTTGCAGCATATGTGTGGGGCCCACCTCTTGTCCTGATCTCCAATTTTGCAGCCAAAATAAAGGTGATAGGCTTTCTTAACCATAGTGGTTATACTGCGCTTTTGTGATGCAAAAGTCACTTCACCACAAACATAGCAGAAGTTATCTGCACTGTTCACACAAGTACGAGGCATCTCTGCTCACTTTGGCTAAACAGAAATGTGTCCCTTTGCAAAATCAAACACTGACAAATAAGAGAGCACGACACTGTATGTTTTCTAGAGCTGATATAGGGCAATTTGTTCAGCAGAGTGATGTAAGCTTCGTTATGATTGCATTATCCATGACTTCTAGGAATAACATGATGCAATTCATATCCTGTATGACGCAATACCAGCTTCAGATTGCATCATTCATTGTTTTGCCTAAAAAGCAAGTACTGTCCAAACCCAGTCATAGATTTATTCATAGATCCAGTCAAAGATGTATTTTAGTCATTTCTGGTTTAAATTGAGATCCCTTCCCTTTATAACTCACTTATCCTCCGCCATTCCCAAGTCAAGGGTCGTATATACTGACCCAATAGCATATCTTGAAAACTAGAGCCAATCAACAATTTTAATCATCATTTTCATTCTCAGTGACCCAGAATTAGTAAAGTTTGACTACATTTATTTCAGAAGCATTTTGGCTGTAGAGCAGTGTGACCTAAACAAATCTTTTACATATATAGAGAGTTTTGAAACTATGATATGATACAGCATGCACAGTGGATACTAACTGCCCTGTAAGTTTTGTAGCTGCATCTTCCTATTTCTGCTTAAATTCCTTTCTTCGTGGCTGAATATACTATACATTTTACCATCTGTAACATTATTGGACAAATTTCTGAATACTAAGAGACTCTACCAATATGTATGTTGTGTTTTCTCTCTCTAAACTTCATCAAGTTTTGATTGCTGCTGCTACTTCAATCTTTTTGATCTTAAATCATTTTCCCCTCACTTTAGGTAGACTTGGGTATGAGCTGCAAAATTCAGAATTGTAGACAAACTCACTCAAATGTTGAGGGATTTGTGGATGCTAGTTTTGTTTTGGGCCCATCTTTCTTTTTCATTAAATCCATTGGGCTATTATATTATGACCCACATTCTGTATTTTTGTTTTAGTCACTAAAAATTGTATTCATGGACTTTATGTATGTATAGTCTAAAGAAAGTACAATTATGCACTTTCATACTACTGTTACATTCCCCCTTATTGCACACTCTGTCACTTCTACTCTGTGATATTCTGTTTACTGATGCTTGCTTCTTTTGTGGTGTATTGAAAACTGTGAAAATTACAAGCTGTCACTTTAAATTTCAGGGGGCTTTCCTGCTCCTGCTTGTAGGCTAAGGAGATCTGCAGGGAAGTGTGCAATCTGGGCCTAGGAGTCAGTTAACTGGCAGACAGCCTAGGGTAAGGCGGGGTGAGTTGTGTTATGTTTTAGGGAGAGCCTGCCTTGTCTCTCTCTGTTTATGGGTTCTTGCATATTATCATTTTTATTTCTAACAAATAAAGTAGTGTTATGTTGCAACCTTCCAGCAAGAGTATTCTATGTTTTATCTAACTTCTCTGTGGTATGCCATGAAACATAACACTTTCTATTCTTGCATAACTACTGGTAGGGTTGCCAACCGTCCTATATTACAAGGGGTGTCCCTTATTTTTTAACCTCTGTACAACAAAGTTGGGAGTTGCTGAGTGCTTCAAAAAGCAGCAAGAAATACCCTAGCAAATGTAGATGAGTACTGATTATTAATTAATTAATAATAAATAATACATAATAAATAATAATAATAGTAATAGGAGGAGAGGAAGGGCAGGGGTGCTAAGAAAACAATCCTTTTTTGAAATACAATGTTGGCAACCCTACCTACTGGCCCAGTCAGATTTTTCTTATGGAATGTATTGAATATATAAACATTCCAATTTGTGACATAACTAATCCACTGGAGGTGTTGGTCCAAATCCTGCTCATTTTACTCACATGGGTAATCTCCAGTGACCTGAGTGGTGACTGGTTTTGTGAACATAGTTGCCACTGGCTGAGAGTAATGTGTAGAACTGGGTGGAAAAAATGTACAGTAGTGTGATGGGGGAGAAAATCCAAAAATTGAGGTATTGCATCAAAATGTTCATGTTTTCCCTCCAAAATGAAGGGAGGGGGAAAACCACAGTTATTTTTTCCATGTAAAAATATGCAAGTTTTTGCCTAACATAATTTTTTGAAAATTTTCAATTTGATCCAAGGTTTGCTTCTGTCTTTTTCTTTTATGTATGTATGTATTTATTTTTGTTAAGAAACACCATGTCTAAAAAGGTGAAATTTCACCCTTAACTAAATTCACCAGATTTTCAAATTTTGCATGTGGGAATTCATGAAGCAAAACCAGATAGTTTTGGATAGTCCTATTGTGAGACATACACAACAGGGTAGAGTTTCCTGGATTATGAGAGTCCTACGAGATCCTATAACACCAACTATCATCTACACATGAAGAGAATAGAATAAAGAGGCTTTTAGCTATAGAAGAGCTAAATATTCCATTTTGTGCTTCAAAGTCTCTCTCATAAATTCAGGGGCAGTAAGAGTCAGTGACAGATGACAGGATGTGGAATATTGCTGCCTTTCAACACTTTGCTGCAAAATCTGAGGACATCAATTTATTAACATATGAAACAAATATTTTCAATACCTACTCAGGTTAAATCAGGTTAAACTGGAAACTTTAAAGCTTCATCTTTAACTAATGGTTAATTCTATTCAGCAGAATTAGGATAAAAAGTACTGTAAGCTTCATTTCAACAAACTACATCCTATACTGTGCACTCCTTTAATGTAAACTAATTAAAACTGTAAGTGATTTGTTTTCATTCTACATTTGTGAGTGGCATTAGTGCTGATGTAAGAAAAGGACAGATTGATAGCAATGGTTAAAGCAAGCATCTTACTGTAAGTTTGCCAGAAAAGCTCCCACAAATGCCTTACAGTACCAATTACAACAGCTTCACCATTCCCCTCTTTCATTGCTCTCAGGAAGAAACTGCCAAGTGTCATCTATCTAGTAGCTTTTTGTTCTACAGACAAAGGAGAACTAGGATTAGACTATCAAACTCATCTTCACTTGAGACTTGAACAAGATATGAACCCACACCTGTAGAGATGAAATTATAGTCCACTTACCCACTGCAAAACATGTAGCCACAACAACTTTATGAAGTCAAACTAATTGCATAATTAAGTTGAAACCCAGGAAAAGCTCCTGTCCTGAACCTGTAGCTGTAGTGTTTTCCCATGTGCATTCTTCTATGTTAATTTATCTTTTGTGATACATGTACATATAATAGCAGAAAAAAATGAAGAGTTTTTCAAATCATTTCAGAACATTCATTATAGGTGTTCCCAGACATTTAATTACTATGAACAGGTTGTAGTGTGTTGGGAAAAAGTTATTACAGCTGGCATAGATCTGTTCAGTTCACAAACACACACCAAGAGGGGGGGGGGGGGGGGGGGGGGGGGAGAGAGAGAGAGAGAGACCTATCTTTGAGTACAAGTGTGAATTATGATATTCTTGGCACACAATGGTACTTCCTTAAGATGATAATTGTTAGAACAGTACTTTTGGTTCTGTAGGAAAAAGTCATTAATTTTTTTTCTTCAGGTATATTTAGGATTAATCCAATTTTGCAGAACAAGCTTGAAAATGGCATGTCTTGTAACAGCACCTCTTTCTTAAAAATAAATAAATAAACTTCACCTGGCACTAAAACAAAGGAGGAAATAAAGTAGGAATCAGTCCTTGGGCACATTAAGAGGCTATATTAAGGTCATGTTACCCTTTCACCACGGTTAAAACAGAATAGAATTCTTAATCATTATTATAAAACAACAAATCTAGATAAAATGTCCTTGTATCTGTTAGAATTTTAAACTTCAATTGGCTCAATCTCTGAATCACCTCTCTGGAATTATGAAAAGTTGCTTTGTTGTAGGCTATTATCTTCTATGATAGCATTACAAAGATTTTCCAGTAGATTCTACAATCCATATGTAAATCATATCCTCCTATAATGCTTTTCTTTTCTGGGTCTAATTTTCTCTAGTTTGCCAAAAAGGATAGTGTTTGATAATGAAAACAAAAATATAGCTTTGACATAAATAAACCATGCTTTAGTATTATCATCACCATTCATTTCAACTAGCACCCACAAGGTGCTAGACACCATACAAACAAAGGAAGGCCTGGCCCCTTCCCCAGAGAGTTTACAATATGTAGTACAATGTTATTGGGAAACATAACACAATTATTGAGGTGGTTTTTTAAAAAAAATTTATCCTTCGTTAAAAAATAAGTCACTTCATATATTATTTAGTAAAAAACCCAGAATTACTGCAATATATTCAGAGCTGTTGTGTCTACCTCAGCAGGTCACAAATGTGCTTGAATAGCTGCTTTCTTAACATTAATTGGTGACATTTTGGTTCCTACTGAGTTAGGCATATCCTGTAACTTGTCTATGATAATCTAGGCTACATTCCTATAATATTCTTCCAGTTGTATTTTCTTAATGCTTAAATAATAATAAAGGCCACAAAACGAGCAATGTGCAAGCTGCATTCTGAACTTCACTCACAGGTTGGAATGGTTTCATTGGATAGCATGATATTCAGCAGTCTTCAGATAGATATGCTAGAGATATGGATGCATACTAAGAGAAGTGATTTACCACAGAGAATTTCACCCATGAGTTTAGGAAGCTAACAGCTTGGATATCACAATCATGAAGAATCTGGTACTTCAGAGTCTGCATCTCTTCTGAGCATCTCACTACTGCAGTCCTTATATTAACGGCATTTTGCATTTTTAAAATTAGCTTATGTTAAGCACTTTGACATTCTCCCCTTAGCAAACATTTTCCTACATTCTTGGCCCATTTTAATTGAATGATTTGTTTCAAACTTACGTTCCTCTTCACATACAGACCTCCTGCCCCCACTCCACACAAACTCTGGGGAAACTAGGATACAAGGGGTGTCCCCCTCCCTATGTAGCCTTTGGGGAAAACTGCAAAGAGGAACCAGCCAGAGACTCCAGCAGCAGAAGCAGCTTCAGACACACAGAGAACTTTCTACAGCATTGATTGGACTTTCTCTGCCCTGTGATGACTGACTGTTTGCTTCAACCTACTCCCTCACAATCTCTTCATCTCAGCTTCACTCCACACCTGCCCCTCATACCCTCATCTTGCCTGCCTGTCCCCATCATCTTTCTTTTCTTCAGCTTCCCATCTCTCTTCCCTTTTCTTTCCATTTTGTTTAACACCTCCTAACTACCCCAACACACACACACAATATTGTGGATCACCACATTGTTCAGTCTGCTTGTCTGTTCTACCCCTTCTCCCATCCTGTGTCTGTCTGGTCTATTTAGATTGCAAACTTTTCAGGGCAGGAACTGTCAGCTACTCTGTATAGTGGCTAGCACCATAGGGACCCATTTTAAGCTGATCGTTAGGCACTACCATAATAAAGAGGAGTCAAATTTATTTAAGAAATAAGGCTTCATTCCTCTGCTTCCCAGCCTCAGCCGTGAACCTTGAAAGGCGGATATGAATATATTAACTTTAAAAAAGGTGAAGACTTCAAAAAGAAATCTGAACCGTTTATTCTATGTCTGTGTTTTGGAAACAGGGGTTAAATAATGACACTTTTCTTGTTGTTCTGTTCTTTATAGGGTGGTTGGCTCAGTAAAGCACCATAGAATGCATCTGCTGTAGAAGGTGGCTTTTCAGAAATATACTTTGATATATTTCCGCTGCTTTTCAGGTGGGATGTTCTGAATGTGCAGATTGGATTTATCCTTCTCACAAAGTAAATATACCAAACATGAAACTGCAACCTTATCTTTAACTGCCCTTAAAACCTCTTCTCAATTCTGCCCCTCTCTACTTATTTTCTCATGTCTCTTACCATTTTCCCTCTCCCTGCTCTGATCCTTCAGCAATGCCAGCCTCAATAAGCTGTTTGAATCTCCCCTCACAACCACCTTTGTCACTTTCCTTATACATGGAAAACTCTTCCTGAACCAGCCCATAAGGCCATTATTCTCTTCCTCTTTAAATCCCTCCACAAGACCCATTTCTACTATTCTGCCCAGAAGAAAACTGACAACTAAGAATGCCCAGGTAGGGGGGCAGTGAGGGAAAGTAGATGTTTAAAAAAAAAAGTTTGTATTTTATCCCTCTCTGGCAACTCAATATGTGGCTTGTTGTCTTCAATTGTGAACACCTCAGAGCAAGCATCCTGTCCCTTTCTCGCCCTCAATGCTATACTGCCACAGTTGTAGTCAGTGGAGGTGCCAGAACTGAAAATGCCTCCATGTAGAAAAGAGGGAGTTGCTAGCAAGGCATTCTCTTTGATGTGCTCTTAACTTTTAAATTTACTCCACACTTTCATTTACAATAGTCCATAACATTTGGTCTTTGGGCATGTTGCAGGCCTGTTTATTTCCCCAAGCCTTTTGGGAGGTAAGAATACGATGATGGGTGCTATTTGTGAGTGAGGGGGGGCATTGTGCAGAACTGTTTTCATCACCAATCATTTATGTTCTGTTTGGAATGAGGACGTGCTGCTGGCTTGGCTATGCAATTGTGTTTTTAATTCATGGCAAGAGTGCCTTGAGGTTGCGTAGGCACTTTTGAAAGATGTATTATAAAAAGAAATAAATATAAAAAAAAAGTCTGCATAGCACCCAGCACATTTTGGGTGCTCCTGTAAGTACAAGCAATAAATAATAGTCTTTAAAGGTCAGCATTGAAACTACATCCACACAGCGAAATAAGGAATAAATGGAAATAGTGGCTGACAAAGGCAATTTAATCACATTTAAGCTTCTCTCATTCTTGAACTCCTACTTGCCACTAACATTTCCTGGAAATTTTAATAAGTGTTGCCTCCCTCAGAAAAAAAAAATGTCAGTTTGCATTCAGTATATTCTCCACCCTTTAAAGAAAAAAGGACTATTATAATTATTTTCTCTTCTTTTTTCATGAACTTCAATCCTTCAGCCATAGATGCAGCAATGATGCTTCATGGGAGAACTAAAAGGGAAATATTTAAAGAAACTACTAGGAATTTCCTTCCCCGCATTATTTTTGAAAATAAAGTACTTTGTAAGTGAATTTTAATAGAAAGTAGGACTAAAAATATTAGAATAAACCTACTTAGCTACCAGCTACAAGGTGTTAATCAGAATCTTGATTATTAACACCAAGTTCCACTTACGAATAAGCTACTGTCTGTCCTGAGAATTTTACCACCTCTCAGCACCATACTCTTTGGGTGCTAATGAGGAAGAAACACACTGCTTCCTTCCTTGAGTGGCACTACCTCATTATCCTTTGGTCCATTTACAACTCATTTTTTCTGTCTATTTCTTGGCAAAAATTAGATGTCGGTTGTAAATATTTTGAACTGACATTTCTAGATATTATGAGCCCAGTTCTGCAATACTTATAATTATAAGAATAGTTCTACTGTCTTCAGTTGAATTAACCACATAAGTATGGGCTGCAAGTCTAGAACCTGTGTAAATTTTTTCCAAAATATCGTTATTTAGGCTGCTATATCACTTTTGAAAATGTTACACCCCATATCAATCTGGTCAGTGTCCATCACTATAGTACGTAAGGGTTTTAACGTACACACTCTATAATTTAAAAGCACAAATTCTGTCTGGAAGGCCCATTTTTCCATCCCATGTTCCCTGCACAGTTGACTCCTAAATTGGGTATTTTAAATGCAAATATAGCTGGACTAGTCTGCAACTGCATACAAAGGACTAGAGTTGTGTAAAACTTTTATATAGCAACTAGGGCTGTCAAGCGATTAAAAAAAATAATTGTAATTAATCATGCTGATAATAAACAGAATACCATTTATTTAACTATTTTTGGATGATTTCTACATTTTCAAATATATTGATTTCAATTACAACACAAAATACAAAGTATACAGTGCTCACTTTATATTTATTTTTATTACAAATATTTGCACAGTAAAAATAAAAGAAATTGTATTTTTCAATTCACTTAATACAAGTACTGTAGTGCAATCTCTATCATGAAAGTTGAACTTACACATGTAGAATTATGTACAAAAAATAACTGCATTCAAAAATAAAACAATGTAAAACTTTAGAACCTACAAGTCCACTCAGTCCTACTTCAGCCAATCGCTCAGACAAACAAGTTTGGTTACAATTTGCAGGAGATAATGCTGCCTGCTTCTTGTTTACAATGTCACCTGAAAGTGAGAACAGGTGTTCGCGTGGCACTGTTGTAGCCAGCGTCGCAAGATGTTTATGTGCCAGATGCTTTAAAGATTTATATATCCCTTCATGCTTCAACCACCATTCCAGAGGTGCTGATGACATGTTCTGCTCGATAATGATCCAAAGCAGAGCAGACCCATGCATGTTCATTATCATCATCTGAGTCAGATGTCACCAGCAAAAGGTTGATTTTCTTTTTTGGGTTCTGTCATTTCTGCATCTGAGTGTTGCTCTTTCAAGAATTCTGAAAGCACGCTCTACACCTCCTCCCTCTCAGATTTTGGAAGGCACTTCAGATTCTTAAACCTTAGGTTGAGTGCTATATCTTTTTTTAGAAATCTCACATTGGTACCTTTCTTTGCGTTTTGTCAAATCTGTTGTGAAAGTGTTCTTAAAACAAACATGTGCTGGGTCATCATCCAAGACTGCTATAACATGAAATATATGGAAGAATGTGGGTAAAAAAGAACAGGAGACATACAATTCTCCCCCAAGGAGTTCAGTCACAAATTTAATTAATGCATTATTTTTTTAAATGAGCATCATCAGCCTGGAAGCATGTCCTCTGGAATGGTGGCCGAAGCATGAAGGGGCATATGAATATTTAGCATATCTGGCATGTAAATACCTTGCAACACTGGCTACAAAAGTGCCATACGAGTGTGTGTTCTCACTTTCAGGTGATATTGTAAATAAGAAGCAGGCAGCAGTATCTCCCGTAAATGTAAACAAACTTAATCGTCTTAGTGATTGGCTGGAAAAAAAGTAGGACCGACTGGACTTGTAGGCTCTAAATTTTTACATTGTTTTGTTTCTGAGTGCAGTTATATCACAAAAAACCTACATTTGTAAGTTGCACTTTCACCACACAGAGATTGCAATACAGTACATGTATGAGGTGAATTGAAAAATACTATTTATTTTGTTTATCATTTTTGCAGTGCAAATATTTGTAATCAAAAATAATAATATAAAGTACACTTTGTACTCTGTGTTGTAATAGAAATCAATATATTTGAAAAAGTAGAAAAACATCCAAAATATTTAATACATTTCAACTGGTACTCTATTGTTTAACAGTGCGATTAATCGCAATTAATTTTTTTTTTAGTTAATTGTGTGAGTTAACTGATTAATCGACAGCCCTAATAGCAACACAAAACTAAGGCCAGGATTGCAAAAGATAAAAATACAAAAATAATGAAGTTAAGGAACCTGAGCCTATTTACGGTTTCTAATGTAAGCACAAAATGTACAAGCTCTTATAAGACAGTCCTACAGAATTTAATAGAAAAATATATACCTGCTATATAATTTCATACAATGGCTGGGAGAATCTAGGGAAAGGATTCTCACTCTCTATTAAATTATATAAGTCTGCAAGAATAACTCTCATAGAACCCTATTGGTGTCTCCCCTATTACATTTCATAGGATTGTTCCATAAGATGGTGGTTTTTGACTAAAATCAGCTGAAATTTGTTTTGTGTGTTGGGTTCCATGAGACTGAGGCTCAAAATGAAACTCTGGGGGCTCTGAGCCCAAAGTAAGGCCCCAGTTTTTCATTGGTACCTGCACCTGTGCAGATCGCCAGTGACATCAATAGGACTCCATACAGGCACAGCTGATCCCAGTGCAGGACTGTTGTTTAAATCTCTTGAGTTTTGCACATGTATCATCATGTCAATGAAAATAACTGACCAACCTGATTGCCTTCTGTGATGAGATAACTGGCTCTGTGGATATGGGGAAAGCGGTGGATGTATATATCTTGACTTTAGCAAAGCTTTTGATACGGTCTCCCACAGTATTCTTGCCAGCAAGTTAAAAAAGTATGGATTGGATGAATGGACTATAAGGTGGTGTAAGCGAGCGCGGACTCACCCCTGCGGCACCTCCTACTGGTCGTCTCGGGAATTAGCTCTTCCAGTGTCCTGGAGCGCCTCCTGCAGGCTGGTGATCCGGCTTGCCACTGGCCCGTGTCCCTCCCAGGACCCCGATGCCCCTTTCTCTGGGTCTCCCCCTCCCAGGGGAACCCCCACCCACTATCCCCACCTTGCCTCAGTCGTAGGCTACTGCCAGTCACCAACTAGCCCCCGCGCCCTGGGGCAGACTGCAGTGTCAGCCACTCATCATAGGCCAGGTTGGGTTTGGACCTGCTGCCTTTGCCAGACCGTGGGCTGCCCTCTGCAACCCCCAGTACCTGTTGGCCTTTGCTAGGCCGCAGCCTGGGGCCTTCCAGGCTAGAGCTCCCCAGCTCCTCTGCCTTTCCCCAGCCCTGCTCCACTCAGGTACCCTGTTCCTAGCTCCCTGTAGCCAGGCCCATCTCTCTCTGCAGACAGAGAGAGATTGAGTCCTTGCTCCTGGCTCCCAGCCGTTATAGGGCCAGCTGGGCCCTGATTAGGGTGTGGCCCAGCTGCGGCTGCTTCCCCAATCAGCTTAGCAGCTTTTAGAGCTGCAGCCCTTGCCAGGGCTGTTTTTAAGCCCTTCCAGGCAGGAGCGGGTGTCCACCCGCCTCTCCTCAAAACCCCCACCCTTGGGGGAAGGGGGGCCTCTTGGCCTGAGCTCCCTGAGGTTAGCCCTCCAGGGTCATCCCTCCAGGCCCGCCAACCTCCTTTCTGCAGCCTCCCAACCCCGGGCCATCTCCCGGGTTTGGGTTTCGGCCTTCCTGCGGGCCAACTCTGCGGCCTCTAGCCACACCCGCAGGTCTGAGTCCCCCAGGCCCTCTTCTTTCAGGGTCTGGGTCCCCACAGTCACCTTGCCCACCCCAACCTGGGTCCCAGCCTCCTGCTGGACCCAGTCTGTTTGGGTTTCCCGGGTGAAGGTGGTCCTGGCGACGGTCTGGGTCCTGACCTCTTTCGGGGTCCCCTCCGTCCCGACCGCCACCTCTGCCTCCAGTCCTGACCCTCCTGGGCCCACAGGCACCTCCTCCGGCATCACCTCAGTTCTTCTGAGGGGGCAGTGCCTCTTTATATGCCCGGGTGCCTGGCAGCCCCAGCAGGCATCCTGCCTCCATGCTGCCCCAGACCTCGGCATCTTTCTTTTGTACCTCGCTGTGCAAACCCTCCCTGGGTTGCCCTGGGCCATGCTTCTGGGGCCGGGGCACTCCCGCTCCAGGTGTCCCCTCCGCCCGCAGGCCCAACATGCCCACAGCCGCCAGGGTTCCTTCACCCTGAGGGCTCGGGCACTGTCTCGTTTCGGGGTGAGGTCCTCTACCTCCAGCCCTGTAGGGACAGTCCCATCGTATGTGTCCTCTCCAACTGCAGGCGTAGCAAGCCCTTGCCCCGGGCCCTGGCGCTTCGCAGCTCACGCCATCTGCGGTCTCCTTTAACCTCCCTCGCAAGGAGTGTTCACAGGGCCTGTTGCTCCTCTGCCAGCTGGCCGACCTGCGCTTGGAGGGCCCATAGCACCTCCCACAGTCCGTCCCGGGTCTCTCGGCCCCCCTTCAGGCCATCAGCCCCCTTCCACTGGGGCACTGATGCCGGGCCCCACCCAGGGACAACACCTGGGGTCTCTGCGTAATACACCCTGGTGTAGGCGGGATCCATCATCCCTGCTTGTCTCTCCACCTCAATGTCCAGGCAATAGTCCCAGTCCTTGTCCTGGCCCCTTGTGTCAGGGGCGGACCGCTTCTGCCTGCATTCTCCAGCATATGTAAGCGAGCGTGGACTCACCCCTGCGGCACCTCCTGCTGGTCGTCTCAGGAATTAGCTCTTCCAGTGTCCTGAAGCACCCCCTGCAGGCTGGTGATCCGGCTTGCCACTGGCCCGTGTCCCTCCCAGGACCCCGGTGCCCCTTTCTCTGGGTCCCCCCCTCCCAGGGGAACCCCCTCCCAGGGGAACCCCCACCCACTATCCCTCTTTGCCTCAGTCGTAGGCTACTGCCAGTCACCAACTAGCCCCCGCACCCTGGGGCAGACTGCAGTGTCAGCCACTCATCATAGGCCAGGTTGGGCTTGGACCTGCTGCCTTTGCCAGCCCGTGGGCTGCCCTCTGCAACCCCCAGTACCTGTTGGCCTTTGCTAGGCCGCAGCCTGGGGCCTTCCAGGCTAGAGCTCCCCAGCTCCTCTGCCTTTCCCCAGCCCTGCTCCACTCAGGTACCCTGTTCCTAGCTCCCTGCAGACAGAGAGAGATTGAGTCCTTGCTCCTGTCTCCCAGCGTTTATAGGGCCAGCTGGGCCCTGATTAGGGTGTGGCCCAGCTGCGGCTGCTTCCCCAATCAGCCTAGCAGCTTTTAGAGCTGCAGCCCTTGCCAGGGCTGTTTTTAAGCCCTTCCAGGCAGGAGCGGGTGTCCACCCCGCTACAGGTGGATAGAAAGCTGGCTAGATTGTTGGGCTCCATGGGTAGTGATCAATGGCTCTATGTCTAGTTGGCAGCCGGTATCAAGCGGAGTGCCCCAGGGGCCGGTCCTGGGGCTGGTTTTCTTCAACATCTTTATTAATGATCTGGATGGTGGGATGAATTGCACCCTCAGCAAGTTCGCAGATGACACTAAGCTGGAGGGAGAGGTAGATATGCTGGAGGGTAGGGATAGGGTCCAGACTGACCTAGACAAATTGGAGGATTGGGCCAAAAGAAATCTGATGAGGTTCAACAAGGACAAGTGCAGAGTCCTGCACTTAGGAAGGAAGAATCCCATGCACCGCTACAGGCTGGGGACAGACTGGCTAGGCGGCAGTTCTGCAGAAAAGGACATGGGGATTACAGTGGACGAGAAGCTGGATATGACTCAGCAGTATGCTCTTGTTGCCAAGAAGGTTAATGGCATATTGGGCTGTATTAGTAGGAGCATTGCCAGCAGATCGAGGAAAGTGATTATTCCCCTCTATTTGGCACAGGTGAGGCTACACCTGGAGTACTGCGCCTAATTTTGGTCCCCCCATTACAGAAGGGATGTGGAAAAATTGGAGATAGTCCAGCGGAAGGCAACAAAAATGATTAGAGGGCTGGGGCACATGGCTTACGAGGAGAGGCTGAGGGAACTGGGGTTATTTAGTCTGCAGAAGAGAAGAGTGAGGGGGGATTTGATAGCAGCCTTCAACTACCTGAAGGGGGTTTCCAAAGAGGATGGAGCTAGGCTTTTCTCAGTAGTGGCAGATGACAGAACAAGAAGCAATGGTCTCAAGTTGCAGTGGGGGAGGTCTAGGTTGGATATTAGGAAACACTATTTCACTAGGAAGAGTGATGAAGCACTGGAATGGGTTACCTAGGGAGGTGGTGGGATCTCCATCCTTAGAGGTTTTTAAAGCCCGGCTTGACAAAGTTGGTGTTGGTCTTGCTTTGAGCAGGGGATTGGACTAGATGACCTCCTGAGGTCTCTTCCAACCCTAATATTCTCTGATTCTATTATTCTAATCCTGTGTTGTCTGTGTTGTCAAAGGTTGTGTATGGCTGTACAATGCTCAATTTGTCATGATTCTGCAGCACAAAAGCCCATTTTATATTGAGAGGGAGAGAGAGAGAATTGGCTTATTTGAATTAATAAAACCTATATAATCCAGCATGTTATATTGTATTACATGAGGTTATTTGAGTCATGAACCTTAATCTGATCAAGGCAACAAAACATGATGTGGATATTACCCAGGGTAATGTGGTGTAATTAAATCTTTTCAGAACAGGCATCCACTGTTACACAAATCTAAATTTTGGTTGCTTCTCAATGAATTTGTTTTTTAACAAAAGCAAAAATGTAAGGCCTCGGCTGGTGCTTTCTCAAACAATAGTTACTGATTAGTGGTACAATCAAAGGAAGAAGAGACCCTCCATTTTAATGGACCAAATTCCGACTTCATGTAAGCTAAGAAACCAATAGCTAGGAAGAGAAATGTGAGAAACCAGTTACTCAGAAGGGAGCTATAGTGCCTGACTCCCAAAAATCCAAAGAGTCAACGGAATGTAGGAACTATCTTTGATTAACCATGGGAGTTCATTCAGACGAGGGTTAAGAAATAAAGAATGTAGATAATGCATTTTTGCACCTGCCTCATGCATGGCCTCTGCACTACTCTGTTTACTTTGGGCAAGTAATTTGCATTTATATAAGGATTCATTAGCACCTGCTTTGGATGAAAGGAGTAAAGGCAGGATGAATTTGGTTGAGCAAGTTGCTGTTTTACTTTTAGTAGCTGCCTATAATAAAATTACTTATTTGAACATTTTTCATCTCTAGAACTGCTGCCATTCTTCACTTGTAGTTATTCCATCTATTCCCTCACCATGGGGATCTGTAATACTGGGCCAAGTTCTGCACTGACAGACTCAGTACAACCATCCTGACGTAAAAAAAAAAAAAGGGACTACATCAAGTGAAGTCAATACAGAAAGTGGCCTATTAATTTATCCTTTAATCTGAGAGTACAGAATTCTTTTCTTGGTGTCAGTAGCATTCAATTCACAATTTCATTCCTCATATTTATTTTCCATCACATTTCTTAATGACATTCATCCTCTGCAGTTTATTAACACATAAGGAACACTGGAGAAGGGAGGCCATATTGTGTTTGAAGGATTGGGTGCAAAGAGTAAAGACAGAGGATAGGAGTCCACATGCATTTGCATGCAACTGAAAAGAGTCAGAGAAAAAAATATGAAACAGAATTTTAGAAATAATTTTAAAATACTAGATTCAGAAATAGGAGATAAAAGTAGGTAGCTGATGGTGTTAGGAATGCTGTGAAGATCACACAATTACTTGTGAAATACACTTTAGCTTGTTTCAAACATTTGTATGTTTCTAAATAGTTTTAAGCAACTCTTTGCATTATTACTTTTAGAGATCTCCAATAGAGCAGATAAACAACTTGTATAGTGTTGCTTGGAATACCAACCATTCAGCTAGGTGAAGAAGTCACTGTAATAATTTGAGAACAGTAGTAGGACAAATATATAAGGATGTAATGGAGAAATATCAAACCTTAATACAGACCTACCTTGCCTACATATTGATAATCAGAGCCTGTATATTCCTCCAGCAAGAAGAACTGGTTCCACATCCAGCCCCGTTTCTGGCGGTGAAGTGCTTTCCCATCACTCCCTGAAACACGTGCCACAAAGCCTTTTGGTTGGTGGTCAGTTGTCCTTCTGAACAGCATTTCTGCATAGCAGGAATGTGGCAGACACATCCAGAGCAGCAGTAGCAGTAAGACTTGTTGTATTATCATAGTTCTCCACTGCTGTCTGTCCTCCAAGCCAGATGGCTGTGGGGTCAATAGTGTTGTTTTCCTGGATTACCTTTTGATGTCTTTTTAGTTGGCAGTGCAGCCAAGTGATTTCCAGTAGTTCATCTCCCTTCCACACATATTCCACCAAATCCTCAAAGTAAACAGAAAAGACACAGTGTAAATTGAAAACATTCCATTTGCCTGTGGCTGACTTCATATCGTACTTGACAGTACAGCTGTAAAGCCTTACAGCAAAGAAAGCAACTGGTTATTTCCCACGTGCACCTAACTGATGGCTGATGCGGTGACTATAAAGGTTTTCTGTCAACCTTCACCAAGTGGGAGGGTTGCAAATGTAGTAGGCAGCTGCTTTCAAAACATTACATGAGAAACACAACAAAAGTGCATTGAGCTGATTAACTTTTTTTTCTTAACTTTTCAGTTTAAGAACTTTGAGGATATTTTTTTCATGTAGACTAGGGGATTTAATACTAATAGCACTTACATATTAAATACTGCAGCCTTTACTTCAAATGTTTTCCACCTGATTTGATTTACAAGTAATCCAGTGTTTTATTAATCTTGTTATCCGGAGGCCTGAAAAGACTAATGCAAAGCAATTTTAGAAACCACAGAAATGGTGAAACACTAGTTCCCCAAGGCACTTTAAATGGCAAAAGGGAACATCATATGCATCAGAAGAAATGCAACATGACAAGAAGCAAACTTTTTAATATAAAAAGTTCTTAGGATGTAGTACTTACAGTATGAACTGGGGTAGCATGCAAACAACTTTAAATGCAAGAAAAAAAATGATGAAATAACTAGGGCCTGATCTGATTTGATGTTAAGTTATAGTGAACTCAGGATTTTTTGGCTTACAATATACTTAAATTTGAACTATTACTACAGAGAGAAAAAAAGTAAATCCATTTCCAAACCTGTTTTTTTAGGTTTGTGTAGCATTTTATGTTTTTTTCCTGACACAATAAGGAAACATTTAGCACCACTGTGAAACAATAGGCAGATTCCATCAATATCTTATGTTGACATCAAAAAGAAATAAACTGTTTCCAATCTTGTGCCTATGGTCCTTCTCAGCACATCACTCTTCACGACTGTTGACACCATTAGCTGATTTCCACTTTAAAAGATTCAATTTGGGAATTACCAAACGCTTAAGTGCAAATGTCTGCATGGCTCATTTAGATTTCTTTCATCAGGCAAATCATGTAAAATACAATTTAAAAAAAAGAATATTAACACTTAAATATTTTTGTTAGAATCACATTTCATCTTTAATTTCATTCCAAAGCACGACTGTAACTTGACCAAAGCTATTTTGAAATATATTAAGTATAAATGAAAGATATATAATTATGTATCATAATGGTACATTATGGACTTTAAGTATATACAATTATTATTACAGATTATTCTAATATGCATACATATAGCAGACAAAAATTAGTAGCTATAAATAAGATAACTCTCTCTATATGCAAATAAATATATAAAACAGTGGGGAACTAATATTTCATCATTTCTGTGGTTTCTAAAACTGCTTTGCATTAGTCTTTCAGACCACTGGCTAACAAGATTAAAACATTGGATTACTTGTAAACCCACTTTGTGCATCCTATTCTTTCAG
This sequence comes from Platysternon megacephalum, assembly GCA_003942145.1. Lineage (NCBI taxonomy): Eukaryota > Metazoa > Chordata > Testudines > Platysternidae > Platysternon > Platysternon megacephalum. The sequence goes on along the minus strand of QXTE01000023.1, from coordinate 7,585,323 downwards.
TTCCTCTTTGCCAAGCCTCCATTACCACCTTCTTCAACTCCTACCTAAAAATATTCATTTTAGCTGTAACTCCCATAAGTACCTTAAGTAGCACGCCCATCAGAACTCAGATATACACATGACTAAAATGAGTAACTACATACAATTATTACTGTAACACTTGCCTTCCCTTCTCATTCCCCACATTTATGTTTCCCACCCTTACTTATTGTGTAATGTCTAATTTTTAACACCCAAATTTGGCAGAAGTCTGAACAGAAGTCACTTGGATTGTGTATGAACACAAAGGACGTGACTTTACCATTAATTCAGTGGGAACAAGATTGGGCTGTTTGATTGACATTCCTCAACAATCTTTTCTTTTACTTATTCGGTAAAGGGGCTAGCACATTTCTGAACACTAATAGTGCACTTCTGGGGAATAATAATAATAATCTTTCCACAGTATTTTGTCTTAAATGAAATAAGAACAGCTTTGCATGGGCTACATAATGCAGTCTGCACCCAGAACAGAAATGCAGAACTTGTTAATTCCTTGGTTAATTTGTGAGAGAGAAATGTTGGCATCATATTTCAGCATCATTTTTATTTTATTTTTTTGCAGACCCCACTGACCCCTGCTAAGGGGGAAATGGTGTCTGTTGCTAGGCAGCAAGAGTATATGAATGTTCCTATGGCTTTTTCTTCTCAATAGGATATATTTTCTCTACATTTTCTTTTTGATTTTTTTTCTCTTAAATCTGCAAAGGGAGTATATACAGCCAATGCTTGCAGCTCCTCAGTATATACATATACAGTATTCTTCCATATGCAACAAAAAACCCTGAAATGATACAGAAACTTGGTGGGTTTTCCTTTACTTCCCTGATTTGGACACAACATTGTTTAGCATACCTTAGAACAATGAATTTGGCTACATTGATCCCTGACAGAAATCTATTGACTTCAGTGGCTTTATACCATGGATGAATACAGCCCTGAGCATTTCAGATTCTTCCAAGTAAAGCTGTGTAAAATTTTCATAAACTTTTCCTTGGCTTGGGGTTTTGTTACTAACCAGGTTACTTCAAATTCACCAACCCAAGAAGTTTCTAGTGAGGCTAGGCTGGTTCATGGTTTGGGGTGGAAAGCATGTGAAACTTGGCAATTTCACATGGTTTCGAAACATAAGACCAGGTGGAATTTAGAAGCTAACTTTTGCTTTGAGAGTTTGGGTTTACTCGGAACTGAAGGACTGGCAAACAACACAAAGTATTTGTGCTGTGAGGAAGGACTTGAAGGGTGTCATCCACAAACATGTTCACGGTAATTTGCAGGAATGTAAAAGTGTTTGTCATCATAAATGCCAAACAATGCACCTCATTGCTTGCCCTCGTGCTCTGCTCTGGGTTCTAAAAAAAAGTCACTGTACTAATCTTTTTCTTCAATTTGCAAAAGTCTGATGATGAGTCTCTTACCTTAGTGAGTTTCAAATATTTTATTGTTTTACATAATATTTATTTTTAAAGCCATTCATAAAATATGAGCATCTCCCAGCACAATGCATTACTGTGGGACATTGCTTTACTGGTATGTGTCTGCTTCTACCAGGATGCACAAATTAAAGTTTGATTTTGACTTTAATGAAAGCAAGATCAGGACCCAGGATTATTCCACTGTAATGATATATTGCCAGACCAACACATCCTTACTTTGTATGAGAAAGGAGTATTTATGTGAGCAAAGGTTGGAAGGATCAGGCTCAATCATAAGTGTATTACGTGGGGTAGGTACCTTGTGTTTACTTGTTGCTGAATAGCACTACCACAATTCTGTGTTGCCCATACACCCATACGTATATTCTTTTTATTGACAGAGAGAGAGAGAGAGAGAGAGAGACTAAATCTTGCTCTTAGCTGATGTTTCTTGAAGTCAAAGGGAGTTGCATATGTACATCTAAGCAATGAACTTGGCCCTTAAACCTGTTACTATTTTCCCCAAACATGGAAAGTTATTGGATTACCTGTGTAAAGGAGATACAGTATCTTCTTTCTCTTGCTTTTTTCCCCCCATAGGTATGTATATTCCACTGTTCACACATCACTATTTGATGTAGAAGTGTTGTTAAATTCCTCCTGGGAAATAATGCTTCAGTGTTAGGGATTGTTATTGAATTTCCTTCTTGTTAAATTAGGTCAGCGGAATGAAAGCTCTGATGGAATTTGTTAAAGTTACAAAACTAGCTAATGTACATGAACTTGGCAGGCTAGGCTGCTTAATGGATGTATACAGTAGGGTTCTCCCCCTTAGACTTCTCTTTGAGTTCATCCTGCTGTTTTAAGTGTAATATTAAGTTTGATGGTCACCTACTTTAATGAAATAAAATGTACCTTAAAAAACAACAACGACAAAACCCTTCAACTAGTAGTGACAATGTCACTAAATAAAGGGCACGGGGTGCGGGGGGAAATGGTATTTTTGGTTTAGAGTTAGATGAGAAGATACAAATGACACTGAGGCATCCCCAGCTCAGTACTAAATACTGCAAGTCAGCTGAGAGTCTTCATTACCTTATTAGAGCTGATCTAATCACTGGAGAAACCTGAAACTGTTACCAGCTTCTAACTGTTTTCACTCTATTAGTGCCACTGGACATTTCTGGGAAACATACCCAAATTCTGATGGAATAGTGTCTCCAAAAAGTTATGTGCAATTCAGCAGAATTTCAAAAGTTTTAAAAAAACCAAAACACAATTTAGAATGCATATGGAAATACTGATGATTTCACCCAACTTTTTCCCTAAAATCTCTCCCTTCTTCCAGCATCCTATGGCCAGGACCATGCCCTTTAAAACACCATTGAATATTTGTTACAACATACATTCGCTATTTACAACTTTAAAACCTGAAACCTTATTCCTGTAAAACATTATTTCCAATTAAACCAAACCCACTGAGAAAATGGACTGTGCCTGATTCTGCTCTGATTGACACCAATTTAGCTTCACTTACAGTACTTCAAAAGAATTACTCCCTTTGTTTTCTGGTGAGAAAGCAGAATTAAGCTAGTTAGCTTGATATATTCTCGCTAATATGTCTACATTACAGTCTATGTTGATATAACTTATGTCGTTCAGCAGTGTGAATAAACCACCTTTCTGAGTGACATAAGTTATGCCGACATAAGCGCTCGTGTGCACGGCGCTATGTCGGCAAGAGAGGCAAAAAAGTTCATATAAAATGGGAACTGATTTGGATTCTCTGCCCCAAATTTGATCTTGAGCAAACTTGAACTGAATTTTAAGTTTGAAACATTTCAGAAATCTACTTTAAAATTATTTTACCACTCTAGTGTGCCTCTGCATTCCTGCTTTGAATCAGAACTAGAAGCAGATGTGCCAAAATACAATGTGAAAGGCTATTTGCATCATTTCAGGCCTGATCAGAAGCATGAAATCCCACGATCAGGACTTTTCTCACAACATTTCCAGTCCAATTTGCAGATTTCAAGGCATTCACAAGTAGGTTTGGATTATGTTAGTGTCCAGATTCTGAATGCTTTTCCAAATCATAAAGAACCTTTGAATCTTTCAAGAGATGCCCATCATGAAGTAATATTGCTCCCTAGTTTCAATATGTCTGAAATGCCACAAGAGAAGCCTCTTGAACAGTAATTCACTGCTCATGCTTAACATTTCAACCCAAACAAGGAGGTGCAGAGATTAATGCAGAATTTTTTGAAAGTTGGCTTTTTGCATTCAAATAGATCAGAGTAAAATTAAGTTGGAGGTGAGTTCTAGTTTCCTGAAAGTGAAGTGTCATATGGCACTGACAAGATGCTGAGCAACAATAATCCACATACAGCTTCAATAACATCCCTCTGTCCTGTACCACAACATTGTGAATATTCCAAAGGAAGGTATTTTTCTGGTCAGAGAATGCTTATAACAAATTAAGATAAACTGTGTGGGAGTTTCTATGATGAGAAAGTTTCCATTCTGTTAGGGCATATAATGGAACAGATTCTGCTCTCATACCGGTTTTCCTCTGGTGTAATTCCACTGACTTCAGTGGAGTCACCACTAATTTACATTGGTGTAAGTGAATGCTAAACTCTTGAGTCTACTCAGCTAGCCTTTAGCAGAGTGGGAATGGCAGTGTAACTAGATATATAAATGCTTCATCTCTCCATCAGCCTCAGAAAATCCTACATTCATAGGAACTTGAGGGATTTCAACCTCTTTTGCCACATCTTTAATATAAAGAACAAAAAAATGAAGACTGGAAAAAGAAAAAAAATTCTGATATGCTAGACCACAGCATGGTGAAGTGGCAGCTTGTGTATCAGATTCTGAGCACATACAAGTGGCTTTTCCAAAACACAACTGAATAAATACTCAGAGTATAACTTTGTCCTCATTAAAAAAAAAAAGAAAAAAAAAGAAAGAAAGATGTCCTTTCAACACAGCTTCAGTTTCCATAATTGAAAAATAAAAATAAAGTTGTTTCAAATGACCATTTCTTAAAGGATTTTAATCTTATCATTCATCTTATTATGCATTAAAGGTCATTTTAATTTGATGCATGTAATTGTGAAGATGCCCCCAAACATGTTCACAAATTAACTGACTAGATCTGAATCAAGGGATTAATTGATAAAGTGACAATAAGATGGTCATTTTGCTACCTGAAGCTTACCGGCTCTACATTGTACACTGCACTGGACACATTCATAATTGTTAGTTTATAATATGTATTAGTAAAAGAGAGACATCTATATCTCTGAACCATCTTCAGTTCAAGTTCCTAAGTGAATAAAGGTGACTAAAGTCTGCATGGTTAGCTGCTAAACTGGACACAGTCAAACTGAACGGTTCAGAAATACTGCTTCTAATTAGGGATGGTGAACTCATTTCCCCCTATTTCAAAGCTGCATGATACAATATGAATGGTCCTTTCAAGCCCAAACATTATTTTATCCATGTCCCAGTTAGGAGAAAGAAACGGAAAAATAGAACAGAGAAAAAAAATTTTAAGGAGAAAAAATGCCGAGCAGTATTATTACCTTTGTCAAGAAAGTGTAATATTGTTGTTGAGTGTTAGGTGGGACTGTACTGAAATCCTAACTATTTTTTTTAGCAGTGATTCATAGTTAAGAATAAGTATGTGTGTGTTTTATCCAACAAAACATTCTAAAACGTCACACCTTTAGAAAAACCCGAACACATTATGTCTTAAAAATAACAATAAGGTATCTAGTGTGTCCTTCACTATCATAACCCATCAATACTCACTATCACCCCCCACATACACACATAGCTATAACTCTTTCTTCTCAAATTTGCAAAAAATATGTTACACTCAAAACCAACCCCCCCGCCCCCCAAAATCGGTAGGTGATTAAAGGAAATGAAAAGGAATTGAGATTTTATAATCATCCAGTCCCTTTCACCCCCTCTCTATGACCCACCCTGGATACCTAAAACACTCCAGTCCATACCTTGTTCCCCATCTCCTACCACCATTTCCATAAAGCCTGTCCCTTTATGTGCACCTCTGTGCCATCCCCTCTCAACCTTACATGATTCCTCTGTAGCCTCTCAATACATTCCACCCCTTTATGCTCACTATCTGTACCTTCTGAAGTTCTTTGCTAACAAGTTATTCCTTCTTCCACACCCACCTTCTGTTCTCTATCTTCTGACTCATTCAAAGTTCCCCCTACTATATGATCTTGAAAACATGATTTCCCACCAGTGTCCTCCTGCCTCCTCTCATTTTGACACAGGGGAGTTTAGCTCCATCCTGCTTCTCCATGGTATGTCCCCATGCACCTCCTCCTAAACTATTTTTCTACCGTATTTATCTCCCACACCCACCCACCTCACCTACCTTAATCTATTCCTTTTCTCCTCGGATTCAGTCTAGCAGCTGCTTCAGCAACGAAGCCTGAAGACAGGAAATTGCTTTGTTTATATTTTGTCTCACCCCGTCCAAAAATAAAGTACTTTCTCTTCAATGTCAACCAAAGAAAACAAACGTGGAGTCTGTAGGCCAATTCACCGTGGAAAAAAGAAGATGCCAAAGAATAATACATGTTTTTAAAAGAATAGGCAAATATTCAAAAATACCATAACATTAAAATGGCATTTCTGATTTTTAGCAAACATCCCAGAAAACAAACAAACAAAAACTCTACTCTGAAAAGAGGTGGCATGCAAAATGTCAGGAATATTGAGTTTTTCTTTGGATAAACTAGGGGGAAGATAAAAACTTTGAGTTTATATTAGGAGGTTATGGCTTTAAGTTGACTACAGAGCACTCAGTGATACTTCAAACACACATACAAATGCACAAACACACACACTACATGTAGGTCACCAATATAGTGTGTCTGGACTAGAAGTGGACTCAAGGTCCCTCCCATTCCTACGATTCAACAGCTGTTGCGTGATTATGAATTCATTTGTGTTTTACCAGCTGAATTTCACTTGCGAGAACCTTGGATTTAGATTAGAAGAAAAAATATTAGCGAACTAGATATAATGTGTGCATCCCCAAGATAGCACAATTGGTTTGCCAAATCTTCAACCTCTATGGGATACATGTATAGTACATGAGATTTCAATAATGGAAGTATGCAAATAATTACAGTGAAATATCCAGGCAAGTGGATCTATTGGGATCACTGTAATGCTAGAATTTAGAAACATGTGCCAGAGAAATAAGTGCACATTATCTTGGTAACAATACATTTACTTTTTCCTTATTCTGTTCCAGTCCATCTTTGATGTTCTTTGACTTTTCTGGGCATGGAAAGATCATAAAATTCTATTGGGGATGTTGTCAGGAACTTAGATTGAGAGGTACAGCAAGACTTGCAGTGCTGGAGGCTTAACATTCACCCTGTCCTGCAGGTGATTTCCTGGCCAGAAGCATGAATTCTAGTGAATGACACTGAGCATTTATGAACAAGACATTCTTTTCCTTCAGGGCAGATGGAATTTTCGGGCTCCAGGTCTGTACTTTCTAGTGCTTTATCCCTGCTAGTCATCTATCAACCCCATCAAAGAAATAGAATAAGCACAGAAGCATGCCAAACATCTAAAAACGAACCATAATCTCATCAGGAGTTTATATTTGCAGCTCAGGCTGAAACCTTACAGTTTCAGAGAGCAGAGTCAGTTCACTAAAGCATGAAGAATTGGAGCACTGAGAGACTGTGCCTGCTTAGAAGACTGTGTAATTTAATAAAGTGTTCATTGGTGTCTACATACTGGCTCCTCAAACTTGTGTTAGTGCCTGCAGCATGGAGACTCCCATTCCTGCTAATCAGATGAGGGTAGAGGGAATACATTCTCCTGTGAAGACAGACAGGCAAATGAAAGGCTCACAGTTTGAAACCTTACTTTAAGAGGGTAAAATGGGGATGACATCACTTCTAGAAAATTTCTTTAAAGGATATATTTGTGTCCTTACAATTATTTATTAGCATAACAGTTATTGAATGTCAGAGTACATGCACGCTTCGTATAGTATGCATTGTTATTCATGTTACCACAGGTCCTTCATTTGATTATTCAGCTAAACCAACATTAGACCCTTGGTATATTTACAATGTAATCAGGGATTCTCAAAATAAGTGGTTTGCCAATAAGCTTTTTTAACTAATTTGAAGCTTTAGCTTGTATTTCAGTTCCTTTTGGTTTATTCTTTAAATATGTATCAATTTGTTCTTGTATTTGTTGTATCATTCTCAACGTACCCTTTTACCTGGCAAATTAAGAGCTCGTCTTTACGGTGCTGTTGAAATGTATTTGGAATTCTTACAATTCTGCAGTGAAGTGCTGACAATCACATTATATTCTTGGCTTTCTTTGCCTCATGCCTTTTACTGCAGAAGCTACTGCTACACACTAGTAAAATTCTGCTAAATGAGTCAGCCTTGTGGAATCTGTTCTGTAACATTTTTAAGAGTTAACCCAAAAAAGAAATCATAGTTCAGCATGGATCATATACTCAGTCATTTGTGCCTTAAATATTATATCTGCTATGGTATATTACATCCAGAAAAACCTATTAAAAGACCATTAAAATAGCAATGTCAATCACTCAAGTTATAAAACATAAAAATTAAGATTGTTCATGAAACCTTAATTCATCCCTCTCATGTGTACATATTATAATTACATGATCTCATGTTATTTCCCCCCAGGACGCCTGCCTCAATCAGTGTACAAAAGGTTGCATTCTGCATCTATTTGTAGTCAGTTTCCGTAAGTGCGGATTTGCGTAAATCGGGTTTGCGTAACCCGGGGGGGGGTCTGTATATATATATATATATATATAAAACAAAGGTAACTGCTGACACATTGGTCATCTCCATTTTTCTGTATGCATGCGAGACATGGACCCTTACTGCACAACTTGAACGGCAAATACAGGTAGTAGAGATGAGATACTTCTGTAAAATCCTGGGCATCTTCTGCTTCGACCACATCACTAATGAAGAGGTCCGCAATATCATCACACAATGCACTGGGTCATATGAAGACCTCCTGACGACTGTGAAGAAGCACAAGCTGAAGTGGTACGTCCATGTAGCAAGATCATCTGGCCTATCCAAGATCATCCTCCAAGGGACAGTACAGGGAAAGAGAAGAAGAGGTAGACAGAAGAGATGGATTGACAACATAAAAGAGTGGACAGGAATGGTCTTCACGGGGACTCAAGCACTGACGCACAATCATCATGGGGTGAAGACAATTGGTTGATTGTTCATCAGTGATGGTGCCCCAATGACCAATATGGTTATGGGAGTGATGATGATGATGATAACAAAGGTATATATAGAAGGTATTTAATTTGTATTAAAGAAGGTGAAACAGTCAAATAGTGTGTTGCAATGTGAAGTGTAACTCTTTAAAGTGAACCATCCAAAATGTTTTAAGGCCTAAATGATCATAAATCCTGATTAACTGTGATTGGCAGTTGCATGGATTATTTTGCATATGAAATGATACTATTAATCTTATCATTGAGGTATAGGTGATAATCAAGTACTAGTAAGGAGGTGTATAGAGCTGCTTTGTCTTATTTCAGTAATTATACTCTATTGGCATATAGATGGAACAAATAAAGAGACAAGTGACTGTATACTGCTGTATGATGAACTACTAAATGAGGACAGAAGCATTATGGAATGTGAAGAGACTTCATGTAAAGTCTCTGTTCTAACTTCAAAATGGACATTTCTGTAGACAGCTAAGAGTAGTGGTGAAAAGAGCTTGGAGTCACACAAAATTGGCCACAGGACCATATTGCAAAAGGTCATGTGGAAAGTAACTTGGGAAGTAGGTTACACACTGGAGCTAAGCCAGCAGATATTCAACATCTGGCACAACATATCATATACAAACTGAGATGCCACAAGATTTTTTGCACAAAGATAGTAGAAGACATAAAAGATTATTTGTTTTCTCATCAATTGATAAGGGATACCCAACTTTTATCCTGGATGGACATTTCAAATCTTCACCAGAAGTGCATGAGTCCCTTTTTGATTCAACCACATCAACTCTGGCAAGAAGAGGAACTGGGCTGTGCCACCCAACAGAAAACATATAGTGACCTGTAATTGTCAACACATTGCTTCCTGAAGCCTAAACACCTGGACGAGAGACTGAGAATGGGACTGTCATCAGCTGGCTAGCGAGAGCATCCTCTGTTTGTCAACAACCGAAGTCTTGCTATGACATGCAATCTATTAACTCATTTTTTAAAAATTCTATCTAGGGAAACTTCTATGAAATACAGACAAAAACTACTACCTTGAGTGAATCAATTCTTTATCTCAAGAAATCAGCCATTGCAACTGTGAAACTCACTTGGAAAACCCACCTTCATGCCAGTTCCAACTGATAAAAATACTTTCATTGTTTACCCTAGTGTTGACTTGGTTATGAACTAGGCATGCTTCTTAGAAAGTACATACCTGAATAAAAAACCTCTGAGTGACTAAAATGTATGATCATGTGTACAGGTCTGTCTCATCTTACGCTGGGGTTACGTTCCGCGGTCAGCGTGTAAAGCGAAAACCGCATATAGTCAAAATTACATTGAGTGTAATGAGGAACAGGAGTACTTGTGGCACCTTAGAGACTAACAAATTTATTATAGCATAAGCTTTCGTGGGCTACAGCTCACTTCATTGGATGCATGCAGTGGAAAATACAGAAGGAAGATATATATATACACACATGAAACAATGGATCTTACCATACACATTATAAGGAGAGTGATCAGCTGTCAGCAGGAGAGAAAAAAAAAAAAAGGTCTTTGTGGTGGTAATGAAAATGGCCCATTTCCAGCACTTGACAAGGAGATATAAGGAACTGTAGGGGGCGGGGGGAAGATAAGCATGGAGAAATAGTTTTACCTTGCGTAATGGCCCATCCACTCCCAGTCTTTATTCAAACCTAATTTGATGGTATCCAATTTGCAAATTAATCCCAATTCAGCAGTTTCTCGTTGGAGTCTGTTTTTGAAGTTTTTTTGTTTTAATATTGCGACTTTTAGGTCTGTAATCGAGTGGCCAGGGAGGTTGAAGTGTTCTCCAACTGGTTTTTGAATGTTATAATTCTTGACGTCTGATTTGTGTCCATTTATTCTTTTACGTAGAGACTGTCCGGTTTGGCCAATGTACGTGGCAGAGGGGCATTGCTGGCACATGATGGCATATATCACATTGGTAGATGTGCAGGTGAACGAGCCTCTGATAGTGTGGCTGATGTGATTAGGTCCTATGATGGTATCCCCTGAATAGATATGTGTACAGAGTTGGCAACGGGCTTTGTTGCAAGGATAGGTTCCTGGGTTAGTGTTTTTGTTGTTTGGCCAAACCGGACAGTCTCTACGTAAAAGAATAAATGGACACAAATCAGTTCAAAAACCAGTTGGAGAACACTTCGATTCCCAGTGGCTGTGAAACTTTCGCATGCGTAAGGGCACTTTCATGGAACTTTGTGACTTGCTTTCCCCGGCCCTGAAGCACCAGAATACCAAGATGAGAGCAGCCCTCACAGTTGAGAAGCGAGTGGCGATAACCCTGTGGAAGCTTGCAACGCCAGACAGCTACCGGTCAGTCGGTAATCAATTTGGAGTGGGCAAATCTACTGTGGGGGCTGCTGTGATGCAAGTAGACAAAGCAATCGCTGAGCTGAAGCTACCAAAAGGTAGTGACTCTGGGAAATATGCAGGTCATAGTGGATGGCTTTGCTGCAATGGGATTCCCTCACTGTGGTGGGGCGATAGATGGAACCCATATCCCTATTTTGGCACCGGAGCACCAGGGCAGCCAGTACATAAACTGCAAGGGGTACTTTTCAATGGTGCTGCAAGCACTGGTGGATCACAAGGGACGTTTCACCAACATCAATGTGGGATGGCCGGGAAGGGTTCATGACACTCGCGTCTTCAGGAACACTAGTCTGTTTAAACGGCTGCAGCAAGGGATTTACTTCCCAGACTGGAAAATAACCGTTGGCGATGTTGAGATGCCTATAGTTATCCTTGGGGACCCAGCCTACCCCTTAATGCCTTGGTTCATGAAGCCATACACAGGCAGCCTGGACAGTAGTCAGGAGCTGTTCAACTACAGGCTGAGCAAGTGCAGAATGGTGGTAGAATGTGCTTTTGGACATTTAAAGGGTCGCTGGCGCACATTACTGACTTGCTCAGACCTCAGCCAAACCAACATTCCCATTGTTATTGCTGCTTGCTGTGTGCTCCACAATCTCTGTGAGAGTAAGGGGGAGACGTTTATGGCGGGGTGGGAGGCTGAGGCAAACCGCCTGGCCGCTGATTACGCGCAGCCAGACACCAGGGCGATTAGAAGAGCACACCAGGAAGCGGTGCGCATCAGAGAAGCTTTGAAAACAAGTTTCATGGCTGGCCAGGCTACGGTGTGAAAGTTCTGTTTGTTTCTCGTTGATGAAAACCCGCCCCCTTGATTGACTCATTCCCTGTAAGCAACCCACCCTCCCCCCTTCGATCACAGCTTGCTTTCAAAGAAATAAAGTCAGTATCGTTTAAAAATCATGCATTCTTTATTAATTGATTATAAACATAGGGAGAGAACTGACAAGGTAGCCCGGGTGGGGTTTGGGAGGAGGATAGGAGGGAAGGAAAAGGTCACTAAAAAAGTTCAAAATAATGACAGCCTTTTGCTTGGGCTGTCCACTGGGGTGGAGTGGCAGGGTGCACGGAGCCTCCCCCCCCCCCCCCNTTTTCGCCGCCTTATCTGAGATAGCCTTCGGGACGGAGGAGGGAGGCTTGAAAAATTTGCAGCTGCGGAAGGAGGGGAAAAAAGGGAAAGAAGTATTTTAAAAGATACATTTTATAGAACAATGCTTATACTATTTCACGGTGAACAACACTATTCACATTACATAGCACATGTGATTTTGGTACAAGGTCGCATTTTGCATTTTATATTGAGTGCCTGTGGCTTTGGTGTTAGAGATCACAGACGCAGGGCCGGGCAACAGAATTTGGCTTGTATGCAGCCACGGTAAGCAATTGTCTTTCGGCTTCTGCATTAAAGCAGCGCCCTCCTTTCCCATAGCAAGCAAAGCCCATTAAGTGCTGCGGTTTTCCTGTTACCATGCAGCAGCAGAAAACAAAATAACCCCCCCACCACCACCCATTCAATTCTGTAGGATGATCGCTTACCCCTCCCCCCACCATGTGACTGGTATCAGGGAAGATCCCTGCAGAAACCAAACTAACCCACCCCCCATCCAATTCTGTGGGATGATCGCTTTACCCCTCCCCCCACCGCGTGGCTGGTATCAGGGAAGATCCCTGCTAGCCAAACGCGAAAAGCTCAGCGCCATTGCCCTCCACCCCCGCACTGCTTGGCTAACTGCAGGGAAGGATTTCTTTTCAGCCACAGGCAAACAGCCCACTAGGAACGGGGCCACCTCTGTCCCCTTAATTACACTCCCGTATTTCAAACAGGTTACCATGAACGATATCACTCTCCTGAAGATAACACAGCGAGATAAAGAACAGATGTTGCTTGAATGCCAGCAAACACCGGGACCATACGCTGCCAGACTTTGTCATGCAATGATACCAGATTACTTGCTGCTAGTATGGCGTGGTCAAGTGTCCTACCATGGAGGATGGAATAAGGCTGCACTGCCCAGAAACCTTCTGCAAAGGCTTGTGGAGTACCTCCAGGAGAGTTTCATGGAGATGTCCCTGGAGGATTTCCGCTCCATCCCCAGACAGGTTAACAGACTTTTCCAGTGGCTGTACTGGCTGCGAATGCATCCCAAGTCCTCAGGGCAAATTAATCATTAAAAAACGCTTGCTTTTAAACAATGTTTGATATTTACAAAGGTACACTCACCAGAGGTCCCTTCCATGGGGTCTGCGATACCGCCTTGGGAGGGTTCGGAGGGTACTTCAGTCAGGGTGAGAAAAAGATCCTGGCTGTTGGGGAGAACGGAGTGCTGTGTGCTCTCGGCAAGCTCGTCCTCCTCTTCCCTATCCGCAGAATCCTCAGGCATGGCTAAGAGTAACCCCTCATCGGAATCCACGGTCAGGGGTGGGGTAGTGGTGGCAGCCCCCCCTAGCATTGCATGCAGCTCAGCATAGAAGCGGCATGTCTGCGGCTCTGCCCCGGACCGTCCGTTTGCTTCTTTGGTTTTCTGGTAGGCTTGTCTGAGCTCCTTAACTTTCACACGGCACTGATATGAGTCCCTATTGTGGCCTCTCTCCATCATGCCCTTGGAGATTTTGTCAAATGTTTTGGCATTTCATCTTTTGGACCGTAGTTCTGCTAGCACGGAATCCTCTCCCCATATAGCGATCAGATCCAGTACCTCCCGTGCGGTCCATGCTGGTGCTCTTTTTCGGTTCTCGGACTGCATGGTTACCTGTGCTGATGAGCTCTGTGTGGTCACCTGTGCTCTCCACGCTGGGCAAACAGGAAATGAAATTCAAAAGTTTGCGGGGATTTTCCTGTCTCCCTGGCCAGTGCATCCGAGTTTAGATTGCTGTCCAGAGCGGTCACAATGGTGCACTGCAGGATAGCTCCCGGAGGCCAATACCGTCGAATTTTGTCCACACTAACCCTAATTCGAACCAGCAATGTCGATTTCAGTGCTACTCCCCTCGTCGGAGAGGAGTACAGAAATCGATTTTAAGAGCCCTTTATATCGAAGTAAATGGCTTCGTTGTGTGGAAGGGTGCAGGGTTATTACAATTTAACACTGCTAAATTCGAACTGAAATCGTAGTGGAGACCAGGCCATAGATAGCTGACTGGAAGTAAATAAAGATCTAAATTTACAGCTCCATATTGCCATGTTGGCACGAAAGTCACCTGACCATACTAGTATAAAACCAGAATAAAAATTTGTGATAAGATTGTGATAAGACTTTGAATTAATTCAAACTGATTTATCTCTTGAAAATTATAAGATCCCATCTTGAGTTTTATTTTTGATATTGTGAACACTAACATCTTGATTTTGCTTTCTGAAAAATTCTCATTTGCTTTCAAAAGTATTTTGGTTAATAAAACTCAAAATCATAATAATTCTCGTCTGTACTTTACACAAGGAACACAGAGCAAAAGAACAGTGAGAAACCTAGTAGAAATAATTCACTAATTAAATTACTTAACCATTGTGAGTTTCATAACCTATCTGGTGGAATGACCCTTGGGGCAGTTTACAGACTTTTGGATTCTTGTGTGGTATGCTGGAGCAGAATGATTCTGCGCAAGACAGAGCCCTTCAGAGGGTAGAAAATTATCTTCAAGATAAGTCTGTTGTGTCTGCCTAACTAGAATCACTGTTTAATGGGCAGCACAACAGTGAGCGGTGGACAGAGCTTCACCTGTAGTTGTGGCTCTAAGCTGTTTGTCATCTAGCACTATACTGTGTGGGGGTATCAAACACAACAGGAGCTTTGGGGTAGGTCTGCAAGCCTCCCAGCCGGGGTCAATAGACTCGGGCTCATGCTACCATGCTAAAAATAGCAATGTAGGCAGTGCTTTGAAGTTGTGACTCAGGCTGCAGGTCAGGCTGTGAAGCCGAGGGAAGGGGATGGCCGTCTTGAAACATCTAGGACCTGATTTTCTTTAAGTGTTGAGTATAAGTGATTCCTATTTACTTCAATGGGAATCCTGAGTGCTCAATATCTCTGAAATTCAGAGCTTGTGTATATCTGTGTGTCTGAGTTTTGGCACCCAAAAATTGAGGAATCTTAATTTTTTTGACATGCACATTTTGGCCATATGCAGAATTCTCTCTTTTTTTCATTTTAGTGACTTGAAGTGTAGCACCAAAGCAAACTGTTTTCCCAAAATAGTGTATTATGAGAACACCCCACTGGCAGAATATTTCTTTTCTTTTGATGCCACTATTTAAGTGTCCTTCGCTTGCTTTGCCAGAACTATGTGGGGTATTGTCTGCACAGTATGCAAACACATTGCTCTGGAATAAAATGCAGCTCCTTTTCTTTCTTGCCATTCTGTAGGCAACAGATTTTGAGGTCTCACTGTCATTTGCAGATAATCCAAGAAGTTTCACATACAATTTCTGTATTGGAGATATGTCAGACAATAAAAGTATTTTTTTCTACTCTTACTGGAAGCATCTGGTGCATTAGAAAATGGATGACAGAACTGCGAGTTATAGGTTAGGATTTCCTTGGAGACAGAAGTTACCATTTATTTTCTTGTTGCTGCTTTTATTTGACCACAGCTGTAACTGGCAACTGTGTTTTCAATTAAGGAACACAGTGAATTTGCAGGCAATATTCCATAGCTGGTGCTGAACTGAATGTTACTTAAAGCTAGCTTCTGCTGAGGCTTGTTCAGCCTTTTTATCTTTCTGACAACAACAAAAAGAGGAGGAGCTTTCTCTTGTATTTTATTTGTTCTCCATTATTTTTCATTCAATGCTGATATTTTCCTACCTTTGTAATATACATAATTCACACTATCATGACCCTAGAGGATACTACATTACACATTATCCATTTTGCTGAATAACCATCCTTGTGGCTGCAAAGCTGTGAAAGAAATGTATCCAGTCAGCTTTTAATTTTATCAGTCTTTTAGCCTTCTATCAAGGAGGGCTTACTCAATAACTGTTTATTACTGTCTTAAGAGCAGTGGCAGTGTTTTCCTGATTCCAAGTACCTTTCACCAACTCTAAGATGATCACATACTTTTAGGCTAAATGTTTTACTTTGGCAGTCCCACAAATAACTCATAAAAATGGATCAGACTAATTTAATTTCACAATGTATCTTCTTCTTCAACGCTTAGCCGAACGGTCGGCCATAGTGATCATTCGCCATTTGGTCCATTCATGTACAGATGCAAGGGCTTGTCGGGCCAAGAGCCCAACATCGGAACAGACTTGATGAACCCATTTAATAGAGGGTCAGCCTCTGGGCCCCTGCCACCCTTCGGTTGTAAGCTAAAGAGCGCTGTGTAAGTATGTTAGGTTAAGGTACTTATAATAAAAATGTTACCACCAGAAATTTTGAAATTATTTTACTGTTCTGCAGTTATAAGTTTCATTGCATT
Organism: Platysternon megacephalum; assembly: GCA_003942145.1. NCBI lineage: Eukaryota > Metazoa > Chordata > Testudines > Platysternidae > Platysternon > Platysternon megacephalum. The sequence continues at coordinate 7,568,730 of QXTE01000023.1, read as the reverse complement.
CTTTATTTTTATGTTAATGTCAATAAAAAAATTATCAATTTGGTATTGTCCTCAGTGTACGTGTTCTTGCCAAGCACCCCTAAAATCCTCTCCCAATATAGAATTCTCTGAGTTCTTAAACTTTGTAGTCTAAATTGAATAAAAACCTATACATCTTCTGGTCAAATGCGATCAGTGGTGAGCCATAAAAACTAACCCATCACATTCAGGTCAACAACCGACCCTGCCACCAGACTTCTGGGCTGTGGTGGTCCTGCCTCTTCCCCTTCCTATTGGGAGTGGGCTTCTGCAGGAAGTTTTTGCTTATTTATTTTGCGCCATGCAGGTACCTGGGTAGCTGAGGAGGCGGTATGTGCTACTCGGCTTCCCGGGTCCCTTGGACTCCCCAGGGTGATTACTGATGAACCCAGGAAGCTGAGTAGCAGATACCGCCTCCTCAGCCATCCTGGAACCTGCATGGTGCATATAAAAGTTCAGCATTCTCTGCCTGGCTGCTCCTCTCCAGCACTCTCCACCCCGTCTCTGGAGGTCCCCGCCAGCACTCACCGGTTCCTCCCCTCCTCCCCACTCAGCCCCCTTCCCGGTAGGCCCCACTGCCGCTGCTTGCTGGTCCCTCCTCTCTTCCTCCCGCTTGGCCCCCTGCTGCCGCTCACCGATCCCTGCTCTGGTAGGAGGAGGGATGCCTCAAATGGCGGCAGGGGGCCGAGCGGGGAGAGGAGAGGAGGGACCCTACATGGAGAGGGGTGGCTGAGCAGGGAGGGGGGAAGGAGAGGAGGAACGCACATGGCAAGCAGGGAGAGGATCAAGAGGGGAAGGGTGGGGGAGGAGGGACCAGCAAGCAGTGGCGGGGGGCCGAGCAGGGAGAAAGGACCAGTGAGTGGTGGTGGGGGAAAGAGGGACCGGTGAGTGGGGAAGAGGCTGAGTAGGGGAGGGAGCAGGGCGGGCGCGGAATGTGGGCGGGGCCATGGGCAAAAGCGGCAGTTCATGGAACTAGTCTCCCTGAGGGGAAGGTTTACCCGCTGCCCATGTCACCCACATTGTCTCTCTGAAAGAGTCAATATCACTTGAAACCGCAACAGAATCATCAACACTTAGAACTGGCTGAAAAACTGGATACATTTTTTGTGACATTTTAATCCTGTTTTTCTTGGAAACATCAACATTCAGAAAATTTTGACAAGCTCTGGTCAACACCTCTCTCAAATAAGGAAATCCACTGTCTCCCCGAAACATGCCATAACCAGGCCAGTAACTAAGGAATTATTGTTTGACACAACCCACTTCTGTGTCTATTTATCTACAGGGCAGTATCTAACCTCTCATTCCTGAGCAACTTAAAGCAAGCACAATCTCTTCTATGCTGTTCCATGCATAATTTGTTGCATCCATTAGGTCAGTGTATGTGCTGGACCTAAGTGTGGGGGAGAACAGAGCTTAGCATTCAAGTCCTTTTTGTCCCCTTTTTTTGTAACTTGCTTTATAGGAGGAACACTACTAAGCATCCCCATAAGCATGAGGATGGCTGTTGTGGGAGGACTTTGTGTAAATGCACAGGAGGAAGGTTACTGGAGGCCCCTCCCTTTACATATGCAGTCCCAAAAAGACAATCAGAATCCAGCCCCAAGGGCAGAAGGGTGATGTAGGAGTAAACACTACTAACAGGAGAACTTAAGAAACCATAAGTTAAACTAGGCAGCCTCCTGTAAGGTGCTTTTCCTGCTACATCCCTCTGCCTCCTTGTATGCCAATTTATACCCATAGCCCCTCACACTGACTTGTTAGTAAATTAACAGTGGATTGATGAACTAACCATACATGGATATGCTTGGTTCCATATTTTTAAAATATATTGGCTTCTAGAGGATATAATGATAATAGCCCTCCCTCCATTACCTATTGTTCTTTTCCTTCTTGTTATTTCTTTGCCCTCTTGGTAGTATACTTTTGAAAAGGGGTTTAGGAATTGAATGGCACTGAAATCATTAAACTTTTGTTACAGCATAAGGGTCTAGAATCTGATCTCCATTACAACAATGGAAATCTGGAGTAACTCCACTGGCTGAAATGGAGCTATTGCAGATTTTCAATGGTGTAGTTCAGCGCACAAGCTGATAGATAGCATCAACCTAGAGAAAAAGGGTGAAAGGTGTGTGTATACACACACACACACACACAAACACACACACACACATATAGCATGTGCCATTATCAAAGCGCTATACAAAACATTAGACAATCCACACAACAGTCCTAAGGCAGATGAGTACTATCATATTTATGAAATTATTAGGGCTGTCACACAATTAAAACAATTAATCACGATTAATTGTGCGATTAAAAAATTAATCGTGATTAACCGTGTGATTAATCACACAGTTAAACAATAGAACACCATTTATTTAAATATTTTTGGATGTTTTCTGCATTTTCAAATATATTGATTACAATTACAACACAGAACACAAAGTGTATAGTGCTCACTTTATACAATTCACCTCATGCAAGTACTGTAATACAATCTCTTTGATGAAAGTTGAACTTACAAATGTAGAATTATGTACAAAAAATAACTTCATTCAAAAATAAAACAATGTAAAACTTTAGAGACTACAAGTCCACTCAGTCCTACTTCTTGTTCAGTCAGTCACTCAGATAAACAAGTTTGTTTACATTTGGAGGAGATAATGCTGACCGTTTCTTGGTTACAATGTCACCTGAAAGTGAGACCAGGTGTTCACATGGCACTGTTATAGCCAGTGTCACAAGATATTTACGTGCCAGATGCATTAAAGATTCATATGACCCTTCATGCTTCAACTGCCATTCCAAAGGACATGCATCCATGCTAATGAGGGGTTCGGCTCGATAACTATCCAAAGCAGTGCAGACGGATGGATGCATGTTCACTTTCATCATCTGAGTCAGATGCCACCAGCAGAAGGTTGATTTTGTTTTTTGGTGGTTCGGGTTCTGTAGTTTCCACATCGTAGTGCTTTTAAAACTTCTGCAAGCATGCTCCACACCTCATCTCTCTCAGTTTTTGGAAGGCACTTCAGATTGTTAAACCTTGGGTCGAGTGCTGTAGCTATCTTTAGAAATCTCACATTGGTACCTTCTTTGCGTTTTGTCAAATCTGCTGTGAAAGTGTTCTTAAAACAAACAACATGTGATGGGTCATCATCCGAGACTCCTATAATATGAAATATATGGCAGAATGCGGGTAAAACAGAGCAGGAGACATACTAATCTCCCCCAAGGAATTCAGTCACAAATGTAATTAACACATTTTTTTTAACGAGCGTCATCAGCTTAGAAGCATGTCCTCTGGAATGCTGGCCGAAGCATGAAGGGGCATATGAATGTTTAGCATATCTAGCATATAAATACCTTGTAATGCTGGCTACAAAAGTGCCATGCAAATGCCTGTTCTCACTTTCAGGTGACATTGTAAATAGGAAGCCAGCAGCATTGTCTCCTGTAAATGTAAACAAACTTGTTTGTCTTAGTGATTGGCTGAACAAGAAGTAGGACTGAGTGGACTTGTAGGCTCTAAAGCTTTACATTGTTTTGTTTTTGAGTGCAGTTACATAACAAAAAAAAATCTACATTTGTAAGTTGCAGTTTCACGATAAAGAGATTGCACTACAGTACTTGTATGAGGTGAATTGAAAAATACTATTTATTTTATCATATTTACAGTGCAAATATTTGTAATAAAAAGAATACTATAAAGTGAGCACTTTACACTTTGTAGTCTGCATTGTAACTGAAATCAATATATTTGAAAATGTAGAAAAACATCCAAAAATATTTAACAAATTTCAATTGTTATTCGATTGTTTAAAGTGCAATTAAAATTGTGATTAATCACTATTAATTTTTTTTAATCACAATTAATTTTTTGAGTTAATTGCGTGAGTTAAGGACGATTAATTGATAGCCCTAGAAATTATATATCAAAGCACCCAGCAACTGCAAGTTGGTTCCTTGCCTCTGAACTTTTCCGCTTGCAAACTCTTGACACATCCCTAGAAATAACTATTTGAGAAGAATGACAGTATGACTAAACAATAATGAACCAAACAGCATGTTCAGAACACAGAGGAGGGTTGCCTGAAATGTGAGCAGATAGAGAAGAAGGGAATTAATGCCAGGAGACTACTGTTCTTTAGAAATCTCTCTACACATGACACAAGTTACTGCATCTACAAGGGAATTCACAAGACACTGCTGACAGGTAAGAAGGTCACCAACTTGGCTGTTGTCATCAGTAAGAAACAGAGGCCAGCACTGATGGGAAGAAAGGGCACTAGAGAACCCCTAATTGCAATGAGTCATTCATAAAAGAACCCTCTTGTCCAAATATATCAGCTATACTTGTATCCTTCTACTCCTGTGATTGGAAAATAGTCTCTCTACCAGGGCCGGACTTATGGATGGGCAACGTGTGCGACCACCCTGGGCGTCATGGCTGGGAGAGGAGGGTTGTCATGATCAAGAGACTGCAGAAGGACCGTGCCCACCCAGGAGGAGCTGGGAGAGAATAAAGGAGGCTGCGGGACAGGAGCTAGGTGCTCACAGATATCCCCTCTCCGCCCTCCCGGCAGCATGACATCTGCAACACCGCCGCCACTCCACCGGCTGCTGCTTTGCCTGCTAAGTGGCTGGCTGCTGCTTGGGGAGCATTACTTAAAGGGTACCAAAGAAAGCTTGCCCAGGGCACCATTTTCTCTAAGTCCAGCCCTGCTCTGTACTCAGTACTCTCCCCACCATATTCCCTGAACTTCTGCTTTTCCAATTAGTGTTTCTCCCAAAAGACTGCTGTTTCTTTGCAGCACATTGCTGTGCTCTGACACTAACCTAAACATTCAACTATGACACAAGTTACGCTGTGTTGCTTATAGTAGGAGTGTCCCTGAACAGCATCTGCCCATCCCCTTTGTGTCTTTTTAGTAGGGCCTCCTCTCTCTCTCTCAAAGAACTCTCTCATACAGTTTGAGAACAGAAAAGGGCAATTTCCATTCAAATGGGAGTGAGGCATTGCATAAGCAGACAGCAACAGCCTGATATGATCACACAGCATGAACAGAGAATTAAAAATGTCAAATATCCAAAGGAGAACTCACTACAGTTTCTGAACAATCCCATTGGCCCTACTATATTCATAAACCTATCTGCTAAATAATTACCAGTAATTAAGTTTTGTAAAAGTTACTGGGGCAAATTTTCTGACACATTCAGGTCCCTGGACTTCAAAAATTTACTCATTTCCACCAGAAGAGAATCTGGCCCTTCATCTGTTTGCAAATGATTTAAAATAGGAAAAAAGGGCCCAACCCAGCACATAAGTTGCGTGCAGCTCTAGAGATGATGAGGGCAAGGGTCCTTATACTTTTTCCACAATGTGAGTCAACTCTTAATAGAGTGTCTTGTGGACCAACCCCGATGCCCATTTGTGAGCTTGTGATCACCGTGCCCAATCATAACAAAATAACAACCCTCTGCCAACTATATCAATTATTTATATTGAAAATTAATTAGGAAATTAATTAGAAAATAAAAAAAATAATTAGAAAATATATACCGTTGTGGGTTGGGCAAAACATCATTGAAGCTCATGGGTATAATTACCGCCCATCGTATAAGATGGTTGTAAGAAACAATTAAGCTTCCTTATGAAGCATGAGCAGCTCCTACCCCAAACACAGGGTCTTTGTACACTGGAACTGGTGGTTTAATTTCCAGTTTGGGTAGACATACCTGCATAAGCTCTACTCAAGCTAACACACTAAAACTAGAAGTGTAGCCACACTGTCACAAGCAGCAGGAGGTGCTAGCCACCCAGGTACATACCTAAGGTTTCAGACAGGATTGTATCTGGGGCAGCTAGCCCATCCCACCACTGTGGCTGCACTTCTGTTGTTAATGTGCTACCTCAATCAGAGCTAGCATAGGCATTTCTACTGAAGCTGGAAATTACACCTCCTGTGCTATACCCAAAGACGCATCATCACCCACATCAAAGGCAAAGGGGAGTCTGCTTAGGAATTTGAACTATGTGGGACAGGTGCTTGTCTGGGTATTGTTGTTAGCAGAGGTGGGAGGGGGGTGAGAGAAGCAGAAGAAACACCACAGAAACAGGCACAGAAGAAGCAGAAAGCCAGATACAGCCAGAACAAGCTCTGAGAACATGGCCCTAAGAAAAACCTATACAGAAAGCTTTTGGGTTGAGCGATGCCTGAAAGTGGCATGGAGCTGAGAGCAGTTTGGGTTTTCCTGTGTTCAGGGAAACGGGGCTTTGTACATCCTTTGTAAATAAACAGCTCTGCATCAAAGATACCTGACTCCATCAACAATGTTGCCTCCTAATGAAAACAATCTGCAGGGCCCCAAACTTTGGCTAACCCTAGGTCAAAAGGGGGTAACAAATACTTTTAGCTATCTTAATTCAATTTAGAAGACAGAACAAAGCAAAAGAGCCAACATGCTTGGACCAGCAATCTTTCAATAGACCACAGTCTGGGAACTGCTAATAGAAGTCTTTTAACCCAGTTTCAACATAAAATGAATATAAGATCATATACTTGATTCCAAATCTGCTCCAGGGGTTAAGCAGAATTTGAAAAACTAAATACCTATTTGTATTATGTTTAGTCAGAGTTCAGTTTGCTAGGTTTTATTTTAAGTTGTCACTTTAGACTTCTGGGTTTTGAGAAATACCTTTAAACATTACTGGCAAAAGGAAATATAGCCCCAAGGGCTGAACATACAATGGTTAATGTTTACATACACTGTATATTGAAAGGGAAGGCAAATGGAACGATTCTAAGTACGTAGAACAGTTGCTGTCTGAAACGGTAAAAAATGATAACATAAAAACAGCAGTAGCATCACTATTAAGGATGGCTTGTCTCCAATGTAATGTCTGATATTCTGAGTTTGATATTGCACCTCAGCCATTTCAAATCCCATTCAGCTCAAACTTGCTATATAACTTATCATCAAATGTTCAATTTTATGTTTCCAAAGGGGGGGGGGGGGAACAGACAGGAAACGTCTGTTTCCTGTCCACCGTCAAATTCTTCTCTCTCCACCATTATTTATTTTAAAAAATGCATCAAAATTATTAGTCATTCTTATTTAAAATATATTGAGCAGCAGTAGGGTATAATGGATATGGGCAGTGAACCAGACTCGGGAGAGCTGGTTTCTATTCCTGGCTCAGCCACTGACCTGCTATGTTGACTTTAGGCAAATCACTTCACCTCTCTGTGCATCTGGATCCACCTCTTGCCTTTATTCATGTTGTCTATTTAGTTGGTAAGCTCTTCAGATCAGAGAGGGTCTCTCGCTCTGTGTTTGTACAATGTCTAGCACAATGGGGCTGTTAGTACCTCATACAAACAGTAATAATCCATTTTTTATGTCTAGGTTTATTGCAAAGGTCAAAAAGTGCAGCTGCTTTTGTGGAGAGAAATACCAATTGTTTAACAGTACGTGCTGCAATACCATACAAGAGTTTAGGACAGACAGGAATAAAAACCCTGTTCAGATGAAACAGCAGGAGAATTTTAGGCAGAGAGCAGGACCAACTCAAACAGTTCTGCCAAACCAGCACCAATAGGATGTACTCGGCTCCAGTGGCCCCAAGAAATTATATGTAGATGATTTTGCTCATGTTCCAGTGCTGCATGGTATTGACTACATACAACTTCATCCTGGCTGACAGCTCTATGGGGATTGCACCAATTACGTGCATGTTTGATTACTTATTTTCTACCCCTTTTAGCACTTGCCTCAAGCCTCCCTCCCTGCCCCCCCCTCNTGTTCCCCTCACAATTTTCATAACATAGCAGTTTAGGTTAGATGGAGGGAGAAGGTCACAGACTGAATTTTGGGTTTGAAATTTATGCCCCATTTGTATGCATTTGCTAGGGACCCCAACTTTATTTATACAGGCCCTGACTAACAAAATATAAATAACCAAGGTAGTATTTGGCAAGAATACCAAGTAAAATCTCTGCTTTTGTGACATTGTCTTTAACAATACCAAAAGGTCATTGCACCTTGCTTTTACATTTCATTTGAAATATAACACCTACAACAGCACAACTCCTCCTGAGAGAATGTTGGACCACTGGTTCAGTTCTGATTCAGAAGGAAAAGGGCCACTCACTGAATCAACACCATTTTTTGCAGCCCTTAAATGTTTCTTGTTTATTTCCTATCCAACTGTAGACCCAACTCAATTCTGATTAGTTTAATGAGATGTAATGGGATTCAGAGCAAGATGGGGTGAGTCCATAACTAGAGTCGAGACATTTTGTTGTACTTGTTAATTATTATAATTTATTATTTGAATTACAGTAATGCCTAAAGGCCATATCTGACATCAAGGCCACTATTGTGCTAGACACTGTACATGGTGAGAGAGAATCCCAGCCCTGACCACCTCACTGATTAAGAAGACTGCTGTCTATCAGATGCAACAGAAAAAAAAAGACAGGCATAAATAAATATTATTTGTATGTAGTGATAGATTATAGTGGTTGGCTTTTCTTTATCATTTGTTAAGAGTTCACACATGGCACCCAGTATATGTAGTAAAATTACCTGCAAAACATACCTTTACAATGTGAAACAATATACTGTATTGGCCTGTGGGTGGCATTTAGTATCTTTAAATTATATAAAAGCTCCATAACATACTGTAAATCCACTATCAAATAGCAAATGGGAGACTGAAGATGTAACTACTTGCAGCCACCTCCAAAATAACAAAGAATATCCTGGAGGTGGCTAGAATCCAGTACTTACAGCTGAGAACAGTGCCCACAGAATCTGTATTATTTTGTAATGACTGATATAGTGGACTTTTATTAAGGAGACAGCATGGTACATCAGTAAGGAAGAGATGTAAAAAAGCCCCGAATACCTCAACATGCCAGCTGCCAGGTAGATCAGATACATAGAGGAGTTATAGATAAAATTATCACTGATTCTGCCATTGCTACATGCATATAACTAAAGTCAATGGGAATTTTACATATACACCAGAGCTACAGAAGAAGGTGTTTTACAGGATATCTCAACCTGCCCTTTAACGCATGACAATGAAAACCTAGTCTTGCTTATAAGAAGTGAGATTATATACCATTAAATCTTGATTTTACTATTTTACATAGTACAACTCTAATTCAAATGTCTACAAACAGCAGGAGACATGAAGTGAGAGACATATCATATAGGCTACAGTAAGCCATCCTAAGGAAGATTTCAATGAACATAAAAATATATTACATATGAAAGGAACATATGAGCTATCAATAAGTGCAAAGCACAGGAAGATGAAGGAAAGCAAATTCTTCAGCCTCTGAATAGGAACAGGGCAGCATTACACCTAAAGAAAGCTAACAGTTAATTTTTGGCTTAAAAACACCTCCCCCCACCACCACCACACAAGCATTAAAATATATATATATCACATTACTAAGGTTATACCCTTAGAACTAAAAATGTGTGTGTGTTTAAAAATAAGGGGTTGCAAGGACTTTGAAGAATATGATTAGAATTCAAAATCATCTTGACAAATTGGACAAATGATCTGAAATAAATAGAAAAAAAATCAATAAGGACAAATGCAAAAGTACTACACTTAGGAAAGAATAATCAAATTGCACAACTAAAAAATGGGAACCAACTGCCTAGGAAGAAGTACTGCGGAAAGGGATCTGGGGGTTTTAGTGCCTCAGAAACTAAATATGAATCAACAATGTAATACTGTTGCAAAAGAAAGCAAACATCATTCTGGGATGTATTAGAAAGTTTTGTAAACATGACAGGAGAAGTAATTCTTCTGCTCTGCTTGGAGTTGATAAGGCCTCACCTGGAGTACTATGCCCAGTTCTGGGCACCACACTTTGGGAAAGATGTGGACAAATTGGAGGAAGTCCAGAGGAGGAGCAAAAAAAATGATTAAAATCTAGACAACATGACCTATGAGGAAATAAAATTGGTTTTGTTTAGTCTGGAGAAGAGAAGACTGAAAGGGGACACAATAACAGTCTTCAAGTGTGTGAAAAGGTTGTTATAAAGAGGAGGGTGATAAATTGTTCTCCTTAACCACTGAGGACAGGACAAGAAGTAATGGGCTTAAATTGCAGTAAGGGAGATTTAGCTTAGACATTAGGAAAAACTTACCAACTATAAGGGTAGTTAAGCACTGGAATAAATTATTTAGGGAGGTTGTGGATTCTCCATCACTGTAGGTTTTTAAGAACAGGTTCCATAAACACCTAACAGAGATGGTCTAGATAATACTTAGTCCTGCCTCAGTGTAAGGAGGGCCCTACAATAGGGCCCTACAAATTCACGGCTGTGAGAGATGCATCACAGACCATGAAATCTGGTCTCCCCCATGAAATCTGGTCTTTTGTGTGCTTTTACCTTATACTATACAGATTTCATGGGGAAGACCAGCATTTCTCAAACTGGAGGTCCTGACCCAAAAGGAGGTGATGGGGGTTGCAAAGTTATTGTCGGGAGGGTCATGGTATTACCACCCTTACTTATGCACTGCCTTCAGAGCTGGGTGGCTGGAGATCAGCGGCTGCTGGCCAGTACCCAGATCTGAAGGCAGCGCCCCACCAGCAGCAGCTCAGAAGTAAGGGTGGCAATACCATACCATGCCACTCTTACTTCTGTGCTGCTGCCTTCAAAGCTGTGTGGGCAACTACTGGTTACCATGCCATACTTACTTCTGTGCTGGTGCTCAGAGCTGGGCTTCCAGCCAGCAGCCACCACTCTCCAGCTGCCCAGCTCTGAAGGCAGCACCGCCCCCCACCAGTGGCACAGAAGTAAGGGTGGCAATACTGAGACCCCTCCCCCCACACACACACACACAATAACCTGGCATACACACCCCACAACTTCCTTTTGGGTCAGGACTCCTACAGTTACAACACTATGACATTTCAGACTTAAATTGTGAAATTGACCAAAATGGAATGTGAATTTGGGAGGGCCCTACCTATCAAGCTCCCTTCCAATCCTACATTCTAAGATATTCAGAAGCAAAGGCTTAGGTTTCTCTTCACATTTGTTTTAATTTAATTTTATATTATATATAAACCCTTTTTTACTAAAATAATTGACTGGGGTTATATGACCTACAATGCTGTAACCTTTTTGCCCAGCTAGCAGGTCAATACTTTGTTGAATATGCAGTGATTTCATACATTCATTTGAATGCAGAAATTGCTATCTTGTATATTGTACACCAGAAGCAGAACTAAGCTGTTACGAAGAAATAGATGTGATTTTGAACAAAATCTCAAAACGGAGTCTCAATTTAAGCTTTTTCCAGGACAACATATGGTCACATATACTATTAAGCAATTCTACAGGTAATTCATCCATTCCAACTGTTCTGTACATATAATTTAGGAAGGTAGAATGTTCACCTTGGGGTCTTTAAATAGTATAAATCAATTAACATAACTAGCTGTCAAATACTTCTCAGGGATCATTAAAAGTTTATGAAACAAACCACTATCTTCTGAGAATTATGTGATGGGAAAATTTTTCCCTCTTATTAAAATCTAGGCAGTAAACAATACAATGTCTGAATGTATTAGAAATGTTTGGTGTACACTGTTTGACCAATGCTACCAGTAATACAATATATCTGAGCACAAAATAAGACAAACCTACACAACAGACATATTGATTATCCAACATAAGTTCATCAATACATGGCCAGTTGTAAACAGAATAGCCCTGTTTCAGTTGTATTTTTCTGGAGCCTGTTAGAAAATTAAAAGATTCTGGAGCAAGATGTGCTGGCAGATACACTGGTGCCACTCCGTTTAAGGCCCCAATTAAGCAAAGCACTTAGGTACATACATAAGTCCAATCCTATTCAGCAAAGCACTACGTGCTTAATTTTAAGCACATGCTCAAGACCCACTGACTGCAAACAAACTTAAGCACATGCTTAAGTCATTTACTGAATTGGGGTCTGCACATATGGAATTCCATTTTGGCCCTTCACTACATCTGGGTCTTCACTCGGCCTCCAGAGACATCAGGGGTTTGACGATTAGAAGCTCTACAGAGGAAGGTTGTTACACCCCCTTATTTTTTAGATCTCAGGAAATCCACTGAAGGCAAAGAGCTTTTGCAATGCTTCCCAGCCCAGCAGCTCCCACTGCTTCTTGAACAGCCTGGCTCCTACAGGTGACTAAGTACATGCTTTATATATGTCTTAATTACCAGGGGCTAACATGACTGCAGTTGCCCATGGAAATACATTTATTTGAGGGTGCCAAAACATGTAATAAAGAGGGAAGAAGCATATGTGGCTGTAGCAAACCGGATTCTCTTTTGGGATTTCTTCTGAGGAGGAAGGGAGAATTTATCACACCTTGGAGAGCACCCTAGCCAGCCTCAAACCTTCCTCACTCAGGGCTTGTCCACTAAAGCCACTTTACTGCTGAATGAGGGCATCCCCGTGGGGGTTTAATACACTTTAATGTATGCACATTAACTTCACTGCTTCAGTTGATTCATCTTATTTTACTGAGTTTCCCTGATTAGATAAAGCCTCTCAGAGTAGGAGCCCTGCAGGACCCTCACAGAAGAGTTATGAGGTAAGGGAAGACAACATGGCAGAGTTGATAATAGCTGATTTCCATGCCTTCCTAACCTAGACCTGCTGTTGTAGACACACTTCCATTCAAGGAACTAGAGGAGAGCTTGGGAGGTTGACACAGGCTAGATCCTGGTAGTCACATAGACTACTGGAACACTTCTCATCTGATATTTTCTTGGTTGAAGTGAAATTAATGAAATGTTACAGGCGAAAACACTCATTTTCAACCTTTGGAGGGACAACTAGTGAAGTCCTACATTTGGGAAGTTTTACTCTCTTTAAAAGACTTTCTTTTCTCCCTCAGATAATTTGTGTCATTGCCATACTAAAATTAAATCAGGGCCAAGCAAAATAATGTTTTAAATATGACATCAGATCAAATACTTGTATATACAGCTTTTCTTTGTTCTAATTTTTAAGGCATGAGGATTTCTTTTTGTCCTTGGTTTAAAATACATTCCAGAATTTTCTGTTTACAAACTAGAAAGCTGCAGATAGTCCCATGTAGGCATTTCACAATTTATTCTATTTGAAGGGGCACAGGTAAAAATGCATTGCAGGGAAATGGTGCTTTCTTTTCTAACAAGCATATAGTTCAAGCATCAGTCTGTTGAAATACAATTTCCATCTCTGTGTCAGTGATGAGTATTTATACCTCTGAGATGGCCTGAATCACTCCTCCACTGGAAAGAGGAATAAAAACAATGAAAGAAACATGCCCTGCTTTGGAGTGTACTACGCACATCTAACACTGTGCTCAGCTCTGTATGAGGAAGACTGGAGTTATACTACAGGAGGGAGGGTCTTTTAAGCTTGATGCCAAAAGTGTATTCAGAAAGAACAGTGTCACTCTTCCTGTTCTAACACTTCTCTGTTCCATTTAAATAGCCACTGCCTGGTTTGCCCTAAATACTGTAAATCGCCAAAAGGCAAGGTCTTGGCAGCAACTCATTCAGACTATTATTACAGGTGTCTGAAAGGATGTTACATCTAGGTCTCATATGTTAAAGCAGTACACAGTTATTGGGGAACCTATGCTTTAGTGACCTTTACATCTTGTTTAGAATTTCTCTAGGCACTCAGCCCCTGAAACATGTCAGTTATATATTACTGCAGTTGTGCAGCAGGAAGAATTTTCCCCTTCTTCCTTCATTGCCACTGCCTAGGTGTAGTGCCTAGACTAGTCAGTATTCACACTAGACATAAATAATTTTGACAGTCAGGAGAAGCATGCACTAAATATACAAGTCCCATACAGCTGCAATCAATCTTATCTAACTGACTAACCCCAGAAACATTTTTTAAAACATTTTTTTTTCTTTTGATCATCTTCTGAAGGTTTTTGAAGGACACTTTTTGGATTCCTCTTCATATTGAAGCTCTAATAGAGCCAGAGTAATAAATAATATATTTCTTTAGCCTCCCTATATTCTAGCTAAATGGCATACACTGGGACTGAAAATGGAAATCTATAGACAAATGGTGTAATACTGATACAGGATAGGTAGGTGATTGATCTGAGGCTTAGATTTGATACATTAAGAGGGGGGGAAACCCTTACTTTCTGAACATTTTCAGTTCTTTGGGAAATATGGTCTTCTAAAATGGTACTAGAGACATTTCAAAACAGATTAAGACTAATGTATTTCAAGAACAGCAGTGTTGTATTCATGTTTTTGCTTTTAGGAAATCATGCACACCACATATCCTTCCTCCACAAAAATGGGGGGGGGAGGAGGATGAAGTGATTGTTAATGCAGCCCTGATGTATGAATGAACTTGAGTTACATAGTGATATTTCTTAGGGCGCGCCCATTACTGGTGCAAGACATAAAATTCACTATTACAAAAAAGAAGACCAGGAGGATACATTCAAACCATGTATCAGTGCTGACCTCAGACACAACAGGTATTCTGGAATATTCACATATGTGGTGTCATATCACAACACCACCCTTAACTCAGTGTGGGTTTCACCTGATTTCAGTTGTGTGTAGTTTGCAGCCAACTTAGTTTAATTGGCAATGCCTCCTATTCCCTCCTCAGCCCTAGTGGAGGCTTTGATACTGGGGACCATTCCATCTTTCTAGAATACCCATCTGGCTATCTAGGTGTCTTCCTGTTATGGATACACCCGTATCAGACTCTTTTCTCTCTGGTAACAAAGGAGTTCCATCTCTGTAACAAAGCTCCACCTCTATAGTGTCACAATGGGTTTAGTTCTAAACCCTCTGCTCTTTCTGTTTAACCTTTGTCCCCTTGATTACATAGTTATCTTTAATATTAACAATTCTGTACTAAAGATATAAAATATGTACATTTGGCTACCTCTAAGTTCTCCTTGTCCACCTTCTCTCCTTGTCTTAAGCAAGTAAAGATGTGCTGTCATCTCATTTTCGTTTAGAGAATTTCCCCCAAAATGTGTTTCTCTTGAACAAGTGGAGCATCTTCAACACACACACGTCCATCTTTTTTATCTTTTGAACTCAGATCTTGCCTTTGCTTCCACATACTGGAACACTGACATAAGCTTATCTTTGAACTCTTCTTTTTATACATCCCCAAGGCCTGTAAATCCACTTTTCACTGTCTGCAACTTTCCCCATGTACGCTAATGCCTCATCTTCATTTCTGCTCAAATCCTTAGCCATGCCTCTTTTGCCTTGACTCTTGCGGCTCTTGTCTCTGGTCTCCCTCCAGACCCTTCTCTCCAAACCTCATCATGGTCGGATTGGTACTGTCTGCCTTTTCATGGGCATAAAAACAGGCAGCCAACCTTCCTCCTTCTTAACAAATTCCATCAGCTCTCCATTTTTTTTCCAGGATCCAGTTCAAAATTGTTCTCCATGTTCTAAAACTTGCTCCAGCCTATCCCAAACACTCTCTCTCTCTCTGCTCCCATACTACTTGCCTTTGCTCATCTAGTGCTGGCCTCTTCTTGTACCCGCCACATAATCCTATCACTTTTGGTGTGAGGACTTTCTCCTTGGCAGATCTGGACTTGAGGTACTGCTGTATCCCTTCCTGATTTACTCTCCATCTCATTTCAAATTTAAGCTGAAGATTTCTTTTCTACTTTGTCTAAAATAAAGTAGAAAAAAAGAAAGGAAAAAGAAGAGAAGAGAAGAGAAAATCTTGCACGGATAATGGCTCCTCTCCCCTACAACTCTCTAAAGCTTACCAACATTGGATTTCATCTGCCATTTTGTCAATGAAAAGGGCTGATATGTATCATGGACCAGACCTACTTTTCAGGAGGTTAGCTCCATCTCTGTTGTTGTGCTACACCATGTGATCAAATAAGCATAAAAATTACTTATCCAACCTGTGATATAGGTTGCAGAATTTTCCATAATTTGTCATGCATGCCAATGGAATTCCATGCACTTCCATTCATTGCTACAGTGCAACATATCTGTTCTATCAAGCTAGCAGTGTCATAACAGAACCTGTAAAATTAACCATAGCCAAATTTAATGCCATATGCCAATAATTTCTGCAAACTTTGCTGCACACTGCAGGGGGATATGTTTAATGTTGGGAAGCATGCTACATGCCTAATATTGGAAATATCGATAGGATACGAGATCATAACTGTGGCAATGTCTTACAAGCCTTTTGTAGCATTAGGTAAACAACACTGTAATCCTCCTAATTATGTTGCCTTAGGCAGCCATCTCATTATATACTGTTCATGTTTATGATGTGACTTTTTAAAATGCTGTCAGAGTAATGCATTGTGCAGCAGTCTTTCAGATTAAATGTTAAGACACTGATCTTTTAGCACAAAACACAAATGTGCTTTGGATAATGATATTTCCAGTTAGGAAGATGATTTGTGTACTTTAGGAGGAAAGTTAGTTACTAGGGAGCCTGTTAGCTGTCATTCTCTGAGATCAGAATAAGATGCCTTGAAATGACAGAAAATCTAGATCCAGATATACGGGTTGATTACTGGCTGAATGCTGAACATATGTTTTTGCAATATGAAATGTAAAGCCCCTCCCACAAGCAGATCTGGAGAGCATAATGCATGGTTGTATGCAGTGTAATTTTAACCATATTGGTTCCAGGATATTAGAGAAACAAAGTGGGTGAGGTAATATCTTTTATTGGACCAACTTTGTTGGTGAGAAAGACAAGCTTTCGAGCCACACAAAGGTCTTGCTCAGATTGTTGTAATAAGCCATAAATCCAGTGTATCTGAAACCCACTAACCCCCTCTTTTTGTCCTATTACTGCAGAGGTGTTAACGGGTCACTCTGCCTTGAATGGTCCCTTGCAATATGTGCTAACTACTTACGCTAAACAATCTGTTCCACCTTCCATTTTGCTGTGACATTGGGAGTTCCTTTCCCAGACCTGAAGAAGAGCTCTGTGTGGCTTTTAAACTTATCACTCTCACCAACAGAAGTTGATCCAATAAAAAGAGATTGCCTCACCCACCTGGTCTCTATAATACATAGTGACAAGAGAGCATATACTACTTGTCTGAAGTTTGGTACTCAACATAGTGCATAGAGAATTGCTAATATTTTGGACTTTTTACTCCAAAAGTTGGGCACAGTGTGGTCCTACATTAGACACTTTTTATACCATACTTTTTATGGTCTGGTACTAGGCAACACAGAGACAGGGAGGAGTAATTTTCAATTTTTGTCAGCATCAGCAAATCTGGCCTATAAGCTTTAGTCTTCACATACCATTTACAATCCTATGATACATAAAGCATCATATATGAAAGCTCAGAAGATACATAAACAGAGATAAATAGCTAAGTATGGTATTTGTCAAGAGGACTTTACTGGGCTGAGACAGTGAAAATTGTAAACTGAGAAATCATCATGTACTTAAACTGAAATGCCAGATGTTGTATCCACTGCATTCACTCACAAGCATCTGCATATTAATATTTGTTTATCCCTACCTTGCTGAAATATATCTCTAAATATACTCTTTGGCAATAAGATCCAATTGTAACCAGAGAAATCACAGCAACACTCATAGAATTAATATATCTCTACCACATGGGGCATCCCTGATCTGTTGGATTGAGGGGGTATTTGTTTTTCACACTCACTGGACAGTGCAGTGTCCTGTTCTGGCACCAGATATTGACTGTTTATTAAAATACAATCTCCTCTTGTCTGGCTTTTACAGACATATCATAGTAGGGAATGATAGTTCTCTGTCCATATTGACATATTACAGTGGCATAATGTTAAGATTAACTCTACTTTCCAGATAAGTGTATAGGTGACACAGAGCATGCATAATGAAAACAATATTGATCGCGTGTGCAACTCCCATACACTTGCAAAACTGATGTCAGGATTCTGGCCCATATGAATATAACTCCTGAAAGGCACACAATTTCCTTTTTCAAAGGTTAGAATGAGAAAAAAAATATTTTCATTGAGTTTCTGACCTTGGAAGTACTTACATGTGTATTCTTACTCCCACAAAGGGGAAAATATAAAGGGACTATATCCTGTTAGAAAAAGAGAGCAAATATGGTCCTGTGGTTAAGGCACTTGACTGTGACCCAGGATACCTGCATTCACTTTCTGGCTCTGCAAGAGTTTCCTTGTGTGGCCTGAGGCACTTAATATCTCTGTATTTCCAGTTTCCTGTCTGTAAATGGAGATAATAGCACTCCCCTAATTCACAAGGGCATTATGGATATAAATAATTAACAAATGAGAGGTGCTCAGATGCTATGTTGATGGGGCATATAAATACCTAAATAAAAAGGGAATAGAAATGATCCCTCTCCCTCCCTTCTCCCCTACTAATTTTAGTAAAACAAACTTTTAACTTCTTCTAAAATAATCGGGGCCAATGGCTTTGGTAGGAGGATCAACATTTTCTTTCCCACCTGTTCACAGAGTATTATCTTTGCATCCAGGAACTGTCTATAACTGGAGGATGGAAAAAACCCATTGCTTACAGTATATGGTGCCTTTCAAAGCACTGAATAGGTACCTGATCCTGATTGATTCTTAGCACCTGCAACTCCCACTGAACTCAATTGGTGGTGCACCACTGATGACCAGGCCTTAACTTCAACAAACTCAACACACCCACACAGTTCATTACCTTCAGCTTATTGGGAGTTAACCAAGCGTTAATTTAATATGAAAGCAAACACATTTGTCTCTCTGAATGTCCACTGAGATAACGGCGTAATAAATTAGGTAAGAACAGCTGTGTCACCATCCTTTATTTTAACACATAGACTCTACATTTATGTTTACATTTTCCAAAGTGCAAAAAGAACATTAGCACAGATCCTTTGTTGTTGTTGTTGCTGCTGCAGCACACTGGAGGATGCTAAAATGAGTTTTGCCTTGACCTAACTAAATATTGAAGGATTCTATACCAATTTCAGGCAGCTGTACAGTAAAAATGTATTTCTATTTGGTAATTAGTACAGTCTGTTTTGTGAGATTTCTGTAGCTATTCTAATAATGACTTAGGTTGTCATTTTATAGCTAACAGTAAAGTCAGATATATTCCTGTTACTAAATCCAGGCTATGTGTAAGTATAGAAACTCAAGGCAAGGACTGAATGACTTTTCTCTTGCCTCACAACTGACATCTTGCCACAAGATGGCACCAAAGGACTAAAAATCTTAATATTCTTAAGGTTTCCTTGCTAGAGAAATGGAACAAACTTTGATGGGGATTTTACCAGAGAAATCATCAACCGTTCACCTTCCAGTGAGTCAATAGGTTGTTCACATACCCTCCCTTGCTTTGACAAGCTGCTGAATGCTGAGACCTAATTTTGGTTCATTTAATATTCAGGAAGTTTATTTTCCTTAAGTTTAGGTTTCCTAAAAATTGCAGAAAGGAAGGGGATAGCATTTAGAATTAAATACTTGATTTTCAAGGAACAAGCAAAAACATACAGAAGGGTATGCTTGTCATCAACCAAACATTGATGGCCCTGAAGTAAGTGAATTTCATCCAAGTTAAAAAAAAGCAACAACAACAGGAAAAGTTTAATCTAAAAATTGCTGAACTGTTTCTTTTTCATTGGTGACTGAATAGTTTAAAATGTTAATGTGGAAAAATATTTTATAACAGAAATTCAATTGCCATTTCCACTTCATTGAAGTCTTTATGGAAGGTGCATGCTACAAGAAAGAGTCAATGATGAAAAATATTCCTAGCCTATTTTTAATTTCATTGTTATGTTAATTGTTTTTCTATTTCCTAGTTTCCACAAAACATCACAATTCACAGAGAATTTTGTTAAATGCAAGAACACAATTCTATGATAAAGTCAGATTGAATTGTGTCCACCTATTTCAAGAGCTGAAAACAAAGTAAAAATTCTATGCCATAATTGTAATACTGGTACTTATAATCCTACTACTCTGCACTTATTGACACATATCTCTCATCAAAATAGTGATAAAGTATAGTGTCTACATATAAAAAAGCAAAGCTATGCATTCTCCTTAAGATTCTTTAACTAACTGCATTTTTTTCTTATAAAAAACAATAACCAGAAGGATGTTTGCATTATGAAGCAAGATATTTTATGTCAGAAATGTCTTATGTTTTATTGGCACTGTTTATGATAGTACAGTATTTAACTGCATTGAAAGATGAAATTTCATCCATGGATCAATTTATTTTACCTACTATATTTTAAGGCACTCACACTTTATCTCTGAGGGCTTAATGCCTCAAAGTAAGTCCACTGAAATCAATTATATGACTCCTACTGACTTCAAATGGGCTTTGGTTGAGGCCTTTATTCATCTGTTTTCCTTAAACTTGCAAATGTCACTGCCATTAGGTCTTTTTTTATATATATATATATATCATCTATCTTACCCTAACACTAACTGGTCCAGTTGTGGTCTGTTATCATCTAGTGACAACACAGGAACTCTTCTCCAGAGGTAAAATGTTCATAGACTAGTCATATATTCCAATATACAGACAGTACTGTGGTTTTTTTTTCTTGCTTTCCTTATTAAAAGCCTGCTAACCTACACTTTACAAATACATATTTAATTCATATTGGGAAAAGTAATAACCAAAGTACAATACCAAGGAATTTTAGATATTTTTTTCTTGAGTCCATGTATTGGGCAGTAAGCATTTCTTACGGCGAGTCCACAACACTGAAAAATGACCTAATCAATGGTCATATATGCACTTAGAATAAAGGTAGTTTAGGTTGCTCACTAGTGATTGAGATGAGCTGTTCCATTTGTGAGGAAGTTTAAATGGCATGGTGACTGTAAAGATGAAAAGAAAACCTATAAGAAAGAAGAGATTTGAAAACTGCTGTTTCTAATATTGTTCTAAATCATGAATCTAATTTATGTAATTCAAGTCCCCAAATGTAACAAATTGAAATCCTTTTTTTTTTTTTTTTTAGTTTTGCATTTCAGAAGTAAAATAAGATCTCTGTCTTTCTTAGCTATTCACTCACAGGTATCCAATTTAAGACAGCGCTAGCCTAGTGACCCCTCTGAGTCATAGTATAGACTGCTGAAATATTCTGAAGATTTATATGTACCAAAACTTAAAGGGGATTATTTCTATAATGGACTATGCCTCAGTTCATCACTCTTTTTCTAATTCTCATTATTCTGACCTTAACAAGAAGCTGGATGAAATGAACCACTACTGGGACATTCATATATACACCTCATGTACTTCACAGAGTGGGTTCAGCTGGCTGACACATTGTTTCTCTCTAGTCTGTGTTCTCATTCAATTTACATAATTTCACCACATAGTTTCAATAATCAAAAACAATTACAATTTCATTAGTGGGCAGTACCTCAAAACTCCAAATAAAAGAATGAAATAATTTCCCATATATTATGTGATTTCATCAAACTAATAAGTCAATTAAATCAAGACACTTCCTCATCTCAAACCAGTTGAAGTGGGGGAGCAAATGTGTTTATAATATAGTACTGTGTTCATAAAAGTATTAACATTCCAATGGAAACACATCTACATCCAGAGATGGAGCTAACCCCCTGAAAAGTAGGTCTGGTCCATGATACATTTCAGCCCATTTCATTGACAAAATGGCAAATGAAATCCAATGTTGGTAAGTGCAAAGTAATTCACATTGGAAAAAAGAATCCCAATTATATATACAAAATGATGAGTTAAATTAGTTGATACCCCTCAAGAAAGAGATATTGGCATCATGAATACTCCCCTGAAAACATCTGCTGAATGTGCAGTGGCAGTCAAAAAAACAAAAAGAATGTTAACAGCTATGATTAAATGGATAGATGATAATAATAATAAAAATAATCACAATGCCACTATATAAATCCATGGTACGCCCACACATTGAATGTTGCATGCAGTTCTGGTCACTGCATCTCAAAAAAGATATTAGAATTGGAAAAGGTGCAGAGAAGGGCAACAAAAATGATTAGAGCTATGGAACAGATTCAATGTGAACGGAGATTAAAAAGACGGGGACCATTCATCTTAGAACAGAGACGAATGAGGGAGAATATGATAGAAGTCTATAAAGTCATGAAGAATATGGAGAAAGTGCATAGTGAAGTGTTATTTACCCCTTCACATAACACAAGAACTAGGGGTCAAACAATGAAATTAATAGGCAGCAGGTTTAACACAACCAAAAGAAAGTACTTTTTCACAATCAACTTGGGAAACTCATTGCCATGGGATGTTGTGAAGGCCAAAAGTATTACTGGGTTCAGAAAAGAAGTAGATAATTTTAGGGAAGATATGTCCATCAATGGCTATTAGCCAAGATGGTCAGGGATGGAACTCCATGCTCTGAGTGCCCATAAACCTTCAACTGACAGAAGCTGGGACTGGATGACAGGGGATGGATCACTATAAATTGTTCCCTCTGAAGCATCGACACTGGCCACTGTCAGAAGACAGGATACTGGGCTAGATGGACCATTGGTCTGACAAAGTGTGGCTGTTCTTTTGTTCGTAATCATGACAATAGTTCAATTAAATAAAATGCTTTAGAGCATGAAGTCAAAAAACCATCAGATTGCTTAACATGTGAAAGACAGGACAAGAAAGGAGAAAGGTTTTCCCAATGGCAATCAAGACTTCAGCCTCAACAGCAGGTGAAGATGGGTGCCAATCTCTTGGTCAGTGACAGGAACCCACCTCAGGATTTCAATGGCAGAAACACCCATCCCCCACACAAAATAATTTTCTAATAATGTAAACATAGTGATGTAACCCATGTCAGTATCCTCCTTTTGCTGGAGACAGATATGAGGATTGTTTCAGCCCAAAGGCTGTAGTAACTCCCCTAGCAGGAAAAAGAGATATGGGTCAGGAATATGAAGTCGATTTTTTTTTCTTTTGGTGGGGAGTGGGAAGCAGTAGAAGGTTCACTCTTTACATAGCTCTTTAATTTCTTCACATACAATCAGTGCAATTCATTACTTCCCTCCCTGATGCACAGGGCCGACTGCTTATGGATATGGCTGCAAAATTCAAGTAGTTGATCCACGTGAAACCTACTATGATACTGTTGCATATATAGTAGTTACAAGGACGACACAGGCAAATACCAAAAATTAAATGGTTCATGAAATCATTACATATCTTGAATATTATTACTGATATTTATGTATTTGAGATACTTTTCAGAGCATTTATTTAAAATGGAATTGAATATTTTAAATAAACTAAATTGATATCTGAAAGGAAAATGTCTTCTGTTTCATGAATTAAAAATTAAATTGATGTAATGAGAAGTGTTACATACAATTTACTGAGTGTTGATGTGTCTTATGAGTCACAGGGCCAAATTCTGCCTTCACATACTCCCCATGCTGCCACATTTATTTTAGACCAGAGTACAACAGGATTTTCAATAAAATGAATGCCTGCTGGTGATATAGGAATATGATGCCATGGTCTCTCACATTCTGTGGTACTGACTCTAGATTCTACAATGCTGAGAACGATAAACTTTGTTCACTAGACGTGATTATAATTCACCACTGTAGTCACAAATGGTAATTAGGCCCCAGTCCTGTAATGAAAATTCTGAGGATCGGCTAGTGGGTGCATGTGATTCTCTTTGCAGGAATGAGGCTTTAATGATGCATAAATCAAAATTCTCCCCTTTCCCCCCCCCCCCCCCCAAAAAAAACACCTTAAAGTAGTACTGACTTGTGCAAAAGACTGTATAATTAAACAATTGGAAATAAATAGTATAGTACCAAATAAAGGGTATTTACATATTTCATTACAATATTACATGTGAAAGTATAGATTAAATATTTGCATTTTCTGACAGTATTAATAATTAATGTGATTATTTACATTCTTTTGACTTTTGTAATCTCTCCTTGTTTCCTATGTCTTGTGCATGTCCTGGTTTGTGCTTTTCAGTTACTACCTTTAAAGTTGATGGACTGTTCTAGTGCAGATTTAGGACATTTTCATATACTAAAGTGATTAATAATTATTTCCAGTACTTTGGGGATATTTATTTATTAAATGCCATTTTAAAAGGATTCCTTTTAAGGGTTAAATCCTTCTCATTTAACTCACTCCTATAGGTTTCAGTTCAGCAAAAGTACTTAAGCATGTGCTTAAGTGCCACTGAAAGCAATGGGGTTTAAGTAATTTACTTAAAAAATAAATAAAAAGAAATAGACTGCCAAATCAGGGCTGTAATTCTTCTGAGGTACAATGGGGACTTCTTACATGAGTAAAGTGAATAGGATTCACAAAAGTATAAAGATGGGTCCAAGTTGTAAAATTCAGATCCAAACTCTTCCAGATACAGGACCTTGCTTTAGGTTCATTGCCGAAACTGTGGTTACTTGTAAAAATATATATAATAGATCTTAGGAACATAGGACTGGAAGGGACTTTTAGGTTATCAGTTTCCAGCCATTGCTGGCGATCCAATCATATAATCCTATTCCTGAATTTACCAAATTCCATTTGAAGACTAGTTAGGTTTTTTGCCCTTATTACCCTCATTGGAAGGCTGTTGAAGAATCTCAGACCTTTGATACTTAAAAACCACCAAAAAACCCTTGATGATGGCAGGCAACCGTCCTTGATTTAATGTTTAAATGAATCAATAGCAACCTCAATCTTAATCTAAATGTGGGGATTAAAAAGGGAAAGGGGAGGGAGAGAATAGAGAGCAAGAGCACGCACAGCTGCATGCCCTAAATGCACTATTGCAGGACAGGGCCAGCTGTCATGAAGTAATTTCTCAGCATAATATGGGCCAGCTGCTGTATTTATTTACTCATTCAAAATACCCCTTGAAGATAGTAGGAGTTTTGACTGTGTGAGGAAACCAGGAATAGTCTCTAAAAGGGGCGGGTGCTCTGGGAAGTTGCAGTGACTGTATTATGAAGCAGCACCTCCCTCCTGGGACATGTAGGTGTGAGACAACAAATTGGCTGGAAAAGCCCTCTTTTTATCAGAAAATTATTTGTTGCACATAGCTTTTATGAGCTCAATGTAAAACCTTAGAAGATTTGGGGAGCTGTTTTATCCAGGCCCCAAAAATCCCCCTCCTGGCCCTTCAGGCCTAAAATGGCCTTTGAGACCGTGGGGTATTGGCCCTGAACTGGACCATGGCTCACTTTTCACCAGTGCATGTTCCTAGTAAAAGTTGCATATTTCATCTGTAGTTTGCATGATTAACATGAGTTGTCTTCTTATTATTTTGTAGGTGACAATGTGCAGTTTTTCAAAACTATGTATACTTCTGATATGACAAATTTCACCTTTATTTTATGTTTCTTCTCTTAGTGGAACAAACATTACTATTAGACTTATTCCAATCTTCCTAAATCTGGTTTGGACACCATTCCACAAACTTTACCAATGATCCAATTCATGCAAAAATTGCAAGTTGTACTTGCATACAGCAGTTAGTGCACATCTAAAATTCTTTTTTTACACCAGCACTAATTCCCACCACCATGATTTATTGCAGATTTGTAGACCTGAGAATTTTCAGGATACCTATGTTAAAATGGTGCCAAATCATTACTGAACCTGACCTGTGACCAGAGTCTGATCACAAAGAGAATTCTGGAGAATGTGTAAGCGATTCTGAGGAAAGCCTCATAAGTCTAAGCCAACTTCTCTCAAACTGTGAAGAATTCTAGAAAGTGCATGAATTGTTTGTAGGCCTCTATTTTTGAACAGTACAAATCTCAGTATGACGAAAAAAGAAATCAGCTTACAAATAAATTTACACTGGGAGATTCTTACAGGAGACCAAACTTTGAAAGAGAAATTAAATTCAACTTGGAAAACAATGAAAACAAACACATTTCAGGGAAATAATCAGAAATATTGATATTTAGTGGGAGGGAGAAACTTAAGAAGCTGTAATGTGGCAGTAAAAATGGCCAATGGCATTTTGCTCCTCATGCAAAATGCATCCTGTCACAAAGCAGGGAAATAAGAGTTCCCTCTCTAGAAGCCTGATCCAAAGCCCACTGAAGTCAGTGGGAGACTTCAATGGGAATTGAATTAGACTCTTAGCCCACCATACTTCAGAACAATCTTGCCCTGACAGTGAGATTGACAAGTATTGGATGATCTAACAAACCTTTTCCACTTGAAATTTCTATGGGTCATGAAAATAATCCTAAATAATTTGCCACTAATTGGGGCTATTTACCTACACAGTGTAGGTCTCTGTTCAGAAATAACACACTGTGGAGCTGATTTTCAATCAAAGCCCTGGTTTACACTACGAGTTTAGGTCGAATTTAGCAGCGTTAGATCAATTTAACCCTGCAACCGTCCACACGACGAAGCCATTTTTGTCGACTTAAAGGGCTCTCAAAATCAATTTCTGTACTCCTCCCCGAGGAGGGGATTAGCGCTGAAATAGACCCTGCTGGGTCTAATTTGGGGTAGTGTGGATGCAATTTGACGGTATTGGCCTCCGGGAGCTATCCCAGAGTGCTCCATTGTGACCGCTCTGGACAGCATTCTCAACTCGCACTTGCTAGGTAGACAGGAAAAGCCCCGCAAACTTTTGATTTTCATTTCCTGTTTGGCCACCATGGCGAGCTGATCAGCACAGGTGACCATGCAGAGCTCATCAGCACAGGTGACCATGGAGTCCCAGAATCACAAAAGAGCTCCAGCATGGACCGAACGAGAGGTACTGGATCTGATCACTGTATGGGGAGATGAATCCGTGCTATCAGAACTCCATTCTAAAAGATGAAATGATTAAGTGCAGCCAAACACCAGGGCGGTTAGAAGAGCGCATCAGGGAAGCTTTGAAAACCAGTTTCATGACTGGCCAGGCTAAGGCGTGAAAGTTCTGTTTGTTTCTCCTTGATGAAAACCCACCCCCTTGGTTCACTCTACTTCCCTGTAAGTCAACCGCCCTCCCCTCCCCTCCCCCCTTTGATCTCAGCTTGCAGGGGCAATAAAGTCATTGTTTCAAATTCATGCATTCTTTATTAATTCATCACACAAATGGGGGGATAATTGCCAAGGTAGCCAGGAGGGGTGGGGGAGGAGGGAAGCACAGGGATGGGGTAGTTGATGGGGCACCCTCTAGAATGGCATGCAGCTCATCATAGAACCGGAATGTCTGGGGCTCTGACCCAGAGCGGCCGTTTGCCTCTCTGGTTCTTTGGTAGGCTTGCCTGATAGTCCAGGCGGGACTGAATCTCCGTAAGACTAAACTTAAAGAAGGGAATGACCTGGAGTCACTCCCATTTATGTCAGGCACCCCCGACCGACCTCACCGAGGCCAGCCAGGAGCACCCATGTCTGCCCAGGAGCCCCCGACCGACCTCACCGAGGCCAGCCAGGAGGAACCAGGAGACAGCAGCAGACGGTACAATACAGCTGCTAACATCTTTGCTAACTTGCAAAGGCAAGGAGCTGCTGCTGTGTAGCACTGCAGTACCGCGTCTGCCAGCAGAACCCAGGAGACGTACTGTGACTGTGAGCTGAGCGGGCGCCGTGCTTGCCGTGGTATGTCGTCTGCACGGGTTACCCAGGAAAAAAGGCCAGAAATGATTTTTTTGCCGTTGCTTTCATTGGGGGGCGGGAGGAAGGGGCTGACGACATGTACCCAGAATCACCCATGACAATGTTTTTGCCCCATCAGGCATTGTGAGCTCAACCCAGAATTCCAATGGGATGGAGACTGCGGGAACTGTGGGATAGCTACCCACAGTGCAACGCTCCGAAAGTCGACGCTAGCCTCGGTACTGTGGACGCACTCTGCCGACTTAATGGTCTTAAGTGGGGACACACACAATCGACTGTATCAAATCGATTTCTAAAAAATTGACTTATATTAAATCAACCTAATTTCGTAGTGTAGACATACCCAAAGTTAATAGGGCCTGTAGGTGCTCAGCATTTCTCAAAATCATTATCTGTAAGTTCTCAGTGCAATGACACAAGACCACTCATATCAGTATGAACAGTCTTAATTGTGATGCTTTAAAACAATTTAAAAACCATTTGCTATATTTAACTTGCAAGACTTTAACTATTGCTATGTCCTCTACTTCACTGCATCTTGTATAAAAACCTCAGATGTTTTTGTCAAAGGTAAAGCTTACAAGGTGGTGCTTTGGTTGCAGTTGGAATGTTTTCAATAATAGATATTATTTTAAGTTGCCAACAAAAGCTATTCTAATATTTTGTCTGAAGGTTGTGATGCCATTAAAGTTAACAGAAAATTTGCACCCTTAGTGGGTGTGTCTATACTGCAGCTGGTTGCGAGGCTAGATAGATCTGTGCAAGTGGGGCTCAAGCCAATGCACTAAAATTAGGAATATGGATGTTGTGACTCGGGCTGTGAGATGAGGGGGTCAGGTGGGTTTGAGAACCTGAACTGCAGCCCGAGCTGCAACGTTCATACTGCTATTGCTCGTGAACCAGCTCAAGCTCTGTTAGCACACATCTGTCTACCTGGGCTGGAAGGATCGCTCCAAGCTGCAGTGGAGATGTACCCTATGTACCCACCTTGCAGGGTCCTAGAGCCCAGGCTACCGCCCAAGCCTGAATGTCTACACTGCAATTAAACAGCCCTTTAGCATGAGTCCCAAGCGCAGGTCAGCCCTGGATGTCTAACAGCAGTATAGACATACCCAATGGTACTAATTTCAGAAAGTATATAATTTACTTGCCTGAGTCTGCCTTTTCCATTAATTTAATACTTTGAGAGACATGGACAGCAAATTGATAAAGATGCTGTTTTTTGATGAAGCTGATGGGCCCTTGAGTCTTTTAATATTGATTATTAATTAGCAAAATAAATATATCTGGAAATGATTTCCTATACTACTCAGTGGTTATGACCAATAGTTGCCTCGTTAGAAACCTTACATCCCTCTCCCCACCTTGAATATTTTCAGCCACTCCTTTTTAACAACACTGTCAGTTGACTAACAATTCATTTTTCCCTGTCCACTTTGCCATATCCATTTTCAATAAAGGGATTGTTACCCCTTTTAATTGTTTGTATCTCCAAAGCTATGCCATCACTTTATACACAAGGCTCCTTTGCTTTCGCTGGAAGTGAAGGCTACTCCTAGATGTAATATAGTTTTAAAGGTGGACATGTGTTTCTTGCAGCAACCAATGAAAGAATGCACATTACTCATATGATGCATTTTCTTAGACACAAACACATTATTTGTTTTATTTATGTTCAGCATTAGAATTATGTCAAAATTCTTCAAATGTTCAGTTCATTCTGTTATATAAACCTATTACATATACATTTCTAATGCTCACCCTCACACATGAAGGTATGACAATTAATTTCTACATATTTTACATTGTTAATCTGAAAAAAAAATCCATGATATTACATGTTGTATTTCAAGCTCTTTGTTCATAAGTGCAGTGAATTGCATTGATATCTACCCCTTCTTACTCCTTAAAACCCGGGGTGCTATAACATCTGCAGAGGTCACAAGGATTGCGTTCATTTTAATTGCATGATTTTATCATGCTAAATGAAGGTATGTCATGTTTTTATGCGGTAATGCAAAGCACTGAGACTGGATTTATTGCATTAGCCTATCTGTAATGTGGCAGATGATGGAATACCAGTGATAAAATCATAAGATTTACAAAAAACATAATTACATATAGGGTAATATAAAATTGCACATGGGAAAATATTTCAGACAAAGATTTCTGCTGTTGTCAAAAAACACAGAAGGGAACTTCTTTGGCTTTTGAACACCAGCAGAACTCTGCAAATGTCTGGGCATTTCATTTCCTACTAGATATTCTTTCTGAACAGTTACCTTTTAAAAAAGCTAAAACAAAATATGAGTTTGTATCCTTTATTTGTAAATTAAATATGATTTAAATTTGGTTTTGACTTATGTGTAAGAGTTGCCATAATAAAAGAGTAACAAAGAGAAAAGTATTGTGTGATTAAATGAATTAAATAATATTGTCTCTACACTCTCACATAATTAAAACAGACACCTACCATGTTACCTTAGAGTATATCTAGTTAAACTTCCTAAAATTCTGTATTCCCTCAGTGCAGCCCGTTGGTACCAAGATAGCATTACATACTGGCAGCGAGAAAACACAGGTTTGAGTTCAGAAGCAGATCCCAAATCATATGGCCTATTGATAGTGCAACCTAGAGAACTCGTTATCTCTAGCTTGCTTCTTGCTTGCATATATATACCTGCCCCTGGAGATTTCCACTACTTGCATCCGAAGAAGTGGGTATTCACCCACGAAAGCTCATGCTGCAAAACCTTTGTTAGTCTATAAGGTGCCACAGGATTCTTTGCTGCTTTTACAGATCCAGACTAACACGGCTACCCCTCTGATACTTAACCTAGAGAATGTTTCAGAGATACTTCTAGTGCTGTTTATGCCTCCTGCAGCACATACTTTCTTCTTATCAACAGAATGACACAGTCATCTATTTCATACTAGTTTCTGGAGGCAAAACACAGGGAGGGAGTGGATATCTAATGTGAATTAAGAGATAAAGAAAATATAGTATCCTATTTATTGTAATGTAATCCCTTTAGAACATATAAAGTTTCTTCCCTCCTTCCACGTGGAGTAGCCAGCTTTGATGTTAAATAGTCAAGAAGACTAAAGAAGTACACAAAAATATTGGCTAGCATATTTCTGGCAGACCATCCACATAGTAAAAGACAGACTGGTAAGCTAATCAAGAGGATTAATGAGATCAGTGGCCCTCTGGTTTGGATCCTATTTTAGCTCCCCCCAACTCCTCACAAAAGCAAAGGCAGTGCTTGGGTCTCCTTTACTTTCTGCTGTGTTAGTGTGGCCCAGTGGATGGAGCATGTTCAACTCCCAAGGGACAAGGATTACTTTCTGTTGCTCTACCCTGACTGCTGTAACCAACACAGTAGCAGAATGGGTTTCAATCTCCACCCCACCCACTAACTTCAAGGAAGTCATCATTCAAAGGACTTGAAAGTGAAGAGGGTGTAAATCTACATGGACAGAAACAAAAATACACACACACACACACACACTCCCCAGAGGGATTTTTCTGGGGCAACACAGAGAGATCAAGAGCATACCTATTCCAAGGGAGGGGGGGGCGCGGAGGGGAAATTAAACAGAAAGCAAAAAGTTTTATCAAAAATCTGGAAAAAAAAATTTTTTTGTACATGAAATGTCATATATTAAATGATCTTTATAGGTGGAAATATTAAAGGGGAGTTAATTAATCTTATCGAAGGCAGCACGGTAAGTCAGAGGGTGAACCACTAATATAATCCATATTGATGAATAGTCCATATTGGAGTGTGCAGGGTGACTTACGTTTTTCTTAAGGGACCTTTTATACACAATTTTAAAAGTGTTTGCTGTACTACATTCGGCGTCTCTCTTTTCTATTTTAATAACTATAGACAATCATACACAATCAGTGAAGATTAAAAATGCTTAATCAATTTTACCATTGCTTAAATATCCATGATATTAACAATGATGTCATCTTTTATGTTTTTTGACTTTGGGGTACCCAAACAGTCTGTTTGAGAGTAAATAAAAATAAACCAAGGCTCCTTCACTCTCTCTTATTTTAGATATTCAGCCTGTATTACGAATGATATGTTAATTACGTCTCTGCATCTATTCTGTTACATACAGTAATTCATAAAAAAAGAGAGCAATGCATATATTGCTTAGTGCAGCCACAGTGATAAGACGTTCCCAAAATGTCCTCAAGTCCTTCTTTACTACTGTATCTACTTACCTGCCTGACTTTCTATCTTTCCTTCCATTTCTGTCTATCATCCTAAATTATGGAGCTAACTGACAATACCAAAACATCATTGATATGTCTGAACACTGACATATTATGAAGTTTAATTAGGAAGCCTGAGACCTTGCAACACTTCAGCTAATAATGAATCAATTAAAAATTAATATTTAATATTAAGTTAGAAACCCCACCTCTTTTTTTTGCTGCCAATCCAGCAATACTTCACTCTTACCCTTACCCTATGCACTAATGCTGCAACCTAGTGGCATGATAAGGTATGAAATAGGAAGATTCTTAGAGGATAACATATCACCTGGTTGTAAATCTGATTAACAGACACAGAAAATAAGTCATTTGCATGGAGATCACCCAGCTCACACACACTGTTTCAGTCATTTGTTTCCTTGGGAAATCATGTTGAGATGAGGAAATGACTTTGAGAACCCAAGTTGGGCATCATTTTCAAATTAACCTTTCTGTCTTTTACATTGAGTTATTTATGTTTTAATAGGAATATATAGCTTTGACTGACAGTATGAAACCAGTTACATTTTTTTTAAACTAAGCTCATATTTGGATCACAACTATAACCACAATATTAGATTATACTAAAATTGTATGGTATTATTTTCATCACTTTGCATTTTCATAAGGGAGCCTTAGTCCACGGAGAACATTCATATATATGTATAAAATTTTACTATAGATGTACACATCAACTCCAAAGCAAAATCCACAATACTGCTCACCAATGCTGTAAACAACTGTATCTATATACTGACATATAAATATCTATACCTACAGATATATGCCCTTGATGTTTTCCTTTGCTACTTAAAGTTACAAAATCAGAGATAGTATTACAAATATAAAAGAAGGGTAAAGGAAGCAGTAAGATCTGTTTACCTATTCCATCCAAAGCTACAAAATCAAATATAGCATTACAAAAATAAAACTAGCATAAAGTGTATGCTATGATCTATTTTACCATTAACATTCTATCACACAAAATTAAGTTCAAACATACAAACTCGCCCTGACACTCAAAACCACAGAAAACATTGATTTAAGGAGGGAATAAATTATTACATAAACCTGCTGCACAAATGAGCTTGTCAGCTACATTGGATTTTACCAGAATGGGTCTGAATTTGAGGATTTCCCAAGGCACATACATGATTACCATCTTATGATCCAAGAAGTATTTATCTCCCTGTGCAAGCCACATTGACTCTATATAGAGCTACTTTTTCTGCTCTGGAAAAAATAACTTATCTTTCCAACTTCCCTTTTCCCACCCATATCCTACACTTAATTCTCTCATCACTTTCTTTAAAGCAACTAACATTATATTCAATAATATGTGATTAGTATAAAAGTTCCTGTCACCTGAAATTATCAAGAACATTAGCATGAAAGTGAAAATATTCCTGGCAAATGGTATATTTAACAAGGGACTTTGAGACTCAGAAACATTTTCCAAGTAAAAAATCTGCCAATAGTAACACATAAATATAAAGCCTATGGTCACCATAAAAAACAGGCAAAACATTCTTTACAGAGCTGCTTCTTCTCTGTCTCTCTCTCTCTCTCTCACACACGACAAAATAACGTATCTCAAAACACCTTACAAGTAATGGATGTGCAGTTTTGGATAACAGAGAGGCTTTTACTGGAATGAAAGATGAAGATTATAGGAAATAGCTCCATTTGTGTGAAAACAACAAAGATAATAGGTCAGTTTTAAAATGCTGGTTGCTGTTTGTCACTGATTGCACGTGCAGATTCATTCTCTTATGCTAAAGGGCTGCTAGGTTTTTCTGATTGCAACTAATATGTACAGTATTAGTCTACTGCAAATATCTTGTGCAGCTTACAATGCCATCAACAGTTACTTCTTGGGAATATGGATTTGGACTTGCAATGTGCTGCATGAATTTAACACATAAAATATGGATTTCATTGCAGCAGTGACAATAAAGGGTCACAACAACTGCTGACTACACATATTTTCTTTCTTCTCTCTCCCTTTTTTCTTTGATTTTTACCTTCTTACCACAATGCGAAATGCTTGTATAGGAAAAGTGTGTGCACTTTTCCCTTTGTATGAGCGTATGTGTACAGATACACACACACACACAAAGTATTGCCTGTATCTACCTTGCCATCAGTCTCAACACAGAGACTTGCTTCTTGAAAAAGTATTTGCTTTAAGGGTTAGGATTTAATTCAATGAAAAGTCAAGTACAATAGTGTAATATCAGAGAAAGCTGTAACAGACTTACAATTAGGATGCAGTCAGTGTGGGCACGTATGTGTATGTTGCATGCTATGCTCATGATAATTATAATGTGAAACACTATGCTTTTGAAGTCCAAATAGTATTCCCCCCCCCCCCCCCCCCCCCCCCCCCCCCCCCCCCCCCCCCNCTGTGCTGCTTAGAACCTAGCTTGGTTATTGGGGGAAGAAGAAAAAACGCTTTGCAAAATGCAGTTCAATCCTGAATATGTATAAAGGCAGTTCACTTTGAGTACAGTATACACACATTTATCTCCATTTCATTTATGTGTGATATTTATCAAAGTGCCTTTGTAATGTATAAAAGTTGTATATAATAGAATAATTCTATGAATTACATTAAATACAGTGCTGCTGATAGTTCAAGAAAATAAAACCACCGAAGGAAATACAATTATGAAAGGCTCCTACCTTTTATTCTGCTTCTGAGTAAGTGTGGTAGTGTCCAACCCAAGCAACGCTGGAGAATTTGCTACTATCTTTCTTTTTTTGGTTGTTTTCTGCTGCTATTTTCTAAGACTGATCCTACTTGAATCTAACTCAGCTTCTTCTCACAGCATCACTTAACTCTGGACAGCAGGGAACCAATGCTTAGGGGGGAGCTCTCTCACTGACTGGCTTTCATTCAAAGCTCCTGATTAAGAAAATAATAATAAAAAAAAATCACTCCCTCACAGAGAGAGAGAGAGAGGTTCTGCTGATTGAACCACAGCACTTGCTATGGGAAGGTTAGAGACTGGGAAAGCACAGGCTTTCCCAAGCACACAGTGATTTGCAAGTGAATGCAGTGGGAGGTACAGAGAAAGGAAAGCTTTTTTGCTGAAGCTTCCCCCTCCCCCTCTTGATAGAAGGCTCTCTGTGTCTGAAGTCCAAGGTAATCAGCCTAATCTACTCTTTTTGCAGTGATAAACAGTAAACACATGACCACTTCTTGTAAGCATTCTTTCTTAATTAGATATATTTATGTTTCCTTTATCATCAGTAATCCTGCAGTCTTCACCATGGCAAGCCACTGAATAGTAACTAAATAAATAAACAAGATACCAAGTTAAATTACAACTAGCTCTGAGATGCAACCAGAGAGTTATTAATTATTATTGTTATTGTTTTCACTGAACTGCGTACCCCATTAGTTTAAAAAACAAACAAACCAGATTTGTCTCTTCTGCTCCATCAGTGTTATAATGTGTACAAAACTAGGCAGATTCACATTATATGAAATACCGAAATATTTCTAAACCTCATCTGAGAAGATGGTACAGAGCTACTATTCATTCTCCCCAACCTTATATTTTCTTCAAGTCTATATTTGAATCACTTGTCTTTAGCATATTGTTATTTGGATCACTACAGTGTAGCTTTCCATTTTGCTGATGTAATCCTTTTCACAGGTTTAATCTGTAACAGTTGATGTTTACTAATACAACAAATTGGACTCAGCACAATCCCTCCTTGGATCATATTAAGCCCAATCCTTTCTCTGTGTTATAGTAGAATATTGTGTAACATTGGTTAGGAGAGATACAGCAAATATCCACCTAAGATTACGTCAGTGGATGTCAGTATTGCTCCATCCAAACAGTGCCAAGAGGGAATTTTTCTGGTTGTAAAAAAGGCCTAAACCCTTCCCCAAAAGTTAAGATGTATCAGATTTAGGATGCAGCACAAGTGAGAGAGAGACAGATAATATCAACAAAGATTTACTTGCAGTGAATTGTATTACACTACAGAGTAGTCTCTTTAGAGGAAGGGATAGAAGCCTCATTGCCTAAGTCAGCAGGACTTAAAATGTGATCCATGGACCAGGGCAGGTCTGCAGAGCAGTTGATGGTGGTCCATGAGTGCTGAAAGGCCACATTGTGCTCTCTCTCTTTCCCATTTCCAGTTGCTGAATTGCATTAAAAAAGGCATCAAGAACTAAAGTACTTTCTTTTTTCCATGTAAGCAATTGCTACAGTTGCCACAGGAATGTAATGGGATCACTTAAGGGAGAGGAGGTGATCTGTGCAGTCACCAATGGGAGGGAAAACAGTCCATTGATGTGGCCCATGCAATGCATAGAGTTTGAGAATTCCTGTCCTAAGGTCAATCACAAATAAAATAGTAAAATTTATTGACAACGAAGGAATAAAACAATGTGACACAGAAAATCTCTCTCTCCAGGATATAGCACAATGCATAACATTTTAAAACCATTTTCTTTATATTTGCTTTCTTTCTTTTCCCATATCTAGCTCAATATGACAAATAATGATCTTGCTTCTGTTCCTGCTTTACATAGAATTTCATTCTCAGTCATTCACTCTTTCTCAAGGAGGGACTAGAGTATGGAATTAATACATCTGATTTCCTTATTCTCTCCAACATGGGGAGAGCTGTCCACATTTCCCACCAATCTGTCTTGCAACAATCCTGTGACATCTTTACTGACCTCCGGTCTTTCCCTTTATTCATATGAGGCAGGCAATATAAAATTCCCTTGTGTTTGATGGACTCTGCCCCAGACTGAGTTGAACGTGATGTTTACAATCGCCTTTTCCAGCTGGACCAACTGTGCTTCTGTTCCCTAAAAGCGACATGTCCAGGGGTGGCACCTGCAATACCAAGCTGAATAGTTTCTTAAAGTGACAGCTACATCAAAATAGCTGCAGGGAGTTACAACAATTTTTTTAATATATTTTGCTAGCCCCATGAAAATCCATCCAAATTTGGCCTAGTTATATAAGGCTTTGGAAAAACTGCAGTTTGTATACATGCAAAAGAGACTTAGTGTTTAGCAGCTACATTTCCCAAAGATTCCATCCACGCTGAGCAAGACTTACTATGCAATTGCAGCTCTGGGATGTTATAGGCCATGCTGGGTCCAGTTCTGGGCACCTGAACTTAGTGTGGGGAATCTGCCTCTCTCTGTGCTCTGAATCATCCCCCCCCGCAAGGCCCAGGAAGCTTGAAAGAGAAAGTAGCATGACTCAAATGCAGAGGGGACAAAAAACAGATCTGCAGAGGATGGGGAAGCTTTAAAAGAGCAAGCTGGGTCACTGAGGGGCACACATTTTTAGTACCACCTGAAGGAAAGACTCCCTCTGATTGGCTGTTTTTCCAACTTGCCTATCTCCTGGGGTAGAGCAGCTAACCAGGCAGGTGGACCTCTCCCCACTACGCCTCAGCAACCCAACACCATTCTCACAGAAGGCAAGGGAGCAAAAAGAGCCCAGCAGCTCAGGACAGCTCCCTTTTCTCCTCCTCTTCCCCTCCTGTGAGCAACAGAATGGCTTCTTTGCTCCTACCCCCTCCATGCAACAACCTGCATGGAAGGAGGGGGAGGGAACTCCGCTGCAAGCCCTCCCTCCATGGCTGGTAGAGGGGTTGATGAACTCCAAAGGGCTGTAGGAGGAGCAGAGGTGAGACTGGGGGGAAAGGATGGCGAAACTGATATGGGGATAGGAGTGATTTGGGAGTTGCCTAACAGCAGTATAGACATACCCAATGGTACTAATTTCAAAAAGTATATTGCTGGGCAGGGAGATGGGCAGATGTGGGGGTAATGATAACGCCCCCCCCCCCCCACACACACACACACTTTTTTCTCACACCACTTTAAGCACTAGGGACCAGAGGTCAGTAGATTGGATCATGGAGTCAGAGGGAAACTAGAACTGGGAATTGGAGTGAGGGGAAACGGACTGTCTGGGGCTTGATCTGGAATCTAAAGGTGGGGAGTGGGACTGCAACTGACTGGAGACTGGGAGCCAGGAGATTGGTGGGAGACTGAGGTCAAATGAAAAGCTGGGCTGACACTGGGGCTGGGATCCATTTGGGCAGAGGGAAGGAGGTGAGGAGGGAAGAAGATACGACAAGAAGCAGAATGTGAGGGGAGAACAGGCTCTGGTTGGGAAAAAGGACTGGAAAAGGAGTTGAGGGAAAACAGATTGGATGAGGAGCTGGGCACCATTGGGTATAGGGAACATGGGTGGGGTAGTGAAACCGGAAGCCAGGTTGGGGGACAGAGAGACATCAGATGAGGACATGGGGAGGAAAGCATGTAGCACTTGCTGGGCAAAAAGCCTGGGACTGGGATGAGAGGCTAGAAGTGTGGAGACTGGATAGATGAGGAGAACAAGACTGGGATGAGGAACCAGAGGTGTGGAAGAAACAGGACTGGAATTATGTCAAGTGGGAGCAGACTGGGCAGAAAGGGTCATGCTTGTGGAGAATGAGCAGAAAAGTCTGTGCCCACTAGACCATACTCCCCTTTCAGAGTGTGGATTGGAACAAAGATTAGATTCCTGAGTCACACCCTTCCTCTCCTGTCAGCAAATATCTATGATCATCACTAGCAAAGTGATGATCCTCCTCTAGTGCTGGTCCAATTAGAGGACAACAGCCTCCTAACTCCATTGGTTAGTCCATTAGTCCATCATATGGCAGAAGTCTTTGCAGTGGATCTAAAAGTTCCAACCCAGCTGATGAACTGTGTGGGTGTTAATAAGCTGTCACATGATGGAAAATTTCTGTTTTATCAGTTTGCGTCTTAAAAACCTAGAAAATGACACACCAAACATTGATTTAAAAGAACATTCAGGTTGCAAAGTCAAGCTCTGAAAAATTAGGAAATGGCAAAATTAAGGTGACCTGAGCTTCTTTAACTCAGCATCCTTGTGTGTATGAATTATGATATAGTCATTAATTACATGGTCACATGCTATTTTTTTCCCAAAGGAACCCTGCCTCAGACAGTGCAGTATGGACCTTCTCTGAAGATGAATCAGGGTTGTGTAATAAAGGAAACTGGCTGTCTATAGGACACCTGCCTCATTCATTACAGAAAAAGAAAGGATAGTCTCACAGTTAAGGCAGTTGGATATGGTTTGAGTGACTTGCCTAATATTACACTGTGGCAGAGGTTGTACAATTGTATTCTATCCTTGCCTCTGCCACAGTGTAATATTAGGCAAGTCACTCAAACCAGACTTTTTACACATGGTCACTAATTGTTTGTTCCTCATTTTCTAGGGTCTGACTTGGAGTGTTGAGAACTCACAGCTGCAACTCAAGTCAATGTGAGCTATGCTTTGAATTTATACAGTGCTAAAGAATTCTAAGTACTCTGAAAATCAGGTCCTCGTTCTCTCAATTTGGGTTCTCAAAATAAATGGATACTTCTGATCTTAATCTCGCTCTGCCTCACTTTCCCATCTCTAAAATGGGATAATACCAGCCCCTCACCTCACAGGGGAGTTGTGAAAATAAATGCATTAATGTTTGTGAAGAACTAGGATAATATAGTGATGAGCCCATGAGGAAATCAATAACACTATCTTCAGAGCAGGGTTTAAATAGCGTGCAGCATGTTTCAGAATACATGCAGTGGGAGTTTAAGATTAAATGGGGCCCAGACCCAATTCCAATGGACCCACTACAAGCTAAATGCTCCAACAGCTTCCCCTGCAATAGTGTTCCTAGTACTCTGGGTGTCCTTCTGTGTCAATACTACTCCCTGTTCCCCCAGGGCAGCTCCTAGCATTGTCTACCCATGCCCTCCTACCCCCCATCATAACTCCTTTAATCCAGCACAGAAAGTCTATGGAAAAATCTAAGATTTATGCTCAGATCCATGAATTTAACACCTATCTTAATCCATCCCTGTGTGTCCT
Source organism: Platysternon megacephalum (assembly GCA_003942145.1). NCBI lineage: Eukaryota > Metazoa > Chordata > Testudines > Platysternidae > Platysternon > Platysternon megacephalum. Next base: position 7,528,868 of record QXTE01000023.1, on the reverse strand, counting down.
TTTCTCCTACAGTTAAAAACTCATAAGCCACTTTTATGAAAAAGCAGAAATGTGTCTTCAAGGAATGCTGTACACCCTATTTCACCCATTGTCATTACTCCTGAATGTATAGTACAAGGTCTGCCATGCACAAATCTCTTCTCTTCGTGTCCTTTTTTCCTAGGTCTTTACCTGTTCTGATGCTATAAACAAATATGGGCATCATAAAGAGTTGAAATTATCTATAGTTGCCTTGCAGACACCCTCTGCTATGGTATAAATGAAATGTGGGATTGAGATGCAATACATTTATGTCTTTCCAAAAGACCACACATAAATAAAATGGAACAACCAGGCAGGATAGCAATAAACCAATTCTATTGTAAAACGTAGATTTGTCAAGAATTTCTGCAATGATTAAAAAAAATGTTATCCACAAAACATTATGGACAAATCATTACAGAGCATAAGCAACAGCCTTTCAAACCCCTGTTTTAATGGCAATATAATGGAAAAGAGAAATGCAATGAATTAAAAACAAATGCTTGATTAATATAGCTGCAACAGGACATGAGCCTGTTGATGGTATACCTTCCTTTTGATATTTAGATGTAAAAAAAGAGGACCTTTATTTTAATGGCACTTATGCACTTAAGCTGCACTGAAATTGTTCTTCTCTCTGTGCTGCTCAGACTCTTTTTGGTGTTTGTCACTATCCACCCCTCCCACCACCCCTTAGACAACATGTTTATTGTTTTCTTGCTAATGTTGGCTTTAACATTTTTACAGTTTACTTACAGGTGTAATGATGATAGGAAGCAGAACGAATAGTAGATTTGCAGCTTCGATCTGCATTTGAAATAGGACAACCAATTAATTCCTACAAACTGTTGTTTGATCCCCTTCTAACGTAAATAAATTATCCCAATTTTAGGTGTCAGTGTGGCATTTTTCACAGGTTGGTTTTAATCAGAAGTGTGTTTTAGCTGGAAGAGTTGTAAATTCTAGTGTAATGTACAAACAGCACGGTGAATGTGTCTCTTCCTGAATGGATGACAAGTGGTGTATTGCCATCCCATTGAACTTAAATAAGCACGTACATGCATATGCGATTGCCCAGCAATAACTAAATAAATGAGGGAGCCCGCCTACTTTGATAAATTTAATCTGTGTTCTTCCAGAAACATTTTTTATGCTTGCATTTGGCAAATGTGATGGCTCACATGATACAAGGAACAGCAAACTAGCTTCAGTTTTATTGCTCACATTTGAAAGAAGCTGGATTTTTGCAGCAAAAGAAATAAAATTAAGCACACTTTTCAATCTAAATAATACCATGGATGACTTTTGCAGAGTTCAGGGAAGCACAAAGCAGATGGGAAACCACAGTATTTTTCCCACCAGCAAAATTAAAAATTGGTGAAAATTAAATATAGAGAACTGCTTCACTTTAAATATGTTTACACAGTTGTATTTACACCTTAAGGAGAAAATCAGGGTATGGATTGGGCACATCTTGAGTTCTTTATTGAGGCCTAGATTAGTTCCAGGTGTCCATGTGCAGAACAACCATTACAAACACAGATCTCTCCCTTTCCAAATTGAAGAGATTATGAGGAGTGGCACTGCTGTAGCACAACAGCACCTTGTCCTCAAGAGGGTCATGTGGAGATACCCCTCCACAGATTTCTGAGGTTGGAAGAGAGTGAAGGGGAGGACCTACTTCTGTGACCGTATCCCCTGCTCTGTGGCAGAATTTTGTGTGTAAAGTTATACAGCTCAAAGTCATGTTACCACACTCTGGTTCCAGTCCAGAGAACCAGCCAATGTCAGAAAAGCTCCAACAGGAGCCAGGCTGCCAGGGAGAAAGTATTAGCAGTGCAAGGAACTGTCCTTGTAAACCGTCTCCTAGCTCCAAATAAAGGGGAGCTCCTTCCTCACAGATCTCCCAGAGCCACCGGGAATGCTAAGACCAAAATCCATCTCGCATCCAACCAATGTTATTAGGAAAACCTCCTCCTCATAGACCTCTTTTGAGAGTTCTTCCACAGGAGGAGGCAATGTGGCACTGACCTCTCATTGACTGCAACGGGAGTTTTCCAGACTAAGGACTGAGTAAAAGTTGAGCAAGAAACTCAGGATTTGGCCTTGTATCTTAAAACACTGTATAGGGATACACATTAGAAGTAATGATGGGGACAACAAATTGTATTATTATTATTATTATTAAATTCTGTGGGGAGGGAGAGAGGGGAAACTCAACATGGAATTCTAGATTTAACATCACTTACAAAACTCATCCAGAATTTAAATGGACATAGGAACAGTTCAACAGGATAACTGGTAGACATTTTATGTTGTGTGAATTTAAATGGCATTTTTATTTGTGATTAGAATTTCTGTCTAGCAGATCAGAATTCAGGATGAGTTCCACACAATTAGGATGGCTGGAACAGGTGCAGTTGGTGAATAGAGAGAGTGATATGTTGATGCCCTGAAGTAATTTTGAGGCCCCAACATATTTTTTAATGAATGTACAATTATACACTGAATGCACCATTTTCAAAGAGATCACCCAGTGCATTTATGTGAATCTCAAAATGCTACATTCAGATCAAATCGTGTGTATTTGGACATTCAGTAAATCATCCATTCCTCATACCTTTTTTAACTAAGATCAAATGCAAAAAGTTTACCATTTAGCAGGGTTGAGGTTGATATTTTAATCACTTGTAAATCAGGAAATCCAAATTCCTGGTTCCCACAATAACCATAACAGGCACCAGACCTTATTCAGTCATGTAAAATCCTTCATACGTGCAGGTAGACAAAGATGTTGTTGCTGTATATACAGGAGCAAGTGCTGAATCCTTTCTATCATTTCCATTGCTGCATGTTTTGGTTTACAGTTTAAGATCTACGTAAGATACACGGACTTCCGGTTGGGACTTTTTTGGGTAATAACGACTAGTAGTGAGAGGCAATTTGGGAAATCTGGCTGTACAACTTATGAATTCATGTTGTTATGAAGTTGTCATTATGAAATTGCAGTATCAGGAATCACCTCTATGTAGACATGGAATCCAACACTTGCTGACACTGGCTGAAGCATGCATCTACCAGACAAGGGACAACAGACTGTCATTAAACTTAACAACTGTGTACGACTGAACCATTGATATAAGGAGATTCACTGAAGCTGTAAGAAGCTATTTCCTCCAGTTTGTCTGCAAGAGATGGGTCAAATGGGAGTGGAAAACCACCAGCAACAGAATGAAAGAACTAGCTGTTGGTACGGAGGAAATATAAACTGTAGAGACAAGAAGAGAAAGCTTTTGTCAGGAGAGGGAAAGAGGGGAAAAAAGGCAGGATTTAGTAGCAGGGGGTTCTGTTAACTGCAAACCAAGCAAGATCAGAGGAGGCTAGCTGGATTAGAGTAGGCTGCATTGGTGGCAGGTGGAGCCCCCCTTTGAGGAGGCTTCACCTGCCACACCTTCTGCCTGAGACCCGACACCCCCCCGCAGCCAGAGCCCCGCGACCCCCATGCTCGGAGGAACCCTGAGTGCCCCTCCCCCCTTCAGCTGGAGGAGCCACAGGTTGGCCAGAGCACCAAGCCCCCCATGGCCAGAGGAGCCACAGGCCAGCTGCGCCACATTTCCCTTCCCCTTCCCTCCCCAGACCCCAAGCTGCATCGCAGGAAAAGCATCTCTTCCCAAAGAAGAATCTGAGCTTTTGATATTCCCCATGCAGGCTTTGGGGTGGCTATGGAGCTATTCAGCTTTCTGGGTTCATCAGTAATCTCCCTGGCATACTGCCTCCTCAGCCATCCTGGAACCTGCATGGGGCATAATAAAGCAAAAACTTCCCCTGCCAATCCTGCAACCAGGCCTCGGGCAGAAGCACCGGGGAGGCAGAGCCTCCCATGGCCTTTTATACCCACCACCCGTGGTAGGCTCCATGTTTCGGAAGAGAAGTCATGAGCTGCTGGGGAAGGATCCTGGGCATCTCAGAGGGCTCGGCTCAATACACAAACATTTCTAGAGTGGTGAGGAGACAGACAGGGGAAATGTGTACAGGTGTGTTTATTATTTTATTGAGATCTGTATATCTCTTATCCTGTTAACTGAAGAGCAATGGTGTTTTATAATCCTTAGTAAAGTCTATGTTTCTACTGACATTCACTACCCCATGCCCCTGAAGAGGTAAACTGTAAACCAGTTTACCCCTTTGATGGCAATCCGGGTTATGTGCAAGAGTGTGTGCCTAAATGATCAAGGCCAGAAACAGTGCCTGAACTCTGCACAGCTCCAGCATGTGAAGGGCATGTGGGATTCAGCATTTGGATCCCCTCACAACAGCCTGGTGAGTGTTCAATGCACTTGAAGCGACAAAGGAAGCATTCGCTGGAGTCTGCGGGAGGGTTCCTAACCTACAGAGTTTGGTCAGTAAGACTGCTGAAGGCATGAGGTGAGAAACTTGCTTGAATCTGATACAGTTTGTGAAGTTAGGCATAAACAAACATTTTATCTTTATTTTTCTTGTAAACATTTCTGACTTTTATGCCTCATTACTCGTAATCACTTAAAATCTCTCTTTGTAGTTAATAAACTTGTTTTACCATTTTATCTATTCCAATGTGTTTAAATTGATATGTATGAATAACTATTTGATATAATAAGGAATGACAGACAATATATTTGGACTATCCAGAAAAGATCTGGGCAGCACAGGACATACATTTTGGGGGCGAAATCAGGGCAGGGTGTGTGTTGGGGTCACCCTGAAGTATAATTAAGGTTGGTGAGAGCCAGAGTGTAACCCAAGTGTGGATGGCAGGCTGCAGTTACACACACACACACACACACACGGTGTGTGGCTTTCATGCTGGAAGGCTGTTTTTGTGAGCAGCCCAGTTGAGAGCTACTTCAGCAAGGCATTGTGTGGCACCCAAGGTTGCAGGGCAGGGGTGACACAGCTGCTTATTAGTCAGGATTGTACCCTGGTATGTCACACCTATATAAATGGGTAATTTCAAACAAACACAGGATTTGATCGTGCAAATACTTGTTTTTCACATACATATTCCAGATTTCAAAACACACGTGTGTGTGCACCCATTAGCAAGTGTAATATGCATTTGAAAGTTTGGCCATTTGGTTCCAATTCTGCTCTTAAACACATATGTGCAATTCCCACCAAGTTAAATGGGAACTGCATGCATATACTTGAGGACATAATCTGATCGTAGGGGGCTCAGACTTGTGCAAACAAAATCAGCGTCAGAATTCCTAGTGACTTAAATGGGAGCCGGATCTGGCCCTCTGTCTACAGTCCAAACAGCTACAGTGGAGACAGAGTAAGAAAATGTGAGATAAACAATTTTTCTGCAGCATAAAAGGGGATCATAGCTGAGAGACAGTGACATTTACCATTCAGAAGCAATTGGGACTCTTAAGTAAAAGTTGTTTTAAATTAAATATAAAATTATTCTCAGATATTTTTATTCTCTGTTCTTTAAAAGCATTCATGTGGGAGAAAGAAAGCAGCAATAGCAGCAATTTCTTGTGTTTAATTAAATGTATGACAAAACCAAATATATGTCTACATAAATATACTGCAGAGTAAAAGTCAAGTTTTCATCTTGATACAGACGGAAAAAAAACAAAGAAAAACAGTGTGTGTGTGTGGGGGGGGGGGGGGGGGGGAACCTATGCAAACTGTTAAGTAAAANGTACAATACAAAAGGTTATAGATAAATACCTGATCCAGTAGCCACTGAAGTCTTCTCTGACCTAATGTGAAATGGTTCAAGCTTATATAATGCTTCGTTTACCAATCAGCTAAAGTATTCCTGCCAGTTTTAAAATGTCTGAATTATTCAAATGATTCATTTACCAACTAGAAAAAGTTGTAATTTAAACTAGTATTGTCTAATCAATGTATCAGTGTTGATATCAAGTTATTTGTTTATGTAGAACAACTCAACATAAAACACTTCCAATATTTACACCTAAAGATTTCAAAAGAGACAGTGGGGGGAGGAGGGAGTTAGCACATAGCAAGGTTGACCACCCTTCCCATCCCTTTTCTTAGCACCTTTATAATTCTCAACAATCTTAGTAAAGCTAATAGAGTCTATGAGTCTCAAATTGTACCTGCCATTGCCTTTTTATTTAAAAAAAAAAAGTGTCCACAAAGAGTAGTTTTTGATTTATAAAAAACTTTAAAACACGTTAAATACTTTTTAAGTGAGCTCTCAAAGTTGAGCTTTTGGGGGGGGGAGGAGGGCTCTCATTCTAATGTATGAAAAAGGCTTGTAAGATGTTTACAGGGGGAAGTTTAAAGTTTATTTTGCTTGGGGTTTTTTTTGCGGCAGATTTTTTTAAACATTAGAAATGCAAGTTTTGTTGATTCTGTTTTTCATGGAGAACTATTGATAACTAGAGAATTGATACAATGATGACATCAGATACACCGTACATGCAAAACCTGGTTAACTTAAAAGTGTAATTATTTTTATTAACACTTCAAAAAATAAACCTTTTTTTAAGCATTTAAGTTAAGAAATACTTAAGAGGAAAATGGTTAAAGTATAACCACTTATCCATTCAATTAAGGACCAAGAAATCCACATATTTAAGCCAATCAAATTTTTTATCCTTATTTTGTAACCATGCTACGCCCTCATGGGAATTCTTGCAATTGTTTCCCGTTCTCCACCACATAAATTTTGTCCGTATCAGACACTTCTTACCCATTCTTGTCTTATCACACTTCCCTCCAACCTACTAATGACAGACCACTGGTCTGTTTCAGCATTAAAACATCTCCACATTATTATGGTAGGGGCCTCAAACAACATCCAGACCTCATTGTACACACACAGAGAGACAATCCCTGCCGTGAAGAGCTGGCAATTCAAGTAGACAAGGCAGACAAAGGGTGAAAGGGAAATAAAGAATTGAAGTGACTTGCCCATCATCCCACAGCAGGTCAGTGGGAGTAGAACCCAGGTCTCCTGAGCCCCAGTCTAGTGCCCTATCCACTAGGTTATACATTCCATTTATTTTATTTCAGTCAATAAGACCATTACCATCCTTCTATTTCTAACTGTATTGCCCATTGCGGAAGGATCTGACCACCTCATGAATAATGATACATTTATCCGCACAGGGACAAGGTTATCCTCTTTTTACAGTCAAGAAATGGAGACACAAATACATTACATTATTTGCTCAAGGTCATACAAGTAGTCCACAAGAAAAGTCACAAATAGAAACTTCACAGTCCAGTGTCTTAACCAGAGGACCACTCTCTCTTTCAAATCCCTCCTTAGTTTTAATTTCTGTTACCTACAAGTAATCAGCTAAGTAATGATAACTAGATTATGCTCGCAGTTTGGGATAGCCAATTTTACATGTTTTTTTTTTTTAAATCAAGATTTGAAGCCATCAGAATGTGTGCAAAAGCTAACCAATGTAACAGCACAATCTTGTTTTCATTATGTTTGTTCTCCCTCCCCACTTCACTCATAGAATCACAGAAGTGTAGGATTGGAAGGGACCTCCTGAGGTCTTCTAGACAAGTCCCCTGCACTCATGGCAGGACTAAGTATTATCTAGACCATCCCTAACCATTTCTCTAGTTTGTACAGACCTTGTAATTGTAATCCTATCCTTCAAAGCACTTGCAACCCCTCCCATCTTGGTATTGTCCATAAACTGAATCAGTGCACCCTCTATGCCAGGGGTTGGCAACCTACAGCACGCATGCCAAAGGTGGCACACAAGCCAATTTTTGATGGCTCGCGGCGGCAGCGGTGGGCTGAGCTGCTCAGCCCACCGCTGCTCTGGGATTCTGGCCACTGCCTCGTTGCCCGCCGGCCTGAGCACGCTCAGCCCGCCCGCCGGCCTGAGCACGCTCAGCCCACCCGCCGGCCTGGGGTTCCATTCACTCAGCCGGCTGCGGGCTGAGCGGGGCCAGCGGCGGGCTGAGCAGCTCAGTCCGCTGCCAGTCTGGGGTGCCGGCAGCACTCAGCCTGCTGCCGGTCTGGGGTTCCGGCTGCCGGCCCCGTTCAGCCTCCTGCTGGCCTGGGTGAGCAGAAGCCCAGGCTGGTAGTGGGCTGAGGGGGGCCGGTGGTCAGGATCCCAGCTGGCAGGAGCTGGTGGCCGGAACCCCAGACCGGCAGCGGGCTGAGCAGGGCCTGGAATCCTTGTCTGGGGTTCCAGCCACCAGCCCCGCTCAGCCCGCTGCCGGTCTGAGGTCCCGGCTGCTGGCACCACTTAGCCCACTGCCAGCCTGGGGTTCTGTCCACCAGCCCCTGCCAGCCGGGATCCCGGCCGCCGGCCCCCCTCAGCCCGCTACCAGCCTGGGGTTCTGCTCACCCATGCCAGCAGGAGGCTGAGCAGGGCTGGCGGCTGGGACCCTGACTGGCAAGGCGCCAGCAGCCGGAACCCCAGACCGGCAGCAGGCTGAGTGCTGCCGGCACCCAGACTGGCAGCGGACTGAGCCACTCAGCCCCCCGCGGCCCCGCTCAGCCCGCCACCGACATGCTCAGCCTGCTGCCGACTGAGTGAATGAAACCCCAGACTGTCAGCGTGCTGAGCAGGGCCAGCGGCTGGACCCCAGACCGGCAGTGGGCTGAGTGGGGCTGGTGACTGGAACCCCAGCCAAGGATCCCAGCCAAGGATCACACTAAATTGATAAGATCTGCATTTTAATTTTATTTTAAATGAAGCTTCTTAAATACTTGAAAAACCTTATTTACTTTTCATACAACAATAGTTTATTTATATAATATAGACATAGAGACAGACTTTCTACAAACATTAAAATGTATTACTGGCATGCGAAACCTTAAATTACAGTGAACTTGGCACACCACTTCTGAAAGGTTGCCGACCCCTGCTCTATGCCATTATTTATATAATTGATGAAGATATTGAACAGAACCGGACCCAGAACTGATCCGTGCAGGACCCCAGTAGATATGCACTTCCAGCTTGACTGTGAACCGATAATGACTCTCTGGGAACAGTTTTCCAACCAGTAATGCGCCCACCTTATAACTCTGTACCTTCATTACATATTCATTTTTGAATCATGTCTCAAAAAGTAGATTATGAATTCTTTAAGCAAGGGAACCATGTCTGTGTATTTATATAACCCTAGCACAAGAGGGCTCTGAACATGACTGGGGCTTCTCAACACTATCTCAATATAAATAGTAAGAAATAAAACCATAATAAATTCATGAATATCAGATTACCAACAAGTTTTTCAGAAAAAGAACAGGGGGAAAAAGGAAACACATTTCTTAGATTAAAAACAGAAAAATATTTAAAACCCTCTACCCATTTTAATATATCTTAAAGCACCCTGAGGGCAGGGGGGAGAGAGGGAGGGAGGGAGAAGGTTGAAGTCCTATTTACAGGTCACATTTAACACCTGATGTATTGTGCAGATGGGTATTAAAAGACTTGTATAAGAAGCAAAATTTAGATCACATTTTCAAATAAAAACTTAGTACCTCTGGGGCATAAGAGAGAAGGAATTGGAGTAGAAAATTGAGCAGTTTCATGTTTATACTAAAGTTCACCAAAGTAAATGATGCTCTTCTCCCCCCCCAGTTCTCTTACACAGAGTAAAATATTTCTCTCAGTCTAGATGATTTATTGTAAAGTAAGGAAAACAACAAAGAAAAAATTAAACATAAAGCCTCCACGAAAGAGGGAGAATACACATACAAAGGGCTCAGTGACTCATTAACATTCTCCCTCACTGCTGAAACAATATAGTGGTTGCTGCTGCGTACAACACCACTTCAGTTACAGAGCTATGCACACAACCTGCTCAGTAAACAGAAGTCCATCCACCACACCTCCCAGGAATAAGTAACAAAATATGTTAACACACAAATACCCCCCCCCCCCACACACACACACACTCTTCCCAATGGTATAAGCACCGTGTAAATATCATCATCACCACCTGCACTAAAAATAGGTTTCCCCTCTCTCCCCATCACCACATGGCTTATTTTAAAATATTTATTTAGGGAAACTACATCAAATATGTGAGTTTTACATTGTGTTTGTGAGGGCAGCAAGATTTGTGATCAATTGATGTTTTTTTTCTGGAAGGAGTCCCACAATTACAGGCCAGCTGCCGAGAAATCTCCACCCTCACATGATCACAAGCCTCACCATTGTGGTTAGCAGTTCCATTGTTCCAGTGGAACAAAGCTGTTATGGGCAGTCAGGGTCACACAGGGGGGAATTTACACAGCTAACCTGAGTCAGTCCCAATTTAAGCTATCTCCAATAGTGGCTCCATGTAGATGCTGAGAAGGACAAACTAGCCTTAGTTGTTATTTAACATCTATGTTGCATTAGTACTTCAAGGCTAAAGTAAGGTTGGGCCACACTGAACTAGGCACTGAACAAACATATATGCCTCAAAAGCTTAAAGTCTGAATGACAAAAGAACAGGTGAGAAAGACAGATTCATAGACTCCACAGCCTGAAGGGACCATTGTGATCATCTAGTCTGACCTACTGTATAACACAGGTTATAGAATTTTCCCCAAAATAATCTCTAGAGAATATTTTAGGGGGGGGGGGGAGGGGAGGCGGATCCCAATCTTGATTTAAAAATGTAAGTGGTGGAGAATCCACCATGACTTTTGGTAAATTGTTCCAATAGTTAATTACTCTCTCGGTTAAAAAAATTGCCCCTTACTTCTAGTCTGAATTTGTCTAGCTTCAACTTCCACCCATTGGATCATGTTATCCCTTTCTCTGTTAGATTGAAGAGCCACAATGTAGGGAGCTGGACTTGATGACTTCTCAAGGTCCCTTCCAGCCCTACATTTCTCTGATTAAATATTTTCTCCCCATGTAGATACTTGTATCCTAATCAAATCACCCCTCAACCTTTTTTTTCTTAAGCTAAACAGATTTACCTCTCTGGGTCTACCACTATAAGGCATATTTTATAAACATGTAATCATTCTTGTGGCTCTTCTCTGAAACCTCTCAAATGTATTAACATTCTTTTTGAATTGTGGGCACCAGAACTGGCCATCGTATTCCAGCAGCAGTCACTTCAGTCCAAAATATAGGAGGTAAAATACCTCTAGTCCTACTCAAGATTGTTTAGTCATCCCAAAATGCCATTAGCTCCTTTGACCACAGCATCACAATGGGAGCTCATGTTTAGGTAGAGAAACCTTGTGGAACTCAACAGACAAGAGCCTTAGACATCAAGGAGTAGCTGCCCCTCTTCATCATCTGGTTTACTGAGAAAAATGACTGAAAACATCTCAAGGTATTACCCTTCAACCTGGCTGAGCCATCCAGCAGCACAGGCATGGATGTGTTTCCCCTGTTGCTTGGATAAAACAAGCCCATCCTTCAGCAAGACCATTTTCTAAGTCCCATTTCATGGCCAGCTGTGAATGAATACAGGAATTGGCATTGGACAGATGGACTCAGCTCTTTATTAGTTTCTCTATTAGCCTGCTCAGATATGATTGGTCAGACACCAGATGGCAGCTTGCAAGATCAGTAAGACCAAGAGAAAGTGTCTCAAGTACTGATTGGACTACTACATGCTTGATTTCTGTCTTTCAGTCTCTGTCAGTAGGGGACACGGTTTCTTCTAATTTTCCACTAGCCATTAGGAGCATGCATGGATCAGTGTCACAAGTAGTTGTTTGGATTCCACTGGAGCTTCCAGGACTTCCTGTTGTGTGAATGAGCCAAGTTATTGGAAGTAGTGTGCTAGAACACTAGGATGGAAGCTGATCTTCTCTGTGAAGCAGAGTGGCAATTCCTGAAAGTGTGTGTATGGGGAGGCAGGGCTAGGAAGTATAGAGTGGAGGGATGTGGGGCTCCAAAAAAGGATTTATCATCTGAAATAATTCTGTGGGACATTACTTCACAGACCCTCTAGTGAAAGACAAGTACAAACTATTGTCTTCCTCCATAGCAGATGCACATTTTTTTATTCCAAATTTCATCTCTATCCACTCATGTTTACTCTCTGCCACCAACTCTTACATTTTCTTCCTTCTCTATTCTTCTGAGGCAGGTTGGCATATTAGTCACTGGAAAGGGTTGGGCCAATGAGGCATTTTGATGCAGAACATTGGTGGTTTGACCATCTCGGCTGGCGATGTGGAGAGTTCCAATTTCCATCTGAAGTGAGATGGTGCTTTGGCCAGAACAGTGAAATATCATCTTTTCCCCTGTCCAGTCAAAAGATCAGGTCCAGAGAGTTACCAGCTGGGTGTGCAGGACCAAAGATTACCTCAGAGAAGCCTAGGTAAATAAAGTAAATGTCAGAGGCACCATTAGAATCAGCACTGAGGTCATTAAGGACAATGAAACTTGCTAACTTCAATATCCTGACAGTAGATTTATCAAAATCTCTAGGAAAGCCTTGGTGTCTCGTGGCTTAGGGTATGTCTACACTACGAAATTTGGTCGAATTTATAGAAGTCGGTTTTATAGAAATCGTTTTTATACAGTCGATTGTGTGTGTCCCCACACAAAATGCTCTAAGTGCATTAAGTCGGCGGACTTCGTCCACAGTACCGAGGTTAGCGTCGACTTCTGGAGCGTTGCACTGTGGGTAGCTATCCCACAGTTCCCGCAGTCTCCGCCGCCCATTGGAATTCTGGGTTGAGATCCCAATGCCTGATGGGGCAAAAACAGTGTCGCGGGTGATTCTGGGTACATGTCGTCAGGCCCCCGCTCCCTCCCTCCCTCCCTCCCTCCCTCCGTGAAAGCAACAGCAGACAATCGTTTCGCGCCTTTTTTCTGCCCAGACGCCATAGCACTGGGATCATGGAGCCCGCTCAGATCACCGCGGCAATTATGAGCACTATGACAACCACGCGCATTATCCTGGAGTATATGCATAGCCGGAACCTGTCAAAGCAAAACCAGGAGGAGGAGGAGGAGGAGGCAACAGCAGCGCAGAGGCAACAGCAGCGCGGTGACGAGAGTGATGAGGAAATAGACATAGACTTCTCACAAAGTACGGGCCACAGCAATGTGAAAATCATGGTGGTAATGGGGCAGGTTCATGCCGTGGAACGCCGATTCTGGGCCCGGGAAACAAGCACAGACTGGTGGGACCGCATAGTGCTGCAGGTGTGGGACGATTCCCAGTGGCTGCGAAACTTTCGCATGCGTAAGGGCACTTTCATGGAACTTTGTGACTTGCTTTCCCCTGCCCTGAAGCGCCAGAATACCAAGATGAGAGCAGCCCTGACAGTTGAGAAGCGAGTGGCCATAGCCCTGTGGAAGCTTGCAACGCCAGACAGCTACCGGTCAGTCGGACATCAATTTGGAGTGGGCAAATCTACTGTGGGGGCTGCTGTGATTCAAGTAGCCAGGGCAATCAAAGAGCTGCTGATATCAAGGGTAGTGACTCTGGGAAATGTGCAGGTCATAGTGGATGGCTTTGCTGCAATGGGATTCCCTAACTGTGGTGGGGCGATAGATGGAACCCATATCCCTATCTTGGCACCGGAGCACCAAGCCAGCGAGTACATAAACCGAAAGGGGTACTTTTCAATGCTGCTGCAAGCACTGGTGGATCACAAGGGACGTTTTACCAACATCAACGTGGGATGGCCAGGAAAGGTACATGACGCTCGCGTCTTCAGGAACTCTGGTCTGTTTCAAAAGCTGCAGGAAGGGACTTTCTTCCCAGACCAGAAAATAACCGTTGGGGATGTTGAAATGCCTATAGTTATCCTTGGGGACCCAGCCTACCCCTTAATGCCATGGCTCATGAAGCCATACACAGGCAGCCTGGACAGTAGTCAGGACCTGTTCAACTACAGGCTGAGCAAGTGCAGAATGGTGGTAGAATGTGCATTTGGACGTTTAAAAGCGCGCTGGCGCAGTTTACTGACTCGGTTAGACCTCAGCGAAAACAATATTCCCATTGTTATTACTGCTTGTTGTGCGCTCCACAATATCTGTGAGAGTAAGGGGGAGACGTTTATGGCGGGGTGGGAGGCTGAGGCAAATCGCCTGGCCGCTAATTACGCGCAGCCAGACACCAGGGCGATTAGAAGAGTACAGCAGGGTGCGGTGCGCATCAGAGAAGCTTTGAAAACCAGTTTCATGACTGGCCAGGCTACGGTGTGAAAGTTCTGTTTGTTTCTCCTTGATGAACCTCCCCCCCGCCCCCGCCCGGTTCACTCTACTTCACTGTAAGCTAGACACCCTCCCCTCCCCCCTTCGATCACCGCTTGCAGAGGCAATAAAGTCATTGTTACTTCAAATTCATGCATTCTTTATTAATTCACACAAATAGGAGGATAACTGCCAAGGTAGCCCAGGAGGGATGGGGGAGGAGGGAAGCGCTGGGTGGGGTGGGGGAGGAGGGAAGGACAAGGACACCGTGCACTATAAAACTTTAAAACTTTAAAAATTAGAAACTTCAAAACTTATTGAAGGCCAGCCTTCTGCTGCTTGAGCAATCCTCTGGGGTGGAGTGGCTGGGTGGCCGGAGGCCCCCCCACCGCGTTCTTGGGCGTCTGGGTGAGGACGCCATGGAACTTGGGGAGGAGGGCTGTTGGTTACACAGGGGCTGTAGTGGCGGTCTGTGCTCCTGCTGCCTTTCTTGCAGCTCAACCATACGCTGGAGCATCTCACTTTGATGCTCCAGCAGTCGGAGCATGGACTCCTGCCTTCTGTTCTCAATCTGACGCCACCTCTCAGATTCAGCCCGCGATTCAGCACGCAACCTCTCCGATTCAGCACGCGATTCAGCCCGCCACCTCTCCTCGCGTTCAAACTGTGCTTTTCTGCAGTCAGACATTGTCTGCCTCCAAGCATTCTGCTGAACCCTGTCAGCGTGGGAGGCCGTCTGGAGCTCCGAGAACATTTCATCCCGAGTTCTCTTCTTCCTCCTTCTAATCTTCACTAGCCTCTGCGAAGGAGAAACATTTGCAGCTGGTGGGGGAAAAGGGAGATAGGTAGTTAAAAAGACACATTTTAGAGAACAATAGGATCACTCTTTCCCGTTAAACCTTGCTGTTCACATTACATAGCACAAATGCTTTCGTTACAAGGTCGTATTTTGCCTCTATTTATATTGAGGGTCTGCCGATTTGGTGTGAGAGATCACTCACGCAGGGCCAGGCAACAGAATTCGGCTTGCAGGCAGCCATGGTAAGCCACAGTCTTTTGGCTTCTTTAACCTTAATAACATGTGGGAATGGTTTCAAACAGCAGCACCCTCATTTTCCATACCAAGCAGCCGTTGGGTTGGCCATTTAAAATGGTATGGCAATTTAAAAGGAGGGAGGGATGCGGTTGCCGGGTTAACGTGCAGCACAAACCCAACTAACCCCCCACACACACACACCCAATTCCCTGGGATGATCACTTCACCCCTCCCCCCACCGCGTGGCTAACAGCGGGGAACATTTCTGTTCAGCCGAGCAGGAACGGGCACTCTGAATGTCCCCTTAATAAAAGCACCCTATTTCAACCAGGTGACCATGAATGATATCACTCTCCTGAGGATAACACAGAGAGATAAGGAATGGATGTTGTCTGAATGCCAGCAAACACCGGGACCATACGCTGCCATGCTTTGCTATGCAATGATTCCAGACTACGTGCTACTGGCCTGGCGTGGTAAAGTGTCCTACCATGGCGGACGGAATAAGGCAGCCCTCCCCAGAAACCTTTTGCAAAGGCTTTGGGAGTACATCCAGGAGAGCTTTCTGGAGATGTCCCTGGAGGATTTCCGCTCCATCCCCATACACGTTAACAGACTTTTCCAGTAGCTGTCCTGGCCGTGAATGCCAGGGCAAATTAATCATTAAACACGCTTGCTTTTAAACCATGTGTAATATTTACAAAGGTACACTCACCAGAGGTCCCTTCTCCGGGGTCTGCGAGCACGCTTTGGGATTCGGTGGGTTCGGGGTTTACTGGCTCCAGGTCCAGGGTGATAAACAGATCCTGGCTGTTGGGGAAAACGGTTTCTCTGCCTCCTTGCTGTGAGCCATCTCCCGTCTGTTCATCATCATCGTCTTCCTCGTCCCCAGAACCCGCTTCTGTGTTGCGTGAGTCTCCATTGACGGAGTCATAGCACAGGGTTGGGATAGTGGTGGCTGCACCCCCTAGCATGGCATGCAGCTCGGCGTAGAAGCGGCATGTCTGCGGCTGTGCCCCGGACCTTCCGTTTGCCTCTCTGGTTTTCTGGTAGGCTTGCCTTAGCTCCTTAATTTTCACGCGGCACTGCTGTGCATCCCTGTTATGGCCTCTGTCCTTCATGCCCTTTGATACTTTTTCAAATGTTTTTGCATTTCTTTTACTGCTACGGAGTTCCGCTAGCACGGATTCGTCTCCCCATATGGCGATCAGATCCCGTACCTCCCGTTCGGTCCATGCTGGAGCTCTTCTGCGATCCTGGGACTCCATCATGGTTACCTGTGCTGATGAGCTCTGCGTGGTCACCTGTGCTCTCCACGCTGGGCAAACAGGAAATGAAATTCAAACGTTCGCGGGGCTTTTCCTGTCTACCTGGCCAGTGCATCCGAGTTCAGATTGATGTCCAGAGCGGTCACAATGGTGCACTGTGGGATAGTTCCCGGAGGCCAATACCATCGAATTGCGGCCACACTAACCCTAATTCGAAATGGCAAAACCGATTTCAGCGCTAATCCCGTCGTCGGAGGTGGTGTAAAGAAATCGATTTAAAGAGCCCTTTAAGTCGAATAAAAGGGCTTAATTGTGTGGACGAGTCCAGGCTTAAATCGAGGTAACGCTACTAAATTCGACCTAAAGTCGTAGTGTAGACCAGCCCTTAGAAATTAACAAAATCCCCATGTCAGACTTGGCTTCATTTCCCGCATTTGATGCATGAAGTAAAGTGGTTTGAGACACTCATGCAGCAAGTAGTCTGGAAGGGGTGAGAAGAGCTATCGTTGGATGTGCAGCATAATCTATGCAGATTTTGATGAAAGCTGCTGCATCAAGGGTCAAACCTGAAATAAAACCATGGACAGTCCAACTCATTTTGACAATTGAACTAACTTTTACTAGAACAAGCCAGAGATATTAGTGCTATGTGAGTTGCAGCCCTGTATAAAGGTGAGTGTGGCTTGTATCCACTAGATTGGGTGTAGCGGTTAAGTGGTGCACATTGCCACCAATGGTTTGTGTTTCTGTGAACTGTTCCTGTAATAAAACTTTCAGTGAAAAGGAAAATTAGAGGTTGGTACACCCGATGACTACAGCCTGGTAAGTCTACTCCACCTATTGGGGCATTATGTCAAAGGCTGTGCTGAGCGGGGAAAGGAAAGCTGTCAAAGTCTTGCTTTGGAATAGTGCTTTGGGGTTAGTGTATGGGGAGTAGGTTTTTTTGTTTGTTTTTTTGGTAGCTCTTCAATAGAGATTTTAAATATCACAGCTAATGTGATATGACCTTTCTAACCATTTCTTGCATATCTTCAGGTTTTCTAGAGCTCTGCAACCATAAATTCATGTAGCTGAGGAAACCAATAAGTGTGCAGAGAGCTTTTACTAGATGATACTACAAAACAGACTCATGGCCCTTAAGATCTCTATAGGTGCCTGGATGAAAAAAGTGTAAATCAAAACTCCTGTCATCAAAAATGACTGGCATTCAATCAGTATGAAACCATGTATGATGCAGAGCTGGGTTGAGTTCAAAACTCCAGAGGGAATGTTCAGATCCAGATCTGCATGACCCTGGTCCCTATTTCTAGAATAAGAAACTCAAAACACTTCATATTGACACTCCTAAATTGTGATAAACTTCTCATTTGAGTGTGAACTTTCTATACTTCAGACTTGAATCTAATATGAAGCAGGAATGGAACCAAAAATCTCATTTCCATGGACGTCTGTCCTTTGAGTCCTGCCAACAGATCAATGTCTCAATATTCAGAGGCTTACATGACGATAACCCCCACAGCAGAGTAAGGGTAACAAAGCTCCTTGATGTCATTAAGTGAATAACGTGTAACCATCAAAAGACAACTTTCATGCCAATACCACAGATAAGCAATGGAGATTTTCAGTACCTTATACACATATGATGTAGTCCTGGCTGGTTGTAGGAGTAGAAGCCAGGCATAGTCCAAAAAAAAAAAAAAAAAAAAAAAGGTACATGAAGGGGGAGGGGATCCAACATGCAGCTTACATTAAAAAATATTAGCGGGTGTAGTTAAGACCAAAAGTTATTCTCATCTGATGGCTGTTTAGTGGTTTACATGAAATTAGTGTATTGCTTTGGACCAGTTCCTTAAGGACAAGTGCCCACATCATAAACACACACAAAATCATAATTGCTATTAATTAGAGTGGCAACTTTGTTGGCAGCCTGAACAAAAATGGAAAGGCCCTTTTTAGTTAGGTTTAGCATAATATCAGATGGCAAAATAAAAATGAATGAATAAATCTTGGCACAGAAAATCACTATTGACACTTCAAGAGTTAAATATGTTAGAAAATTATATGCTAAATTAGTTTATCCCTAACTAGAATAGATTCTAATAAATGTACTGACTGCAGGTTTTTTCCCACCTTCTGTATGGTTTGAGAAGCTTGCTCAGACATGGCATGGCAGTAATCTTGCAAGAGAAAATGTATCAGGATAGCTTAAAACCTATACTTTAAGACCCCCATAGGTGAAGAAATGCATACGTACAATATTTTTGATTTCTTCTGTACAGAATTTCATAGAATCATAGAATATCAGGGTTGGAAGGGACCTCAGGAGGTCATCTAGTCCAACCCCCTGTTCAAAGCAGGACCTAATCCCAACTAAATCATCACAGCCAGGGCTTTGTCAAGCCTGACCTTAAAAACTTCTAAGGAAATTTGTCACTTTCATCTTTGTGCCCAAAAGTGTAAGTGTCATTTTGGCTTTCTCCTAAATATTTTGATAACAGCTCTCTCTATTCATGACTTTTTCCTTGCTACTTGAAGCTAAGGAATTGCTGGTTTGATATGATGACAGATAATCTGATACCAAACTCCAGAATTATGTGGCTATGGTTTAAAGAATGTAATTCTTCTGCTGCACCATTTCCATCCATTAGTCACCCTTTTGAAAAAACTCACTGGCGTTGGGTAGAAAACAGTCTGTGAATGAATACAATGCACATTTCAACCAGTATTTTTCACCTTTTAATGAGGTATTTTTATATTGGAGTCTGGATGAGATTTTGGAGTCACATTAAGTATGTTTTGCCTTCCAGGTTTGTCACTTGCTGGTGTCATCACAATATAGCCCTTATGGAAATACTGCCAGAACAGTATTAGAAACCTTGCAATAGCTATTCACACTTCAGTCACTTAAGTTATGTCATTTATTGTTTCCTCTAGTCTTTTAAAAACGTCACAGAGTAGCATGAAATGAATTTTGCATACGGAGCTTGAAAAGACCATAAGATTTTAGCCGTAGATTGATAGCATTAGAAAAAAAAATTAAACAAGACCCAAAACAGCCAAAAGCCTTTTATATCGCATCTGCAAACTGGACAGCAGCCAAGGGGCTTAGGTTCAGTCCCTAGTTAGGTCATTTACTGTGCTGCTTTCTCATCCCCAAGAAACCAAGTATTCAAGAGCTCCAAGTACTGACATTTTCTAATTATGCTACAGTATAGCATAACATGAAGTTATGAGGTATAATGAAGGCCTACGGGAGACTATTAGCACAATTTTTAGAAGCTAGCAAAATCCTTTTTTTAATATTTATTTTAGTCACAAACCCCACATGCCAACGTAGCAATTAAAAGAGATGTAAGTGAACAAGCAGTATCCTGTAAGACAGAGTATCATTGTGTAATAGATGAATAGAAAATGTAGTTCAGTGCTCAGTTTCCCTTCCCCTTAAAAAAAAAAGCACAGTAGTTTCCATGTAAAATGAATATTTTCATTGTTTCTAAAATGTAAATCTAGAAACAGTTGCCTTGAGTAGAAATATATGCTTTGAGGAGGACTCTCTTCCAAGACAATTTGCAGAATTTATTGTTTTCACTATCTTTCATCATGTGAAAAAGCCAGATTTTAATTTTTTTCTAATCCTGGCATAAATTTTGCATTTCCAAGTCTTCATTTATACTATCATAGGGACTGAAAAATAAAAATAAAAAAAAAGTGTAGTGACCTCAGCCATATTATCAAAGTCATTTTCATCAGTTTCTTCACACCTATGGTTCCCTTGGCTCGGAATAGCAAAGAAAAAATCTATTACAGGTTCCATACAAACACAATATCTGGTATGTGCCCCCCTCCTGGGTACTAGGTCTTAAGTTATAATGACTGTATTGTCTAGTGGTCAGAGCCCAGTACAAGAACTAGAGACACCCACATTCTAGTTGCATCTCTACCAGTCTCCCTTTGTGAACTTGGAGAACATGAGACAAAGACAAGGTGACTTGCCCGTCAGTAAAGTTGGGGAAATAATTACAAGAACACATATTTCTCTCTATTTGCAAATTGTCCATGCAAAGCTTACAGTATTTCTTATGCAAAATTATTCACTGAATAATTCTTAATCTATAGAAGATTTTTCAGAAGTAGTTAGTTGCAAGAACTGGATATTTGAAATTTAAGCAATGCTAGTTAATTCTAATTGGATACATTGACTAAATGATACTGTTTCTGTCCCTTAACTAGAAGGGCATAACTTTTCCAATTACGTTTCGGATACAAAATATGCACATTCATGAGTTTTTCAATATTAAGAGAATATTTATGAAAAGCAAGTTACAATGTTATTTCAGCAAATGCTTTTTCCAGGAAACTTGTTTGCTAACATTTTCATGGTAAGCAAACACAACATGGGGTGTGAAGATACCTAAAGCAAATTCAATACTTAAATGCTCGGAAATACTCAGCTGTTTTTTTGTTTGTTTGTTTGTTTCAGTATTTTATCTAGGTATTCACCCAGCTCTACTGATAACAGTATTTAACTTCCTCACAAGGGTATTGTAAAGATTGATTAGTTAATGTTTATACAGTGCCTTTTTACAGAGAGCACTGGGTTTACAATTTACTTTCTTCGACATTTACATACGTCTACAAGGTCTATTGAGGAAGTGCAGAATTCTTCTGAGAACACTTTGAGTTTACTTGTTGTCTGGGGTGAATGTGGAGAATCATGCATTTCTGAAGGTTGAGATGTTATTTCAAAAGTTCACATTAGCTTTCCTTGTACTCAGGAATGGTCCTGGACCAATCCTTTTATCAGCATTCAGAACCTATAAGAAAGGGGTAGGAGACAGTGCCAGTGGAGAGCAGAAATGAGCCTTGCATTGTTTCAAGAACCGTGGGTGTTGCAAGGATTGGCCAAACAAAGTGTTGCAACCTTTTCAAGGGCTGCATATATTGAGACTGAGTTGGGGTCCCTGCAGAGGAAGAATGAGACCAGCCTGCTACATAAGATGAAATCTGGAAAGAAGTACTGTGGTGACCTGTATAATCTACCCTGCTGCTTTTCACAATAGGTCACCCTTTCTGGGTCATGCTGATTACAAAAAAAAAATCAGTGTTTCCCTAGGAAACAATGAGAATTTGCCTCATTTTTAGATTAGCTGTTAAATTTTCAAAATGTGGCTGCATTTTACTCTGTCTTTTGAAAAGTAATATCCTAAACCTTCTGTTTTGAATTTTAAAATGACCATTTCAGACTCTAAGAAAGATCATGTCTGAGTCAATGGGACATAGACATAACATTGTGCTTTATTAACAAAGAACAGGTGTTCCAACAGAGTAACCGTTGCACATTTACCTCTGTCATGTGACAGGAATATTAAACCCAGGCACGTATGTCATATCCATTGTACAGATATGCCCCACAATATGCTGAGAATCCGTATAAATGAGTAAATATCCATATAACAAATAGTATATTTCCTTGCTTGGTTTGTTGTGTACTCATTGCTATGGTGATATTCTTCTACATCTTTTTAAACAAAATAGCCTCTCTCATCTTGAATATGATGTAATGTGATGAAAGGGAAGGATGAGTGAATCGTGATAGGATGCAAAATTAAACTGTGCCTAATTATATCAATAAACTACCTAGTATGTTTTAATGATTTAAAATGTATTGATCTAAGCTTTAGTCATAAATCTCTCTGAAGTTTTCATTTAGCTTTCCTTTAAAGATAGAAGGAGGCCTTGAAAATTCCTGTCTTTGATGAGGACTTCACAAAATTAGCTGCAAACTAATTCTAAAAGATGATTTCATTATCCACTTACCTTTAGTATAAACAGATCTCTTCAATGTTTGAATTCACCTCTATAGACCCATCATCAAGCTTCTGCATCAAAACTTTTGCTGGATTGGTATTCACCTGGGGGGGGGGGGATAATCAGATGGAGATTGCATTACAGTAGACAGCCTTTTTAAAATATGAGGGGTATGACAGTGACAGGTTAACCAAATTTAGTGAATGTCTTCATCTAAATCATATACTGAATTTAAAATGGAACTTTTCTAATCTGAGCAGTTCTGCACAAATCACTCTAGCACTCACAGGCAATGGATAAGTAAATCAATAACTAAACACAAAACATACTTAGGCATATTTATTGTGGGTGAGTGACCCAACTTTTCAACCCAATGGCTTGCCGTTTCTAACCTTAATTATTGCCACTACTTCATGAGAATCACAGTTTAAGCAGTAGGGCTCTAAATCCCATATGGCAGACACACTTGGAAAATTATCTAAAGTAAACAAACATAACTATGACATTTGCTAGAAGAACAATCCTGTAATTACTAGTCTCAAACTCCCAAGTTACTGGTCAGCCAGCCAGGATATCTGAAGACACCTACAATAGGTCACAGATGGGTTAGGTATGGCCCAAAGCATTCTCTTCTCTTTCAGTCATATTAACTGACATTTATTACCTTACTGTAAGTATTTTCTATGCCAGTGAAAGCTACAAAAACCTGAGACTGCATCTCTGTTCCCATTTAATGTTATGATCAACATGTAGCAATTAAAATGAATGTGATACATACAGCAGCCTCAACACTATTTCTACATAGCACTGACTGCTTTCACGGTGAAGAACATAATTCGATTTGAGAAAGGAATGTGTGTGCACGTACACTCTCTGTCATGAGCATGTGTATGCAAGAAAGTATGTGCACATACATTCAATAGATAGCGTTGCAAATCATTTTTGTTATTTTTGTTTCCATTGCAGTTATTGTTCTTTGGGCTACCATTGCCATTTCATTGAATGAGAAGAAAAAAAAAAGTCAAAGACTTTGGGTCAGGGTAACTTACTTTATGCTACAATTAGTTTCTGCCTCTAAAACAAAGCCAAAGTAGACTGATATTGGTGGAGTGCTGAGGATAGGAACACACACTGTACTGTTTGTACTTTCCTCCCAGAGACATGACAACTCACAGTGTTTGTGTGTGACTGCCTGCCTGTCTTGTCCTTAGTGGACAAGTCACACATTAGGCTTGTAAGGAAGGATCCAGGATAACATGGGGAGTTAAAGTACACAAGTAACTACTATTTATCTTTAGCATTTTAAAGATATCTTCTATTTTTAATAAATTGAAAGCGTTCAGAGGAGATACTTCCATGAGGCAGAAAAGTGTATTTCAGGAGCCTTTCTGGAAAGATCATATATGCGGTATATTAAAAGCAAACAATGACGTTTTCTGTTTTGATATAGAACATTCATTGAATAATTAAGCAACCAATATACCAAACACTTCTTTGGAAGTTTACAGAGAAATTGTCTGGTAATGCAGGGATTCCAAAAACAATGTTACTTTGGCATGTTATAAATCCTATGTATTTGGTAGTATATTTAAAAATATAATAATAAATGCACAGGTAATATATTAATGTCAAAATTAGGAATGGAAAATACTATATGCAATGGGACAAATACTTACCTACTTGCTTTCAGTGGAGTTATATAAAAGATGAATGTGGATACATGTGGTCAAGATTTCTTTAAAAAAAAAAAAAAAAAGGAAACAAAAAACCACAGGAAATTCATTTAGAATTTTGCATATAGATCCAAGTCCTATCTCCCAGGCACGGCCCAAGAAGTTAGTATGTGAGGAACATTTCCTAAGGGAAAGGAATCGTCTGTCTAGTGAATCAAGAAAAAAATGGAGCTAAACCCCGTCACTAGTCTAGCCTTAGAGCCTACGTAGTGAAATGAATGATCGGGGATCCACATATCAGTAAATCAACTATCTGAAGAATGGTGCTGTTGCAGGCAGGAGAGCCAAGTATTGCACAGGAACAGGCCCACAGATATTCTTGCCATAACTGAATATCTGGTTTAATCTCCATAACGTGTAAATCAGGGGTTGCCATACAAAGAGGATTTGATGCTCACCTTTGCAGTACCCTTATCCAAGTTTCTCTCTGTGCATGTCCATCCCCCTATCACATAGTGTTAAAGCATCTTAAGGGCTGTTCCAACTTTTGCTAGACTGTAATGACCACATGGGACCAAAAACAGTCAATAACTGACACACTATAGAGAGATCTCAGTGATGCCCCCTTCCCACTACTACCTTGACAGTAGGGAGTGTAGCACAAGAGACCCCTAGCACAGCTCTATGCCACCAGAGATTCACCTTTAGACAGGGGTCATCGTTCTTGAGCTGATCAGTAGTTTAGGAGTACATGAGTTGTCAAAAATTTTCACACCACCTGTCAAATTCTGTTCTCATCCCTCTTAATGCCAACCCTTGGCCAGTGCTAAGAGTGTGACACAGGTCCTGCCCCCAGGCATGCACTGGGGGGTGCAGCTGGGCCCTCTGGCAGTAGTGCCTCCTCTCCCCTTGACCAATCAGCACTGATATGGGTCCAGAAATCACACCTCTCAATATCTTCTGAGACCCCACCTCTTGGAGCATGCACCGCATAGGTTTGTTTTTATTTCCGGGAGTGACTCAGCCTCCATGACCCCTTCTGAGGCCTGTCCAAGCGCCCCTCTGCCAATCAGTCTCAATCTAGGGAGTGTGAGCCAATCGGTAGGGCATGTAAGCACCAGGCCAACCAGAGAGGGTATATATGCCAGAAATTTGGCCTCCAGCACTTATCCATTGGCTGTTTAGAAGCATCATCCTGCAAGCCCTCAAACCCTCATGGTATGAAAGAGGCCATCTTGTTTCAAGATCTTATTTTCAGAAAGTGTGGAAGCATAGAGATGAATTAGCAACAGCTGATCATTTTCATTTCCACTATAAGCTCGTGTGAAATAAACTGCTGAAGCAATTAGGCTTATTGAACATATAACAAATTACTGCACAAACTGGTTTATATTATATTAAAAGAGAGAAACCGTATCAGTGCAAATGGTGGCAGCAACCTCCTGTTAATATTACCTAACACTATTAATTAGAACCCTGTTAAGTCCAAATCAAGGAAATACCAAGTTAGGGGGAAGTCTTCAATATTCAGTGCAAATATCACACAGAATGCTAATAAGGACACACAACAGAAACTTAATTTGTTCCTCCAGAACATACCCCCCAATCCACTGCATACCCAGCATGCAGCTAATTCATGGTGTAAAGCAAAACCTTATCTCTAACCTCAGCAAAAACTCTCTTATTAGTTTGTTTGATAAAAAATATGGAATCACAGTTAAGGTTTTGTATTATATGCATCAGCACATTGTAAACAAATACCATGCAGCATATGTATTGCATCTATTTTCTTCCAAAATTGAAAATAGCAGCATCCCATAGTTAAATCATTAACAGTAGCTTCAGTAGCTTCCTTGCTCTAGGAATGCCAGCTTGAATCTAGATCAGTATCATCCTTACATATTTTTGACAGGACTTCAGTCATCTGAAATTCATTTTTTTCATTAGTTCTTACAATCAAGTGTTATTAAGAGCCAGTGTTTGTGATATGTCTATATTGATGGCACATACTCTGCACTGACCAAAAGTCCTTTATTAGTTGTAGCGCCTCTAAGATGTGGTGAGCTCTCAGTATCAGCAGTTCATCCAGAGTGAAATTGACTTTGTTTTCCTTATTCCCTACCTGGATACCTAATTCTGTCTCAGCACTGGGGTTAAAATGCAGCAATTAAAATGAAAATCTTGAGAAAATGGGCTACTCTACTAGGTTATAATAGCTTCTTGACAGGTGCAAAGCTCTGATAAAGAACCGTTTGCAAGTCAAGTGATCTTGAACATTTCTGAGTCTACTCTATCTTAGCAAAGAGAGCCTTTAGTGGCACTAGAACAACTGAGATGAGGCATGGAGGTGGCACCTCTAATTGCTTCTTAATTTAGTTAAATACTTTCAGGGAACACTCATTCCAAAAAGAGATGCAGAGTCTACTGAGAGATTACATTTTCTATACTAACTTTCACAGTAGATTCTATTAAAATATCCTCTTAGCTTGAAGCACAAATAGCCAATACATGTACACTGGTTTCTATTTTAAGTTAAATTTTTGAACAAAATATACAAGATGTAGAGATAAACTGACTTTATATGGTGAGGAATTAAACAGCAACTCTCAGAGATAGACTAGACATACTGGGTAGTCATATAGGTCTTGCTTTTACACCTTCAGCCATCAGACATGGCTAACTATCTTCCCTCAGCCCACAGTATTATATATGTAGTATGCTCTTAAAGTGGACAGTTCAGAGCAATTGCACCTGTATTCCCCCACCATGGTCCAGTAGGGGAACCCACTTTTAGAAGAACAACAAAGATTAGCCCTTGGCATGTTCTAACAACAAATATGGCATATCTAGAAGCAAGCAACATCAAGTGGAACACAGAATGGCTTCTGAATACTCTAAAGCAGAGTTTGGGAGAAGACCCCATCCCCAGGAGATGTTAGAGGTAACAGCCTTTTAAACTTCCTCAAAAGGGGTGAAGAGAATGGAGTTGTGCCGTATGGACTGTTGTAATAATTGAGCCAATAAATTTACCCTAATTGTGAGCTGAACTGTGAAAAGTGAGAAAAAGCTCACAAAATTTCACAAGAAATGTTGGTGGGAAAAGGTGCACAAGGAATGCAGAAAGAGTGAATTAATCCATACAAAAAGACCTATTGATATAATTCAAGGTTGGTGGTAATATCATATTATTAGACAAGAGAAGTGTGGGACTGGAAATTAATAACTCAATATTCGTAGGTTAAAATTAAGCCTTATTTGGAGAACAACATAATGGGGTGATAGGCTGTTCCACTGATCACCCCCTTTTGGGTCCTCAAAGGAAAAGACTATGGCAGGGAGATTCAAGCTGTCTGACAACTGTTGGCTGGGAGATGGGTAGACCAGAAGGAGTCAACTTCACCGTCATGGCTGCCACCCTCACTGGCTCTCTCTCACCCCCGCCCCTCTATATATATTATATATATGAGGCTGTACATGCATGGGTGGGAGGTGATGGTCCTTGGGTCCTTCTAAAGACTTTCTACAACTAAAGGAAAAGGGAATAAGCAACAGTGTTGAAATGAAAGTCTTAATACTTTACATTTCAAAGGCTTTAACTGTTTCTTTTCTTTTTCTGTACCTTTAATAAAAGGTACAAAGGATTTTTATTTGTGTTTGTGCCATGAGACTAAGCAGGCTCAGGTCTCTATGTTCCAGGACACTGAATCTTGTTTAAAACAGTTAATGTTGTACAGTTAATGGGTCACGTTAACACCTTTGACTCTCTTGGAGCATTCATTTATTTAAAATTAAGAATTTAGGACCCATTAGTAGAGCTGGCCAAAACTCATAATTTCAAGTTCAAGGGAAATTTTGACATTTTGAAATTTCTTTTTGTTTCTGATTTGGAACAAAACAAATATTTTCTAAATTTCCCACAAACTGTAAACAAAGATGTTGATTTTTGAAAAATTTCATTTCAAAATTTCAATAATTAGGTTCAGATTTCCAAATTTCATTTTGAAATTTTGAATTTTGTTTCAGACGTTAATTTTTTTATTTTAATTGTGTGATTTTTTTTCATTTTTACTGAAGAACATAAGAATGGCCCTACTGGGTCATACCAAAGATCCATCTAGCCCAGTATCCGGTCTTCTGACAGTGGCCAGTGCCAGGTGCCCCAGTGGGAATGAACAGAACAGGTAATCATCAAGTGATCCATCCCCCATCGCTCATTCCCACCTTCTGGCAAACAGAGGCTAGGGACACCATTCCTGCCCATCCTGGCTAATAGCCATTGATGGACCTATCATCCATTAATTTATCTAGTTATTTTTTGAACCTTGTTATGGTTTTGGCCTTCACAATATCCTCTAGCAAGCAGTTCCACAGGTTGACCGTGTGTTGTGTGAAGAAATACTTCCTTTAATTTGTTTTAAACCTGCTGCCTATTAATTTCATTTGGTGACCCCTAGTTCTTGTGTTATGAGAAGTAGTAAACAACACTACCTTATCTACTTTTTCTACACAAGTCATGATTTTATAGACCTCAATCATATCTCTCCTTAGCCATCTATTTTCCAAGCAGAAAAGTCCCAGTCTTATTAATCTCTCCTCATACGGAAGCCGTTCCATACCCTTAATCATTTTGTTGCCCTTTTCTGAACTTTTTCCAATTCCAATATATCTTTTTTGAGATGGGGCAACGACATCTGCACACAGTATTCAAGATGTGGGCGTACCATGGATTTATATAGAGGCAACATGATATTTTCTGTCCTATTATCTATCCCTTTCTTAATTATTCCCAGCATTCTGTTCGCTTTAACTGCTGCTGCACATTGAGTGGATGTTTTCAGAGAACTATCCACAATGACTCCCAGATCTCTTTCTTGAGTGGTAACAGCTAATTTAGACCCGATCATTTTTTATGTATAGTTTGGATTATGCTTTCCAATGTGCATTAATTTGCATTCATCAACATTAAATTTCAGCTGCCACTTTGTTGCCCAGTCACCCAGTTTGAAAGATTCTTTTGTACCTTTTTGCAGTCTAGCTGGGTCTTAACTATCTTTAGTAATTTTGTATCATCTGCAAATGTTGCCACCTCACCATGTACCCCTTTTTCCAGATAATTTATGAATATGTTGAATAGGACTGGTCCCAGAACGGACCCCTAGGGGACACCACTATTCACTGCTCTCCATTCTGAAAACTGACCATTTATTCCTACCCTTTGTTTCCTATCTTTTAACCAGTTACCAATCCATGAGAGCACCTTCTCTCTTATCCCGTGGCAGCCTACTTTGCTTAAGAGCCTTTGGTGAGGGACCTTGTCAAAGGCTTTCTGAAAATCTAAGTACACTATATCCACTGGATCCCCTTGGTCCACATGCCATTTTTACAGTATTCCTGGACATCAATAGCAGTATTGTTTTCTTGTCATGAAACAGTTTGACATCTTGACACAAAGTGTTTCATTACAACACAAACAGGAGACTTTTTGCTCTAGAAAAAGATTATAAAAACAAAACAGATGGACTGAAATCAATGACACATTCCCTTTCATTTGAGCAGACTTAGCCCCAAGTATTTTTGCTGCTGGTGGTAAAGGTTTTTAACATTTCCTCTAGAAGAGAGAGCATGTCATTTCACCCTAATTTCCTCTTCTCGCAAAAATGCTGCCTGCTCACTATCTATGACACTTCAGTAGGCAAGAGGTTGTTTCAAAAACAAAACACTAATATTTTTTTCTACCTAGATGCCAATGTGTATATACAAATAAAATAACAGATACAGTTAATTTGGTAATCTTGATTTTGAATATTTACTAGTGGCAGGGAGTTTAAATGACCCTTAGACGTTTGTTAAAAAAAAATGTGCAGATAGTTTCTTCACATGTCCTGCAAATCTGTTTGTAATCATTTGGACAGGTCATTGGTTCTTACCTTTGAAGCTGTCTAGAAAGATGGTTGACAATGTTCAGCCTTTTTTCCCCACCATCAGTAGACTCTGGGGTACTTCAAATTCATTTGGGAAGCATGTTGTTCCAAACTGTGGAGGAGTAACTACTATGCACTTTATATTCTTTTTTAAACCAATCATACAACATAATGGGAGTCTGATACCAACTACATTTTGGATGATGAGATTTGCAAAGTGAAAAAACAGAGGCAGGAGGGAGAAAGAGTTGTCTTTCTCCTCTGTCTGGTCCATCTTTCTCTCTCTCATCTTACCCCTCCACCTATTCTATATTTCCTCTTCCCTCCTTGATTCTCATCTCCCCTGCTTCCTACCCCTCTCCCCGCCAAATTCTCTGTCACACATTCTCTTCCCAGAAACAGGCTCCTGTACCCCTTCTCTATTTCTTGCTCCAGTTTGGCACAGGGGAGATAAAAATGGCACATAGGTCAGCCCAGGTTAGATTGGTAGCCCCCTGCAGAGGACGATGGCATTGCTCAGGGCCTGTAAGTCTTGTTACTTGCCGGAGACAAAGCAACTCTTTGAATCATGGGGAACGGACCCTTGTACAAGAGTTGTTGGGTTGCTCACTGCACAATTCTACTTTTCCAATTTAACTGAATCCCACATACTCAATCCCAGTTGCCTTTCACTGCCTTTGACTCACTCCTCAAAACCTTCCCTCCTCCTGACTCCACTTCTCTCTCTGCGCAGGATCTCACTGAGAAGACAAAATACAAGATGACCTTTTCCCTCCCCTTAGCTTGGTGCTGAGACTGTCTATCATGCTACCTAACATTTTCTCATTGTTTGCTTGTACTTTCTCATCCACCTGTATCCATTTGTTGTTTCCTGTAAACTCTTTGGGACAGGGACAGTCTTTTGTTCTGTTTGTGCAGCACCTAGCACAATGGGATCCTGGTACATGTCTAGAGCTCCTATGCACTATGGTAATACAAATAAAATACATAATATAACAAACAACACACACAACTGGTAACATGCCTAAATTGGTGGCCTTCATGTGTAATGTGTTCAGTCTGCTGTTGCTTTCACTAGGTCAGGTGACTGGTGGCTCTTCATTGTGGCTAGTCTACTGGGGTTTGTAAAAACTGGGACAAAATACTGAAAAAAAGGAAGATTCAGAAACATATGGTCACTTAGCAATTTTAGTCTTTGAGTATCTGGAATTAAGGTGTTTTAAATCCCCCAGATTTTCAAAAGTGACTACATCAAAAGGTACATGTATCCTGCACTTGACATAAATCAAGGTGTACACAATCCTGACTTGCACACACATTGACTAATGAATGCATGCAGACTGAGCACATGCACAAGTGCATGCTTGAAAATGTAGGCCTTAATCTAAAGGTAGGCTTGGAAGGATTAGGTTTTTATCTATAAATGTTGGTAAACATTGATTTCACAACACACAAACTGATGAAAAATATATTTCCATCAATAATGATAGAAATTTACAAATAGGCAAATAAGAAAAATGCTGCTTGAGAACTTAAATAGCATTTGATTTAAAGATATTTACTTTGTATATTTTGATATATGATGTTGACAATTTATGTTTTAACAGCTACAAAGCTTTACCTTTTTGAATCTCAGTATCTACTGTCATTAAATAATTGTCTGATCATCATAGTTTCCCAAAACATTGAAAAATTTAATAGGAAAAAAAAGAAAAAAGAAAAAACGCTTAAAAATAAACATTGATATTCCAGTTAACATTATTTTTTAAAAGGTCACATTCTGCCAAGCCTATCTATAGGCCAACTAACATTGGATGCTGGATACTCATATTAAACAGTGTACAATCAAGTAGTATTGTCAAGTGATTAGTACAGTTGAACACGTCAGGACTACTGAGCGGCATTCTTGTCTCTTCTTGTCTCTTATGTACTTTCAGACAAATCAGTTAACCTGCTCAAGACTCAATTTACCTGAATGTAAAATGTGAATACAGAACATATCTCAGCGGTGTTGTGAGAATTAATGTTTTTCAAATTATTAGTGATTCCCCAGGTGCCACCCATAACTGCAGAGAGTTATTCATTATTTAGTCATATTGGATAACCATTTTAACATATTGAAAGTGCATATATTTGGAGAAATTTACTAAAAGAACAATTTAAAAGATCAACAATGCTCGTGCCTTCTTACACAAAGGCTACTAAATAATTTTCAAGAATAATGTACCTTGCATTTTTATAGCTCTGTGATCTGCACAGCTCAGCTGAAACTGCTGTTCAATATTCTAACAAAGCAATTTCATCTCCCAGAGCAAATGCACATTTTAAAGGAATTGGAGGGTCCCCCCCCCCCCCCCCCCCCACACACACAACATGTAGTTGTATTGAAAGATTGCTTAACATTGCACAGTAAGATGTTAAAAAATGCAGGGTCACTTCACCAGTTTTATTTTCAGTGAAGTGTTGAGTCATCTACAAAGGTTGAGGAAAGAAAATTTTCTATACCAGAAAATTACTTTTTCCTATAACATATCTGTCAAAATCTACCAGTTGGTTTGATAGAATTTTGCTGAGTTTGTGAAAATGGGCAACCCGCTGAGAACTTCTTAGAGGTTTGTTGAATTTCATTTATTATATCTACAGTCGAACCTGAAAAATGTGTTTACTACCAAACATAAACCTTTCAGTGACATTGGATTTGTCTGTTACAGTCTGTAAAAAAGCCACTAATAAGATGTGTTCTCAATGTATGCTGAATGTTGGACAACTCTGATAGAGAACAGACATTTTTTGCTGAAGCTGGTTACCACAAGTTTTTCAGTGCTAAATACTGTAAAAAATATTTTTGGATATCTCTACTTGCAGAGCTCTAATTGCCAATATAACTTGACTTTCATGTGATGGAAAAGTTGTAATTTCAGTACCTACAAAACCAAGGCAAAGGCAGAAGAGGTGGGGTATTGTCCTGCTTTTGCTGCCTTATTTAGAAGTATGGTTATTTTTCTCATCCCTGGTGAAATCGGAAGGCAGGTTTTCATTGTCAGAAAACTGTCATGTAACCACAAGAGGCTGCTATACTGAAAAATAAAACAGAGAAATATTTGCCAAATGGTTAACATCCTCTTGTGAAAAATTCTGGGTAACAATGTAAATTGTTACAATGTAAAAAAGGTACAACACTGGCATTTCAACAAAGTGGAAATGGTGAACTTTTGTCCTGGATTAAATTTGTGAATATTTGGAAGATGTGCAGAATAAAAATGGCCAGCAAAAAATATAGGTTTAATCCAGCAAGTTGCTCAACACATGTGAGGCCCACCAGTCACATATTCAGTTTTCTAGGAAGTAGCCAATTTGTACCTGCAGATTTACAAGGATAAATGTACAAAGCTCTTTAAAAAAATAAATCCTAAAATATAATGCTGACATAATAGTAATGATGATCTGAGTGGACATCATAGGCATAGAAGAAGTACAAGAAAAAAATTATACGAACATACAAGAGAGAAAAACTGACCAATAAAAAGTGGAGTTGAAAAGGGAATGAAATTAATGAACAACACCAAAGTTAGCCAGTAGGATCTATGCTGTGAGACAGTTTTTATATTTGTTTTGTAAAATGCTCTTTTATCAAACCACAGAAAATCAGTTTTTTAGACTTGTCGTCTTAGAGTATTAGAAAAAGATTAAGTTAATGGAAGGGACGGTTACTCACTTAATACAGTAACTGGGGTTCTTTGAGATATTTTTCCCTATGAACTCTTCACTTCAGGCACACATGCTCTGCATGTACCTTTGACTGGACACTTTTGGTAGTAGTGCCTATTCACTCTGCACATGCACCTTCGCTATCCTCATGCCCCACACCAAAAGCATACAAGACAGTTTTGAATGAACCATCCTCAGCTCCTCCTTTACCACAAAGTCCTGGCAAGACAAGATTCTGAAGCAGAGGAGGAGAAGGGTGGGTATTGTGACAGATATTTTGAAGAACTCTAATTACTGTACAAGGTAAGTAACCACTCCTTCTTCAAGTAATGTCCCTATGGGCACTCCACTTTAGGCGATTCACAAGCAGTACTTCCTACAGGAGGTGGGTGCTTATGAGCTCAGTATACGACCAATGAAAAATGACAGGTTCAAAGGCAACATCTGCATGGGAGGTATGAACCAGAACATAGTGCCTCTAAATCAGGGGTTGGCAACCTTTCAGAAGTGGTGTGCCGAGTCTTCATTTATTCACTCTAATTTATGGTTCCGCGTGCCAGTAATACATTTTAACATTTTTAGAAGGTCTCTTTCTATAAGTCTATAATATATAACTAAACTATTGTTGTATGTAAAGTAAATAAGGTTTTTAAAATTTTTTAGAAGCTTCATTTAAAATTAAATTAAAATGCGGAGCCCCCCGGACCGGTGGCCAGGACCCGGGCAGTGTGAGTGCCACTGAAAATCAGCTCGTGTGCCGCCTTCGGCACACGTGCCATAGGTTGCCTACCCCTGCTCTAAATGGTATAAACTGAAGCCCATGTGGCAGCTGTATAGATTTCTGCTTCCCTTCAACTCTCTCTGAAAAGAAAGAAAGAAACAAACCATCTGGAGGAAGCTCTAAGACAGTGGTGGGTAACCTGCAGGGACATGCTGGCTGCCGCTTCCCCCAGCTCCCATTGACTGGGAGCAGTGGGTGGCCATGCCTGAGGATGGTCAATGTAAACAAACTGTCTCACAGCCCACCAGGGGATTATCCTGATGGGCTGCGTGCGGGCCACAGGGTGCCCACCATAGGTTGCCCACCACTGCTCTAAGGGGGTTGGGTTCTTTCTAGATAGGAAGCCAAAGCTCTAGCATCTAAAGTGGTGAGAGAGGATTCCTCCCTGGAGTGGTGAGGTTTAGGCTTAAAAAAACCAAAACCAAAACCAACCTTAAATGTCCTGATTGATATGCAAATCTGCAGTTACTTTAGTTCAGGAGTACTCAATAGGCAGACTGAGGACCAAATCCAGACTGCCAGATGCTTTTGAATGGACCACGAAATCTTGTTACTTATTATAATTATTGTTATTACAGTGTGAAAATGTTTCTCTTGAGTCTGGACCTTGATTACACCTTGACCAAGAAATTTGGACCTTGACAAAAAAATAACTGACTACCCCTACTTTATTAAAAGTAGGATCTTTAGTGGTCTAAGAGATACCTTTTTCCAGTAGAAGACAGTATGAGGGGCAGGTAGGCAAGACCAGTCTTTAAGACCCCTACCTTGCTGTCCTCCTAGTTGAAATGACTGCCACTAAAAAGGCACGTTCCACAGACAAATGTAGCAGGAAACATTTGGCTAATGGCTCAAAGAAGTTTCACGAGGGACTTGAAGACAAAGTTCAGATCTCATGCAGCGGTGTGTTCTCTGACATCTGGGAAAGCCCTTAATAAATGAATAGGTAGTTGGGTGAGCAAATACCGAAAATCCTTCCGGAGGGGTTGGGGTGGGGTAGAAATAGCAGCTAAGTGCACTTTAATGGAACTCAGAGACAGATCCAAGTTATTTAAGGCAAAAAGGTAGTCCAAGATATATGATAGAGGACAGTTGAGAGGGGAGAAGCCCTGCTGTCTGCACCTGTGGGGCAATCTCTTCCACTTCTATAGGCATGGCTTTTTTTCTAGTAGATGACTTTCTGCTGTTCAGTACTACTTCCTGCACTTCGTCTGAGCAGTCCATTTTTATCCCTGAGAGCCAATGGTAGTGCAGTGAGTTTGGGATGAAGAACCTTTCCTGAGTCTTGGGTCAGTAGGTTGGCTATCAGTGTTAGATTAAATGATGTGTGGGATGAAAGGCAAGCTAGATATGGGAACCAGACTTGTTTTGGCCAGGCTGGTGCTATTAAAAGGGCACTGGTTTTGCCTTGCCTGATTTTTGCCTTCTCAGGGTTTTGAGGAGTAATGGAACTGGAGGACAGCAATAAACGTTCTTGATAAAATAAAAATATTTATTAATAAGCATGCATTTAAAAAGTACAGCATTAACCCATTGCCACGCAGGACAGCTGCCATTACCAAAAAGCAGTAACAGAATCTTAAAGAAAAATAAACCAACAAAAACCAAAGTGCATGAACAAGTGCAAACAGTGAAATCATGTACAAGATAGAACTCCCCTGCATGTCCCCTGAACCCCCATTCTCCTTTCCCTTCTTTCCCCATTTGCCATGCATTTGGAGCCAGGGGAGGGGCACAGAGATAGCCATGGGGGGGTGGTGGTGGTGGTGGTGTCAATATGGAGGACTGCGTGGGGCAAAGTTGCTACTTCCAAAGCACCCATTTCTACCAATCATCTTCACATTCCTTACTTAATTCTTCACCTTGTCTCTTTCACAAAGTCTTTTGGCAATGGGTAGTTTTGTACTCTGTTTTGATAAGGGGTAATTACATATTGTCATGACTGACTCCCCTGCTCCCCTCCCCAGCCAAAAAAAAAGTTAGGGAGATGTTAATGCAAATGCAAAAAGTAATAGGCCATTGTGTCTATCCATCGCTCTAAAATAAGTTAAGAATCTACCATTTAAAAAGTAGACTATTTTGTTTGGTTCCTACCTACCGCTGGTCACCATTCTACTACTGCAGGCTTGGCAAATCCATTTGCACCCAGAGTCAGTTTTTCCCCCAACAAAATATATAATCTTGTTAGAAAGAAGTGTACAATTCTGAATCATGACAAAAATAACCAACCTTTTACTGTCTGATCACCATTTATTAATTTCTCTGAGTCTAATAAGGATGGTATTAAACCAGCCAATCTGGTGTCCTTTATAACAAGGACGGTAAAAAATTGAAAATGTCATTGCTAACCTTACTTATTACCTGGTATTTTATATCAGTTGGCATAGAACTTGCAATTGCATTTTAATGTGCTGTGTTACTGCAAGATTGATTTATGCTCATTCTTATTACTCGTTTTTTTGTAAACTAATAGTTACATGTTGATCATTGCCTAAAGCAAATATTTTAGATAATGTTATACCTGGTATTAGAAAACTAACAAGTGCATAACAAGATCTGATGGCTATAGCTGAAGAAAGCAAATATTAAACTGGAAATAAAATAAAAATATCTAACAGTTAAGCTAATTGCCCACTGGCACAGGTCACCAAAGAAAATGGTAAAATCTCCATCACTTGGAGTTTTGACATCAGGATGTCTTTCTGAAAGATTAGCCCAATAACCTAATGTTGAGCTAGAACTTAAACACACAGATAAAATTCCACTACATAAGTGGTCAGATTAGTTGATCCTAATGGCCCCAACTGACCTTAAAAACCTACTAATTCTGTGCATTTGTAGTGTTTCCAATATGTGCCCAGATATAGGTGCCATTTTGAGTTTTCTCCACAACAAAAAAGAATTCAAACACAGGCTACGTTAAAAGCCTTGAGAAAGTCACAGTTAATTTTCAATTTGAGAGAGCAATAACATTAACAGAACATGAGTTTCTGCTTCAATAATGGTCTGTAATAGCTTCCAAAATAAAGGTCTCAGTTTAGCCTTTGCATTTATGTGTTAGCAGTGTAGGCCGTTGTGCAGCATCAACTCACATATTAACATTATTATCACTTACTTATGTGGAATGGATTAGGAGACAGATGGTTGAACTTCTGGCCCCTAAATAAAATAAAGAAAATTTATTCTTGAAAGCTCAGTATGCAGTACTTGTAAAACACTATAGGCCAAATTCTTTTCTCACTTATATATGTGTAACTCAGATTAAAGTCAGTGGGAGTTAACTAGGGCAGAATTTAACTCAGTAGCTTTTTTCTATATGAAACAGAATATAATATATTAGTAATAATGCCTCATGCAACATCATGTATCAGATAAAATGCACCATTCATTAGAAATAAATCCATTGTAGACCATGTCCCAAGATTAACATCTCCTGATTTGCGTTAAGAGTTTGTGCATCTCAGCTTCATTTCAATTTATATTCCACAGATGCCTCACATTTCTTTCTGCAAGTAGACTCTGCAAAGTCCTTAATTATATGCTTAATTTAAGCATGTGAGTAATTCTACTAACTTCAATGAGACTGCTCACATGCTTAAGTGCATTTCTAGACCAGAGCATTCTGTAGTAACAGAACATCATTTGTTAACATGCAGTTTCACTGACAAGATGTTGTAAGTGTAAGAAACAATGACAGCAGTCAATGGAACAAAATATTGTCACAAGCAAATTGTCTCCTGCTGCCACACCCAATCAGATTTTCAAAAGATGGCCTCTCTATTCTCCTTCTCCCATCTACATTAGCCTTTTTTCATTCTAAAGAAAACTTCCACCATTGCTAACACTGGTGCAGGTAGTCCACTAGTTGCCATGCTGGAAGCATTAGTGTAGACGGGGGCACCAGCAGTTGCTGGTGTTTGTACCACTGTGTTGCATAAGCCAGTTTGGAACATGTTAAGTTGACTTGGTATTTAAAGCAGTCGCTGCTGTGTCAAGACTTACATTGTAAATGAATGAATGAAATGCAGTGATCTCATGTAGCAGCAGACAATTATTGCTATTTTACAAGAATGCATAGTGACCATTATATATTTAAAAAATACCTCATGAAAATAATCAGCCACCAATAGTACAATGTAAGCATTAAATAAGAAACATTATACCCAATAATAGAAGATTACTGTTGTTCCTTCTGGCCTTAAAATCTGAGTGCACCAAGCATAATGCATGCAGGGTCAGAGTTAAGGTGCTTGTAGTAATCCCCTTCACCAAGAGATTCCTGGGTTTTGTCTGTTTAAACCACAACTTTAATATGCTGATAATGTTGGGTTTATGTTCTTCTTGTTTTTGTTGTTTTTAATAGTTTTATGTTTTACATTCTATGGTATGGAATATTGTGATTTCTGTTGATGTCAAGAAGAAATCAAATATAATAGCAGATTTCTTTCAGATTCTGGTAAGAAGAACTCAGCATTGTCTTTTTATCAAGACTAGACTTTTAAAGAGAACATTTATTGACTCCTATTGAAATAAAAAGGTTGAATATTTTCATTTCAGCATACAACTATATTTCAAGGGGTTTGAATATTGTGAAATATACACAGCATCAGAATAGTCATATTTAGTGGGGAAATATTTTTATGTTTGAAACTTGATTTATATAATGTATTTTTACATTTTAAATTTTAATCTCTCTGCCAATGGCCTTACTCTTTATGCAGGTACAGAATTAATTTAGCCAGTAGCATGTGTTCACGTGAGCTATAATTTTGAAGCCAAGACCCCTCCTGCACCCCAATTCCCTGCCCCAGCACAGTGAAAGTTAGTGAGGGTGGGGGAGAGTGAGCCACTGAGGGAGGGAGGAATGGAGAGAGCAGGGGCAGGGCCTCAGAAGGGGTGAGGCCTCAGGGACGGGGCAGTGAAGGCGTTTTCGGTTTTGTGCGATTAGAAAGTTGACAACCCTAGCCATCACACTGGCATTAATATGTAATTTACTCATGTAAATATGTCTGATCCTTTTTTTCCTTTAAAAAACTAACTCTTGGTGTATCTTAAAGCTAAAAATCAATAGATAGTCGTATTGGGGAACCCAAGCCAGTCCACAAGAACAAGAGTACAGAACTACCAATACAGTCACATAGTTTCATTATAGCTCCACCCAGTTCCATGAGAGGACTGTCTGAAAGTAAAACTTAGTTTTTTAAAAGGGTTTTGTTATGAGGTAAGGGTCAGAAAACCAAACTCTGTTATTCAACAACCATTTTCCTTGGGGCCTTGTAAATGAGATATTGCATTCCACAGGGTGAACTCATGAGTGGAAAAAAACAGTCTCTCTCACACACACACAGACAAAAAAAAAAGACAGGCCTCCAACCATAAAGTGCATATCTGTGGAAATAAAAAGTCTAAGACAGACATAATCTTCTCTGGTTTTAACAATCCAGAACAGAATGAGGACTCTGAAAAACTACTGACAATTAAAATGCAAGTTGAATCTACAATTGTAATAAAATTAGAAAAAGACGGGAATTAAGCCCTAGCAATGAGAATCCAGCATTTTAAATAATAAGCCTAGAAAGATTTGCTTAATCAAATGCCACACTGACACTGCTAATATAAATCCTATTGCCCAACTGCCTTATTAAACCTCAGGTTTAAAGGAGAAAAGTTAGAGGATCAAAGTGGATGAAATGTTAAGAGCTGGAATTATCTACATATTATGGGAAGCTGAGGGTGTCAAAATCTAACAATTCTCAGGTATACCAATGACATTTTATTTGATGGAGTTGCAAAGTCTAGTTTCCACTTCTGCTTTTCCATAGTGCTGGTAATGCTTGCTCACTTTAAAAGACTAAACCCTCCTCACCACTCTTTTTAGCTGTCCGATCCTTTCTGCTGCCAAATAAAAGGCATTCACCTTTTCAATCTAAATTACATGTACCCATTAATATTGCCACCTCAAATGTCTCTTCCCACTAATTTCCCTCTTGTTTTTAGTCCCCCAAGATCTTCCTCACATCATCCAGTCTTTTACGAAATCCACCTTCTTTGGTCCTTTTTCTATCATTTCATCCACTCTCTCAAATCTTGCTGCATTCACAGCTGCCATTGTCAGATGTTCCATTACATCTTGTACCTTCAACCAATCCATAACTGTGGACACTTTGGACCATTCCATCCTCTTGGCTCACCTGCAAATATTTCCAATGCCCTCTTGTCATGTTTCTACTCCTTCCTATTAAATGGCTCCTTGTCTGACAGTACAGTATAACCTCAGAGTTACGAACTGACCAGTCAAACACACACTTCATTTGGAACTGGAAGTATGCAATCAGGCAGCAGTAGCAGCAGACCAAAAAAAAAAAAAAAAGGGGTGGGGGGGAAACAGTACAGTATTGTATTAAACTACTAAAAAAGGGTGAAAGCAGCATTTTTCTTAGTAAAGTTTCAAAACTGTATGAAGTTCAGTGTTCAGTTGTAAACTTTTGAAAGAACTACCATAACGCTTTCTTCAGAGTTACAAACAACCTCCATTCCCAAGGCGTTTGTAACTTTGAGGTACTACTGTACTTCCATCTCAGAAGACAGCTCAATTTTCAACCCTCTGCTGTCTTCTCACACAATGTCAGCACTTGAAGTTAAAGGTAGAGACTGCTGTGGCATTCCTTATTTATCCACTGCTTCACACTGATTATTTTACACTGTACATATCTTCCAACATCTTCAATGACCACTGCCTCTCAATCTTCTCTGACGCCTTTGACTAAAATGTGTCCCTCATATCCCTTCTGCTAAACATATCAAAGACAGAAGTGATTTTCTTAGGACATGGCTACACTTGCAGTTGTAGAGTGCTGTAAGTTAAACCAGCCCTCGGAGACCACAGTAGGGAAAGCGCTGCCATGTGTTCACACTGTCAGCTGCAAGCACAGTGGCGTGGCCATACTTGCGGCACTTGCAGCGGCATTGGGAGCGGTGCATTATGGGCAGTTATCCCACAGAGCACCTCTTCCCATTCTGGCCCTGTGGCTTGTGGGAAAGGGCCTGGGGGGTGCAGGGCATTCTGGGTCCTGTCCCAATGCCCCGGGATGCATTGCTTCGCATCCCAACAATCCCTGTGCTTCCGTCCGTCTTTCAACGTTTTTTGTACTGCACGCTCTGTCTTCCCTTTCAGTCTGTGGGAATGGATACTGAACTTGTGAGGAATATGCTGATGGGTCTCGTCAGCACATCACGAATTGCAGTCGAGTTACTCCTTATGCTACAAACTGACAGTGAGGAGGCTGACGATGACATCGACTCACAACACATACGACACGAGATTGCAGGTGGCATTCACAGACATGCTCACCACATTGGAACATCACTGTTGGGCTTGGG
Source organism: Platysternon megacephalum (assembly GCA_003942145.1). NCBI lineage: Eukaryota > Metazoa > Chordata > Testudines > Platysternidae > Platysternon > Platysternon megacephalum. Next base: position 7,487,158 of record QXTE01000023.1, on the reverse strand, counting down.
AAACAAGCCCTGAGTGGTGGAATCACATCTTCATGCAAGTCTGGGATGATGAGCAGTGGCTGCAGAACTTTCGGATGAGAAAAGCCACTTTCATGGGACTGTGTGCTGAGCTCTCCCCCTCCCTGCGGTGCAAGGAAATGAAATTGAGAGCTGCCCTGCCAGTGGTGAAGCGGGCGGATATTGCAATCTGGAAGCTGGCAACTCCAGACAGCTACCAATTGGTTGCTAACCAGTTTGGAGTGGGAAAGTCGACCGTTGGAATTGTGTTGATGCAAATTTGCAGCGCCATTAATCTCATCCTGCTCAGAAGAACCGTGACTCTGGGTAACATGCGTGACATTGTGTCTGGCTTTGCACAAATGGGTTTCACAGCGCTCTACATATGCAAGTGTAGCCATGCCCTAAGACAATTCCATCTCTTCTGTCTCCTTGACTCAGACCTTTCATCCATCTCTGGTGCCTGCAGCCTTGATGTCATAGTTGTCCCTTAACTCTTCTACCCTTTTATTTTCTTTGTATGCACATCTGTCTTCCTGAAGGCCTAGGAATCAGTTATTTGCAGGCTGCTGAAACATACTGAATTTCTGTTTGGACTACTTTCACTCTCCCCACAAGGGGGCAATCTCCCTGAACAGCACAGCTGGAGGGCTGTGCCTGGACTCTAAGACAGGAACAGTGTCTTCCCAAGGGGGCACAGAAATTAGGGGAGTGGTAAATAATGAAGAGGACAGGTCCCCGCCAGAGATGGATTGCGTGGTATGCTGGACACAAGCAAATAATGTGTGTTTTAAATACAGCTAAATGTAATGTTGTATATCTAGGAACAAAGAATGCATGCCATGCTTAGCACATGGGGGAGACTCTATCCTGAAAAGCAGTTCTGAAAAGGATTTGGGGTTGTCAGTGGGTAATCAGCTGAACATGAACTCCCAGTACGACACAATGCCAAAATGGCTATGCGATCCTTGGATGTATGAATAGGGAAACCTTGAATATAGCCAGGGAGGTTGTATTATCTCTGTATTTGACACTGGTGTGACTGCTGCCAGAATACTGCATCCAGTTCTGGTGTCCACAGTTCAGGAAGGATGTTGAAAAATTGAAGAGGTCCAGAGAAGAGCCATGAGAATGATGAAAGGATTAGAAAACATGCCTGATAGTGATAGACTCAAGGAGGTCAATTTGCTTAGCAGTCTGTATATATTACATGGGAAACCAATATTTGAAAATGGGCAGAGAAAAGGTGTAACGATATTCACTGACTGGAAGTTGAAGCTAGACAGACTTGAAATAGAGCATATTTTTTAAAAAAATTGAGTGTAACTAACCACTTGAATAATTGACCAACAGTCATGGCAGATTCTCTGTCACTGGCAATTTTTAAATGGAGAATTTTTAAATTCTTGAAAAGATATGTTTTAGTTCAAACAGAAATTAATTTAGGGAAGTCCTATGGCCTCTGTTATATATGAGGTCAGACCAGACCACAGAGGTCCCTTCTGGCTTTAGAATCTCTGAATAAATTTGATCAATAAGGAAGATTAAAGTTTAGGCTCTTGCTGAAACTTCTCCTTGGGAGTTTGACTGTTCATTGTTGACTGATATGCCTTAAGAAACATTGCCGTCTATACACAAAATTGGTAGAGAAGTGCACTAGTTCTCACTGAGTTCAACAGGAAAGTTGGGGGTGCAGGGGTATGTTGATATCAGGATCATTTATAACTCTTCTTCACATTATAATCAAAAGTTTATGAACAGCACACATAAACATGTTTAGATGAAGATGGAGGGGAGTGACATACCAGCCTGATTAGTTAATAACTTGGGGAATGGATGAACAGACTGTAGATTGGTGGGTATCACACAAGACCTATATGAGCATCTACACTTTTGTCAGATTTTATCGTATGACAGAAGGGATCACAGTTTGTAATATTAAGATGGAAATTCAAGGATGCTGATAAATTCGAGAGGGTTCAGAGCCACAAGAATGATTAAAGGGTTAAAAACATGCCTTACAGTGAGACTCAAAGAGTTCAATCCATTTTGCCTAAAAGAGAGAAGGTTAAGGCATGACTTGATATAGTCTATAAATAAGGCTGGGAGTGTGTCACAGAAATAATAGATTCTGTGACTTTCCGGAACCTCCATGACTTCTGCAGTGGCTGGTGCAGCTGGCCCGGAGGCCGCCTAAGGAGCTTGGGCAGCCCCTGGGCCAGCCACACTGGCCACTGCTGGGGCAGTCTTGGGCCACTGCCTCCCCCACCCCCTTCTGAGCAGCAGCAGGAGTTTGGGTGGCCCCCGGGCCAGCTCCCCACCCAAGATTTAGTCAGGAGTATATAGTACAAGTCCGTGATCTGTCCATGACTTTTACTAAAAATACCCATGACTTAAAGGTAGCCTTATCTATAAGTATCTCCATTGTGAACAAATATTTAATAGCAGCCTCTTCAATCTAGCAGAGGAAGTAATAACATGATCCAATGGCTGGAAATTGGCACAATTTTCTAAACCTGAGAGTAATTAGCCATTGGAACAATTTACCAATGTTCATAGAGGATTCTCCATCATTTATAATTTTTAAATCAAGACAGGATGTTTTTTTTTCTAAAAGATACATTATATTAATTATTTTGGGGGAAGTTCTGTAGTCTGTGTTATACAGGGGGTCAAACTAGACAATCACAATGGTCCCTTCTGGCCTTCAAATCTATGAACCTATGAATTATGTAGTCCTTATCCATGTCATTATTGTTCACAGAAGTAGCTCCCATTGACCACAATGGGACTACCAACTTGAGTAAGGATTGCATATTCTGACCCTGTGTATGTAACCCAATTCTACTTCTATGCAGTCATGTTTTTTTACTCATCTGAAGCCTTTTCCTTCAGTGTTACTATATACTGCATTATAGAATCATAGAAATGTAGGGCTGGAAGGGACCTCGAGAAAACAATGAGTCCAGCCCCTCTGTGCTGAGGCAGGAGCATGTAAGCCTAGACCATCCCTGACAGGCATTTGTCCAACCTGTTCTTAAAAACCTCCAATGACAGGGATTCTGCAGCCTCCCTCGGAAGCCTATTCCAGAGTTTAACTACACTTAGTAAGTTTTTCCTAATATTTAATCTAACTCTCCTTTGGTACAGATTTAGACTTCTTGTCCTGCCTTCAGTGGACATGGAGAGCAATTGATCACTGTCCTCTTTATAAAATGGTTGAAGACTTATGTCCACCCTCAGTCACCTTTTTCTGAACAGTCTTCAGTTAAGACTAAACGTAGCCAACACAAAAAAAACCTTCCCTCATAGGTCAGGTTTTCTAAATTTTTAACATTCATTTTTATCATTCTGGACATCTTTCCTAAAGAACAAGACACAATACTTCAGCTGAGGCCTTACCACTGCAGAGAAGAGTGGGACAATTCCCTCCTGTGTTTTACATACAACACTCCTGTTACTACACTTCAGATAGATATTAGTCTTGGTTTTTTGGAACCGCATCACAGTCCACTATAACCCAGAGATATTTTTCAAAAAGTACTACCACCTAGCCACTTACTCTCCATTGTGTAGTTATGCATTTGATTCTTCCTTCCTAAGTAAAGAGGACTTGTCTTCATTGGATTTCATCTTGTTGATTTCACACCAATTTTCCAATTTGTCAAGGTTGTTTTGAATTCTAATCCTGTCCTGGAAGGTGCTTGCAACGTCCCCCCTACCCTCTCTAACCCCAGTTTGGTGTCTTCTGCAAAATGTTATAAGCATACTATCCACTATATTGTCCAAGCCATTAATGAAAATATTGACTACTACTGGACCCAGGACTGGCCCCGGCAGGACCCCACTAAATACACCCTCCCAGTTTGACAGTGAACCATTGGTAACTACTCTTTGAGTATGGTCTTTCAACCAGTTGTGCACCCACTTATAGTAATTTCATTTAACCATGTCCCTAGTTTCCCTATGAGAATGTCATGTGGGACTGTCAAAAGCCTTACTAAGATATAATGTATCTACCGCTTTCTCCCTATTCACTAAGCCAATAACCCTGTCAAAGAGGGAAATAAGGATGGTTTGGCACAATTTGTTTTTGAGAAATCCATGCTGGCTATTCCTTCTCACCCGATTATCCTTACGCTTACAATTGATTGTTTAATAATTATTCCATTATCTGTCGAGGTATCAACATTAATCTGACTGGGCTGTAATTCCCTGAGTCCTCTTTGTTATAATACAGTGCTTCAAGATTCAGATCCAACTTTATTTTTCTACTCGATACAGTCGTGTTATTAAGTCTGCCTAGAAACCCACTAAATGAAGGCATTCCAATTTGTTTTACTAGCTTTGTGGTTTCATGTCACACACCAGTCTAAAAATAAAGTTATGTGCAACATGTAAAAGTGCTGTGTTCCTCCCCTCTACACATATTTAGATAACAATACGTAGTGTCACATTTCAGGGCAACTTCACCATATTTCCCCTCAGTGGTCCAGCAAGAGCACCCACTCTCAGGCTTCCAGCTCTCAACCCGTTGCCTTTCTGGCAACATTTCTCCCCCTCCTGATCAGGGTATTTCCAGGCTGCACAGATCCCTGCCTTCACTCTTTTATTCCCAGTTTGCCCAAGAACAACTGCTTGCTTTCTCTTCAGAGATGATTAACCGGTATACATTAGGCAAAAGTGGGCATTTGTCCTGTTTGCTCTTGCCAACTTGATTAGTTGGCAAGAGCAAATGGGACAAATGCCCACTTTTGTAAAAAAGTAGGGTACAGAGGAAAGTGACGGGGGGTAAGCAGTGATGCCAGCCCCACCCAGGGGAGCAGGCAGGGCAAGTGGTGACTCCAGCCCCGTGCAGGGGGAAAGGCAGGGGGGCTTGGGCCGGCCCCACACAGGGGGCAGGCAGGGGGCTTCAGACGGCTACACGCAGTGTACTGTATTCCCTTTGGAAAATATGGTCATCCTACATCCAAGGGTATTCCTTGTGCTTACAAGTTCATCAGTTTCATCTCAGAACAAGCACCCAGGCTTAGGGGGCCTAAGTAGGCCCCGTCCTTCCAACCCTACCCTAAGGATTGGGGACCTCCATGAAACAGGGGTCTTGTCTGTTTGTTGGATTAGGAAAAAGCCATGAGCCAATTTAAAAGCAGACTCTTTATCCAAAAACCCTTTACTTGTCTGTTGGTCCCTGGAGAATTGAGTTTCAACTAATACATGCACACTGCTCCTGTTGGGGGGGAAGAAGGGAGGTGGAGGCTTCAAAAGGTAGCAAACAAAGAAACTACCTGAACATCCCCTAGAAGAGAAGGTAATTACAATGCCACAATAACCACAAATGCAATTGCATTTTAATGCAATATACCCTCCAAATGTATTAAACCTAATTCAATACGGTTTAACTTAATTCTATAAAGTTCATTCAGGAAATTGTCAGTCTGTCACACTTAGGATTTACATACTAGATTTATCCTGTGCAATACATTATAATGGGGTTTCTATAATTTCACTGGCTATAACAAAGTTAGTGTACCCTAATCGGAGAGAATGAAACTCACCCAACTATATTAAGGTTGTGGGAGACTTCCCATAATGCTGAACAGGGTGGTTTCACTGCACAGAAGTGGATGTATGTCAAAGTTGGAGTCCAAGAGGACTCTACACAAGATGTGCATAACCCAAAAGCAGGGAAAGGGGTTATGGATGGGCCAGGGATGCCACTGAGTCTATGATTGTGTATCTCCAGTGGCCCACATTTCTCATGTGAGGGAATGCCCAGAAGCCACTTTTGTGAGTTTAGAGGCTGAAATAGCAGCTACAGAGGATCTATGGAATTGTACAACACCCAGCCTACCGGTTGGAGTGAATTCAGACCTCCCAACCCCCTTGTAGTTCAAATTTCACTCCAAGATGAGAAATCAAATACTAAACACCTCAAGGTTAACTTTATATATTTTCCTCAAATTTGACTGACTTACACTGCAAAAAACAACAATGATTCTCTCTTCTGGGTTAATGCGTCCTTGACAGGTAAGATATGAGCACCCATCTAAATCACATCTTGCTGATCTGGCTTTTATTTTTTCCCCTCCTTATTAGAATACACCTTTCTTTGAACAATATTGTCACATCCAGAGAATACAGTTAAATGTGTTCCTTGACACATATCTAAGAGACTTAAGACTGCACCGTCAGAGGCTCAAAAGTCATGAAATGCCAGAGTTAATGCTGCACATGCAACCTTAACTCTGCTCCCTTCTGAGTATGCATTACCATGCAGTTTTTAATTGCAAAGCCATGGAGTCAAATAATGCATTATATCATTTTTCTACAGCCTTAGAAGATAAAGCCAAAAGATTGAATGATTTGCATGGAGCCACATTAGGCAACAAACAGAGCCAAGAACAGAACCCAGATCTCCCAAGTTCAAGTCTAATGTCCCTTCCACTGGATCTCACTGCTGAATGTTATATCAGTAGTTCTTTCGTGGCTGTATCAGTTTCTGCAGAAATTAACTTTTATTTAAGAAAAAAATAGTGTCAGCTTTTATGATTATTCTGGATGCAAACCATTACAGTGCAATGCCTCCAGCAGACACAGTGGAAACAACAATTGTATGGGCCAGGTGCCAATCACTTTGAGTGGGAAAGAAAACCTAACAAGAGTAGAACTACTATTATGCACACCCCAAGGATTAGAAATAAATGTGGTGGTTGTCGTGCAGGGGAGTGGCAGGTAGAGCTGTCAGGAAATTCCATCTGAACAATTCTTCGACAAAAAATGCAATTTCAAAAATTGCCAAAAAAAAATTATTTTCCATTGGGAAAAATCAAAGTGAAATACTTCATTTTATGTCAGTTCAATCCCAATGGGAATATATTTGTTTGCTGAAATGATCCAAAATGCATTTGTTTCAAGTTATTTTTGCATTAAATGGCATCTCTCTATTGTGCATGCTTTGCCTTATGGAAACTGTAGCTCCAGCTCCCATTTTCTCTTATGGGTGTAGATCCCCATACGAGTACATCTCCTATAATGCAATTCAGGGACTCCTCTCTGACTGAGCTGTGTGGTGCATCATGGTAGTCGCATGACGCTTGGTGCATTATGGAAGATATAGTCCATTTAGAGAGTCTGACCCATGGGGAGGACCGGGAGCATCAGGCTCCAGAACTACAACTCCTATAAGCAGGGACACAATGGGGTGGGAGGAGGCAGGTTCCCATGCCCCTTGGACAGCTCTGAGCAGAGACGCAGCAGCCAATGCCTCTCGTCCTGGCATGGCAAAGACAGCAGCATGGAGTGACCCCAGGGCCAAGGACCCACTGCTCACACAGGAGTAACAGGCTCATGGCAGCATCCCTGCCCAACAGAGGAGCCCCTGGAGGAATACTGGTGCTGCAGGCTGGGAGGGGAAGCCCCAATACTTCCCCAAGACCCTGCCCCAGGGCAGCAGCATGGAGAAGGGCTGCAGCCCAGAAGGTGGGGCTTTCCACAGGGAGTGGGGGCACTGGAGGGTTGTGTAGCTGCATGGTATCCCCCCTTGAACACTCCAGTCTGTGCCCTAGCCTGGCACTAGGGGCCTGGGCTTGGCACTCCCAACACTTCTTTACCTGGCTACAGCCCTACAAACCTGCCTGCAGCTGACTCCATCCTCTGTGAGCTGTTTACCAAGCCCAGCTGTGCCCCAGGACAGTTGCCTTACTGGAGAGGGATTCTCCCCTTGGGTCTGCTCCTTAGGAAAATTCTGGTTGTGCCCCAAAGGCATCCTGCCAAGATATGAAAATACAATTTAATGTTGAAATGGCTTGAAACAGAGCCTTTCAGGTCATTTCAAAGGACTGAAATTTCAGAATACTGAAGTATTTTGTTTCAATCAAAAATATGAACATGTTTTGTTCTGACATTTCCCAATAGCAATTTTTCAGCATTTCTGTTGTGTGAAAAGGTTCAAAATGTAAACTTTTCACCCCAACGTGGGACAAAAACAAATGTTGACATTTTGGAATTTCCAGCATGATAGAAATTCCGAATTTCACCCACTTCTAGTGGTAGGTATATTCTGCATTAGCTGGATCCACAAATCAGGGTTACAGGAGTGTCCCAGCTGTTGCAGACTGCCCCCCACCAGGCCACTGAGTTGGATAGAAATATTATTTTCCCCTTAACCTTATTTAAATCCTTCACATAAAATGCCTTTACTTGACCTGTCCACAAAAGTATCAGCATATGCTCCTAAAAAAGGAATTAACTGCCTCAAGTTAATCTCAATGGATTTTTAATTCTGAAGCATAATAATTGTTTTGTAAATATTGTTAATCATTTCATTACTGATCATAATAGTAAAAACATCCAATTACTATGGGATAGTGGATAGATCTTGAGTTGAGCTACCACCACTTTGCCTCAGTCTGGTCCCTGAGCATCTTTCATGTCAGAGGATTGTATATTCAAACAAAGAACCAAACAAAAACCTAACCACTACATTAAAAGAATGATAAAATTGCAATGTCAAGGACTCAATTTGGAAATGCCTTGTTAAAGTTGTTAGTGCAACCTTAATTCAGCCCCCTTATGACATGGTCTTTCATTTCATAATCACATGCTGTATTTTTCAACAAGACTGCTGCCTTATTCACTGGATGAAGGGCTGGATGATACTATAAGAAATAATCAGTGTTGTGCAGTGAATGAGGCCTATAGGACCCCTTCCTCATTTGTTGCAAAAGTTGTAAGTTACATGAGGAGGGAATTACAGGAAGAGAAAAAAGTGTCTGATAGTGAAGATGGTTGAATACTGCCCTGGAGAATTGGATTCTGTCCCTGCCCCTGCCACAGAGTTCCTGTGTGATGCAGGTAGATCACTTACACCAACATGTTCACAGTTGTCCCCTAACTGTATGTTCCCCAGACTTCGAAGTAGTGTGTGCTCATAACTGAAACTGTAGTACTTTAGAGCTATTGTATGAATATATAAAGTGCTATAAAATGCTAAGTAGTCAGAAAAAAAATCAGGTCCTAGGTATCTCATATTGGGTATATAAAATGTGTGGATTCTTTAGGTCTTAATGTCTCTGTGCCTCAGTTTCCTATCTGTAAAATGAGGATACTACTGTCTAATCAAACAGGTTACCTGTGAAGATTAATTAATTAGTGTGTATGAAACACTCAGATATTATGAAGAGCAACATAACGCCCATGAGAAAATTAATAATTTTGTATTCAGTGGAGGGTTTGGATGGCGTACATTAAATAAGGCCTGAGATCATACACTGAATGTGGAGGATAAAAAGTAATACTGAAACAATCTATCTATGGAATAAGTCATGGATCCTATGGAAAAGATAGGATGATATCATGTAATAAAGGCTGTATCATTATGCATATGCACAAAGGGAATGAAGTAAGGTTATGCAGGCAACTGTTATACTGGCACTTCCTAACTTTAACATAGTATTTTTTTTTAAAAGGACTTTTAAAAATAAATATAAGTATAATAAGCTGACACCAACTGCTCTTCAACATTGTCAGTGGCTGATTTCTTGCAGGCATCATAGAGTAAGTGGATTTTGTGGAGGGCATTTAAGCAGGAGAGGGCTGTTGCCTCACAGAATGTTTCAGATTGCATAAGGACATGGAAGAAAGTTAAAGGGAAATCTACAGAACTATCTGTGCTGCATGATTTGTCTCCCACCCCAGAAGGAACCCTGGAACCTGGGGTTTTCAGAAAACACCACATACTCTGGTATGAATGCAAACTCCTTAGAATACATATGTGAACATATTCATTGTGACCAGCCTCAGCATGGATAAACATATATTAAACACACACTAATCCAGGTAAACAAGTATTTCAGGTGCCAGTGTCAATATCCCAAAAGAAAATGCCATTAGGAAACTCATACCACATCCCATTTTCAGTGAGACATCTCACCATGTGAGTCTCTGTAGCCCAGTGGGCCAGCTTACCTGTATTATATTCATTGCTTTGTTATTCTGCTTTATTATATTTAGTAGTAATGCAAGGAACCTACAGGCTTTTATCCTGTAAGATTTGGCTTTAGTAGATAGTGTGAGGCTTGAGGCCTATAACCTTTGGTATAGATAAACTAAAGTAACTCATAAGTTATAGGGAACTGAAAGTAGCATGCAAGAGGCGGAATTTTGTCCAAAATACCAACATCAGCCACCCACAGAACATCGCTGACACCAGCATCCGGAAGGTTCCGGACAGAACGTCGGACCACAAAGGTGCCATGACAGCAAATTGACGTGTATGCTAATAGGGTAACGTCATAGATATACTAACCTGTAGAAAATGGACACCTTAAAGGGAGGAAATACAAATAAGGACCTCTATTGAATATGCATTGGACATGGCAGCGTCAGCATAACCTACTATAAAAGTGACATCCCAGGTGCAGCAGGAGGTTGGAGAGCTGTAGACCTCGGGAGGGGCCAGAATGATGGCCACCGGGGAAGATGAGGATAATGTCAGTGATGAGAAAGATAATGGTTAAGTATGAAAGATAATGGTTAAGTAGGTTAAGAAAGATAAGGGTGTAAGTATGGACATCCAAATGTATTTTCTGTGTTATCTCTATCTGCCTTGTTAAGTTTAAGAGTGTGTGTGTGTGTGTCTTTGCTAAATTATTAATAAATTATATATTTGTAAATATATATATAAAGAGTTCCTATGGTGTGAGTGTTGCTCCTATGCACATTGGGGTTCCCAAATTATATGGTAATTTTACAATAATCTTGCTGGGCTTGATTTTGGGACAAGAACCTGTTAATCCTCAAGTTACAATTATATATACCCAACTTTGGGGAGGCTACATCTCAAATCTGTTTCAGAAATGTAATTATGGTAGTACATTTTCCTGTCACGAGTTTTACTTTCCAAAAAGGCTCACACAGATTCCTATTCAGCTATGTGTTTGACAGCCTCAACAACTGGACTATTTTATGAGATATATAGGTATACTATATTAATGAAGTTACATAAATACACACACACAATGTATTTTTCTTTATTAGAAGTGACAGAGAAGAATAAATGATTTCACACAAGTGATTTTTTAAAATTATACCTAAGTAGATAATTGGGAGAAGATGTTAATTGCTACTTGAAAGGTAGGGATTTAATAATTATGTGAAGTTATTTCTGAAGACATAAATACTCCTTAGCAAGCACCGAAGAGGGGCCAAAAAGCTGCATCTATCACCTCACTGCCTATTAAGAATTTGTATATATAATAAGAACTGTAAGTAAAATTTAACAAAACACTCTAGATAATTCTTTATTATTTATATTTTAGTATATTTGTTCCACAAGTCCCCAGATATAATTAAGTTCTATATAGTTTGCTAGCAGCAACATTCCAGAATGTCTATATCAATAGTGAAAGATCTCACACACAGTCAATCACACTATTAAATTACCCAATGGAACCACATTTTTCTCCAATCTAGAACCCAGTGTTGCATATCATTGGCCTCATCTTGCTCCAGAGTTGAGGTATACCACCACATTCTAAAGACTGGAGACCTTCAGTAGCAAAAAAACCTGACTTCTGCATCAACTGTGCAGAATAATAATGCAAAACGTTCTACAAGGCATCCATGGAATTAAAAGCTTCTATATCAACATCCTGGTATTCAGGATAGCTCAAGAAGCCCTTGACAAATCACTCAGGCAAGAATCCAAGAAGCTTCATGTGGAGAAACTTACACTGAGCTAAATGGCAGTTCCATAAATCCCTAAGCAAGTTTTTCAGCTATGTCTTTTTTTCATATCCTAAAAATATATACACAGAATGCCAGCAAAGTTCATAGGCTCCCAGGAATGTTCAATTATTGAGTATGTGTTGTTCCTGATTTTGCAAAAATGGTCCAGTTCTAAACTAGATGGCTTCAAAGAGACAGACGTCCAACAGACCTAGAAAGATAAATATGAAGCCACCCTTGCACTACTCTCTGACCATTTGAAAAGTGGCACAACAATATCCTATTCCAAACCAGCCAAAATGAAGTTATCACTAATTTAAATCCTGTGCATTCTGGTGCCATCCTGGCTTAAAGGAATGTAGTGAAAAGAAGTTTCACAACACATTTTCACCATTTTTTCAATCTAATCGAGATCTACTATTTATATGTTATAATGAATCCCCATCACCCATGTATCAGGAATATTCATGTATAGAAAAAAGAAGGTCTTGTCAACACAGAGGATTCCATCAGAGATCTAACTGGAAAAACTAGTGATACTTTTCCAAGGTATGCCTTCTTCAGATCTCAAAAGAAGATATCACTCACCATTTCCTCTGCAGATTTTCAAAATTTTGGGAAAATCTCTTTTCTACCTACTCTGATCAGCAGTGTAATTGGTGACAATGTTAACATTAAAACGTGTTCTTAGGTTTCAAAGTAAACAACCCATCTATATGATAAGGTATAACAACTCTCTCAGCGCTATTGTTTCAGGCTTTCTGCAGACCCAGGGAGAAATCATTGCCTCAGTTCACATCTGTTTCACCTTAAATTCACAACTTTAAAGGATGTAGGGCTTTTTATTTTCTTTAAATTAGAAGTTAAATTCTTAAGCATAAGATGGCTGCCTCCAGAAAATGGTACTGGCTCATCAAAATGCAACAAACTGGCTCAGTCAACACAGATGACAAAATCTTGTTAACAACCTGAAGTCTGAGCTGTGTAGTGGGGGAAAGGGAATTATATAAGGAACCTTTTCTCCCCTCTCTTATCACATTGTGCAGTCCACCCAAAGACTAGGCAGAACTGCAGTCCTGCTCTCTGCAGAGCTCAATGACTGTTCTCTTCCCACATGTCTGGAAGTGAAGTGTGTCCAAAAAGGGGTTGGGAGGCATGGCCAAAGGCAGGAGGACCACACCTCTGTCCTATCCATGAGCCAGAGAAGATGACTGACCATCCAGCTGAGTGTAAATTTCATCCCACAAAAAAAGTGTAGTATAGCAGGTGTGCTGTCCGTCCCTGCATTCTGAGAACTCTGAACAGCATTCTTCCTCTGGTGTCTTTACATGGGATCCAAAGCTGGACTGCATCTTCATGACATAATCTAGCCTTAAATAGTATCTTTTTGGTGCTTTTTGACTTAGACGTAAATTTTCAACCACATCTCAACGTAAGAAAATTCTGACTGCAGCAGATAAGGCCCATCAACTCTGAGAAATCCAAAAATGTGGGGCCCCCTTTAATATTCCAGAGAGATGATCCACCTGTACATGGAGCATCAAGTTTGATGGAATGGCTCTTCTTTTACATGTTTTTTTTCACCCTTTCTAATCCAGTTTCTATTGTTAATACTTTTATCTTAGTGACATCTTTAATTCAGATGGCTGGTCTCCTCTTAAGAATAGTTATGGAAGATTCCCTGTTCCTGGCACATACATCACCTCTGCAAATGTAAAAAAAATCAGATGTGGAATGAGCTGCCCTCTTCATTTGTGCATAATCTGAACATCAGCATATCAGCTGTTCAGCAGACATTTATCCTTAGAGAGACAAAGTGGATGAGTTAATATCTTTTATTGGACCAACTATATTACCGCACCCACCGTATCTCTCTAATATCCTGGGCCTAACATGGCTACAACAACATTGCATACATTTATCCTTTTGTCATTTAACTTTCTATATTTTATTATTACAGGGGAAAAAAACGGCTACTGGGCTTTTTAGCTAAGACTTCTGTTTAACTGTTTTAAAATGGCAAAAAAAAGTATTTTTCCTAATATTGGTGTACCTTATTACCTTGAATTCCAACTGAAAAAAATTGTATCACAGTAATGAAATTCCATCCCCTAATAAAAATTCACAGCTATATACCCCTAACTCTGTTTTTATCTGGGAAGATTCCTATGTCTTTACATGGCTGATTTCTGACTTGAAGTAACATGGTGCCCCGGTGTGAAACTGAATGCTTGCAATGGGTAAGCTTTCCTGTGTTCTTTCACAGGAATATGAATAGTAACAGATTACCCCACCTCCAGATACAAGACTTTGTTACTATAATAATTTTTTGCATTCTCGCATCACTTGATTTTATAGAATGCTCTCTTGTGGGTAATATATCTACATAATGCTTCATGCATCTAAAAGCAATCCATAAAGTACTTCTAATAACAGTAACTAACTCTGTGGGGTATGATTAGCATCAAATAAATGCACCTCAAATGGCTTTTAACAAATCAATAAGGGGAATTTGAGTTTTTTCCTTCCTTCCTTTTGTTTTTGTTATTGTTACTGAATCCTCCCTCCCCCAATTCTTAAAAAAAGAATACAATAAATATCACAACAATTGAAGACTGTCCCAGTTATTCATCCCTACTACATAGGCCAATACATAAATTGGGATTTTTTCTTGTTGTTGCAGTAGGTCTAGTTGAAAACTGAGATGAAGCAGGAAGTTACAGATGAAATTAAACTATTGAGTTTTTATCCTTATAATATATTCTGTGTAGTGAGAGTTTCTTCTAGCTTGATTGAATGCCCTATTACCAATTCACACCACAGATATATTTTGCAACCAAGACTGCAAAATGTTGCATGCTGTTGAATGTAAAACGGTCATATAGGATTTAAGGAATTTAAATTAGAACATAATAGCAGAGATGTATGAAAATAGTTGAATTATGGATTGAACAAATGAGTTCCTTTTTATTTTAAGTTAATATCTCAGACCAAGAATACAACTGAAAATAAAATCTAGGGTCTGGATCATCTTCTCCCGAGGAAAAAAAAAATCCATGTGAGGATGCTTTGGAGAACAAAATATTCTCCTCAATTTCACCTCTATTCTTCTGTCTTGGGGTACAGGTGAAATTCTCTCTCTCTAACCATTCTCTTTTACAATATGACACAGGGTTTACCCCAAAAGCTTGGTGATTCTCAGGGATTCAGTGATACCCCAACAGGAAGCCAGGTCCATTTGAGTGGAGGCCGTATGCCTCTGCACTGACTTTGATACCTGCAAAATTTCATCTCTAGCCACACTATCAGGGTCTTCCACTGACTACTTTTGTTGTACCATGGGTACTATGCTATATAATTGGTTATGTTTTGGCTATACACAGTGTATGTTTTATAGTAAGAATTAAGGTATTAGAATAAATGAATAGGATAGTGGATACTAGTATTAGCTATTTTCTTTTTATGCCTTGTAAGTAGCAGACAGGATTTTGTCTGTGTCTATGTTAATTAGATTAGAGGAATTTCAGAGGCCCAGGCCCCAATGCGGGAAAGGGTTTAGTAAGGTCTAATTTATGATGCCTTTCTTGTTCAACATAAAACATTGCCATTTGTTACCTTTTGAAGGTCTCTGCAAAGAACTGTTTGTGTGAATGAGGAATGTATGCATCAGGGAAAGATAAAGTGTGAAGGCCATTTTTGAAGCCAGATGGCCAAGGGAGGAGGAGTGACGAAACTAAAGAAACTCCAGAGAACCATCAACGTGCATCCATGGTTTAGGAGGGGCAGACTGATCACCCTGAGGTGAAGGCCGGCACCCTTAAAACACAAGATAATTGATTAAATCAAAACCAGACAGGATGACCCTCTTGTGTTTTGGGCCATCAAAAGATAACACCAATTAAGGAGTAACCAGTCACGAACTGACACAGCAAAATCCATAGACTTCAACGGAGAAAAAAAGAATATAAGAACAGGGTGCTTTGCCATGGGACTTTGGATTCCTCTTGCCACTACTCCAGGAGCATCGGATCGCGACTGACAGAGCCTGGCTCCCTTCTGCAACCAATCTGGCTGGCCACTAGATATAGTTACCAATCCAGAGTCTGGATCGGTAACTATTACTGGCAGGACTGTGTGCATGGTGTGTGGGTGTGAGAGTGTGAGAGACTGAAAAGTATATGCTAATTGCTATATTCTCAATAAATGCAGCGTGTTACCTTTTCCTCTATAAGAAGATCTTGTGTGCTCTGTTTAAGCATAACATTTTCACCTCCAGGATTCCTGAGGAAGGCTTGTGGAAAAGATAATAGTTCCAAGTGCTGGGGAATCGCTACTAAACAAGATGAAGTACAATGTATACATTACCAACCCTGACTCCTCATTCGCCATATTTGGGGTCGGGAAGGAATTTTCCTCCAGGGTAGATTGGCAGTGGCCCTGGAGGTTTTTCGCCTTCCTCCGAAGCATGGGGCAGGGGTCGCTTGCTGGAGGATTATTTCAGGAGTAGGTGGGTCAGCTTTTGTGGCCTGCATCATGCAGGAGGTCAGACTAGATTATCATAATGGTCCCTTCTGATCTTAAGTTCTATGATTCTAGCCAACTTAATTTCCGCCCACGCTCCCAGAAGATGAAGGACCCACGGAAAATTCCCAACTGGGTTTGCAATGTGAGGGGAAGGAATCATGAAGACAATTTTCCCCCTTCCTCCCAATCATGGAAGGGTGGAATTCCATGAGGGAGGGTCCAATCCATACTTGGATGGGATTAAGAGAAGGGAGAGCACTCTCACTCAAAATTATAGCATTTAGATATGTTTGCTAAATGCCAACCAATCTGCTCCATGACACAATACATGCATGATAGTGGATAACTCTTTTCAATTCAGTTTCCTCTGCCAGAGCCTCTGTGCAAGATTTAGAAGAGTTTCCTTTTAAACTAAATTGGGACACTGGGCTCAAATGTAATGCATTATTGTGCATTCATAATGTCCAGTGAAGTCAGTGAGAACTCCAAATGTTCAACACCTCTGAAATTCAGACATTTTTAAGTGTCTACCTTTAGATATACACCTGTGCAAATTTTGGTCTAAGCGAATTGCCTTAGGTCATACAGCAAATCAGTGTGAGGGATTAGAATTTATAGTCCTGTGCTGTGTGCACTACATCACAGTGCCTCTCATGAAAGAGCAAAACCAACTTCAATACACACTCTGAAGAGGACAGAACTGATTTAAAACTAGCCATTGAAAGCTCTTCCACAGTCCCAAAGCTTCACAGAGTGTACACTTCATGTGTACACTGCAATTAGACACCAGCGGCTGGCCCATGCCTACTGACTTGGGCTTGCAGGGTTCGGAATAATGTGCCAATTTAACTGCGGTGTAGAAATTTTCACTTGTGCTAGAGCCTGAGCTCTAGGACGCTGCAAGGTGAGAGTGTGCAGCCCAAGCCCAGATGTCTACACTGCAATTAAACAGCCCCTTAGCCCGAGCCCCACAAGCCCAAGTCAGCTGGCACAGACCAGCTGCAGGTGTCTAATTGCAGTGTAGACACCTTTAGAGGCCAAGAGAATCCCCCATTCACATCTGAGTCCTACAACAGGGAAAACAAGACATGACATTCCCAATAATTGTAAGACAAAAAACAAGGGAAAAAGCATTTTAATTAAAAAATTTCATGTTTTT
Organism: Platysternon megacephalum; assembly: GCA_003942145.1. NCBI lineage: Eukaryota > Metazoa > Chordata > Testudines > Platysternidae > Platysternon > Platysternon megacephalum. The sequence continues at coordinate 7,469,751 of QXTE01000023.1, read as the reverse complement.
TCAGGCCACCTTTAATATTACAAAGACAGATCCTCCACTCAAAATTTCCATTAAACTCAAAGAGAGAAAGTCAGGCCTATTCATGACTCCAAGATACCAAGAGGTATACATCTGAGCAATACAAGATATTTCCAGCTGTCACTAAATTTGACTCAAGATAATCTTGATATGTACATTCTACAAGGAGTGATTCTAACATGCTGGAAAAATGACACATAGCCATCAATGTCATCTTCTTAGGGAAGTGAAATATATACAATTCAAGATAACCAGATGTTTCAGCTTCTGCACATCATTCAGTATAAAAATAGGAGTCAACTGGAATATAACTATGCAAATAAAGAAAGTTCTCTTTTTTTGTTTGGGGTTATTTTTTCCCCCCACTTTCTCCTGTGTGGAATGGGTGTTAGAATAATTAATGGTCATATTAATAGGTAAGGCAGTTATATCTATCATGAAAAAAAAATCAATTTAAATATTTGTTATGTAAAAATCAATAGACATGGATATTAGAAACTAGACTGGGCAAACACTGCAAAACATTTTCTGTGAGTATCTGCTATAGTTTAAAAATGAATAGGTTTCAAAAATGCTCATGTCAAATAAAACATACAAATGCAGATAGTCACATAATATAACTATGACTAGAGAAAATTACACCTAAACTCTATACTCAGCCAATGAATCTTACAACAGCTTAATATTTTCTATTACTCATGCCTTGGGCCAGGCCTGAATTGCCTACAAAGGAAAACATTTACATTTTTCTTATTTTTTCTAATCCTAATTATCTGTTACTCATCTCCAGACTGCTTCCTTTCCCTAAAAAACATCATGACTCATTTAAATACTTCTTCTCATTATATGAGTATAATCACCCCATCAATGAACTGAAATTATACCATGTGACCTACCAAAATTTTTTAAACAAGCATCACATTTTTAAATACAGAAAATAGCTTTCATTAAAAAAAAAAAAAAAAAAGAAGGAAAAGTAGGCTGAAATTCTCATGTGATTTTATCACTCCAGGAACTGGGGCTATAAGAAAAACAAGTATCATGACACTCAAAAAAGTCACAAGAGCTGACACCACAGTTATTCAGTCATCTCCGATTAGGACCAAAAAAACCCAACAACACAGAAATATTACTTTCTATAGGCGACAGTAGCAATTACTCACACCAAGCCATCATTTTTAAAAAAAAGCCCTCTGAGCTAAGCAATGCTCAAATTATTGCTTAAAGGAAGTCTTACGTCATGCCTTAGCCAACAAGTGCAGGTTCCGGCCGATGGAGTGAATTCCATAATCATTAATATCTGTTTTCCCAGCAATGTTCTGACCCCACCCGCTATTTCCTGCAAATTCAATCAGAAGGGAATGTCAGCAAGGGTCTCAACAGCTGGTACAGAGGGTAAGAGAGAGATGAAGTCTTTTACAGAGACACAGTCTAAGTTGTTGCCAGTGAAGTGGTCTAAAGAGAAACAGCAAAGCAATTAGAATTATAATGAAACAAACAGTTTTCCCTTGGACATGAAAATAGCTATTAAATATTCTGGATTTCATTAGGATATCCCTGGAATAAAATGTTTGGTACTGTGTTATTTAAGAACAAAATCCATGGGAAAAAAATCCACCCATCTACGCTGCTGTACTTCACTCTCCAGCCTAAATTAGGGACAACACTGACCTTGTCTCCTCCATGAATAGTAATTCTTTGCAGATATCTAACTCTTTCATCCATATATCTCAAAGAACTTCAAGGGATTTGTTGTTATCTCCATGTTACAGATGGGAAATGGAGGCATAGAGAGGTGAAATAATTTATGTAGCTGGTCAGTGGCAGAGCCCCCTGTGACAGACTCTCAATTCCCGGCAATACCCTAAATGAACTTTATTGAATTAAGTTAAACTTCACTGAATTAGGTGAATTCCCTTGGGGTCCATTGTATTAAAAATGCACTTGTGTATGTGTTCTTGTTGAATTGTACATATTTCCATGGGAGGAGTAAATAGGAGGGCAGCACGGGATGATTAGGCAAATTCACTCAGGTTCTAACATCTCCAGAGGGTCTGCATATACCAGTTCAAACTGGATCCTCCAGGCGAAAGGGTTTTTGGATAAAGAGCCTGTTTTTAAACTGGCTCATGTCCTTCAACCCTGGTCCACAGAGGGCCCCAATCCTTAGGGTAGGGTTCGAAGGATGAGGCCTACTGAGGCTAGATAAAAGAGTGATTGCTTGTTCTGAGCTAAAGCTGTGATGAACTTGTTAGCAAAGGGAAACCCCTTGGGTGGGGATTTGAAGGACTGTTCCTGCCAGAATCTATGTTAGGGTTGGGTGAATATCGGTAAGCTTATTAGTAGGCATGTAGGTTCTTTTATTGATTTAAGTGTTTTCTCTGTAGTGCTTTATACCATAAGAATAAAACAGGACTGCATAGAAAGAACTGTGTGGTACGTATAACTGTAGCAATTACACCTATTAATCATCTCTGAAGAGAAGGCAAGCAGGTGTTCTCAGGTGTCCTGTCTGTGCTGGGAATAACACAGAGAAGGCAGAGAATGGTGGAGCCTGGAAATACCCCAGTTAGAAGGGAGCAAGATGCTGGTCTCTAACCAGAAAGGCAATGGCTGGGGAGCTGCAAGTGGGTGCCTTTGCTGGACCACTGAGGGGAAATCAAGGGCAACCATGCCTGTAACTATGACACCCTCCACACAACAGAACCCAGGTCTCCTCAGTCTCAGTCTCCTGACCTATCCACTGTACCATGGTGACTAGCTACAAGCAAAAGCATGTCTCAGTGGATGCTAGTCCAACCTCAAATGTCACTGCCTGCCCTATACCTTTCCTCCCAGTGCCCCCTTCATTACCATCATCATTAATTGCTCCTCCAGTTGATCTTCCACTCCCCCTTTTCCTCCCCACAACCACCACCTCTAGTTTCCAGTGTGCCCAACCCCTCAAACTTTTACGGTCCAGCTGCAGATTTCCCAGCAGCTCCACTTCACATGGTATGATTTCTGGTGTGCTCTGGGCCTTGACATACCTCAGACTGCATCATGCAAGAGTGAAAAATGTGTTCATTCTTCTAAATAGGACAAATACTGTTAAGATGGAAGGTGTCAATGGCTACTATCAAGTGGGTCTTTGATCAATAGACAGTCACACATTTGGTTAAATCCCATTGGTGTGCTAAGCACCCTTTTTTCAGGCTAAATGGCAGGAACAATTAAAAGCCCCTTTATTTAGTGATAGTTGGAAACAAAAGGAGGCTGAGCAGGGCTAAGCAGTGTTGGATAGGTTTTCATAGGACAGGTTGCAAAGAATAGGGGATACAGGGATTGTTTTGCAAACTGTGTGTGTGTTAGATCAGTGGCTCTCAACCTTTCCAGACTTCTGTACCCCGTTCAGGAGTCTGATTTGTCTTGCGTACCCCAAGTTTCACCTCAATTAAGAACTACTTGCTTACAGAATCAGACATAAAAATACAAGTGTCACAGCACAGTATTATTGAAAAATTGCTTATGTTCTCATTTTTACCATACAACTATAAAATAAATCAATTGAAATATAAATATTGTACTTACATTTCAGTGTATAGTACATAGAGCAGTATGAAATTTTAGTTTTGTACTGACTTCGCTAGTGTTGTAAAAATAGGCAAATATCTAGGTGAGTTGATGTACTCTTCTGTGTACCCCAGGTTGAGAGCCACAGTGTTAGAGCAGAGAGTGAGAGAAGCAGTTATGAGAACATTCCTGAAAGGGGAGCAGAGACAGAGCTCCTTGCATCACAGAACTTGCTGGAAAGGCAAACTTGGAAATTATGAGTGTGGAAACTGCCCGCTGTTTGTTCCTATTTTGTTCAGAAGAACAAGACTGTGTGTACATTTTTTTGTAAATAAACAGGATGTCACCAAAGGATGTACCTGGCTCGTAACATTCATTCATCCACTTAATGGACACAATCCTACAAGGCCCCAAATATTGACTAACTGCTTGGACCAAAGGAGAAACAACATGTTACAAAGTTGGATCACAGGAGTGCTCAGAGACCCTTTGTTCAAGTGTCTTTGCTTTTATGGGTAAACTGCCTCACTTAACATTATTATACAGCAAGCTTTTTTGTGCTTTAAAGTTCATTAGCATTCTGGCTTGTTTCAGCTAGTCACATTTCAGGAAGAATTCAGATTTTGTTTTTATGAAAGAAGAACACTTATGAGCCAGACAATGTACAAAAAAAGATTATGCTGTCATCGCCGCAGAACATTAAGCATATATGATTGACATAATACCCTCATTGCACTAAAAACATTATTTTGTTATTGTAAGGCACATTCTAGTGACTATTAATAATATAGATTTTTTTTGATAAACTTAGCTCCTTGATCATGTGCCAGATTTCATTATATAGCTAATTTTCTCTCCTCCATTTAGTTTTCCCATATAATAGCTAGTTTTGCAACCTTTTATCTTCCTGGGGAGGGAAAGCAAGTTATATATGGAATCTCCCCAAAGCTACTGTCAAATGCTTTTACATAGATGATATTCATTGAGGATGTAGTAGTAGTGCACTATCTATGGCATCACTTCACAAAGTACTTTTGCTAAAGGTTTGTGTAATAGGGGACCTTAGTTTTCTCACAAACTTGAGTCACATGAAAATGTGTACGTTCACGCCAACAGGCTTTTACCATTATTTCCACATTGATTCCAGCTTGCCCCAAAGCCTGGGATAGGAGGTGATGAAAAAAGAAATCCTGATATAGTAACAATGTTTTCACCGTGTGTGTAAGAAGGCAGCTCTAGTGTGTGTGCGTCTTTTCCATTTGGCTAATAATTTCAAATAGTTACACTACTGATGCAGATATTTCCAGTTTGCTGTAGGTACTGAAGACCATGAGGAATTCACACTAGCAAAACTGGTGGAGAAAACGTTCTTCCGCTCCCCAATGCTTTTGCAACAAAATAAAGAAATACATAACTTTTTTTTGCATTCTTCTCTAACAAAATCAGTGACAGTTTTTGCAGGTGAAAAGGGCAAAAAAGTAATCAGGGTAATTTTTTGAAACTCAAATTCACTCCAGGTCAAAATTTGCATTTAAAAAAAATAGCAAAATGGAAGAAATGGTAAATTTTTGTTTCTAATGGGTAGCTTGTGCACTAATCTCACTTCGTAAAAAAACATGAGGATGATAAATTATAAAGCATTCCTGAACTGTTAAAAAAAAAAGTCCATTTTTTTTTCTTGGCAGGAAGCCCTAATTCTCTTCTTTTCTTCTGGATTCTAAGATTAAACATTGCCCTTTTCTGTTGCCATCATAAGCCAGAAGTAGCAGGAATTGTATCTTATAAATTAGACAGGCTACTGCTTCAAAAAGCCGCAACCTAAAATTATCTGCAGTCTGGGGCAAGGAAAAAAACACGTGTACATTCCAAAAATCCCCTAGTCCATCTGTGTATAAGTGCGTAAGGGATAGAAGAATCATGCTTAGTCCTCTCCTCCAGAAAGGTGTCTTTTCCACAGGTTTAGGTAGGACATGCTTTTCCTTCACTCCTACCTCTTTTTTCGCAATCCCCAATGACTCAAATCCAAATGTACATGAAAGGAGAGATCAGTGGTGCAAAGACCCACAAAAGCCATGGTTTCTTAGCTTCCCATTCTCTCTGGTTCCTATATGATACCACTGGTGGCAAATGTGATTGAGTCTGGGCTCTCTCTAAACAAAACACTACGTTTTTTTGGGAAAAGGCAATATAGGATATGAAAAAATAGTATTATAAATACTATGTAATGTATAAGTAAACGTGAACAAAGTTAAGATTGCACATTCAGACTTAACTTGCTACCTACTCTAATATATTGTGCTACCTCACTCTAGTTATGCTAGCAAATTACGTGTAATATTTTTAAGTTATGGCAAGGGTCTCTAAAGCATATAAACTGGCTTCCTTATTTAGTATTTGTATAAATCCTCATGTAACACTGGATTGGGACTTAACAAACCTGCATTCTACACTCAGTTCTGGCACTGGCCTGCTGGCTGACCTTGGACAAGTCACTTCATCTGCCTGTGTCCCAGTTTCCCCATCTATAAAAAGAGGGTTATGATGCTTGGTTTTATTTAAGTGCTTTGAGATCTGATTAAAAGTACTACATAAAAGCTAGCTATTATTGTATTATCTGAAGAAGACCCAGATCAAGTCTTTTGTACTTTACAACTATCAGAATAAACCTTGTCACTGATTTACTCTTGCAATTGTGTTAAAGAATCAGTCTTGATATGATATTAAGAGTATCCTCTGCAGTGTTAGCCACTGCTGTTTCTTTCATCACTTATTAATAAACATTAAGTAAACAGGTGTGTTAGTCCCGATTACTACATGTAATTTTTTGCAATACAAAGGAGCCTCAAAGCTTTAACTCTGTAATGAAAGTACAATGATTAAACCCACCCCCAAAGCTACTTAATGACTTTCTGTCTGTATGGCCTCCTAACTCTTCCAAGGGGGAGTTTCACCCTAGGTGATTACACCAATGAACCCCTATTAGCAGCCCAGAATAATATTTTTCAGGAAACCAAAATATACAGGCCAAGGTTTGTCCCCCTCCCTTCCCCAAAAAAGAGTCAGTGTCCTAAATCTATATTTAGGCACCCATATAAAAGTATCATGATTTTCCAAAAGGTACTGAGAGCATGCAGCTACAATCAACTTCACAGATACTCAAAGGAGCTCAGCATCTCTAAAAATCTTTCCAGTTTTACTTAGATGCCTAGATACGGATTTAAGGACCTACATTTAAGTAACTAAAAATTGTAAAAAATGTTTTGCTTTGAATCTCCAATATATTAGGTAAATTTTGTAAAAAAAAAAATCAGCTGTTAGATAAATAATAATAATATAATGTCCATCGTGGAGCAGACTAGCACCTTGGTGCCCTAATTATGAACCATGACACCCTTGTGCTAAAGGCTATACAAATGATAGATGCTATTTCTTCCATCACACCTCCTTACTCTCTTACTTTATGGACAACTCAATGGGGTGGGGGGATGAAGGGACAGCAGGATGCTGACATCTGAAGAAAAAACAACCACCACAGTATTCTTTCCCTCTACTCTCACCTCCCATTTCAACCGAGTCCCTTCCTCTACTGTTCATCCTCCCCATTTCATTTTCTCACTCCCCCTTTGCTGCCACCCTCCGTATACTTTGATCATCTGGGGCCCGGCTGCTGTGAGGCTTCACAAATATCCATAAAACAGTTTGCAATACTCAGATGACAAATTCTCACCTTTGTGCACACTGATTAGGATGATATTCAGGATCATTTCTTTACACTATTCCAATATTTTCTTCCAAGCCATTCCTTACTGTTGGCAGACACTGAATCAATAATGTGAAGTCCCCACGCCAGTAAGATTAGAGTATCACAGATCTACATACAAAAACCCACTAAACAAAATATATTCACGAGTGGGAAGAAAACACTCATCCATATAAAATTTACCAGGATCCTTTCTCTGGACAGAAGCCTGGACAACCCCCTTCCAAGATGCCAGTGTGCACTAATCACCTGCATATACAGAACAGCATATCCTGGACAGATGGTGTTTAACACAAAGAATGTACAAAGTATTATACAACCCAGAGATAGCAATCTCTGAATCCAGATCCCAACTTTCTCAAAATTCAGACACAAGATTTCCCTTCAAGTCCAACACCAATAAAAACGATGCTGGAGGGGATTGACTGGATACCTAATGACTATCTGGGAGGCCTGTTCTAGGGTGCAAATATATTGGTAGGAGATACAACAAAGAATTCAGATTACTAGCAGCCTTCTTGAAACTTAATTGGAATTCCCTGCAAAGACACAGAACTTCTCCTGAAACCATGGCTATTGTGCAATGAGCTTTCTACGGCAGCTAGGTTGAAGGGTAAAACTTAGATGAGAGACCTCCGAGAAAAACATAGTGTATAGTGCTGACAATTTAGCAGGTGGCCTCCTCCTTATGAGACAGTTGGAACCATTATATAGCATATAGGACACAGTATTGCTCAAGGCACTGCCTTTCTGATGAAATGTACAGTCATTAACAATCCCATCAAACTCTTTGTAATATATAGGGTGTTCGCTTCAGTGCCCTGGACAGATTTTAACTTGAGTAATTATACTCTACCTATCTAAATTCCCTAGACTCAAATATGAACAGGGTGTACAATGTGCATGGAACTGTAATTGGACACTTTAAAACAAAATACACACAGACTTTTCCTAGTATCAAAGGGAAGTTCTGAAACCCCAAAATAGCCATACAATAGGCCAGCTGCATGAGATCAGTGTTATGTTTTATCTGTGACAGGGGACAATGAAAGATGCTTCTGAAGATGAATGAAATCCCTCATAGTACATTTACTGGAGAAAAAGTATGCCGTAGTGAGAGTTTTTCTTGACCCCTAGCTACTGCTGTCTGGCTTGTGCCCTGAAGCACAAGAACTGAGTAGCAAAGAAGAAACCCTCTTAACCCACTTCATATAATGCTTGCCACAGGAAAAAGACCCTGTACTAACTTCCTTTGTGGATTTAGCATTCCAAGTACTCACTATCATGGTTCCTGAGGGTTGGACCTGGTTCTTGTCCCTATTCCTGAGATAGTTACAGGAAGGTAGTCTACCCAGGCATTCAGGCCTGACTATAGACTCCTGGAAATGATTACACAGGCCGCCAGCTCACAGGTACCCAGATGCAGAAAAGTGATTACAGAAGCCATGGCTTACATATCTCGAGTAAAAATCAACCGTCTCTCCATAGACATTCACAGAAGGCTCCATCTGACCAGGGGCCCAACCCTTACTGGTCTTGTAGAGGGTGTGACATAGATATACAGTGTGACAGATATGGCAATTTCCTGCAATATCCTTGAAAGACTTTATGTTAAGCGTGTGTGTGTGTTATTGTGGGCCAGGATTGAACATAACCTATTGAGGGAGGAAATGTGACAGTTACTGAAACTCCCATGCAGTTTTATTATTGGAGTCCATTGTTTTAAGTGAATGGTTTGTGTATGACTTATTATCCATGGTAGAGGGCTGCCACAGCTCCTCCAGGAACTAAAAACAGTGGATGGCGATTGAGGCAAATCAGCGAGGTTGTAACCCACTCAGAGATGTACCACCTCCTTGGGAGTCTCAGGGCTCACATATACTAGTTCAAACTGGGTTCTCCAGACCAGAGGCCAATAGACAAAAAAAGGACTTTTGGTTAAATAGCCTAAGTTTAAACTGACTCAGGGCCTTCTTTCTGATACAACAAATACATGACTTTCTGTCTGGGGCGAGGAAGGGGGAAAGCAATCCTTGTAGAAGGGTTGGCAGGACACTCACCTGCCTGAGGTTGGAGTGACCCTCTAGTAAGCTTTTTACCATGATGGTGGGTTTTTATTGCTTTTAATGTTTCTCTGTAATGCTTTCATCTTAAGAATAAATGTGCTTGTGTCATAAACAGATAGTTAAGGGTTAATGCCTCTTTTACCTGTAAAGGGTTAAGAAGTTCACCTAGCCTAGCTGACACCTGACCAGAGAAACCAATGGGGGGACAAGATGTTTCAAAAGGAAGGGAGGGAAGTTCCATTTGTCTTGGGTCAGTTTCAGTTCTGGCCGGAGAAGAAAAGGAATCAAACAGGGTAGTAAGTATTTAGTGAAGGAATTAGTTTATGTTTATTTTCTTTTTGTAACTTGTCTTGGGCATTAGGGGAATAATCAAATTGGCTATTCGTTGGTATACTAAGGGTTTTGCCCAGGGGAACATCTCTGTGTTTTAAATCTGTTGTCTGTGAGATCAGCTTGTATGCTATCTCCCAGAGGTTTTTCCTTTACCTTTTTTTTCTTTAATTAAAAGCCTTCTTTTTAGAAACCTGATTGATTTTTCCTTGTTTTAAGATCCAAGGGGGTTGGATCTGGGCTCACCAGGAATTGGTGGGGGAAAGAAGGGGGGATGGTTAATTTCTCCTTGTTTTAAGATCCAAGGGGTTTGGATCGGTGTTCACCAGGGAATTGGTGGAGGAGTCTCTCAAGACTACCCAGGGAAGGGTTATAGTACTTGGTGGGAAAGATTTTGGGGGAGAATACACAGGTTCCCAAATGACTCCAATATTTGGGTGGTGGCAGCGTACTGATCTAAGCTGGTAATTAAGCTTAGGAGTTCTCATGCAGGTCCCCACATCTGTACCCTAAAGTTCAGAGTGGGGGTGAAACCTATGACAGCTTGCTTATAAAGAGCTGTGCCCACTTTTAACTGTGGGCAATTACACTATTTGTTGTCTCTGGAGAGAAAGTAAAGTGCAGATGCTGGCCTGTGGAGGCAGTCTGGCTTGCTGGAAACATTATAATGTAAGCAGGAAACTGAACAGCTTGGAAAACCCCAGTTAGGAGAGAGATGCAGCTTTGTATGTAAGAAAGGGGGAGGATGGCAGAGGAGCTGGGAGCCTAGAATGGGTGCCCTTGGTGGACCAGAATGGGGGAGGGAGGAATACAGGTGCAGTTGCCCTGAACTGTGACACACAGAGACTCAATTTTCACAATAGTTACCTACAGGAAAATTAAGTTCCCAAAATTATATATAAAACAGCAGCACTCACCCAGGCAGACAAATAATATAGAGTGGATCCATTTTGGAATGATACATAAAACTGACTGACCTGCCAGGACTAAAGAGAAGTCTGGAGGCTTGTGGATTTACACGCCAGTTTATTTATTGGACTAGTTGTAATTTCTAATTTTAATTAATAAGGTCTTAAGGAAAATGAAACTATTTTTCTGTTGTTTCATACTGCACTGTAACTGAACCTACAAGTAAAATATGTAACCAGCTTGGAGTAAAGGAGATTTCTGCCTGTGATTACTGCTTGTAATACACCAAAACCACTCTCAAGCACAATTTGGCTACTTTTGTGACAAATGGTGGAATTCCAAAAAAACAGGAACATGGCAGCATAGTCAAAGTATCACCACATTTCTGAAAATGCTGAAAAAAAAGCACAAGCTAGCAAACACAATACAGAGATAGGGCCACATATAGAGTAAATTAAATCCTAGATAACTGAACAAATTAAAGGAGAGATGAAAATTGACCAAGATTAAGTGAAAGATTAAATTAAATCTAAACAAAACCAAATATAAAGTTGCCCTGAAACAAACAAAAACTCCTCACATTTCAGAGCAATAACAAAGAACTACAACAGCCAATTTTCAAAGCTTTATTTACTAGATGAAGAATCAATTATACAACCTTTCCCCACCCCCCAACACACACACCTGCAAATGTTCAAGGTAACAAGCCAAACATTAAAAGATTTTTTGTGATTAAGAAATCAACAACAATAGAAAGAATCTTGTGAGGAGGTGGAAGGGGGCAAAAAAAATCACAACACTACAGTATCCCTTTTCCAGCCATTAAGAAAAATCTTTTCAAAGCAAAAATATTGCACTTTTTTTGCAACAAAATTTGTTTTTTTAGGAAAATGAGGGGAAAAAAGGCAACTGGTTAGAAATTAATCTCTTAGGAATTGTGACACGATGAATGACCTAAAAAAAAAAGCTACTTAAGTCCCATGTTTATTTATCTGAGACTTAGAGCAGGTCTTTGAGGGACCTGTATACACTGGGATTTCTTAATATCCTATGTTTTGCTTTTATTTTAATGGGATCATTTAGAGCAGCTTTTGAAGGGGAAGGGTGTAAAGATCATTCTTTCCCTTCTGATGGCTCCATCCTACTATTCATTTAATTTCCACTAGCAAATTTTCCACTGACTTCAGTGGGAATTAGAGTAAGCCCCCTGCCTCTGAAGGTGCTCTGTTTTCTAGTTCCTTGCTGAACTTTTTTAGTGGTATGTTTCTATGTGAGGGGGATACAAATGCTGTGTGAGAAAAGTTTAGCTTTCTTTGTTCCTCATTTTTGTAAACCAATTTAGCTTTCCAACATTTCACAAAACATACAGGAACACACTTTTTCTTGTTTAACCCTTTAAACTGGGAAATACTTAGTTAAGCGAGTTTTACAGTGTGACTATAACTCAGATAAAATTGAGAGAAGAAACTAGGGTATACTAGTGAGTGAAAATTCCTAATTTACCAGAACTGGTTTCCCCTTCTCTTCCCTAGTTTAAGAACATTAAAACTCTTACCTAAGTTGCAAGGAAAAAGTGACAGAGCCCACTCTAACTTGAATTGTACAATGAATCTGCCAGCTACTGTCTGACAGTTGGCTGCTGTTAGCCTTCATCAAGCCCAGCTGTGGCTAATTTTAAAGCCTCACAGGTGCAGCAATAATTAATCAGCAGGAACTCAGTTAATATTTGTCTTCTGCTGCAGAAAAGCCTTGTAGCAGAAGCCTGCCAGTTTCTGCTGGCAGTCCTTGTAAGGAGAAAAGGTATCAGTGTTTTTAAAACCAAATAAACAAAACAAAAACAACATCACACTACTTTTCAATAACTGCATGTATAGAGTGTCAATATGTTTTGCCCGTTGTCCTACTTTTATTTTGTTTTTAATCTTCTTAGTAAGTTTTGATTGTCAATGCATTTCATTTTCCCTCCACTTGCCCTGAGCCATCATTTTGCAAACCTCTTGCAAACCCTTGCCACAGCCTCTGAGCTGACATGAATGTTATCACAAGATTTATTATGCTTGAAAGAAATTTTAATTTGAAATATAAAATATTTGCCTTTCTAAACTGTGCTGTTTGATTTTCTATGACACCAGGATGTTTGAGAATAGTAAAAATGAACTACATTTTCCTTCTTGTATTTTTTTTTATTCCTGTTCCTAATACCTGCTTTTGCAATCTGCTTTCCTGATGCACAATTTCTGAGATTTTCAAATCCAATCACCAAACTGGGAATTTGAAGGATACCCATCATCCCTACCTCAGCTGAGACTAAATTAAATGTCACAGAGCTTCCTCACTGGAGGTCTTTAAAATTATCACTTTTTCTCCTCTTTAAGACTGCACTGAGAATTCACTCCAGTGTCCATATAAAAAAAACCCCAAACTATCTTTTTTTCTTTTTAAGAGTGAATACTTTTCCTAAAGGACCTCTAAAGCTTAATTTAATGGGCAAAATGATTCAGAGCTTTCTGAAGCTTTTCTCATTGTCTCACCTAGTGATTTTTTGAGTGCTGACTTGGTCTGCATTTGCCTCCTATATGCTGTTTCAAATATATTATCATACCATTGAAAGGGGCTGATTCCCAGCCTCCTACTGGGATATAGCCACTACTCTAGCCCTGGAAAATCTTGAGATATATGATCTTAAGACTGTGGCACTTTTAAAGTCATTTTAGGTCATTTTTAGAGGTTTTTGTAACTCTTGCAGAGCTTTTATATAGTTGGAATGATGCTACGATATCTGGGTTTTCACAATAAGGTTTATAAAAACATCCCCAATAAAAATTAAAAATCTATGTAAAACTTTAGTAAAACAACTTCTTCACCCTGTACTTATCTACCTTATGCAGAGTTCATGATGAAGAAGTATAAAGCTTTTACTGAAACTTGGATGGGATGACCTACGTAATACTCATGGTTGCAATATGTGAGCAGTGCAACCATCACTAACTCATGCAAGTAGATACTTTTAGAACACACCACAAAGTGATATGGGCTTTTGGATATTATGATAGATATGTCTAATATTATCAATATGGTTTTGAGAGGTAAGAGATTATACCAAATCAACAAAATGTTGTTATGACTCTTTTGAATAGCAGTATATCCAAAATGTTCTTCATCGATATTAAACAGCATTTTTCCCCCATGTTGCTTGGAATCACACATTTTTCTCCTTGAAAAAAATTATAGCAACCAACAGCCATTAACTAATCACAAAGAGACCAGTAATGATGTACTAGAGGTAAGACATCTCTCATTGCCTCCGGCCATCCCTCAAGTATCCCTCCTGTAGTTTATCAGTAGAGATGAGTAGCAATACATGTATTTTTATGGTTAAGGCTCTGGACTGGAACTTAAGAGACCTGATTAAATGTCCAGCTCTGTCACAGTCTTCCGCTGTTATCTTGAGCAAATGATTCAGTCTCTGTGGCCCATTTCCCCACCTTCACCTGTAGATTTCATATGCATTTATTATAGTGAATATTTAAATCATGTCTCTGTCACTGTTTATGTCACTCCAGAAATTAATGACTGCTTATAATTATTATACTAATTCACAGCTACTGTATCTAGATTGATCTTCAAAGACGAAAAAAACAAGCAAATCTTGCTTTGTGTGTTTTATATATTAGTGCAAGAGTTACTCCACTGATAACAATGTTGCTTTAATATGTCATTAATATCATTTAACAGAAGGATACTTCACAGTGCCTTCTGAATATAACATAATACATCTTCATCAATATTGTATCTAACATTCCAAGCTCTGAGCGACGTTCAGGTACTTACCATTTCAAAAATAAAATAAAATAAAATTGCTGCCACAAAAAAAATCTGTTCATCACAAATTTAGAATTTCTCTTTAAAATTACACAGGCTTGAGATGCAAGACCTTAGGTAAAGTTCAATTAAAATGGTCCTTAAATCTGCTGTTGGTTTAGGATTTCACAATATTCAGACAAGTTTAAGGTTCAATAAGTGTTCAGATACTAGAGTGATGGGTGTGGAATAAGAATTGGAACAGATTAAATGAAAATATGTAGCAAAACATCATGAGTAATGGGGGGGAGGGTTATATTATATTGGGAGCTGGTGGTTTGCTCTGAACTCAGTGAGATACAATACTTCCTTCTAGCTGTGGCAAGTTGAGAGAGAACTGACCTTAAAATTACTACATTATGATTTAATGGAAAAGCTTTAACTAAAATTGTTTTTGAAAGTTTATTAGTTATAATTTTTCTCTCCCTCTTTCTGTATGTATGGTACTAAAAGGCTATTTGGCTTTACAAGTAGAAAGATAAGAAAAAAATAGTTCCAATAGATAACAAACACTCTAAAATATGTTACGGGGGAAAAATATGTGGCATTAAACAGAATACAGGAAGACCTGGGGAAGGTTTTATTGGCACTCAGTTGAAGGGCTGCATCAAGTAACTCTCAAATGTCAAACCACCCTTGAGTAATGTGCCATCCCAAACTAGTGCCAATAAAACTGTTACTTCACACCAGACCATCATGTATTCCTATGCTCCCATATTTAGTAACTGTAAACAGTAATCCAAATAAGGATAAATAAACTTCAGCACCTGCCATGCATTTTGTTTATTCCTATGTTTTAAAGGGAAACATCAGGGGGTTTTAAATTACTCATGCATAACAAAATAATCATCCCAGGCAAAATGCAGATAAGGCCTTTATATCACCATGTATTCTGTGTATGCTACATCTGTTACAGAAAAATATTTTAGAAATGTTTTAGAGAGTTTTTGAAGTGTTATTGGGAATATTTCTTGAATCCTACCAATTGTAAAGCCAGACTCCTAACTTAGTTACTGTACTGTGAGTCCAACCAAAGTGGACTGAGAGGGGCAAAAACATTTTACTAATTCATTTTTCAAGACAACTAACAATGACCTGAAATAACATCTATATAGATAAAAATAGAGTCCGATATCATTGTATCTTCCAGGGCTATTAGCAAATACTGTGAGTCCTTTTGGAAAGATGTCTATCTCCTTTCCCAATGACATAAAGCTCCTGTTTATAGAGACATAGGGCTGTAAGACATATGACCAACATCCAATATCATTCACTTTAAATCTATCACCGATCTTAGACTCATTCTTGCCCATTCTGGGTTTTGGATTAGTATCGTTTTGGGGAAAATATTTCACATGATGTAGGGAAAAGGACAAGAATTCTGACAGTGTTGTTTAAAAAACAATGCAATGGCAGTTTTGAAACTGCTCAGAGATTTGGAATGTTTGATTAGTAGATGGATTAGTGGCCAGAATCCAAGTGAGGCAGTCAAAGGTGTAGGATAAATACAATTTATCACAAATCTCTGCAATTTACCTCTACAATTTACCTCTGCAATTTGTCTCTACAATTTCTCACACAGATATCACCACCATATATGTGGTATGTGTGGGTATGAAATGCATATACACACACAAGCTTTTTATTGAAAGGATATGACTCTTATGGTAATTGCTAATACAAAGGCTCATAATCCCATGTACGCCTCCCCATTTTGTTTCAAAAGTCCATTACATTCTTAATGACCCTGACCAACAGCAGCACTAGGTTTTTTCTCAAGGAGAGGCCTCGAATTAAGTTGCTCTACATAGATGGGGGAGGGATAGCTCAGTGGTTTGAGCATTGGCCTTCTAAACCCAGGATTGTGAGTTCAATCCTTGAGGGGGCCACTTAGGAATCTGGGGCAAAATCAGTACTTGGTTCTGCTAGTGAAGGCAGGGGCCTAGACTCAATGACCTTTCAGGGTCCCTTCCAGTTCTATGAGATAGGTATATCTCCATATATTGTAGCTGATTATTGAGGAGTAAAGGTGAAACCATTTAATGCAGAGGGAGTTTGCTACATTCTCCTTCCTTCTGCTCCATCCATTTTAAAGTTCAGTTATCACCAGGTTACTTTTTCAGCCTCAGAGAGAAATTCTTAAGGAAAATGAAATTTTGGACTGAAATTCAACCAAGTTATAACTGAACTAGACAGAAGGGAAAAAAGAAAAACAAAAAATGATGGGAGCTTTGCACAATTAATATATTTATAACATACTGCACTTCAATAGATATGGTTACTTGGAGCTTGGAACACAATAAAAATGAAGCCAATTTTGACTGTTAATTTAACAAAGCTGCACAGTATGATTTACAGTCTTCTGTTATCTCAGAAGCCTTTTGTTTTACTTTATTTTTTATGTTTGGCTCCTTTAAAGTTTTTATGACTCTTCTTTATAGAGCAGACTCCGAGACTAGCCCATTTCAGCACATGAATTGATAAATCTCATATTGTGCCTAGTTGTGTGTTATCACTATATGATATTATAAACCAGGATCAATGCAATTCAAGGGGAAGGTAAAATGTATATGAACCCCAAAGGCCCTAATTTAGTAGTTATACGGACATAAAGCTTCCACTTGTTTATGTGCAGAGCTACACATGAACTTATGTTGAATTCCTCTTTGGGCTTGATAAGTATCCAGCCTTTTGTATACTATTGCAATGTCAATGTGAACAGTGATGAGTAAAATGTGCAGTTATTCAATTTGCTCCTACTAAACATGCATGTATTTGCTTATAAAACTATAACAAATCTCTAAATAATATTTCAATATTCCTTCCTACTCCCACATACTTCTCTACCCAACACTATCCTCATCTCTTCCCTCTTCTATCATTACTTATAACCCCAACCCTGTCTTTGACCCTCTTCCTCCCATCCTCAATGACATCCCAACTTTCCTTTCTTTCACATTCTCTCCTTGATCCAATTCCCCAACCCCCCTTCTCCCCATCTAGGTGATATGCCCAGCCCTGTTATCTCTTAAATTTCTCCCTGCTGTACTATGGTATTAATACTGAATCACAATATACTGTTCAATATGTTTTGGGATATATTGGTAAATTGCTTTGAATGTTGCTTACCTTTGATGGTAAGAGGGAAATTTTACATTCTTTGGCATAGCTTGGAGATCAAGAGGTCTGAAAATACCCACTACCTACAGTTTGCACAGTCACTTCCCCACAAAAAACAAATCAAAAACATCTATGGAGGAAAATACTTCTCAAAACAATACCACCGTGAGACTGGGTACATCTGTGATTAAACACAAAACATAGCAACATCCCTTCCAGTTAGCAAATTATCTGTCCCAATAAAGATAATTTGTTCAGTACTAGAGTAGTGAAGTGGGAGAATAAGCGAAGGTTTCCAAACAATTTTCAGTTGTGTTGTATGGTACAGCAATAGACAGGGAGCCAAGGAACAGGGTCTCCTCTTAGAACAACAGCAAACTTATAGGATGAAGTGCCAGGGGATGAAGTGGAAGGGGAGAGGAAATAGGAAGGCAATGGTCTTCATTTTATTTTACAACGAAGACCAGGCACTGATGTCAAATAAAAAGAGCTCTTTCGAGGCACTGAGTAAAAGGAATGTCATCACTTCCAGCCCTCACTGGAGGGATCGATTTCTAAAACATTTCAGTATGGGACTGTAGTGAGGCGGCCTGGCTCCCGGCCGCTCCTGAGCGTGAGGAGCCAGAACAGCCACCACAGTGGGCGGAGCCACTGCCGCCTGTTCCCGCCCCCCGGAAGTCAAGGGGCAGGACAGGAAGTATAACAGCCCCGGCCCAGCGCTCAGTTGGAGCCCGGCGGCCGGAGAGAACGGACGCTCCGGCCAGAGCTCCGGCGGGACCGAGCCTGCCCCGAGCCCGGTATCCCGAGGTGGACTGACCGAGCCTGCCCCAAGCCCGGTATCCCGAGGTCGACTGGCCGAGCCTGCCCCGAGCTCGGTATCCTGAGGAGGACTGGCCAAGCCGGCCCCAAGTCCGGGACCCGGCGGAGCGGCTTGCGCACCCCCTCGCCGAGGAGCCTGCGGAGCTGCCCAGCCTGCCCAGCGCTCACTACCCGGAGGAGCCCATGATCTGGGACACAGTGGAGGAAGCGCCAGACACCAGTCCAGAGCAGGTACCTATGGAGGAGGGGGAGATTGGAAGTGGCCCGGGGATTGCCGACCCCGGTCTGGCAGTAGCAGGCCCCGAGCCTATGCCAGTGTGTTGCGGTCAGGATCCCCACTGACCCAGCAGCAGCCCGACTGCTGCTGTTAGGGCCCCGGGCCGGGACACAGTGGAGTGGGTGGGCCTGTGACCCCCCTGCCACCCCTAGCTCGGGTGGCAGTCTCTCTCCTCCCCCCAAAGTGCACGACTGTGTGTATTTGCTCAGCCCCTGCCTGAGGGCCTGAGCATAGAACTGCTGCGGTTTGCTGCGCCGCCCTCACTCTGGGCCTGGGCGCCGTTCTCTGACTCTGGGTGCTCAGCCCCTGCCTGAGGGCCTGGGCCCTACTGACCCTGTGTTTGCTCAGCCCCTGCCTGAGGGCCTGAGCCCTACTGACTCTGTGTTCGCTCAGCCCCTGCCTGAGGGCCTGAGCATAGAACTGCTGCTGTTTGCTGCCCCGCCCTGACTGAGGGCCTGGGCTCAATTTACTGACTCTGGGTGCTCAGCCCCTGCCTGAGGGCCTGAGCCCGGCAAGACTGGGTGTTTGCTCCGTCCCTGCCTAGGGGCCGGAGCCTGGTGAGACTGATTGCTGCTCGGCCCTGCCTGAGGGCCTGGACCTTTGGAGACTGATCTGCTGTGCCAGGCCGTATAGTGAGGCGGCCTGGCTCCCGGCCGCTCCTGCGAGGATCGAGCCCCTTGCCGGCCGCTTACACGGACAAATGAGTATTCTAGCTACTACTAATGTTCAATTTAAGTAACAGAGTAAAAAACTAGTAAATATCAATAGCTGGTACTTTAATGAATACCCAGGAAATCCTGGAAATACCATGGGAAACTCTATATTTGAGAGACCTCCTTGTGAGTTTCCAAATCAGATGATCCATGAACAGCAATATCATGTCATCAGTTTTTGAGCATCTTTCCCTAATGAGTGCAGTGGAGAGTTCTGCTTGAAAAATCAAGGCACAATATGGTCTTGTGAGCCTGGCTACTACTCAGATAATCATGAATGGTGAAATTCCCTGCTGAGTGCAGAGTGACAGCACAAGGAAGGTGTTCTACTTCAGTCCTCAAAATGGGGCTTAAGTGGTGCATCAGCCTTGTGTTGGCCCTTTACTTGGAAGTGAATTTCATCTTAAAACTTCTAAATGACTTTGCTGATGTAAGCAAAAGACCCAAACCAACCAGGATTCACTTGGCACTAGCAACACTAATTTGTATTCTAGATGCTACCAATTTGTCAAAACTAAGTAGCATCAATCAAGGGATGAATCTCTTTTCATTTGGATGGATGTAGTTCGCCTGTTGTTTTGTTCTTTATTGGGGGGGAGGAGGGGCGGAGGTAAGGGGGAAGGAGATACATTATTTACCTTTAATTAATTTCCATCATCATGTTTAGTACATACACATCTCGATCTTCAGGAATACTTACAAATGAAATATGACAGAAAAATTGTGCATGCTTTTCATGCAGATATACAATGTTACTTTATTGTAAAATCAATTCTTCTTGTACTATGAAACACTATTCACTTTACTGTATTTATTTGGAGCATCAATTTAATGTCAATTTAAAAAAAAACACGTCACTTTAGCGTATCTGGATCCTCATTGAAGTGAAGGAAAATGTGAGATTCATTGGGGTTTATTGCTGTGAGTAGCATACAACCATGCTTTGGTTTTGATTGTTTAAGCTTTTCATTTCCCATTTTTTCTTCTGAAACTTTCAAAAACATGACATGATTTATACAGAAAATGTTTTACATTTAAAAAAATCAGAGTCCAATACATTATATTCCCATCTTGCCACTGGCTGGAAAAAAATTCAGGTAATAAAATGAATTGAAAAAGATTAAGACAACTATTGTAGCACAAAAGAATCACTGTACTAGGTAGCTGATCTCATTGTACTGTAAATAATTCACTAAAAGGAGTAGTTAGGAATATTAATGCAGTACAATTTACAGAAAACTACACAAAATGTCATTCTCACATTCCACATAAATCATTTCACAAGGAAACTATTTTTGAAAGATTTTTTCATGTTCATTATAATTAATTTTGGATAGTTACACAGGTTTTTTTCCCCCTGACATGCTATTTCAGTAGGATTTTCTAAACTTTAAAAATAAATAAATAGAACCCCTAATTTCAAATAAAGGTTATTTTTATGTCTTATTAGTGGAGGCAACATTGTAACAAGGTATTTGATTAGGTGCAAATAAAAATGTTAACATCACATGTAGTTTCACTGAACGGTGGCTCCCAAGATGTACTGTAAGCAGGTTTTTTTTATAAACCAAAGTAAGGATTTAAAAAACCTAAATCTGATTATTGAAGAACTCATTAAATCATATTCTTACCATTAATTATCAACATGAAAGATACATTAATGAATGATTAAACAAAGCAAGTACTAATTGCAGATAGTGGGACTCAAATTCAAGTTAATGAAAAACTAATCCATTCTGCAAGATCAGCCAAACAGAATTATTCCTTTAGAGCGATGTTATCTTAAAATTAAGTTATGACACCACTTTACTAGTCAAATGTCACCATCTCAGCATCAAGTAGAAATATTCTTCCCCTGCCCCCACTCCCATCTGTGCAATGGAGAATAATATGGGTGTGCTTATACACTCATTAATGTGTTCAGCAAGAACAAACACTCAGCTCACTCATGATTTGCTGCTAGCTATGGCATTCATTGTGCCCTTAACTCATATGGCCTACAGTGTAATGGGAAGAGAACAGAGAACTTCTCCCTTGCATGATCCATGTAAATGCTATCAAGAACAGAAAACTCTGGTTGCATTGACTTGCTCCTCCAGAAGCAGCACTACGCAAGTAGACACAGCTATGGTTCTGCCTCTCCAACACAGCAGCCAGAATAGCTGTCTGACCATGTGGAATAGAATATGCTGCACCCTTTAAAGGGCTGTAAAAAATTATTTTCCCTCCAGCACCAACAGGGATAGATGGGCCTCCCTGGACCAGAAGGGTTCCCAGGATCAAATGGACAAGGCTGTCTACCTCATTCAAGCTTCTATTTGTCCTTGATAATGGTGAATTTTTAAATGAACCTAGGAGGTGCACCCAGAAAGGGAATCAACCTACCTTCATGAAGGGAAGGTGGATGAGAGATTACAAATGGGAGCAAGAAAAGAATGAACATACAGGTAAGCTGACTCATAACTGGACAATGGTTTCTCAACAATGGATCCCTATGAGCCAGTATGGAGAACAGTTTAACTAATAATGTGAATGTGATAAAATTGTGCTCCAGAGCTATGACAGAAATTTTGATAGACACTATGAGCCAAATTCACCAATATGCTCCAACTACTTAGCACTGTAAGGCCACCTTTACCCATCCAGTGTTAAGTGCAAAGCAACAGAAATGTACCAGTGAATCTGGCTAGATGTTCTCCCAAGCATCAGTCAGCTTTTCTGTAATAGCAATGAAAATGACTTTTTCCCCCATCTGCACTGGCAGTTGAACAGTTTGGCTTCTTGACTACTTCAGTTTGGCATAGACTGATCAGTTTTATTTTTCTTAATGTCATTATGTATAACTTTTCCTTAATTAGTTGGTGAAACCTTCATTTTTAATTTCCCTGATTGCATAGGCTCTGACTCTTGTTCTTACATAGATACCTCCCACCCACAAGTTAAAATTGTTAGCCCGAGGGAGAGATGCATACAGTACCCTCCCACTCTGACAGTTCTAAAATTGAGTTAAGACCTGTAGGTGCTGCTGCTGCTGCTACTTCTGCTTTCCCTCTTCTTTAATTGCTCTTTACTGTTGCACTACATAGTGATAATAATGCATGACCTTTTACTTAGTTCTGCTTATATGCTGTGTTTGGTGGAAGGTCTCCCAATTATACAGACTTCTGCAGACAAATTGCAATGCTGACATTTCTATAGAATCCCATAATTTTTGCAACATTTCCATTTCCCCTGAGGAAAAAAATAAACAAAAATGAAAACAAAACCCAAAAATCCTCAGCGGAGTCAACTCTCTCTGCCTCATTTTTGTTGCACAGCAGTCATTTTTTTTCTCTAGCAAAACTGGAAAGATATTCATCTGCTAGCTTCACAGTGTAGTATCAAGTATTTTATCAGAAAGGTTTGAAGCATATCCAAATTTAAGCTCAAGGACAAGGATACTGATTCAGAGAACTGTCATTTGTTGCTGCAGGCTATGCCTTTTGTTTCCATGACACCATCCCAGTGTGTTCATTACCATATTGTTAAGTTGTGTTCCCAGCCTGGGCAGACAGCCTTCTAGTTCATTGATTTCAGGACTGTATCTGAACATGTTCCTTCAACAGAAATAATCATTGGAACCAAACTGGCTTCTCCCAGAGAATGTGACTCCAACCACAGCAAGACAGAGAAAAAGAAAATTACTTGGGAAAATGAATTAACAGCAATAAATAAAGACATATTTTTATCCTTGCAAATGAAGAAATAAGAGTTAATAGTGCAAAAGTCATGATCCAAAGTGCCACAGTTGTAGCAGGTTGCATGCATGCTAGTGAAGTAAAAATAATGTGACATACGTGAATTTGAGAGTAATATACCAACAAGGCTACACGCTGTGGCATGGTGAAGGAAACAACTGCATTACAAAAGGTAGCCATATGTCAGGTGTAATGTATACCTTTCCTTCATTCAATATGCATAGCACATACCCACAAGGAATTCATGCTATTGAAATTTATTTTTGCATAAGTGGGGTTTGTGAGAGTTATGACAATTTCCTGCAATATCCTGGACAAACCTTATTGAATTAAGTTTTTCAGAAGCAGATTGTATTAAAAAAAATAAATAAAAAAATAAATAAATGGAGATATACCTATCTCATAGAGCTGGAAGGGACCCTGAAGGGTCATTGAGTCCAGCCCCCTGCCTTCACTAGCAGGACCAATTTTGCCCTAGATCCCTAAGTGGCCCCCTCAAGGATTGAACTCACAACCCTGGGTTTAGCAGGCCAATGCTCAAACCACTGAGCTATCCCTCCCCCCTAATTAATAATACAAAAGATGATGTATTATTGTGGGACTGTAAGGAACTTCATTAGGAGGAAGAACAGATTAATTCAATCTCTGGGAAGTACTGTGATCTTAAAAAGATTATGTTGAACAACATGGCAGACACAAAGGATCTTTTGGGACTTTATGTGTGAAGTGGAATTCATTGGAAATACTTTGGCGGAGGGGAGTGCAAACTTCCACCTACAGACTCAGCCTTTGAAGCTTTGCCCTGAGGGGGGAAACATTTGTCTACTGATCAGGAGCGCCGCCAGCTTTTTCGCCGCCCTAGGCAGCAGAAGGTCCTGCCCCCAAAATTCCGACGACGACCGGGGTGCCGGCGCCCCCCAAATATTAGCGCCCTAGATCTAGTCTTTTACACTCTTTATCATACAAGGTGATCCTTGAATAGTGTTGCCTGCCCCGTTCATTGACCACCTCTACCACCAATGAGTTTGGATGGGGCTGTGAAAATAAAAATTCTAGTCCTTCCGATGGGACATAATACTTTTTATCTGCTCATTTACATTTAGGGAGAATTATAGCGGGGGTCTACCAGACAGTCTTGGCAGGCTCATGAGTACTTTATTTATGGGAAGAGCAATTTTGGATCAGGCTGACGTGTGCAGTATGTCCAACAACTTGTGTTGGGACTCAGCAACCTTTTCCAGGGGGATTTGGAGCATGTCTGCAATTCTTTTAAACTGCTCCTGAAATTGCTTTAAATCATCTCCTGTAGAAGGTGGCGAAGGCATGATGGTCTTGTCTGGAGAGGAAGAAGTGTTAGTTGCAAGAGTGGCTCCTGATCTAGAGTCTCCTCTGTTTCCTCAAAAGTCTCTTCAAGGTGCTCACAGGGTCCTGCCTCTGACATTGATGAGGAACATCTCTGTCTTTCCCTTGAGGTATTGGGGGGCTTGTAGAAATGTGGCCTATATACCGCCCACAGGTCCCAGTACAGCCATTGTGGCAGGAATGGCATTGGTGGTGGTATTCATGGATGTCCATACCACCCCTGGGTGCCAGCTCTCAAATGGTGTCCTGGCGGTTCCTGTAGCTCTGATCTGATGCTCCCCTGTATGGATGAAGAGTGTTGAATGAAAATGCATCTCCATTCTCTCGTCTTCCTCCTTGCGAGAAAAGGGAGGGGCAGATCTGTTGGTTGGTGTGTGAAACAGTGCTGAACGCACCAACACTATATTGGTATTAAGAAGGGGTGACTGGTGACATAGCAACTGTGAAGTCATCCTGGAGGCACTGTTGTGTTCCAAGAGGTCTCGGTACCGATGGTGGCATCTATAGTTGTGGCAATGCCAGGAAATGTTGTGGTACCAGGAGGTGTTGCAGCACCAGGAGAATCAGTGCTGATAGTATCTGTACCAAAGGAGGTAAAGTAGACTTTGGTACTGTTGTCACCAGAAGGCTAGAAGATGGCTCCGTAAACTGAGGTGCTGCAGAAGTGCTTGGTACTGAGTGTGTCACTGCTGCAGTTGGTGCCATGGTAAAAGGGGCAGTCTTGTCTCTGCAATCTTTCTGAGCACCTGCCTACTTAGGGTTTTTGGCTTTAGTGGTATCGGAAGATTTTTTTTTAAGACAAGTCCTTCCCATGCAGAATTGGTGAGGGAGGTCTGTCAGATCCTGAGGCAGGCGACCGATGACCGGGAGGAGTTTGCGGTCCCAGGTCTGAGGAGAGGCAGAGAGATTTCTCCATAAGGATAAGTTTGAGCTTAATGTCCCTTGCTTTCCTGGCATGGGCCTTAAGGTTGTGGCAAAGAGAGTACTTCTGGCGTATGTGCATTTCTCCCAAGCAGCGGACACACTGGATATGTCAGTCCGAAACTGGAATTGCCTCTTGGCAGGAGAGGCAACGTTTAAAACCCAGAGACCTGGACATTCTTGGGTGAAGTTATCCCCAAAATGTAATGTAAAATAATATTTTTTTTAATGGGGAGAAAGAAAAGTGATAGGAAAACAAGTTCTAACTAACTAGCCTATCTACTACTATACACCTAATCCTAAATCTAGATCTGAGGCAAGTCATGTATAAGCACTGTCAGAGCTCCAACTCGAACTAAGAGCGGTTGAGAAGGAACTTAGTGGCAGGGGGTGGGGGGGTGGGTTGCACAGCACTAGTTAACTGCACCACAGGCGTGAGATGGTGAGAGTGCACTTGCGGCCCAACTGGGTACTGCTGTTGAAATTCTTTAACTAGCGGTGCAGGGGCGCACAATCATCTGAAGTGGAGTCATCACTCGAAGAAGAACGGGGGGGGGGGGGGTTGGGCCAGGGAGAGGGGAGGGATTGTTAGGGAGCCTCCCCCATACAGACCCTGGCTGACCGCTAGCCACTCCCATTCAGTCAGGCATATCTTCCCCTTTCCCCATGTGTCCGTGCACTCCACATCCCTGTGTCCCCCTGCATTCCCTCCCTCCTGTCCCTATGTGACCCTGCAGCCCTCCTCCCATTCATCCCTTGTCCCAATGCTGTCACCTCACTAGCTCCTGAACCCATGTCCCAGTCCTCTGCATTAGCCATTCTGAACCCCAGTCAGTGACCCCCCAGCAATCCCGTGTGCCCAGTTCTGACTGCCTGGTGCCTCCTCAGATGGCCCCACTGAGGAACGCAGCCTCTCTGGCCAGCTGCCCTTTCTTCTGATGCCACAGCAGCCCCTGGTAGGTGAAAGGTGTAACTGCAGTGCCTCTCCAGGAGAATATATATTCTGCGGAGAAAAAAAAATCTGCAGGGGGATATAAATTCTGTATGTGCGCAGTGGTGCAGAATTCCCCCAGAAATATCTAGTATAGACTCATAGGACTGGAAGGGACCTCAAGAGGTCATCTAGTCCAGTCCTCTGCACTCATGGCAGGACTAAGTATTATTTGGACTAGGGGTCCGCAACCTTTCGGAAGTGGTGTGCCGAGTCTTCATTTATTCACTCTAATTTAAGGTTTCGCGTGCCAGTAATACATGTTAACGTTTTTAGAAGGTCTCTTTCTATAAGTCTATAATATAGAACTAAACTATTGTTGTATGTAAAGTAAATAAGGTTTTTAAAATGTTTAAGAAGCTTCATTTACAATTAAATTAAAATGCTGAGCCCCCGGACCGGTGGCCAGGACCCGGGCAACGTGAGTGCCACTGAAAATCAGCTCGAGTGCCGCCTTCGGGACGCGTGCCATAGGTTGCCTATCCCTGATTTAGACCATCCCTGACAGGTGTTTGTCTAACCTGCTCTTAAAAATCTCCAATGATGGAGATTCCACAACCTTGCTAGGCAATTTATTCCAGTGCTTAACCACCCTGACAGCTGGGAAGTGTTTCCTAATGTCCAACCTAAAACACCCTTGCTGCACTTTAAGCTTGTTGCTTCTTGTCCTATCCTTAGAGGTTAAGAAGAACATTTTTTCTCCCTCCTCCTTGTAACAACCTTTTATGTACTTGAAAACTGTTATGTCCCCTCTCAGTCTTCTCTTCTCCAGACTAAGCAAACCCATTTTTTTCAATCTTCCCTCATAGGTCATGTTTTCTAGACCTTTAATCGTTTTTGTTGCTCTTCTCTGGACTTTCTTTAATTTGTCCACATCTTTCCTGAAATGTGGCACCCAGAACTCCAGTTGAGGCCTAATGAGCGCGGAATAGAATGGAAGAATTACTTCTCGTCTCTTGCTTAAAACACTCCTGCTAATGCATCCCAGAATGATGTTCACTTTTTTTGCAATAGTGTTACACTGTTGACTCATATTAACTTGTGGTCCACTATGATCCCCAGATCCCTTTCTGCATTACTCCTTCCTAGGCAGTCATTTCCCATTTTGTATGTGTGCAATTGATTGTTCCTTCCTAAGTGCATTTGCATTTGTCCTTATTGTATTTCACCTTATTTACTTCAGACCATTTCTCCAGTTTGTCCAAATCATTTTGAATACTAATCATATCCTCCAAAGTACTTGCAACCCCTCCCAGCTTGGTATCATCCACAAACGTTATAAATGTACTTTCTATGCCATTATCTAAATAATTGATGAAGATATTGAACAGAATTGGACACAGAACTGATCCCTGAGGGACACCACTCATTATCCCCTTCTAGCATGACTGTGATAACTACTCTGGGAATGGTTTTCCATCCAGTTATGCACCCACCTTATAGTAGCTGCATCTAGATTGCATTTCCCTAGTTTGTTTATGAGAAGGTCATGCAAGACGGTATCAAGAGCCTTACTAAAGTCAAGATATACCACGTCTACCGCTTCCCCCTATCCACAAGGCTTGTCACCCTGTCAAAGAAAGCTATCTAGCTGATTTGACACAATTTGTTCTTAATAAATCCATGCTGACTGTTACTTATCACCTTATTATATTCTAGATGTTTGCAAATTGATTGCTTAATTATTTGCTTCATTATCTTTTCGGGTACAGAAGTTAAGCTGACTGGTCTGTAATTCTCGGGGTTGTACTTATTTCCCTTTGTATAGATTGGCACTATATTTGTCCTTTTCCAGTCTTATGGAATCTCTTTGGTCTTCCATGACTTTCAAAGATAATCGCTAATGGCTCAGATATCTCCTCAGTCAGCTCCTTGAGTATTCTAGGATGCATTATATCAGACCCTGGTGACTTGAAGACATCTAACCTGTCTGAGGGTACGTCTACACTACGGGTTTACTCCAAACTTACGGAATTCAATTTCTTGCAACTGATTGTATAAAGTCGATTGCACGCGGCCACAGTAAACAGATTAATTCAGCGGTGCGCGTCCATGTACCGAGACTAGCGTCGAATTCCGGAGCGTTGCACTGTGGGTAGCTTTCCCATAGCTATCCCATAGTTCCCGCAGTCCCCCCCACCCATTGGAATTATGGGTCGAGATCCCAATGCCTGATGGGACAAAAAACATTGTCGCGGGCGGTTCTGGGAACATCCTCCCCCTCCCTCCATGAAAGCAACGGAAGACAACCGTTTCGCGCCTTTTTTCCTTGGTGAACTGTGCAGACGCCATACCTCGGCAAGCATGGAGCCCACTCAGCTCAAGACAGCAGTCATGAACATTGTAAATGCCTCGCGCATTATCGTGCAGTTTATGCTGAACCAGGACCAGAAAAGCCAGGCGAGGAGGAGGCGGCTACGGCAGCGCGGCGACGAGAGTGATGAGGACATGGACACAGAATTGTCTCGCGCCACGGGCCCCGGCGCTTTGGAGATCATGTTGTTAATGGGGCAGCTTCTCGCTGTGGAACGCCGATTCTGGGCCTGGGAAACAAGCACAGACTGGTGGGACCGCATAGTGCTGCAGGTGTGGGACGATTCCCCGTGGCTGCGAAACTTTTGTATGCGTAAGGGCACTTTCATGGAACTTTGTGACTTGCTTTCCCCTGCCCTAATGTGCCAGAATACCAAGATGAGAGCAGCCCTCACAGTTGAGAAGCGAGTGGCGATAGCCCTGTGGAACCTTGCAACGCCAGACAGCTACCGGTCAGTCGGTAATCAGTTCGGAGTGGAAAATCTACCGTGGGGGCTGCTGTCATGCAAGTAGCCAAAGCAATCGCTGACCTGCTGCTACCAAAGGTTGTGACTCTGGGAAATGTGCAGGTCATAGTGGATGGCTTTGCTGCAATGGGATTCCCTAACTGTGGTGGGGCGATAGATGGAACCCATATCCCGATCTTGGCACCGGAGCACCAGGGCAGCCAGTACATAAACCGCAAGGGGTACTTTTCAATGGTGCTGCAAGCAATGGTGGATCACAAGGGACGTTTCACCAACATCAACGTGGGATGGCCGGGAAGGGTTCATGACGCCCGCGTCTTCAGGAACACTAGTCTGTTTAAACGGCTGCACCAAGGGATTTACTTTCCAGACCGGAAAATTACCATTGGGGATGTTGAGATGCCCATCGTTATCCTTGGGGACCCAGCCTACCCCTTAATGCCGTGGCTCATGAAGCCATACACAGGCAGCCTGGACAGTAGTCAGGAGCGGTTCAACTACAGGCTGAGCAAGTGCAGGATGGTGGTAGAGTGTGCCTTTGGACGTTTAAAAGGTCGCTGGCGCTCGTTACTGACTCGCTCGGACCTCAGCCAAACCAACATCCCCATTGCTATTGCAGCTTGCTGTGTGCTCCACAATCTCTGTGAGAGCAAGGGGGAGACCTTTATGGCGGGGTGGGAGGCTGAGGCAAACCGCCTGGCCGCTGATTACGCGCAGCCAGACACCAGGGCGATTAGAAGAGCACACCAGGAAGCGGTGCGCATCAGAGAAGCTCTGAAAACAAGTTTCAGTGCTGCCCAGGCTCCTGTGTGAAAGTTCTGTTTGTTTGTCCCTGTTGAAAACCCGCCCACTTGATTCACTCATTCCCTGTAAGCAACCCACCCTTCCCCCTTCCCCCTTCGATCCCAGTTTTATTTAAAAAAAAATAAAGTCAGTGTCGTTTTCAAATTACAAATCAAGAACTTTTTATTAACGGGGGGTAATGAACATAGGGAGAGAAATAACCAGGTAGTCCGGGTGGGGTTTGGGAGGAGGGTAGGAGTGAAGGAACAGGGCAGGAACAACATTCAAAATAATGAGAGCCTTTTGCTCGGGCTCTCTAATGGGGTGGACTGGCAGGTTGCACGGAGCTTCCCCCCCCGCGTTCTTACACGTCGGGGTGAGGAGGCTACGGGACTTGGGGAGGGGGGAGGGCGGTTATAGAGGGGCTGCAGCGGCACCCGGTAATCCGGCAGCTGCCGTTCCTGGAGCTCCACCAGACGCCGGAGCATGTCTGTCTGATCACGCAGCAGCCCCAGCGTTGCATCCCGCCACTTCTCCTCTCGGGCGTCCCTCCTCTCCTCGCGTTCGTCCCTTCTCTCCTCACGTTCATCCCTTTTCTCCTCCCGTTGGTCCCTCATGTCCTCCCGCTGGTCCCTCTTCTCCTCACGGTCACTGGCCTCTTGACGGAATTTCAATACAGTCTCCTTCCAATCGTTAAAATTAGCTCTCTCATCCCGGGTCGACTGCATTATTTCCGAGAACATATCGTCTCGGGTGCGCCTCTTTCGCCTCCTTATCTGGGAGAGCCTTCGTGCTGGGGGCGGGAGGATGGAAGAATTTGCAGCTGCAGTAGGAGGGAAAAAAAGGAGAGAAGTATGTAAAAAGATACATTTTATAGAACAATGCTTATACTCTTTCACGGTGAACACTTTTCACATTACATAGCAATGTACAAGGTCGCTTTTTGCATCTTATATTGAGTGCCCGCGGCTTTGGTGTTAGAGATCACAGCAGACGCAGGGCCGGGCAACAGATTTCGGCTTGTATGCAGCCATGGTAAGCCATTGTCCTGCTGCTTCTGCATTAAATCAGCGCCCTCCTTTCCCATAGCAAGCAAAGCCCTTTACGTGCTGCGGTTTCCCTGTTACCGTGCAGCATCAGATAACATAACAACCACCCCCCACCCACCCATTCAATTCTGTGGGATGACCCCCTCCCCCCACCACGTGGCTGGTACCATGGAAGATCCATGCAGATCGCAAACTAGCCCCCCCATCCACTTCTGTGGGATGATCGCGTTACCCCTCCCCCCACCACGTGGCTGGTATCAGGGAAGACCCCTGCTAGCCAAACGCGAAAAACTCAGCGACATTATCCACCCCCTCCCCCCCGCCCGCTTGGCTAACTGCAGGGAAAGATTTCTTTTCAGCTACAGGCAAACAGCCCAGTAGGAACGGGGCCACCTCTGTCCCCTTAATTACATTCCCGTATTTCAACCAGGTTACCCTGAACGATATCACTCTCCTGAGGATAACACAGCAAGATAAAGAACGGATGTTGCTTGAATGCCAGCAAACACCGGGACCATACGCTGCCAAGCTTTGTCATGCAATGATACCGGATTACTTGCTGCTAGCATGGCGTGGTCAAGTGTCCTACCATGGAGGACGGAATAAGGCTGCCCTGCCCAGAAACCTTCTGCAAAAGCTTTTGGAGTACCTCCAAGAGAGTTTCATGGAGATGTCCCTGGAGGATTTCCGCTCCATCCCCAGACACGTTAACAGATTTTTCCAGTAGCTGTACTGGCCGCGAATGCATCCCAAGTCCCCAGGGCAAATTAATCATTAAAAAATGCTTGTTTTAAACCATGTTTGATATTTAAAAAGATACACTCACTAGAGGTCCCTTCCAGGGGGTCTGCGATACCACCTTGGGAGGGTTCGGAGGGTACTTCACTCAGAGTGAGGAAAAGATCCTGGCTGTTGGGGAGAACGGAGTGCTGTGTGCTCTCCGCAGGCTCGTCCTCGTCCTCCTCCTCCTCTTCCCCTCCACTGAATCCTCATGCAAGGATGAGATTAACCCCTCCTTGGAGTCCATGGTCAGGGGTGGGGTAGTGGTGGTGGCACCCCCTAGAATTGCATGCAGCTCCTCGTAGAAGCGGCATGTCTGCGGCTCTGCCCCGGACCGTCCATTTGCCTCCTTGGTTTTCTGGTAGGCTTGTCGGAGCTCATTCACCTTAACACGGCACTGATATGAGTCCCTATTGTGGCCTCTCTCCATCATGCCCTTGGAGATCTTGTCAAAAGTTTTTGCATTTCGTCTCTTGGACCGTAGTTCTGCTAGCACTGAATCCTCTCCCCATATAGCGATCAGATCCAGTACCTCACGTGTGGTCCATGCTGGTGCTCTTTTTCGGTTCTCGGACTGCATGGCTACCTGTGCTGTGTGTGTGTCAGCTCTCTGTGGTCACCTGTGCTCTCCACGCTGGGCTAACAGGAAATGAAATTCAAAAGTTCGCGGGGCTTTTCCTGTCCAACTGGCCAGAGCATCCAAGTTTAGATTGCTGTCCAGAGCGGTCACAATGGTGCACTGTGGGATAGCTCCCGGAGGCCAATACCATCGAATGCCATCCACACTAACCCTAATTCGAACCAGCAATGTCGATTTTAGTGCTACTCCCCTCGTCGGAGAGGAGTACAGAAACCGATTTTAAGAGCCCTTTATATCGAATTAAATGGCCTCGTTGTGTGGACGGGTGCAAGGTTAATTCGCTATAACGCTGCTAAGTTCGAACTAAAATCGTAGTGTAGACCAGGCCTGAGTAATTTTTAACTTGTTCTTTCCTTATTTTAGACTCTGATCCACCTCATTTTCAGGGGTGGCAGGTTTGTAGAAATGTTGGTGGTGCCCAGAACCTGCCGACCCCAAACTCCGCTTCGAATGTATTTATAGATGCCCTTTATGTCTCTAGCTAGTTTGAGCTCATTTTGTGCCTTGGCCTTTCTAATTTTGTCCCTACATGTGTTATTTGTTTATATTCATCCTTTGTAATTTGATCTAGTTTCCACTTTTTGTAGGACTCTTTTTTGATTTTTAGATCATTGAAGGTCTCCTGATTAAGCCAGGGTGGTCTCTTCCCATACATCCGATCTTTCCTACACAGTGGGATAGATTGCTCTTGTGCCCTTAATAATGTCTCTTTGAAAAACTGCCAATTGTCTTCAGTTGTTTTTCCCCTTAGACTTGCTCCCCATGCAATCTTACCTACCAACTCCCTGAGTTTGCTAAAGTCTATCTTTAGTGTAGACCAGCCCTTACTCATGAGTGTGCTTGTTCTGAGCTGAAGCTGTGATGAACTTGTGACCACAGTTCCCCACTGCCCTGGGTGGCATTGAAGGGCCGGAGCCCTTTCTGGAGTTAGGGTTGATGTCTGGTAAGCTTATTAGCATGTGTGTAGGTTCTTTTATTGTTTTAAATATGTTTTATCTGTAATGCTTTTACCTTAAAATGTACTTGCTTAGAAAGACCTGTGTGGTACCTTAACAGTGGCAATTATATTGTTTTTCATCTCTGAGGGCAAAAGGAAAGCAGGCTACCTCAGGCAGCCTGACTTTGCTGGGGAGGGCGCTGTGCAGTCTGAAAATGCCCCATTTAGGAGGAAGAGACATTCTGGTTTCCACCCAAGTGGGGTGATGGCTGTGGGGCCAGGAGCCTGGAGTGGGTGCGCTTGCTGGACCATAGATGGGAAATACAGGTGCAGTTGCCCTCATGTGTGACAGGTTTCCTTCCTTCATCAAGTTCTGCAATGGCTCACAGATCACTTTCCCAGTTTACCTCCTAACTGGGAATGTATTTAGTGAAGCATAGACATTTTTATCTTTGTTTTGAGTATCTGCACTACTCCTTTACTAGGCAAATGATGTATTGGGTTGCTTGTGTGGTAAGGTACTACTCAGTGTGAGCAGTGGTGACAGAATCAAGTCCAAAAAGACCAGGAGGTCTATTCCACAGAAGAAGCATATTTACCTAGTTATAGTACAGGAGGGGGAGCAAGAAGATCCAGTTTCTTTTCCTGTCTCTGCCACAGATTTTTTCTTTGACCTTGAATAAGGTAAATTCACCTCTTTATACTTCAGCTTTAGCATATGTGAAATGGGGATAATTGTTATTCTAAAGATGATGGAAGCCTTGTTTATTTTTATTAGAGTAATTAGAAAAATAATTCATTATTTAAGGAAAGAGGCAGCATAATCTCTTGGAACATCCAATTCACTAAGTTATCTACAGTGGGAGTGTGAGAGTGTCCTATTTAGACACCTTGTATAAAATGTGTGGTAGAGTTCTTAAAATTTATTGCAACATTAACTTTTTCTAACTATCTTACTGAGGAATCTGCATGACCAAAAACTAGTATGTTTTGTGAATACAATCATCTGCAGCATTATGTATGAGGTGTAGAGAAATGACAAAGTGTGTACCATTGATAGCTACCTCACATTTATGAAAGTCACACTCATACTCAGATACAAGTGTAGTGATGCAATATATTGAATACAAAAATATATTGATCTGATTGAAACATACACTTTATCTCAGATTTAGTGAAGCATTCAGGATATATTTCTTTGTTGTTGTTTTTTTTGGCTTATCAACTATGTTATGTGTAGCAGAACAATTACGAAAATACAAAATGAAGAAAAAGATCAGATTGAAAATTGTGAGAAGAGATGTAAAAATATCACAAATTCAAGACACAGCGTTTGCATTCAGCAATACCTACTCAGTGTCACTGAGTCAAATTTGGCCCCAAATCTCTCTACATCACTTTAATCATATGCCCAACACAGTTTTAAGTATAATGAAGGTAAAAATTGGGAGAATCTGTAACAATTGAGAAAATGTGTTTACATGAATCTAAGATGTAAGCTGCTGTTACCACAACATCAGGAATTACATCTCTCCTGAATGTTGTTTAAAAGACATTTTTAAAAGACTGTTACTTTGTTAAGGAAACCATGGCTTCCCAGGTTGAAGCTGTCTTCCAGTGCACCATAATTCACTCTGCCTGTAGCTTTGGGCATTATATCCCTCTGTCACTTATATTTTCAACCCAGGGGGTAATACTTCTCCTCTCTAAACATGTACCACAGTCAATATATATTATATATTGCATGGTTAGTATGTCATTGATTGTCAAATTTATTGAGTTAACAAGTAAGAAATATATCAAGTAAAAACTTAGTAGTTGCTTCAAGGTTCTGTGCAGCAGATGTTTAATGGCTTCATACACAGACAGAGGATTTGTTTGGAGACTGCCCTGGAATTAATGTAGTGCGATATTCTTGCTCTAGAGTTTGACAGTATATCACATTATTCTTATTTAAGGTATACCAGGAGCCTTCAGAATTTTAAAGAATTGTATGGAAGGTACTAGAGAGTAAGCCTATAATTCTCAAAATACTTGTAAATAAAGCACTTCTGTTTGTATGTGCTCCAGAAAGGCATTTCTGCAAGTGAGAAGTGTATCCAACCTGAGCTAAATAATACAAATTCCTTTTTTATTAGAATTTTATTTTTTTTTGCTACATTTTCACCACTGATTGATAATTATAATGAAATTAAATGACTGGGATAACCTATAAATTAAACACCTAACCCTCTAATCATGTATGTAGACAGATCAATATAAAGAAGAATATTAATATAGCTATGAATACATTTAAAAATATAAAGATAGACCTGAATTTTCAACAGTGACTGGTGATTGTGGCTACTTAAGTTGATCCACCTAAAGAGGCCTGATTTTCAAAGAGCAGGTGCTCAGCACGTTCAAAAATT
The DNA here is from genome assembly GCA_003942145.1 of Platysternon megacephalum. NCBI lineage: Eukaryota > Metazoa > Chordata > Testudines > Platysternidae > Platysternon > Platysternon megacephalum. Next base: position 7,433,935 of record QXTE01000023.1, on the reverse strand, counting down.
CCAGCCCCTACTAGGTGTGTGAAGTTGGATACTCAAAAAGCAGAAACAGCCAAATCATTTTTGAAAATTTAAGCTGAGTTCATATAGATAAATATGCTTAATGGATAAGCTATATACACTTGTAGCGGGGTGGACACCCGCTCCTGCCTGGAAGGGCTTAAAAGCAGCCCTGGCAAGGGCTGCAGCTCTAAAAGCTGAGCTGATTGGGGAAGCAGCAGCAGCTGGGCAACACCCCAATTAGGGCCCAGCTGGCCCTATAAAGGCTGGGAGCCAGGAGCAAGAACTCGGTCTCTCTCTGCTTTCAGAGAGAGAAGGGCCTGGCTGCAGGGAGCTAAGGACAGGGTACCTGAGTGGAGCAGGGCTGGGGAAAGGCAGAGGAGCTGGGGAGCTCTAGCCTGGAAAGCCCCAGACTGTGGCCTAATCTAAGGCCGATTGGGTACTGGGGTTGCAGAGGGCAGCCCACGGTTAGACAAAGGCAGCAGGTCCAAAGCCAACCTGGCCTATGATGAGTGGCTGACACTGCAGTCTGCCCCAGGGCGTGGGGGCTAGTTGGTGACTGGCAGTAGCCCACGACTGAGGCAAGGTGGGGATAGTGGGTGGGGGTTCCCCTGGGAGGGGCAGCACCCAGATAAAGGGGCACCGGGGTCCTGGGAGGGACACAGGGGCCAGAGGACAGGCGGATCACCGGCCTGCAGAGGGCGCTCCGGAGCTGGAACGAGCTAATTCCCGAGACAACCAGCAGGAGGCGCCGCATGGGTGAGTCCGCTCCTCTACAACACTATAGATGGTGTGTGTGTGTGTATATATATCTTATAGGTTTTACATATGGGGAGCTTCCCTCACTTTTCATGAGGTGCTAGGGAGAAGGGTGATGAGAGAGGAAGGCATGGTCCCCATCTGGGCTTCTCCCAATTAAATTAATTCAACCCTGGTCCCAAAACAGTTACTTCTGGCTGCAATCACAATACAATTAAATTAATTTCCCCCTCTTCCACTGACCGGTCCCAATGCAATTAATGTAGTTGCTGCCCATTTCCCCCCATTAATTAAGTCCCATTTTACCTCTCTGCATGGCTTCACTGCTTCTGCACCCCCACTCAATCCCTCCAAGCAGTTGAAGTCCTGAATTCCGTCCCTGCCGCTGTTCTGGACCGTGCTCGCCCTCTGACTACCCCTCTCCCCATATTCTCCTCAGGGGTGGCTTCAGGCACCAGTGCACCAAGCGCGTGCCTGGGGCGGCAAGCCGCAGGGGTGGCCTGCCAGTCGCCGTGAGCGCGGCAGTCAGGCTGCCTTCGGCGGCATGCCTGTGGGAGGTCCGCCGGTCCCATGGTTTTGGCGGCAATTCGGCAGCGGGTATGCCGAGGGACCAGCAGACCTCCCTCAGGCATGCTGCCGAATCCGCGTTACCACCGCAGGCATGCCGCCAAAGGCTGCCTGACTGCCGTGCTTGAGGCGGCAAAATACATAGAGCCGCCTCTGATTCTCCTCCTGTCCTCCAAGAAACAAAGAGGGAGTACAGCAGCAGACAGTTTTCCAGGAGAGGAGAGGGAGGGCAGAGTCTGGGCCAGGGGACACTTCAGAGGGAAACGGGAGAGGAAGGAAGAATTGGAGTCTCCCAGCCTGGGAAGAACCCAGCTGTTCAGGGCCTGCTCATTTCTTCCTCCTCCGCGTCTCTGGAAAATGCAGTAGGCAGCCTGCTCCCTCCTGATCCAGAAAGCCTCTCAAGCTGTGGTGCTCCCTCCCGAGGAGCCTGTGCCTGCTCCTATGAGAGGGAGAGGAAGACAGGGCTCCAGAACTGCTGAAGAAGGATCTCCTTTCACTTCCCCCACCTTGCCAGCTGCTGCTGCTCCCTGACTCCATGTAAAAGTCCAGAGTACAGGAAGAAAGAATAAGCTGTAATGGGGAACAGTCAGGGATGCAGCCAGAGTTTTCCTAAGGAGGCGGCCCAGGTTACCTGCCAAATAGCAGAGGTTGCAGCATGCACTTCATTCCCAATTTCCTCACTGGCATGATCCTGCTTTACACATGTGCTGCATTCCAAGAGGTACACACATGCATATGGTATTCCTCTTCTCCCCCTACACACTGTCATACATGTCCATGCAGATCTGCCATCTCTTCTTCTTCTTTAGTGGGCCCAGAAGCAGAAGGGGTGGAGGAGGCAGCATATGGAAATGGTAATCTGGCATAATGGGAAACTGGGAGCTGGGTTAGGGACCTTTCCCCCTTCCCCTCCCATCAGAGAGACCATCAGCAGCCAGGCCATTTCCTCCCCTCCCAATAGAGAGGCTGGGATCATCAATTTGTAGTAGTGTTGGTCTATGGCAGAGGGGGAGAGGGAGGGGCTGGGTCCCTTGGAAACAATACACTTGGGAGGTCTGCTGCCCCATATATTTAGGTTGCCTAATATTTTACACTATTTTTAAGAGATATGGCCCTTCATAATTTGCAGCAATTTGGTAGGGTGATAGTCCTGAAGTATGGATTGCAGAGACAACCTTAACACACGCACACACAACTATTGGCCTGATTTGCAAAGGTGTTGAGCTCCCCACAACCCATTTGACATTAATGGGAGCACAGCTGCTTAGCATCTTTGGAAAAATAAATTATAGATGTGTAAACTATATGCATATTAGACACTGGTTTGTGATTCAATAAACAAAGTGGGAATTGAGAGGTAAATTCTATAAATGGCACTATCATGCAAACTATCTTCCAACATTTCATAATATTTTGGATAGTTTTTGCTTCTGTTAGTCAAAAAAGTCTTATTTTCATCAAATGTCAACTATCTTAGCACAAAGATTAATTAAATGATAAAAATGCAGTGACCCTTTTGACTCTGAGACAAGATATGATTTTTTTTTTTAAATACAAAACACATGATTTGAACTCCGGAACCTTTGAAATAGCAGAGATGTTATCTAGTAGAGTACATATTGTTTGGGAATATCCATGGGAAATTGCAGACATTGCCTGATTCTGTACCCTTTACTGAAGCAAAACTACCACTGACATCTAAACATATTGAGAATGATGAAAGAAGGAATAAGAGTATTGAACATAAAGGCTAGAAAGTTCAATTAAAGTTCACTCCATGATCTAAATATACATTATAAGATGTTTAACTAAAAATAGGTTTGTTTGGTTTTTTTTGCTTCTTCAACAAAAAGGAGACAAAGAAAAAACATCTTGATATGTTCACTACACATTTGTAATTACTATGACTATCACCACTGAGTTTAAGATGTTCCAATTATCACAATTCTCTATAAACATATCTGCTTCTAATTTTGTGATGTTACATTTTCTACCAATATTCATATGCAAAGCATTTAGCTGTTTAGTTACCATTTTCTTCTTTCATCCCTCTTCTTTACAGACTTTTCCCTAAGTATTAGCTAGTCTGACAAATCTCCTTTGTGTATCTTCCCCTTCTCATTCCAAATTTGAAGAAGGACCAATAAAATCAGAGGGCCAGATTTGTCTCTGGCCTTTTTTCAGGTGTGTAGAAAAGGGGCAAGGATCCTTTCGCCCACCCAATGTGCACAAGGGCCAGGGATAAATCAATCCATGTGCTTAAGTGAACACAGGCCAAGATTTTCAGAGATACTTAAGTGCCTAATTCCTGTTGAAATCAAAGGGAGTTGGGTGCCTAAATACCATTGAGGATCTGGGCCACAGAGATTGCTCTCTCCTGCTGGTCCTGGGGGCACACATCACCCCAAAATGAGTGGGAAGAACAGAATAGTTGTCAGGCCCAAGGCCTTAAGCCATTTGCACTAACTCAGTGTGGGCCATGCACATTGGGGCGGGGAGAAGGAGTCTCTTTTCCCAAAGGCATCTCCTCTCCCATGGGTGCCTGTCTGTACTTGTTAAAGACTTGTATAGAGGCACCTGGCTTTCAGTGCAGTGCTACTTACAACATTTCCGTCACTCTCTCATGTTATCTGGAATTTCTGCTCTCCTCTTGAGCATCCCTCTTTCCTGCCTGCACACCTACATCACCATCGTATGTTAAGGGAAACTGAGGTGGAGACTGGTTTTGTCCTTTTGTGTTCTGTCTAGTGCATTGTTTCAGAAATTCCAAGAGATTTTTTTAGGCCTTTTGAGACCATCTAATCTAACATGACATATATAACTAGAATAATTTTGCATACTCCCTGAACTAGCTCATTCATCCTCTTCTCAGCTACCATGGTGATGAGCACATTTATAAAATACATAGATTTTTCTAGATAATAGCCACAACACTTAAACTAGGAAAACAAATCTCAACCCTGTTATTAACTTTATCATTCAGCAGAATAGACTGTCCATAAAACACCACATCATTTCCTATTTTATTACTCCCTTTGATCCTCTACCACATTGTAACATCTCTCCTCTTTCTAAGCCTATTATGACCCTCCTTAGATCATGGTTTGACAAGCTTAGCTGACAGTTTCTGCAGAATTTAAGATTTCATTTTATGTGTGTTTGTGCACGCATACACACACTCTCACTCCTTACACACACACACGCAAAGTTTATGTTGCTAATGTGATATCAGTGCAGCACTATTTCCTTAAATATTAAGACAAACACATCAGATGCTGACACCTTCCTCAGCTGCTTTGTATGACTTTGGCAGCACAAGGTATCCACAATGCTGACTTAACTAATCAGTGGAAAAGTCTCCTAGTGTGAGAAATATCAGGGTAGCACAGAGCCACTTTGGCACTTCTTACACAAACCCCACCCCCACCCCAACTCCTAACATAAGGAGTATGAAACACAGTGACTGTCCCCTTAAGGGGATGCAGGGATTAAGGGTCAGTCAGCACCTGTTCCATGGTGTGTCCCTTTAAGGTTCCAGGAATTCTGGAGTGGATAGAAGCCTAGGGAAGAGCAAAAGCAGGTGTTGGGAGAGAGGAAGTGGTCTCAGGGGATAGTCAGTTTTTGGGGAAACCTGGGTTACTATCTCTTTAAGTGCTCCGGGACCAAGAGCCTGGTAGAGTGGGTTGAGCAAGGCTCCATTCTCACTGCCAATGGGGACACGCACTGGGAAGGAAGCCTGTATAGATTCTGACTTCTCTTTCAGAACAAGTAAGACACCAGCAATGGAATGGACTGAGCTGAGGCTGCAGCTGGCCTGACCTGCACTAACCATAAGGAGGGCTGTGCAACTCCTGCACCAGAAAGAGAGATCTGACCAAGTTCACACAGATCGAAGGATGACAATTCAGGGACACCTGAGTCCAGGAGGGGAAGCCTGACTGAACTTCTAAAGACCCCAAAAAAGTGGGCTGTGGAACTCCTGAATGAAGGAGAGGAGTGGGGTCTGAGGGCTAAGAGTGTGTTTTCAGGAAAAAGATTAAGGCTAAGTCTGCACTAGAGAACTTACAGCAGCACAGCTGTACCAATGCAGCTGTGATGCTATAAGATCTCTCATGTAGCTGCTCTATGCTGACAGGAGAGCTCTCCCATCGACATAGCAATATGTACACTACACTTATGCCAGCAAAATTTATGTCACTCAGGGTACGTCTACACTACGGGATTAGTCTGAATTTATGGAATTCGATTTTATGAAACCGATTGTCTAAATTCGATTGTACGCGGCCACAGTAAGCGGATTAATTCGGCGGTGCACGTCCATGTACGAAGACTAGCGTCGAATTCCAGAGCGTTGCACTGTGGGTAGCTATCCCATAGCTATCCCAGAGTTCCCGCAGTCCTCCCCGCCCATTGGAATTCTGGGTCGAGATCCCAATGCCTGATGGGACAAAAAATATTGTTGCGGGCGGTTCTGGGAACATCCTCCCCCTCCCTCTGTGAAAACAACGGCAGACAACCATTTCGCGCCTTTTTTCCTTGGTGAACTGAGCGGACGCCATACCTCGGCAAGGATGGATTCCGCTCAGCTCAAGTTTGCAGTCATGAACATTGTAAACACCACGCGCATTATAGTGCAGTTTATGCTCAACCAGGACCAGAAAAGCCAGGCGAGGAGGAGGCGGCTACGGCAGCGCGGCGACGAGACTGATGCGGACATGGACATGGACACAGAATTGTCTCACGCCACGGGCCCCGGCGCTTTGGAGATCATGTTGGCAATGGGGCAGCTTCTCGCTGTGGAACGCCGATTCTGGGCCCGGGAAACAAGCACTGACTGGTGGGACCGCATAGTGCTGCAGGTGTGGGACGATTCCCAGTGGCTGCGAAACTTTCGCATGCGTAAGGGCACTTTCCTGGAACTTTGTGACTTGCTTTCCCCTGCCCTGACGCGCCAGAACACCAAGATGAGAGCAGCCCTCACAGTTGAGAAGCGAGTGGCGATAGCCCTGTGGAAGCTTGCAACACCGGACAGCTACCGGTCAGTCGGTAATCAGTTCGGAGTGGGAAAATCTACCGTGGGGGCTGCTGTCATGCAAGTAGCCAAAGCAATCGTTGAGCTGCTGCTAAAAAAGGTAGTGACGCTGGGAGATGTGCAGCTCATTGTGGATGGCTTTGCTGCAATGGGATTCCCTAACTGTGGTGGGGCGATAGATGGAACCCATATCCCGATCTTGGCACCGGAGCACCAGGGCAGCCAGTACATAAACCGCAAGGGGTACTTTTCTATGGTGCTGCAAGCAATGGTGGATCACAAGGGACGTTTCACCAACATCAACGTGGGATGGCCGGGAAGGGTTCATGACGCCCGCGTCTTCAGGAACACTAGTCTGTTTAAACGGCTGCAACAAGGGATTTACTTTCCAGACCGGAAAATTACCATTGGGGATGTTGAGATGCCCATCGTTATCCTTGGGGACCCAGCCTACCCCTTAATGCCGTGGCTCATGAAGCCATACACAGGCAGCCTGGACAGTACTCAGGAGCGGTTCAACTACAGGCTGAGCAAGTGCAGGATGGTGGTAGAGTGTGCCTTTGGACGTTTAAAAGGTCGCTGGCGCTCGTTACTGACTCGCTCGGACCTCAGCCAAACCAACATCCCCATTGCTATTGCAGCTTGCTGTGTGCTCCACAATCTCTGTGAGAGCAAGGGGGAGACCTTTATGGCGGGGTGGGAGGCTGAGGCAAACCGCCTGGCCGCTGATTACGCGCAGCCAGACACCAGGGCGATTAGAAGAGCACACCAGGAAGCGGTGCGCATCAGAGAAGCTCTGAAAACAAGTTTCAGTGCTGCCCAGGCTCCTGTGTGAAAGTTATGTTTGTTTGTCCCTGTTGAAAACCCGCCCACTTGATTCACTCATTCCCTGTAAGCAACCCACCCTTCCCCCTTCCCCCTTCGATCCCAGTTTTATTTAAAAAAAAATAAAGTCAGTGTCGTTTTCAAATTACAAATCAAGAACTTTTTATTAACGGGGGGTAATGAACATAGGGAGAGAAATAACCAGGTAGTCCGGGTGGGGTTTGGGAGGAGGGTAGGAGTGAAGGAACAGGGCAGGAACAACATTCAAAATAATGAGAGCCTTTTGCTCGGGCTCTCTAATGGGGTGGACTGGCAGGTTGCACGGAGCTTCCCCCCCCGCGTTCTTACACGTCGGGGTGAGGAGGCTACGGGACTTGGGGA